>CADCXD010000002.1:681219-1362438 GCA_902806575.1 Jackrogersella multiformis | reverse complement strand
CACGCGCGCGAAGCAGCTGCACAATTACCTGTCGGAGCGCATAATACAAGAGTCGTCTCCTACTTCCGCTACTGCCACCGCTTCCGTCGCCGCTCCGAAGTACCGCCTTCACCTGATATCAGACCAGACGTTGTCGATCCCGCGATCCGTGTACGACCTCTCGGCCACGCCGGCGCATGTGCGGTCCGCCAACGCATCCGAGAAAGACGCACGCGCTAGCATATACGGCGCCGTCAAGAGGGTGCTGAGCGATCGCGACATCGTTATTCTCGACGGCCTGAACTATATCAAGGGGTGGCGGTACCAGCTCTTCTGCGAGTCGAAGGCCGTGCGCACGCCGAACTGCGTGCTGCAGATCGGTTGTGAGAAGGGGAGGGCAAAGGAGGTTAATGAGCAGAGGCTGAAATGGCGAGCGCAGCGGCAGGATGGAGATGGTGGCGATGCCGTTGGTAATGGGGACAGCAAAGAGGAGATGGAGGGAGGAGATGAGGAGGGACCTTACGAGCCGGAAAACTGGGAGAACCTCGTTTTCCGATATGAGGAACCGAATCCAATGACAAGATGGGACAGTCCGCTTTTCACCCTCATCTGGGAGGACGGCGAGGAACAGACGAAACAGGTCTTCGATAGCATGTGGGACACGATTGCTGGCGAAGCTCGAAAACAAGTGAACCCTAATCGGGCAACCGTGCAGCGGAGTAGAGACGCAGGCGGGGATTATCTATATGTCCTTGACAAAGAGACACAAGAGATTGTCAAGAAGATACTTGACCAACAGAGTGATGAGGGTGGAGATGAGATCAAGATTTCCAGGGGTAACGGCGATAATGGAGACGAGCTGGTCGTGGAACTACCAGCTGGGAAGAAAGTCGGGTTGCCTCAGCTACAGCGTTTAAGAAGAGCGTACATAAGCTTACACAGGGGAGGCATTGGTTTAGAAGGGGTAGGAAATTTGGGGCCAGAGAGGATACGAGAAACATTCGTAGACTATCTAAACGATGCTTTCGAAAAGGATAGCTGAAGTGCATATCTTCTGCTTGGGTACTACTTACATCTCTGCTGGTCTTTCTCCTATGTTTTGATACCCCTAGCATTAGACTCTATTTAATGATCATCTAAAATCAAAAGCTTACAACCACATCGCTACCGGAGGTAGAATACTGATGCTAGTATCAGGTGAATTCGGACTACTTAGTTGCAAGTGGCTCCCTATAGTGTTATTATGCTGCCTTCGCCTATTGCGATATACTTTTATGGTTTATGTTAGACTCGATATATGCATATATATAAGGCAATAGTCGATCGTTCAAAGGGGTGATGATTTTACTCACCTAAACCTATATAGAATAGCTAGTTTTTTATCTAGTATAAATGTTTCAATTGAACATCTCTAAGGGAGGCAATAACTAAACTTAAAAAAATGGATCAGATAATCCAAAAGGCGATCAAACACAACCAGGAAATGAAGAAGCCCATAAGCACTGTTCCCTGGAAACCCGACGAGCCTTATCCGCAGCCGTATTACGTATATGAAAGCACCAAACAGACATGGGAGCCAACGGAGTGCAAGCCATCGCCGCAGGAGGCACGTGGCGCACACGGAATAACTCGGCTTGCGCTGTATAGCTGGAACATCGACTTCATGCTGCCGTACGCCAAGGCGAGGATGGACGTCGCCCTAGCCCACCTCGAGGCCCTGACGGACAAGCTGCCGCCGACGACCGCCGCAGTCATCTTCCTGCAGGAGTGCATCGAAGAGGACCTCGCGACGATCGGCGGCAAGAGATGGGTCCGGCGGAAGTTCAACGCGACGGACGTCGACAGCTCGAACTGGGCGTCGGGGTTCTACGGCACCACCACGCTGGTCGACCGCCGCCTGGCCGTCGCGTCCTGCTTCCGCGTGCACTACGCGAAGACGCGCATGGAGCGCGACGCCCTCTTCGTCGATGTGTCGCTCGGCGGCGACCCGCCCAGGACCGTACGGCTGTGCAACTCGCACCTCGAGTCCCTGGACATGGAGCCGGCCTACCGGCCGCCGCAAATGCAGGTTATCGCCCAGCACATGCGCGCGGAGGGCGTAGACGGCGCGCTGGCGGCCGGGGACTTCAACGCCATACAGCCGTTCGACCGGACGCTGCACGCGGACCACGGCCTCAAGGACGCGTACCTCGAGCTCGGCGGCAGGGAGGACAGCGACGAGGGGTACACGTGGGGCCAGCAGGCGGCAACGAGCCTAAGGAACCGATTCGGGTGCTCGAGGATGGACAAGGTTTACTTCGCGGGAGACGTCGAGCTGCGTAGCTTCGACCGGTTCGGCGCGGATATGCAGATAAGCGGGGAGGAGGAGAGGGAGGAAATTGTAAAGCTCGGCTTCGACAAGCCTTGGATTACGGATCACTTGGGCGTTGTGGCGGAGTTTGATATTGTTGGTTAATGCTTAGGCTTCTTGAGGTGCTTGTTATGTAGGTAGGGAATGTATTTACACCGGTAATGATAAGCCAGCCCTCTGTGTTAGGGGATACTATAATTTGGGATTTGCTGTTGGCATCTATATTATGACGCTATAGGGTACTACGACAGCACTGTAACTAAGCAGCCCCTATATCGCAATGGTACCTGTGTACCGGCTTGGTTTCGAACTTTCTTGAACAGGATCGTGGAAAAAACCAGAGGGAAGGTAAGGGCTCAATGATGTCTTATACGGAACCCATTTTTCGAGCAAGAAATCGAGATTCCGTAAAAACTCGTATGAATCCACGTAGACATACACATACTGACTTTCCAGGTGTCTTATACTTCTAATTCCATTTTAGAATCTAGATAGACTTCCTATTCATGCAATAGAACTGCTTGGCCGCAAAGACCACATCATGCTTTAGACCGGGTATCCGACCACAGCTTATCCACGATCTGAAAGACGGCCGTGACGTCGCGCATGACGGCGTCATCCACCTTACCGCCCAGCTTCTGCTGGATCTTGTCGGGATGCCACCTGACCCTTTCCTCCTTCAGCTTCGCCAGGAACTCGGTCTCGCCCACGTCCTCGGCGCCGATGCCCATGACGAAGAAGTCCCTGACCGCAGGCGCGTCTACGTCCTCGCGCCGCGCGCTCCTCACCGGCCAGCTCATGCGCTCCGGCGCGCCGTCCCACGCCGCCCACGCTCGCACGTAGTCGTCCCACCTGTCCTTCCAGCCCCTCCTCCGGCGCCTCTCCTCGCCCCTGCGCAGGCTCCGCTCCATCTCGTGCGCCAGCTTCCTGGCCTCGTCGGTCCTCTCCTCCTTCCTCATGCGCCGCTCCTCGCGCCGCGCCCGCTCCTCCAGCAGGCCCTGGTGCGTCTTCTCCCACATCTTCTGGCGCACGAAGGCGGCGTACTCGTCGTCGCCCATGCGCTCGAGCTCGCCGTCGGGCCCCGCGCGCGCCTGGCTGTACACGTGGATCGGCTGCCCGTACACGTTCTCCCAGTACGCGGCGCCCTCGTCGTCCGCCATGGCGTCGAAGAGCGACTCCCGGAACGCGGCTTCGGTGTCGAGGGGCGGGGGCTCGAGCGGGTTTGGCGGTGTGGGGGAGCGGGAGCGCGTGCGGCGCCGCTTGTGATGGTGGTGATGTCTGTGTCTGCGGTGGTGGTGGGAGGAGTCGTCTTCGCCCTCGCCCTCGCCCTCATCATCTTGATCGCGGTCGCGAGAGGCGTGGCGGTGGGACCGTGAGCTCTTCTTTGATTTGAAGCGGAATCTCGACGTCCTCTTTGTTTCCCTTGTTTCTATAGCCTCCTCCCCGGTTTCTTCCGGCGTCTGTTCTAAACCGGGCTGCGGTTGTGGAGGTGAGGCTTCGGGAGATGCACGAGGTGTTTCCATCATAGGCGAAACTGAACGGTGGTCGGGGTTGATGGAGGAGAGTATATGTCGCCTCTTCGGCGACGCTGCTTCTGTGGTCATCGTGTGCACATGTTGCGTAGCTTTTCTCTTGCTATGTAGAGAATGTTGGGGAAGCTGGGATTTGTATTTGGTATTTGTATCTGGAAGTTGAAAGTGGAAGGGTCAGATTACACCACTGATAAGATAAATATAATCTGATCGAGTTAATTCGATTAGCGGGTACACTACGTCATTTACCTACCTAGGTAGATATTCTCGCACAAATCGCATATGTGCATATATGTATTCACCTCAGTAAGTTACCAGCTGGTTGAAAAAAGGGGTTGAAATAGGTACCTACCATACTTCCCATAAGCAATTATTGTTATCCTTGTATAACAAAATAGTATTTAATTGGTTGTAAGCCTCGTTATTCTATGGTAGTAAATAAGACGCATGTATAGGTAATTATCCGATATGAGCTGAACTTTATAAGCATCATTTCCGCCTTTTGTAAGGTCTACGAAACTAAGTATGCATCGAAACATATCTTAACTTTTGTTTCTTAAATATGATGATTCGAGACTAATAGAATTGTCATTTATTAATTCAGGTATAAAACACACGATTTATGACCTAAGAACCCTGTGAGTTCTTTGCCGCTTAGTTTCGATTTTAGTTGGTTGTCAACTTTATTTTATTTGATTTTGGGAGCTACAATGGATTATATGCTAGCAGAACAGGCCCTCAATGCCAACAGCTCGAAGGCTGTAATGGCTTCAACTGATGGTAGCCCGGCCTTTTTAACAAGAGAGGGTGTCGAAAATGGCAATCCCGCCGCAGTACTCACACAGAGTACTTTTTCTATTGATTCTATTATTGATACGGCATATGATGATAGCTGGCACCCCAGCACTATTCCAGACGTGACTCACGACTCACAACGACTACCTACTCCTGGAATAACAAAAAACGTTGCTATCACGAATCCTTTGGATACTATTGTGGAACGGGCTCAGATTGGCGAGCCGGATGGGACAGCCTCATCTCGGTGGCCAGGTGTGTACTCTTCAGAACTAGTCTGTGCTGCCTCCGAAACATACGAGAACCTTGATATACGCAGGAGCAATCATAATCTCACTGCATGGGTTATCAAGCAGATTGGGAAGGGGGCGGCGATTGGTAGACTAGAAACGCTTATGAACGAGGAAATGGTAAGCTTGAAGATAGCATTCGTATGCTCATCAGTGCATTACTAATTATTATATGTAGTATCCAAGACGGTGGCAGGTAGCACTTCGAGCAGATAGATTCAAGCCAAAGTTCAATCGGGGCTTGCTTAGGTTTAATCATAACAATACCGCGGAAGCTATATACGGATCGATCATTGGGTACGTTATTAGACAAAATCGCTGGTGCGAGAGCTGCAAAAATGGGAGAGGCCCATTTGCTTATTGCATGGTTGTCCCAGGTTATATGGCATCTGGATGCATTAATTGCTATTATAAAGGTTGTTCCTCGGAGTGTTCTTTGAGAAGCGGTAAGTATTTCCCGAGGTCATTAAGCAACTGCTTGTTTATTTGTTACCATCATGGAACAGGAGTTGATAATATTGCTGCAGTCCTTCAACAGGTGACGCCACAGAAAGCACTGGCGTTCAAGACTAGCTCATTCCCCGAGCCAAATTTTATCATGACTCGACCCAATTATACTCAGGAAGCAAGCACCGCTGTAGAGGAGTTGTGCAGACGTTTGGAGGAGTGTAGAAAACACGAGCAAGAGCTGCGTAGGCGCTACAAGGAATTGAGCGACCATTGGGAAGATCTGGGTAAGTACCGAGATGAATTGGTTGATTGCCTACATAAATGTATGCTTGAGCAGACGAATCGTACGGAATAAGTTTATACATAGGTACTTATCCGTGTGACGTGCAGACTACCTAGGTAGACAAGGCATTAGTAGTATCATGGCAACCGTATGGCATGAGATTTGTAATGCTCGCAAGGGCTAGCAAATGAGGAGTTTAAGTGCAAGCAATCCAAACGAGGTACCTAGGTAGTTATGATATAAATAAAGCGTATTAACTATATCTATATCTATAAAGCGTAAGGTGTTGAAGGTAGAGGTGGCCACGTGACATCCCTTACTAAAAACTTGAATTCAACCCTTAGGATGCACTTTTAAAACCCGGTAGGTGGGCTAAATGGTTGCCCCGCAACGGTCCCGCGCATCAATATGTACAATGATGCATATCAGTACCTATTGGAACATCCCGCCTAGGCCAAGTTGAAATTCAATGCGATGATAGATATGCTACCCGTACACAATTCGAACATCCTCTTGTAATACTCCGAACGTTAACACCGAATCTGATCATAAAATTGATTCACCTCGCCGGAATTCGTACGAGCATACCAGCCTATGCACATTTCCAAGATACGAAGGACTTTGTTTACTTGTTATCGATAAAGCTGCAGGTGCGACACGGGCCTGCGAATTAATACCTAGGTAATATCTTGGGAGGTATTTAGGTATTTAGGTATTCGGCGACAATGGTTAGTACCTAGGTAATACCTAATGAAATCCACTTGACGGCGGAGCTCCTTGCATCGATCATCTCTTCTTTTGATATACGATTGACTGAAACAATTGCTTACCTACTTACATGACCCAGGCCATGCCAGCGGGATATAAGCCATCGCCTCTAGGTTACGGCTCTCCTCGAACCTCTCCTTTCCGCAAACCCGAATCTCCTTCGTCACCCTCAGCACCCAGATATACGACCCCAACTCCGTCACCGACAAAAGTTGCTAACGTGCATACACCTTCCGCGCTCTTTGCTACGGTAGAGTCGCCTACGAGCAGCACGGACAGCCAGACGCCCCGAAGATACGGTCAGGCGAACGATATGCCGCCTCTATCTCTCGCTTCTCCTGCGCATATATCGTCTTCACGACCCCAACCACCCTTGCAGTCCGCAGCCCAGGGGAATGCACTTTCGCAATTGCAACCGGCGCAGGTCCGAGTGCTCAGGGATGGGTTTCAGATCCTGGATAGAGACAGCGATGGAGTCGTAAACAGAGAGGACGTCGCAGATATGCTCACCCAGCTCGGTATGCTACGCGGCCCGCAAGCAAGCCATTGAGTTTCAATGCTTACATAGGCAAACCTATAGGTCTACCGTCCGGCTCTTCGGACGTATCACAGTTCTTCCCGCCAGCGGGTCCGCAGACAACGACCCTTGCGGTATTCCTCAACTCGATAGCGACGACACTGGCCGCGATGTCGCCGAGCGCAGAGCTGCTGTCGGCGTTCTCGGCTTTCGACGACGACGACAGCGGCCAAGTAGACCTCACCGAGCTGCGTGACGCGCTGCTACACACCGCACCGGAACCGGGAGAGAGAGCGCTGACGTCGTTGGAGGTGGACAAGATTATGATCGGCTTCAGCGGAAGAAGAGCCTTCAGCAAGAGCATGGCTGGCGGGCTGGGCAAGCGCGGTGAGGTTTTCAAGTACCAGGAATTCGTGAATTCTATCGTTGGCGGAAACGGGTCGTCGGAACCTAATTCCCACGAAGCCTCTGAAGGGTGAGGTTCCTGAACCTACCATGGACTATGGGGCCTTGTACGGTATAATGTATATGGAGTATGGGAACAATCATGGTTTCAGTGGGAGCTTAAGGAACAGGTATGGTTGTGTTGGGGAGTTAAGGATGGATGGATGTGGCCTTGAGGGTCATGGTGAAGGCATCACGTCTTGAAGACGAAAATTAGTCGTATATTATCTACGATCGCAAGAGGTTTACGGAAACCTTCGAACAATAATCTTAGCATCATTGAAATACCTGGTCTAATACTCATTGCATGGTATACACTATGTATGAAGATGAATTTGTTATTTAAATGTTGAACGTAAGGGGTATAATATTTCGAGTATTCCACAACTAATATAGAACTAATGCCAAACGAAGCCTAAATGTTGAATGCTCATAACATTGAACGGTTGTTTGATATAACAGTCCTAACATTAGGTACCTAAGGTATATATAATACTTGTAAAGTATAGGTGGCCAGTGGTAAAAAGGGGTGCTGCGGAGGCTATTAAGCAAACGATGTGATGATGAAAATCGGTAATTCGCAATTAATATCAAGGAACCGACGCCACCGAAGTTTCACCTTACAACACTTTCAACACTTTACAACACCTGAGCATTGAACCGACTGCGGCGGTTTGTTGTAGTACAAACAACGTTATCAATTAAATTCCGGACCGGCCTGGGGACTAATATTTGCATTGTGATTGGCCTTTTCTTAATTATCTAGGTACCTAGTGTAGTGTAGAGTAAACCGTTTACTTCCTGTCCGGCTACAAGCATGTGAATATCGGGGCTAACCACCGAATAAAACGATATTGATAATACCATTGGATAGGCCACTGCGGTACTTCGCACCTAATGCCATGTGTCTTGATAACCATATTGATAAACCGTTTATACACATTTGATAGCCACAACCTGTCTGCCTGCTATTCATTAGCGTCAGAGGGCTGAAGGGAGTTGAAACAAATCCACTCTTGTCCACTGCGGCAGTGCGGGAACAATAGGGAAACTCTAGGTACCTACATTACACTAGGCACTTACCTAGGTACCTAGGTAGGTACACTAGATGCTCGGTTACGTTACCATCACATCTTGGCATCTTGGCAAATCAAAGACTCTCCCAAGAACAACCTGGAACCCTCAAAGCATCTTCCCGCCTGGTCCAAGCGCCTCGATACCGCAGGCTATTACATCAGATTGGTACCTTCCCCATAGAAGGTTCGAGAATCGGTCGAAGAAAAGGGGGTCCATTGGCTGGAGAGAGGTGGGAGAGTGGGTTCTTGCTTGGTTGTGTACAGGGCCCTCCTGCCGCTTCTCGGAACGATCCTTGCGACCCCTGCTCATCTTTTCATCTCGGCTTACAAGGGCTCAGGACTCCGAGTACGGTATTAAGCGATTTACCAACGTAGTATGATGATATCAATTTGAGGTTTGATGAGACTCATATCATTAGGAGGGAGCCGGAGAATAAAAGGTAAGATGGGAAGTCGAGACACGAGAGGTTGCAGAGATTGTCAATGTGTTGCCTGTCAATGTGTTGCCGCAGTGAGCGCTACAAACACAACAAATGTGTTCAGCCTCTCAAATTGCGAGTGTGATGATGGGATTGGCCTAGCAGCTGCCTGCCAGAATACTACATGAACCAGCTTTACGGAAATATATAACCATTCAGAGTACCATACCGAGTTGTAAACGCTAAAGAATTGTAAACAAAACCAGGTTCTCGCTTCGGCTATTGGTGAACCAAGCATTGTGCCTTCACTAAGTTAATCAACATGAAAGTTATATTGGGCAGATTATAGTGATGGTGATGGCAGGTAGGAAAGTGGTAGAGGAGGTAATCACTAGGCTATACATACGTACCCCTAAGGTAGCATGCGGTAGGTACCTAGTATGCCATACTTACCTCTTAGTGGGGGCTGGACGGATGGCAATTGCTGGTTGATCGTTAACGGGCTTAGCTGACTTGATAATGCTGACATGTAGCAATAACCTGTGATCAATGCATTGACCCGCTATGTGACCAAGTACTCGGGACTTCCGGTTTTTTTCTTTTCTGGGGGTTTTCTCCAAATTTCACAAAATTTCAAATACCAGCCTAACGATTTTATTCTTAACTCAACAGAAGCAGCACATCACTACGTATCTGCTTTAGTGCATGTTGGCTGTGCGAGGTGCCGTCCACTGTCCACTGCTGTTCCGTAAATGTAAAGTTCTTGACGGGCTGATAAATCGTATCTCCTTATTGCCATCTTTCACAATTCTCACTTTTTTTTTTAAAAAAACCCCATTTAGTCCGTCAAGTCCCGTCCCTCGTGAATCTTCAATCTCCTTTCCGCTTTCGCTGCGCTTCACAGCAACGGCCATCCCTAGTGCCACCTCGAAAGCTTTGCGAGGCCGTCCTAGCCACGCAGTCAGTCGACCAGCGCTATCTTTCTAGCACAGGTTGTTTCTACTCGGTGCGGTTTAAAAAAATAAAAAAATATCAGAAGAACAAGAGAATCGACAGAGTTCTATCCCCTACAGCTCGCGACTTGATCAAGGCTGCTGCTATCTAAAGATTAAAGACGAGACTGGCACGGCAGTCTGTTGTGTAAATCAAGGATTATACTGTAAGTGACCCCCAAAAGGCATTTCACGAACCGGCTACCTGGGAAGGCAAGGCAAGGCAATACGCCACCACCCCGAAAACTTCTAAACCTTTTCTTCTCCTTCTATGCGTTAAATCCTTTCTGTCCTACCTTGGTACACGAAGTTGGCCTCCTGCGCAATTGTAGGATAAATGCATAATTCTAAATGTTTAGGTTTTTTTTATCCTTTTTGAGTAACTCGACTAACATTTTTCTTCGTTTCTTTCGCACTAGGGCCGACCGGGATCCAGCATCGAGCAGAAGGCTGTCGAAGGTCCACGGGTGTCTGAGGCGGAAGGTACTATTAATTACCTGTCTTAGGTAATAATAGAGGTGTGGGAACTCGACTACGTACCACGGTTGACTAAACCCGAAAACCGAAAACTTGCATTCCAAATGAAGGGCCTATTCAACTCGAAAAAATCCCCTAAGAAGCAGACTGCAGGCGATAGCAGCGATTCTCAACCTCAATCTCCATCTCAACCTCTACCTCAACCTCAGCCTCAACCTCAACCTCAATCTCACCCCCATACTCATACTCACACTCATACTCATACTAGCCCCCACCGCCAAGACAAACCACAGCCGCAAATCCCTCGTCCCGGTCACGAATCCTCATCGCCTGTGAAGGCTTCCTCTAGCTCATCCAAATCTCCCACTAAGAAGCCTTCACGCCCTGCATCGCCTGCTCAACGAGACCAGCCTAAAGCCCGAGGCTCTCGCTCTTATCCTGCGAAACATTCTACAGAACAAAGCTCGTCTTCCTCAAGACGTAGCAAAATTGATCCCAACACCCATCCTCTCAATCTACACCCGGACGAGATCAAACGCCTGTCTGCTCAATATAATATGAGCAACAGAACCTCGGTCGACAAAATGGATGTTGACAAAGAGACTCCGACCGCAACCCCATCCTCACCACCTCCCGTCCAGCCACAGGCTTCTTTCACCGTTCCTGTTACTTCTCCCAAGTCGAACGGGGTGAAGAATGGCGTTAGCGAAGAAGCAGAGGGTCCGGCTCCTCCGCCCCACAGGTCGAACCCTTCTAGTCCGGTGCCCAACGATGCTGAAGCAGCCGAGGCCCATAAGAGTGACGGTAATAGGTTCTTTAAGCAGAAGGATTACGCACGAGCAATTGCCGAATACACAAGCGGTACGCTATTGTCAGGTTTCTTTGGCTAATATTTTTTCGATGCTGATAATTCCTAGCTATCCAACTTATGCCAGACGAACCTACGTACCTTAGCAACCGTGCCGCAGCCTATATGTCTGACAATCGATACGATGCGGCTTTGGAGGATTGCACTCGAGCCGTAGAGCTGGATCCACACAATGCTAAGTATCTACTGCGTCTGGCTCGAATTTACACCAACCTAGGACGTCCTGAAGAGGCGCTGATGACCTTTGATCGCATTCGCCCTGCTGCTTCCGCCAAGGATATGGCTGCTGCCAGAGAGATGAAGCACCACGTCAGAGCGGCCCAGGATGCTCTTGACCGCGGTACAAGCGGCTCTATGGTTCTACACGCATTAGACCAAGCGGAGAAGCTACTCGGGCCTGGCGCAAGCAAGCCTCGAAAGTGGCAACTGATGCGCGGCAATGCTTATCTCAAGATGGGAGGCGCTAATTCCTTTGGAGAAGCGCAGAACGTGGCTATGGCTCTTCTACGTCACAACAGCCAGGATCCGGAAGCACTGGTGTTGCGTGGACGCGCTCTATACGCCCAAGGCGAGAACGATAAGGCTATTTCTCATTTCCGTAAAGCTTTGACCTGCGACCCAGACTTCAAGGATGCCATCAAATGGCTTCGAACCGTTCAGAAGTTGGACAGAATGAAAGAGGACGGAAATGCAGACTACAAGGCTGGTAGATGGCAAGCTGCATTCGACAAGTACTCTGCTGCCTTGGAAGTGGATCCCTCCAACAGAAGCACCAACTCGAAGCTATATGGGAATCGAGCTTTGTGTCGACTTAAGCTCAAGCAGTTTAACCAAGCGATCGACGACTGTGAACGAGCCATCGCTCTCGATTCCAGTTACATAAAGGTTAGGAAGACGAAGGCCAACGCATTAGGTCAAGCCGAGAAGTGGGAAGCTGCTATCCGCGAGTGGAGGGCTATTCAAGAGCTGGAACCGGAGGACCGATCTATCATAAGGGAGATTCGCAAGGCAGAGCTGGAGCTTAAGAAGAGTCAGCGCAAGGACTACTATAAGATCCTTAATGTCACCAAGGATGCCGACGAGAACGCCATCAAGAAGGCTTACCGCAAGCTTGCCATCATCCACCATCCCGACAAAAATCCTAACGACGAGGAGGCTGCTGAACGATTCAAGGACATTGGTGAAGCCTACGAGACCTTGAGTGACCCTCAGTATGTATCCTAGGTACTTTTGCATGATATCTTGGATCTCCTTAAACTAACAAATCACAGGAAGCGTGCCCGCTACGATAGTGGTGAGGATCTGGTGGATCCCTCTGACATGTTCGGCGGCGGAATGGGAGGGGGCATGGCCGGCGGTATTGACCCAGAGATCCTATTTAGTATGATGAACGGTGGTGGGTCTTTCGGCGGCTCCCAAGGTTTTGGTGGCGGTGGTGGTTACGGTGGTCGCACGCGCCAACAAGGATACCCAGGCGGATTTCACTTCGGTTGACAATCCGAGTCTGACGAAGACGAAGATTTCGATGGGGACTCCGAGTGTGGTCGAGACGCTTCCTCTGATGATGAACGTGCGTCTTGGGACCAATTTGCCCGAAGGTCTTCCCAAAATGCAACTTTGGACGAGAGAATCAGTCAATTCCGTTGGTCTTTGATGGCGATAGCCGGCTCGTTTGTGTTCCTCCCCCTTGAGTTGGCCATGACGCTACTTGTGTTGTATATCTGCACTGTTTTCGCGAGATCGTCAGGCATCACAATATGAATCCTGTAAACTAGGAATATGGGGGTAGAAAGCTCATCATCATCATCATCGGCGTTAGGATCATTGAAGCCATTTGCGAAGAGGGGGTATGTCTGCCTTGGAGAACGGCGACACAATACGATCACATAGGAACGAACGAGCAAGGATATGCTCACAAAAGAGGACTAATTACGCTAGACACTTCAATGACAATGTATGAACCCATTCATCTCGTTTTGTGTGTGAAACGCATCGTGCTATTGACCTTCCCTCTATTATACATAAATTGTATAGATCGGACTGGATTGGATTGTGAAATACATAAGTAGGTACATTGATGATAGAAGACGTGGGGTACCTAGCGTAAGGTTGCATACCTGCAACAATTAATACCTACATACCTTTTACACTCACAGCTTTGGAATTCTTATTGGAATGGATGATACCTAATGGGGAACGGTACCTTATTAAAGTGATGCATGTGATATCATGGCCGAGTTAAGCGTGGTCATATCCCTGCGGCCGGCAACCGAGCCAAGGTTCGAAGAAGGTCCGGCTGGTGGAACTAAAATAGGATGTTGCCCTTTTGAGACTACTACATCTTATCAATCTTGTCCCTAGCCAACCTAAGGAACCTAATAAGGAACCTAACCAGGGACAACAACTAGGGACAACGTTGAACAACTACAAGTCTCAATAACCACCTCGCAGCTGGACTCTCTCCAGCATCTTTCTAATTGTTTACAACTTCATAAAAATGTAACCTTACTCGTTTTTAATATTGTATAGTATACGGATCCAAGAATCGAATTATACTGCCGACGACCAAGTCCGAACCATCCGATCCCCTCCTCAACTAACCCCTCGCTAAACCGTTGTGCTACCACGGTCTCCAATGGCGCGCTCCCGATTCCTCACTCGCATCCTTCCCTTCAGCCCGACGGCCACGCCGGTGCAGGCCGCGACGTATCTTCTGGGTATCGCGCTCTTCAGCATCTCGTTCCTCGTGTTCCTCAACTCCGCTGTCTCCTTCGTCATCACGGACCTGCTGGGCGTCAAAACGGGTGTGGGAGACATAGTCGGCACCCTGGGCTTCGTCGACGAGCTCGTCGCGCTCGTCGCTTGTCCTGCTTGGGGCCTGGTCAGCGATCGCCTGGGCGTGCGCTGGGTCGCCGTTCTGGGATACGCTATCATCGGGGTGAGCCTGTTCTGCTTCGTCCAGGCCCGCGATGTCTACCCCAGCTTGGTGTTTGCGAGGATCGCGTTCGCGCTGGGCGCTACCGCCGCCGCGACTATGGTTACTGCCATATTGCCTGTGCTTACGGACGACGATGGAGAGGTGAGCGATGAGGACGACGACGACGATGAGGTGGTAGGAAATGGAGAGGGAAGGGATGCTCCGAGCGTCAGGAGTGGAACATCGAGTCGTAAGTCGGGTCATAAGCCTAGGAATAGCGTGACCGTGAGCCTCGAGAGCGATGCCACTATTACCCCGGAGCGATTCACGCAACGAAATCGGACAGGGACAGGGGATAGCAGTTATGGTTCAGACGACTCTTCAGACGCATACGGTAGCGTGGAGGGTAACGGCCGCAGACCGTCGGCTCTAGCCGGATATGTTGGCTTATTCACGGGGTGTGGTGCATTAGTTGCTTTGATTCTCTTCCTACCGTTGCCAGCCCAATTCTCCAAGAAAGAGGGCGTCACGCCCGCACAGGCTATCACGGATAGCTTCTACGTCGTAGGCGCCGTCTCGCTATTCGTGGCCGTATTCGTGTTCTTCGGGCTGCGCGGTCTAAAGGGCGAAGAAGGGAAGGGCTGGCGCATGCTCCTCAACCTGCGCAAGCCGCAAGACGGGCGAGGTTCCAACAACCGCTCCGCAGATCCTTCCTCTTCCTCGACATCCCCCGCAACGCCCAGGGGGCCGCACAACGAACCGCTGCCGTACCGCCGACTTCTCCTCTCGTCTCTCCGCCTCGGCGCGACCGACCCGCACATCGCGCTGGGGTACCTGGGGGGCTTCGTGGCGCGCGCGAGCACCGTCGCCATCTCGCTCTTCATCCCGCTCTACGTCAACTCCTTCTACATCGGCAACGGGTACTGCCGCGGCTCGCCCAACGACCCGTCCCCGGAGCTGAAGAAGGAGTGCCGGGCCGCGTACGTCCTGGCCTCGATCCTGACGGGCGTCGCGCAGCTCGCCGCGCTGCTGTGCGCGCCCCTCTTCGGGTACGCCAGCAACCGCGGCACCGGCGTCGACGTGCCCCTCGTCGCCGCGGCCCTGCTCGGCGTCGCGGGCTACCTCGCCTTCCCGCACCTCCCGAGCCCCGAGTTCAAAGACGTGGACGGCCGCGGCGGCGGCCCCGCCGTCTTCTTCGTCGCCGTGCTTATCGGCGTCAGCCAGATCGGCGCCATCGTCTGCAGCCTCGGCTCCCTGGGCCGCGGCGTCCTGGCCGCCGACGCGCCCGCTCCCTACGTCGTCGTCGACGAGGAGGGCAACACCATCCCGCGCCCCCACGGCGCCGACGACGACAACGAAGCTGCGTCCGACGAGACGGACGCCCTGCTCCGCCGCGATGCCGCGAGCACGAGTAGCTGCGCCGCGCTGCGCCGCGGGAGGGGGAGGAGGGATAGGCAGGAGCCGCCGTCGCGCGTGCAGCTCAAGGGGTCCATCGCGGGCGTGTACTCGTGGTGCGGCGGCGCCGCCATCCTGTTGCTGACCAAGCTCGGCGGCTACCTGTTCGACGCCCTGTCCCCCGGCGCCCCCTTCTACATGATGGCCGCCTTCAACGGCGCCCTGCTCGTCGCCAGCTTGGCCATCGGATTATCTGGTAGGGGCGCGGGTAGGGGCCGGAGTAGAGGGTCTAGTATGTGAGGGGGGTGGGAAGAGGCGAATGAGATAGATAGAAAGCAAGAAAGAAAAGAAAAGAAATAAAGAAAAGGGAAAAGGAAAGGGAACGGAAAACAAGAGACAGGAAAGAAGGAAGAAAGCGAACCGCTTAAGATGGGGTGTAAGAGACATGCATAGAGACATGCATGGGATAGGGCAAAGTAGCGGAAGAGTAAGAAGAGTAAGAGTAAAAGAAGTGAAAACGGATTAGGAATCGATCCATCGGTATCAAGTGTAACTAATAGCGGTTGTGTGTATATAACATCTAGCGACCTGAATTGAAATGATAACAGCGATACTTTTCATAAGTCCCCCGTTGATTAATTTGTGTGCTCATTTGGACATTGGGTAGATGTCTTGGGATGGAATTAATGACTGACTCTAGAAGGATCGCAAACGCGTATATAATTGCGTTTGCATGCCATGCGATTAGCTAAGGAAATATAGCTTATTATTATTATTATAGAATGCTCGATTCATCGTTTACTCAAGATCTCATCTATGATCTATTACCACGGCGAGCCTAGCCTTGCGAAGCACCGCTTCGGATATCCAAAGGAGTAACCTATGCACACAATTCAGAAACACCCCTTTTTTTCTTCCTATTTTAATTCCCAATCCGCATGAGTTCGTAGCTGGTCGCTTGCTTCGGCGCCACCTAGCCTAGCGCCGGTGACTGAGTCTGATTCAATGCCATCCTCTTAGCGACGGAACCGTACTTCGCCTGCCACGCGTAGAAGTAGACCAATGCGGCGAAGGGCTGACCTAGGACCGTGAAGGAGACCCAGAAAATGCAGTTGCCAATAAGCCTACCATTGGGACCCTTCATTTTCTCGAACGTTCGCGTGGTCCAGATTAGGGGGATCTGAACAAGCATACCCATAAATGCGACTCCTGGTAGCTAGTAAGCTTAATGTCACCTTGGAACAGCGAAGAGAGAAATACATACCAAGGATGTTCTTCGTGGGTATCCCGACAAGTAGTTCGTGCAGCACGGCTGAGACGAAAAATACGGCGACACTGGCGGATGACATAGTCCAGCCCCTGCCAATTAGAGGCGAAAATATATGCCTTTTCATGAACTGATAGACGGGCTTGTTCCATAGCCTCCAGTAGTCACCTAAGCCAGCCGAGTTCCACCAGTCGTCGTAGAAGGATCTGTCGCCGAACCGCATGACCTCAGCTAGTGCGTTCAGTGCCGATTGGAACAGAGCAAAGAAACCGGCGAGCCAGATGACGAGCGAGATCGTAGATAGCTTCAACAGCCGCTCGACAATGGATACTAGATCTAGGTGGTCTATCTTGTCCAGCGAGTTCCATAGGACCGGCGCCGCATACTGGGCGCTGCAGAACCATATGAACACACCCAAGCAAACTACTTCGCCAAGTCTCTTGAAGACGAAGAGCCATCTGATATTCTTCGATCGAGGATATACCGGCTGGTAGACGAGCGTAGGCGCCCACCAGAAGTAAGTCAGATTACCCATAGTAATATTGTCAGGATAGGGACACTGCGCATATAGTTCAGGTAATAAAGCCAACTCGCCCTTAATCGGATGGAGATACGCGTGACGTAAGTCTCTGTTCGTGAGAGCGTATGATACCACCTTCATGTAGACGAGGATAATATGAAATTCCGTTATCGTGCCGATTAAGGGGTGGAATATATGAAAGTAAACGACCCAGCTATTGACGGCCAGAGCTAAAGTGGTATTGAAGAGATGAGCCATCCGGATAATCTTCCACGTTGATTCGAACTTGGCCTGCTGGTCCTCTGTCGGGCTCGATGATCCTCCTTTGTTGATGGAATGAGCCCGCGAGATCCGCGCTTGCTTGGCGGCATACCATTCGAATGAGTATGCAATGAAGAGATGGCAAGGGACTAGTATATAAAGCAGGAACCCAATAATAACGTCCTGCCGTCGAAAGTCGTGACATGTTAAACATATCAGGTTCCCGTACTACCTTCGGTGTAAGTGCGTGTTCAATCAGTTGATAGTCTCTAGATATAAGCCAACCTTTTGCATGTTCTCTATTACCAATCGTAGATTTCCCACCACTGGCAGACGTTAGTACATCCTATCATCCGCCACATAACAGCCGTGGGAGGGTACCTAGCACGATAACCATCAGATTTCGAAATCCTACGAAACTAGGAAGAGCTTTCGTGTCGTGGCTCAGGGTGGAAGACCTCGACTCGGAGTGAACCGCAGTAACATGTCTATACTTTTTAAGAGCGAATGTCTTTTCCTCTCTGTTTGTATGACCATTCGATACTGCCACAGTGGCGCTGGTTCCATTCGCAACTTCAGCTCGTCGAAGGGACGCCGAGCCTGTGGGCATCTCCACGCTCGTAGCAGTGGCCAAGTCCATTGTGAAATTTTATAATCGCAAAATTACGTCGGTGCTAGCGATAGAGTCCGGTAATCAGGACGTACACAGGATCCCTCGGGCGGAAAGCGAAGACGACGGGGAGGTAATATATTAAAAGGCAATAGCTGTATGATTATTAGCAAAGTCTCACAAAGTTCACTTCTATTGTATAGTCTCGAGCTGGTAGCGCCACCTTAGCACAGGCGCGATCCTTTAGCTACCAATGGGGAAGGGAAACCAAGACATAGATTCGTTCGAGGCTCGTATTGTTCTCCCTGATTCGGCCTGACGAGAGAAGAGGAGGGGGGCTGCGTACATAAATAAGATATGTACTTTAATAGAAAGAGATCGCACCCTCGCATACTCGTACCCTAGATATTGGATAGAGGAGGAGACGACATCTCTGTACCTTTTCCTACGCAGCTGTGAGCAATTGGTGTGGCGGATTAGTGTTGTCGATTTGGATCAATTGGAATGTAGTAACGTTAGTAAGATGTAGGAGGATGTAGAAAGTGTGATTAAGCACGAGACTATGCCGTTTAATAAATTGAATAAAAATACCCTTGGAAACCTAGAGTTCTTCCTAACTTAAACTTAACCCTATTTTAGACTTCGTAGATATAACGGTAAAAAAAGATAAAAATGCAGCAATTAGTATCGCCATTATTGCATCAGAGAGTCCCTGTCAGTTGAGTCAAAGTGGGGACAGGGGACAAGGGACAAGGGGCAAGGGAAACCTTCCCCTCTGTTGAACTTTTGATAGTGGGGCAAAAAGACGTACGTAGTAGCTACCAACCTATGACACTTGAAGAGCCGAATCCTCTAGGTATTTACATGCAGGCATACATTATATTATCACATAATCTTTGGTGGTGAGGCTTACAGTGATTAGAACGCAACGCATGTATACTATTCTTACAACTACACTAGACTGTATGTTCTTAAGAGTTCTTAAGAGTTCCTTACATTACTAGGTAGAATAGGAAGTGGAACATTAAATTAATAAATCAAAATTGTAAAAAAAACCTCGACCGAGACAACCGAGAGGCAAGGACCTAGGAGCAGCATTGGTGTATTAACATCTGATCCAATTGACATGTGCATCCCAGGCCTAGGGCTTATCGATAAACCGTTGTAGACTTCAGTGCCCCACAATACATACATACCTAGGTACTACGTAGTAGGTGGGGACTGTGGCTTAAATTTAGCTTCAGCCGCTGCCTTCCATTGTGGCTGCGAGCTCCCCGGTCTAAATTGCCTAGGCACTAGCACTAGTGTAGGTTCTTGCAGACGTCCATCGTTTTATTGTTCGCGTTTAAACTGTAAGCCTTTCCTCATTCCAAACTCACTTACCTATGTAATTATCTACAACTCAACCCGACATCGTCATATTTTCCAGATCAGTTTTTATTTTATTTTATCCACGACCGTCTATTCTCTACACGGATGCTGTCATAGTCCATCATGGCTTACGATCCACGCGGGGATCATGGCGCGCCAGGTGGACACGATGTTGGCGGCTTTGCAAGGGCTAGGGGACGACGTGAGTATATCGCTACATAGAGCTATTTCCTTGTGCTTTTTTGAGGTCCTTATCTGGAGGTTCTATACTCGTAGACTTCCATGTTATTATACCAAGGATCCCGTCCAGCTGCCTGATAGCTCATAAGCTTCATTGTTATTCATGTGTTCTCATGTGCTCTCATGTGTTAATACTTTATTATAGGCCCGGTTACCGACTATGGCTCTACACTGGCGCATTGGATGCGCAATCGCCAACCGCGATTTAAGGGCACCTTCAAGGGCGAGGCTGAGCGCCCCAGTGCTAGTTACATCGTTGATGTAAGAATTGGCACTCCCAGGCTCGGTCGATTATACTAAACGTGCCTAGATGCTACCGCCGCTCGCAAGAGTCACTAACCCTGCTGACTCTGTTCCTACAAAGCATCTTCATTCATCTCTGAACAAGATCAAGCACCCGGTCAATGTCGTGCGGTGGACTCCAGAAGGACGCCGACTTCTAACCGCATCAAGCAGCGGTGAATTCACGTTATGGAACGGAACTGGATTCAACTTCGAAACAATTATGCAGGCCCATGATGTCGCCATCCGTGCTCTAGCTTATTCCCACAGCGATGATTGGTTGATATCGGCTGATCACGACGGTATAATCAAATACTGGCAACCCAACTTCAACAATGTTCAAGTGATTCAGGGCCATACTGACCCTATACGAGATCTTGCCTTCAGCCCTAACGACTCCAAATTCGTCACTGCATCCGATGATTCCTCACTCAAGATTTTCGACTTCGCCGGGGGTATTGCCGAGTCGACACTTCAAGGCCATGGCTGGGATGCAAAGAGCTGCGACTGGCATCCTACCAAAGGCTTAATAGTTTCGGGATCAAAGGATCACTTGGTTAAACTTTGGGATCCCAGAACTCAGCGATGCCTAACCACCCTTCATGGCCACAAAAACACCATTACAAAAACATCATTCGAGCGTGTTATGGGTTGGTGTCTTGCAACATCAGCAAGAGATCAGACTGCGAGGATATTTGATATACGAATGATGCGAGATATTTGTCTTCTTAGAGGACACGAGAAGGATATTTCAACCCTTTCCTGGCACCCAATCCATTCGAATATGCTGAGCACGGGTGGTAGCGAGGGGTCTTTATTCCACTATCTATTAGACGAACCCAACACGCCAGTTGGCCAAGCCATCAGTACAGCCGTCTACGAGAGCCCGGACCCGGTAACAGTGCCCGCACAGTCTATATATCCAACACACAAGCTCCCATTCGCCCACGACTTCGCAATCTGGTCCCTCGACTGGCATCCTCTTGGCCATATCTTAGCCTCGGGCTCAAACGACCGTATCACAAGGTTCTGGTCCCGTGGTCGACCTGGCGAGACGGACATCTTCCAAGATAGGTACCATATTGGCGAGGCAGCTGCCGAAGCTCAGGGTACTTGGGATCGACGTGGTGGTCGTCGTCAACGCCAAGAGGAAGAAGAACAGGAACTTGAAGACGAAATGGAAGGCCTGGTCGACCAGAAAATGCCGCTTAAGCAGCCGGCACCTGGCTTCCCGGGTCTTCCCGGTCTCTCCTTACCGGCCAACGGTCTACCCCCTCCGATTCCCGGGGTTAACGCTGTGTCTACGTCGGGTACAGCTCCACTTACTCTGCCGTTCCCGATTCCCGGCGCGGGCGGTATTCCGCCGCTGCCGCTGCCTGGCGGTTTAGATCCTAGTAACCCAGCCGACTTTGCCAAAATAGCAGAGATGATGCAGAAAGCCGGCCTACCTCCTCCACCCCCTCCCGGTATGCTTCCGCCAGGTATCATCCCACCCCCGAACTTCGCTTTACCACCTGGATTTCCACCTCCCCCTGTCTTCCCGCTAGGAAGCGCTGATATGCAAGGTGATGGTAACGGTGGCCGGAGAAGAGCACCTCTTCCCAGTCAAGAAGAGAGTTTGCGAATGGAGCAAAAGAAAGGGCATTATACTCGAGTACGTTAAAATCATTTAAGCCCTATCCCTCTTCCGCTCCATCGATATCCGGACGCACTGTCGCCCTCGGGTGAAGTCTCTGGCCTTGGAAACTCTGGAATTTCTGGTCTAAGCTTAGGAATTCATGGTTTAGGTGGGCTAGAGAGTACACTAGTCAAGGTACAGAACAGCCGTCTTCGTGGATATGGATATCTGGACCCCAGATCCTCCTCCCAACCAGGTTGGGTAGATGCAAGTGCTTCCAAAAAAAACGCAGCAAGTTGGACGTCCCGATTTATTGATCTAACCAAATTTACAGGTCGGTTAGACACTCAACTAGGGTGACTGAAATTGATACTTGAAGCAATTTCTACTTGAACGGGGGACTCGCTGATGTAACAGTGTACGCTAGCATCTTCTTCATTGCATAGTTCAGAGAGGCAGGACGATGTATGATAGGCACAGGCGATACTCTTTGGCCATATGGGTTGATACCCCAGGCGTTAAAGGCGTTGCCAGGGAAAGTTTAACTATTACTAGGTACCCATCGTGGCTAGTGATGAGATGTAGTCAATACGATACTACATGCTTGATATCTAATAATCTCCTATTGACGTGCTTAGATACGCCGAAGACGTGATTCTTCATCCTTAGGATGATTTTATGCCCATCTACACCATTAGTAATTGAAAACTACCTAGATATTATGCTATGCTATTCTATGTCATGCCCTACTATGCCTTGTTATGCCCTATGAGCCATGTCCGCCGGCCGTATGCTGATGATGGTAACAATAAATAAATACATGTACAAAGCAACACCCCTAAGATAAATCAAATTTAGATACGCATGGTGGAAAATCGATCATTCCAAATCGAAATGTCAATCAAACTTAAACGCCATAGAATCCCCGCGGAGGAAGCAAAAGGAGCAATGCAAAAGCCGTGTATGATGAGTTTCCGTGTCCCAAATAAAGTTACATATTAATCTTATCTAGCTTTCCTAGAATTTCTAGTCTTCTATCCATGGCCGCGTATGTATGTACATCATAGGTCTCGTTTCCGTTTCTTCGAGCTGCAGATACCAGCGACATCACGAACCGAGATACGTATCATCGACCGCGGCGTGACGTTGTGAGGTGTGACGTGACGAGATGGAAGACGACCGAGCTCCGCCGGCTAGCGACTACTTACGTACCCGGTGTAGGCGCGGAGGTAAGCAGGCTAGGAGGTAGGTAGGTAGGTAGCTAGCGCTTCGCGAACGCCTTCTGCCGGTTGGCGTAGTCCTTGATGACCAAGGCGCAGGTGGTGTCGGTGCAGAGCCTCTTGCGGCGCTGCGGGGGCAGGTTGGTGGCGAACTCGAGGCCGCTGGCGCGCTCGACGGCCTCGACGGGGACCTCGAAGTCGGCGAGGGGCTTCTCGTTGGGGATGGGGGCGTTGGGCAGGACGAAGGCGCCGAGGGCCACGCTGCCGCCGACCGCGCCGTCCTCGGCGAAGATGACCTTGTAGAAGTGCGTCGGCACCGCCACGTTCGGCGGGTTGCCGATCACCTCGTACCGCACGTACCACTTGTTGTCGGCCGGGTCGCGCTTGGGCAGGTACAGCGGCCCCGTCACGATGCGCACGCTCGGGTACCGCACCGTCAGCCCCCGGCAGAAGTCCTCGAAGTGCGCCCAGTAGTCCCGGTTGAAGCCCTCGCCGACCTGCGGGCACATGTTGCTGAGGAAGAAGGTCTCGTCCATCGCCGTCTGGCTCCACTTGGCGTCCGCCGCCGGCACCTGGTGCCCGCGGTCGTAGCCCGAGCGGAAGTAGTCCTTGAGGTGGGCGCGGAACTTGTCGGGGACCCTGTCGTCCTCGAGGAACACGCTGTGCTTGCGGTCGCCGTCGCGCTTCGCCAGCGACGCCGGCGTGATGTGCTCGACCACCCAGTGCGGGTTGCGCAGCCGCCGGTCGAAGGACGAGATCAGCGCCTGCCGCGTCGCGATGTCGGCCACGGGGCCCGGGAAGCCGTACTCGAAGAGGCCGGACGGGTCGACGGGCGCGAGGCCCAGGGCCGCGGGCGCCGACGTCGAGAGCGCTCCTTGTTGTTGGTTCGGGTTCGAGTTCGAGAAGATCTGCTTGGCTGGGATGGGAATCGGCGCTGATGCTCCGGTCGAGAGGGTGGTCGTGGTTGCGGATATGGTCTTGGTATCGAGTTTATGCTCTGATTGCGATCTTAATGAGTACATGGTAGCTGTTATTGCGGCACCTGCACCTGCACTTGCCGCTGCTATGATTGCTAACGTAGTTTTGGACATTGTGGGCTAAAGAAGAAAGGGGGGGCTCCCTCTGGGGAGCTGGTTACGTTCTACGGGGTTTTATATGGGAAGGGGTAAGGGGTAAGGGGTAAGGGAAAATAAGAGGGAGGATGGCAGTGAAAAAGTCAGGCGCTGGTGTATGAGCAATATGCGGCTCACGAGGGGTGTATTGCGGACGACCTCGTGGTGGTGAGGCGTGCAGCAGATGTCTCAATTAAGATGTTCTAAAGTTCGGAATTTTTGAGATTTTCAGCCTCGAGGTAGTGTTCTTAGTGGCCCCCTATCGATAAACTGTAAGGTACAAGTTGCGCACAGACCAACGGGTTATTTAGGTCGAACCCGTCCTCGTGGTAACTTCTAAACTCTAAGATAAAGTTCACCCACTCTTCTCAGCCCTAAGACCAGAAATGGGATCTCCCTATCACATGGCAAAATACATCGGATTTACTGGACATGCTGGTTATTTTCAGAATCCCATAAACATGTGTCTATGTTTTCTTCGGTCATAAGCTCATTGATCCTCAGCCACAAATTATGACGTCAACCGACTTAACCTGGTACCTAGGTAGGTGCCTAGTCTATCTGCGTCAAATGATCTTCGAGACTACGAACAAGTCTTCGAGGCACGCTGCAATCACGTTCGCTATCGTAACGAAGAAAATGAAAAGAAAAAAAATAGAGAAGTGGGTGTGGATCTTGATATAAGGTAGCCTCATCGTCCCGTAGATATATCCGTCTATATATATACAGAGTTGACTTGTTGATCAGATTATAATCTCAGTACATAATGTCGTCCCACTAAGAGCAAGTTCATACTCTATCTAGGTTGGTCCAGGGTTCCTCATCAACTCATAGTCTTCCTCTTGCTGTTCAACGTGACGCCCTCTGTCAAAACGAGTAGTGGCCAAGTTTTGTTTCACCTCTCGGAGACCCCTAATGCCCTGTTCGACCAGTGTGGGTATCCCAGCATCCAGATATTCGCCCTCCTCGGATAGCGCGTACTCGGGTCCGTACTTCTTCAAGGCTTGCTCGAACTTGAAATACTGAACACCTTGATGAACTAGTTGGGTTACCGCGACACACAGTAACATGATGGCTGTTGTTTGTCCGAAATCCCATTCGTTCTCCGTCTCGTGGTTTTCGAGAAAATCTTGGTTTGCAGTTCGTAAACTAACCATCATATATAAATGCAACGGAAATTGAAGAAAACTGAGGATCAATATCGGTCTCCCAAATCTCGCCGGGCAGAATATGGCCCCAAACATGACGAGAAGGAGCCATGCTGCCGTGACCGCTACGTACGCCTTGTCGGTCCCTGGGTGACTTGCTGCCGAGGTTGCGATACCCTTCGTCACATAGCAATAGCCAAGCTCCTCAGAGGTAAGCGACCACTGGTCAAGACGGACCTCTAGGAAAATTGTCAGTGCTAAGAATAGGCACGCGAACATATGGGAAACACGGAAGCGACCGGTCCAATGTGATGGGACTATTTGGTGATGCTTCTTTTTTGGCGTCTTGACTCCCATGAAGGTCCAGCAAACGAGTGCCGCCGCATTCGAAATACTATATATTGGAATAGAGTAAGTAGGTAAATTCTCAAAAAGGTACAGAAATAATAAGTATCGAAAATCTTACCCAACGAAGCTGACGGTATCATAAACTAAATGTAGATGATATAGGTCAATGTTACTGGCATCCGTGAGTGCCGTAATGATGACCGCGACTCCTTCATATTAACTGTGAGCTAGGACTATCCTCCAAGCTGCAGCTCGGGTGGGAAAATATGGATTAATAGCCATACCTGTAATCATCTGTAGGTCGTTTCCAGTCATCAGAATTTTAGACACGAATCCGAGTCTTTTTTTCTCGCTCGCATGCTCTGGGGTGCCCTCCGGATGCTGAATATTGAGCCGGCCAAGTTTCGTTAGGAAAAACACCCAGAAGGCCAAAACCAACGATATGAGGGCTTGCACGCTGAAACCTATCAAGATCTAGGATCGTTGGGGAAATATTAGGATTGATTGGATTTAAAACCCGAGAAGGTACACGGTGAGCTTACCCCATAACCCGCGATGTCGGGCATGGCTTCGCCAACCTTCTCGCATTGTGTAGGCTCTGCGTGCAACTCAGGCGACTCTGATGCCTCCATTCTTATGAGAGCTTGATATTAGACTTGAAGTGAATATACTTCTCAAAGATAATTGATTCGCAGGGCTGGGCGGTCGAATTGCCAAGTTGCTAAGCAGTAACTCGATTGGTGATGTCTAAAAGCAAAGAGATTCAGAGGCGTGTCAAGGTCCTGAACTTTCTATAGCTCTTTATTTATACAAGGTATGTATTAGCTTTTTTTTTTCGCATCGTACTTGACGTGAGCATCTTGTACGATTCCTCCGCGTCATTACCTACGACTTGGGTAATTCTGTATGGCTAGACTACCTGGATCTGTAGCACCTACATTCAAGCCACCGAAAGTTATGTCCCATTTAGGGATTAAGAGCGATAACGAGATATTACCTTGTTTCATCTCTTTTAATAGGTAATAGCTGAACATACCTACATATGGCATCGGGATTATATCAGCAACATATACCTAAGCGTTCCTATATTTCAACAGGATAAAGAGGCCACCAAGTACGAAATCCAAAGGCTTATCTTTGCATTAAACGGACTTTGCTTCGTGTCCAATGCATGGCAAGGAGAGAGAACTCTCCCGGCAGCAATTATAACGATTGCGGCCCATCCAAGTTGCTCATAACTGTTCATTTCTGTCACAATCTAAAACCCTCCTATTGACCGACTCCTTCTACCTACTACATCTACCAATAATAGTATTTCATGTGCAAGATATAGGACTATCTAGGATCTCTATATTTGGCTTTATAAGGGTCGTATTGAAATATTGTCGTAAATGACAACCGATACTTAAGTCCGAATGGTGAATATGTCGAGTACAGAATCATCCGAGCTATGGTTCAGCCGAGTCATGGCCATAGTAAGTGGATTATATAATCAGCCCTTACATATGTATATATAGTACCAAGGGCGCCTAAGGCATAACCTTATGAAACATAGTTAACAGTGCCGCAGACCAGACCGCAGACCGGACGGCCGTGTGGGCTACATACACCGCTTGAGAGGTAAGCGTCACATGTATGTTCCATCAAGGTTCTCAAGTAATCCACGATGTCTCAACTATTCGTTTTCTACAGCCTCAAACCGAGTTTGGACTACCAATAGGCGCTGTTAAGTTGCTGCGAAAGGCGGTTATCCTAGCCACTCAATAAGAAATAAAAGCTAGCGACTCTAACTGGCTACATTAGAAAAGGTCGGTGAATTTTCATGACTTGTTCGCAAATGAGATATCTTACTGTTTACGGGTTGGATTTGTAACTGTTGTTGACGCATTTACCTTGAAGTAACCTTCTTAGAAGTTGCTTTGAGAATCATAGTTTTATTTTTGATCTGATTATCCGATGTTGAGGCACTAAAACATCCGTACCTAGCCTACAACTACCACCGGGAAAGGTCCCACGGATATCATCCATTGGCGGTAGTTCACTTCGGAGTCCACAGCGGGAACTAAAACATCATTTTCCACGAGAAGTTAGTACATAATAGCAGTAAAAGGACCCTGTTAGTCAATCCCTACTCTGTACTCTGGGTGGAGGCTATGTCACATGAAGCTTTTATCAAGCTAACATTGAAGTTTCCAAGACCTGTCTGTGCAAGGCTGAATGCCTAGCGACTTAGGTAGGTGCTTATAGC
This sequence comes from Jackrogersella multiformis, assembly GCA_902806575.1. Classification (NCBI taxonomy): domain Eukaryota; kingdom Fungi; phylum Ascomycota; class Sordariomycetes; order Xylariales; family Hypoxylaceae; genus Jackrogersella; species Jackrogersella multiformis. The sequence goes on along the minus strand of CADCXD010000002.1, from coordinate 1,334,641 downwards.
TGTCGTCGGTGAGTTGCAACTTGCAACCCCAAATAGAGTATTTCCATTTTCAGCCTTAGAGCCTCATCTCGGGATTGGTAGGTTGGTAAGTTCCATGATAAGATGGCTGGATGGGATTCAAGGTTTAGAGGTGGTCACGCACCTACCTAGCTTACACTACTTAGGTAGTAGGCAGCTTCGAGGTGCAGGAGCCTGGAGGTGGTAGTCACTACCTTGCTACCTTGATGGACGCCGTGCATTTATGTGGAACTCGTTTGTTACTAACTGCCTTAGCAAGATTGGTAGAGCTGGCCATCAAGGTACCCATCAGCGATGGCTTGGCAAAGCTTGGCATATCATCATAAGCCATATGGCCAATCACAGGTATTCTTATAAAACAGCCTCTTGTCTCTTGTCCCTACCCGCAGTGTTACATGGTCGACTCGGAAGTTGGTAGGCACCTTTAGTTATACATTTAGTAGTAGTGATGGACCTGGACACTAAATAGGACCTAAACAGAACCTTCCATTCTACATTCTCATCACAGATTTACAAACTTACAAACTTACCTGTTGTTACGGCCTTTCCCTTCTTCCTATCTTCTCTTACCTACCTTATTCCTATATAGTATTATTAAATCTTTCCTCTCTCTATTCTCTTTGTTCAAACATTCTACTTTGCCACCTTAAAACGGGACTCGAGAAAATTGCCGAAAGCGTCTTGAACCTACAATTTCACGTGCCGGTTGCTAGTAGCAGTATATTTCCAGATCATCGAAACTGTCATCACTACCACAATCAACTTCCATGCTTCTCTAATCCATTCGTTTGAGCTACCGAGGGAGGAGGGGCTACTGCAGGCACAAGGCGACGGTGTGCTGCGAGATTGCAGGATTGCAAGATTTAAGTCAATCTAGCCCATCATGGAGGTCGCTGAGATTGACAATGATACGAGAGGGTGGATCATGTGCCTGGTGAGCGGCATTGGTGAGTGACTTCAACCACATGGGCTATGCAACCTTCGCTTGATATACTGACTTGATTTTATTACTATAGCATGCGTGATAGGATCCGCTATTATCTGTGTCGATGTAGTCGTACGGCTGTTTCCTGGCCAAAAGGACTTTCGAATACAAGACAGCAATACTTTTCTTGCCTGTTCACTAAGCTTGAGCTTCGGCGTCATGGTAAGTCTGATCTCTTATTTTTCTTTTTTTCTCTTTTGCCTTTAAATAATCTTGGGGACGAACTCCTGATATTTTATTTTTTAGATGTTCATGTCATTATATAGCATGTTGCCCGAATCGAGGGATTACCTTAAAAAAGGGGGGTTTCCGGACCAGACGGCGGGCTTCATATTGATGGCATGCTTCGTTGGCGGTTTCGTGGGGATTCAAGTACTTTCGAGATTGTTTCACCAGCTTATACCATCACATGTCGTCGACTGCGATCACAGCCATGACGATCATACTTTAGATAGCCATAGTCACGGCCACGCACACGAGAATGGAATTAGCCGGAGGCAATCGTCTTTTGCTCATAGCATCGGTAGACAGTCTAACCATGTCCATTTTCGCAGCCCAAAGCCCCATGCGGATGGAAATGGACATGTTAATGAAGTTACGCCGCTGCTGCTTGCCGCGGACGATTCGAATGAGACATATCGTGCCCAACCGCTGAGGAGAGCGGAGACTGCTAGTCCCACGGAGTCCACCCCTCATGCAACTATGCGCGGTCTTCGCAGCCGGGCTGCGACGTCAGACAGACGGCCTTCGATGTTGCAGAAGCGGGTCTTGTCTTTTGTAAAGGATACAAAGCCAAATTGCGACTCAGCTGGCCCGTGCTATGGATATTCCGATCCATGCGGTCAGGAATGCTTCAAGCACCTTTCCAACCGATCTGGGCTTCTATCCCGAGTAGCAACTACTCAACTCCGTATTACTAGCACCGGTCACTCCGATTCACGTATTGACACGGTAGACGAGGACGAGGACGATGATAATTCGACTCCGGTGAGTCCTACGTGTCGGATAAGCCGCGCGCATTCGCACGGGGCGCCCCATGAAGACGAAGACGAATGTCAGGCTGAGCCTTCCGAAGATCTCGAGGCTCAGCATCATCACCACGTCGCCGAAAACGCCTTTTTATCCATCGGCCTTCAGACATCCATTGCTATCGCGCTACACAAATTTCCCGAAGGCTTCATTACCTACGCTACGAACCATGCCAACCCATCTCTCGGCTTCAACGTGTTCCTAGCACTCTTCGTCCACAACATCACGGAAGGTTTCGCCCTCGCATTGCCATTATACATGGCGCTGAATAGCAGACTACGCGCCATGCTATGGGCCTCCATGCTCGGCGGCCTGAGCCAGCCGTTCGGAGCCGGCATCGCGGTGCTGTGGTTTAAGCTCGCCCAGCACACGAACCACACGCCCGACGCCGTCGCGTACGGGTGCCTCTTCGCCACCACGGCCGGCATCATGGCCAGCGTGGCACTGCAGCTGTTCGTCGAGAGCCTGAGTTTGAATCACAACCAGAACTTGAGCATTCTATTCGCGTTCTTGGGCATGACGCTGCTGGGAGTCAGCAACGCCTTCACGGCGCACGAGCACTAGTCACCGCCGCCGACCCTTTTATCTATATTTCATCCTTTTCGTCTTTGTTTCTTCCAAGCGAATCCTACAACAGAGGAAGGGCAAGGGGGAAAATCGGAAGGACTGGAAGTTTGTGTCTTCTTTAAACATCTATATCTACGGCGTTGTTCTCCCTTTTTGGAGCTATCCGGACGGGCTACTTGGCTTTGTATTAATTGGCAACAGCAGCAGCATCATCATCATCATCGCGATAGGCGTCCTCGGCGGGCTGGTTTTTCCCCGGATATGAGTGATGCCGCCATGTATAAAAATTATTCTGGACAGTCTGATTGTGCTGCGCGTCACAAGGTACGGGGCAAGGGATTGGGCGCGGCATAGCTTAGGTTTGTATGCGTTGGCTCTCTAGCTTAGCGGAGTATGGTATAATAGTATAGACTGGCTTATACAACACTTGAATGGAAAACTTGCCTCTTATCTTTGCCTTGGCGAGGCTGTGTTGAGTAGTAGTGAATACCTACCTGGTAGCTAAATCTTATATGGTAGACATTCTGACTTGAAGTAAGTAAGGAGCAACTTGGCAAGCTCTTTATTTATTAGGCTTGATATCTAAGTATTCTAGACCCTTTGCTTTTATCGTCCTGCTTAAGTACCTAACTAGCAATCTAGGTACCTAGTCTATCTATCTTGCACGACTCGACCCCTTAACGTAGCTAGGGGTAGGCAACTAAATACCTCGATTAATAGATACATTCTGTCTAACTACCTGGGGTATTCGATATGTATATGCAGGCCCTCTCTCACATGCGTGCCTAGGTATGATGGTATGATGGTAATACTATCGAGACATACAATACATCCCTCTCTAAATCCTAAATCATAAATCCTAAATTCTTCACTACAACTTACTCCCCTCCCTCTCTCCCTCCCCCATCTCCGGCATCAAAGCGCCGCTCATCAGGAACTCCGCACTCCCGCGGGGCCGTCCGAACAGCACCATCTCGCGGCCGCCGTGGGTGCCCCACCAGGCGACGCCCACGGCGCCGCGCTCGACGTCCATCTCGCCGCTGACCAGGACGTCCCAGAGGCGGCGGCGCGCGACCTCGCGCATGGCCGGGTCGGCGATGGCGTTGACGGACTCGGCGGCACGCGCCAGCCACTCCTCGAGGGCGCGCGGCGGGAGGTGGGGGAGCGCGTCGATGACGGCGAGGACGAGGGCGGTCTGCTCCGAGACCGGCTGAGTTTCTCCCTTGGCAGGGCTGGGGCTGGGGCCGTTGCGCTCGTCCAGCAGCAGCAGGAGGTCTGGGGAGGCGTCGGAGGCGCGGAACCGGAGCATCTCGAGGAGGGTCTCGGAGAGGTCGGGGTGGGTGGCGGAGATGGGGTAGGGCGGGCTGGTGATCTGCATGACGGTGCGGAAGGCGAGGCGGAACTGGCGCGGGGAGATGCGGGCGGGGAAGGAGGAGAGCAGGACGTCGATGTAGAAGGGGATGAGGGAGGCGGCGAGGGGGCTGTGCTGCGGGCACGAGAGCGTCGAGAGCACGGACGAGTGCGCCGACTCGAAGAGCTCGAGAGTTAGGGATGACGGGGGGCTGTTGGCTGGGCTGGTGAGCCAGGAGGTTGTTGGCGAGAGGTATGCTGTCGCGGGCGTGATGATCAGGGCCTCGCATGCCGGCGTGGGTAGCGAGAGCGGGAGGTGCTCGGCAATGTTTAGGTAGAAGAGCGTCAGGGCTTGGATTACAGGTGGCGGCACTATATTGCTTGTTTGAGGCAGCGGCGGCTGCGTGTCTTGGAGGAAGGATGCGCAGGCATCTGGGTAGCGTGTGATAATATCCAGGGAGGTGAGATAGGTAAATTCATACACCTGGAACGAGCCTGCACCTTGGCGCGTAGATATAAACGACAGATTGCGTAGGGTGTGCAACATCCTTGCAGCTACCGTCGGAGCTATTACGTCGTTCCTCATAAAAGGATCTAGGAGGGAACGCCCTACTATAGGCTGGAGGGTCGCAACCACGGCATACAGTATCTTCTTGAACAGCTGCCATAGCATTGGATAGGGGCCTTGGAACACCTCGAGTGGTAGAACTGAGGCCTCAACTGATAGGTCGATGGCAGACAGGGGGCAATGGGTCCAATTATCCAATAACTCCGCCGTGAATCCAAGCAATTCTTCATGAGCCTGAAGGACGATGTTAGGGTCGGTGGCATGCTGGACAGCGAATGGTGCGAGCCGAGATAGAGGACCCATATTCTGGATTAATGGCCGACTTTCGAGTCTTTCAAGTCTGGCAACCGACGGCGAATTGGTATGCCACGATATGACCTTTCCTGGCGTGATGTCTCGTATAATCGTCGAAATAAAGTCGCCACGCTGGAAGCCTTCTTCTCCGAGCATAGCTTCAACAATAGCTGGTAGAAGGGTGTTGCCATTCAACTGCTGTTTGGCCGATTCAGACAGAAGCGGGAAGGCATATGTCAGCGCCAGAATGACAGCACCTCGCCCCAACAATCCTGTGTGTATCTGGTCTTCTAGTGCCAGATTCGTAGCGGTAACGACAGCTTTCTCGAGCATCGAACGCAGACTCCAGGACAACGATCTCCTGCCGTCACCTTCCATGCCCATCAGAATTCCCGCCAGAACCAACATATGTTGCCATCGACTCGATCGATCATCGGCCCCCTTTGCGATTGCGCGTGCCCAATCCTCGCTACTAACACCGCTCCCAACCGGTGGTTGTACTCTCGGGATATTCGCATTATCGACCTCGTTTTTTCGTACGTGGATGGCAGCAGTGTTGTATATGCTTAGGATACGCAGGCACGTGCGAAGCCCATCTGGAGACTGCCATATTGAACGCGCAGTAAGGAAGTGCGAAGTGAGTAGAGAAAGGTTGAGAGGATTAGTGAGGTTGGTTAGAAGCGCAGTCGTTGTCGCGAAGATCTTGTCCGTCTCGGCTGGATTGGGCGTGTCTTGATAGGCCCGTAAGACCGCCGTCAACAATCGATCGGCGGGCATATTTTCGCTTTCAGATTAAGAACCAGTGTTCTAAGCCCATAAGGTTCTATTGTGCCGTCGCATCGCTCGATATGTTAACGTCTTTCGAGTGTAATGCTTGGGGATTGGTGATGATGAAGGTTTAAAAGAATGATTACCGCTGCGCTGTATCATAGCTGCATACCTAGGTAGATAAAAGGTAGGTGGGTACCCGCATCCATCGGTAAGGTGAGGTGTCTAAGTTTTACCGAGGTACATACGACATCAATTGAATTCATTAGCTTCATCCCTTGTACCAGGTACATAGTACCAGGTAGGTAGGTAGCAGCAACTTGGAACCTTGGAACCTTAGAAGCCTCGACGCGGGAGCTTCCCGCCCTGTGACAACCCCTGTCTATTGTACATAGTACCATATTTCAGCTCTCAGCTCCACAATCTCCAAAGATACTTATTCATTCAACTACCTCATCGAATACTTCTACAAAATACATCCGTCTTATTTTCTGCCCGTTTTGGGGGCGACAATCCAAAGGGCCAGATGGCCACCAAACCGTGAGTATCGCTACCGTAACTACCTAGGTATCAAATAGGATACGAATCCACTAACCATATCATAACTACAGATCCAACTGCCTTAACTACCCTCCCGAAGACTACCGCAGTCCCCGATTCCCATCCCTCTGCTGGCCTCCTGAAGATCCCTACTGCGCAATATATTCGGTATGGGATTCATGGCGATACACGCTTCTCTGGACTCTGATCCTCTATGCTCTCTTCCACCTGGGTGCTACGGGCATCGCTTTGTCTATGCAGATAGGAAAATCGCGATCGGTATGGAAGTACTTGTTGGCTGTCCCGTTCGTCTACGCCTTAGTTGCTGGGGTTGAAGCTCTGTTCACTGGGAGTATTGTGGGGCTAGTGTACGAAGACTCCCAATCCTGTTGCTGAGTCTTTGCGATTGACTTTATATCCGCCTCTAGACTTGGAGCCATCTACATTTCCGGATGCTACGTGATGCCGACGTGGATACCATTCATCTGGGGATGGATCAATGTCCTAATATTGATCGTTTCTTCTTTCACTATACAGGGAGGTCTGTAAAGCTTTGATACTTAATGGTTGAAGGTCTTCAAAGACCCAGGAGTAGAGAGCATGAAAGCACCTTTTGATGTGGTCCCAATATAGAGTCATGCCAGCACATGCTCTCTCAAGAATGGGCTGCTCTAGGTATTCACCTGGTCCTACGCAGCTGGCTACAATAGCCGATGTTGGACGAAAACTGCGAGACAGGTATTGGTCAATCGAAGTTTGGAAGTTGAAGTAAGATTATTCTCGGGCCTATGGTTGTTGGCAGAAAGCTAATAAAGGATGTTAGAAGAACCATGCTCGATACCTAGGTATTGTACCACGTATTTTACTATTTGTCTGTCCTGGTTACGTTCAAAATGCTATTAAATCAGGCCCTGGTCATCATTGCGTGTCGTTTGACGTGGAGGGGAGATGATAAAGTATTCTAAATCAATACTGCGAATATTAGACAGGCAAAGGCATTGTCAGCATAGAGATACGGGTACAACCCAAATTTACAACTTTATCCTGATGGGTCTTGGCATGTTAAATTGTACTGTCTGTCCTTTTAAGCTTTATATTTTATAAATTTAGAGGTATGGATAGGTCTGATCTCTATTCTTCATGCGCTGGTGTTTCTACCTGGTAGCTAACGGAGAATTCATAGTAATGCGCAAGGTTCCAATGTAGCGAGACGAGTAGTGTGTTGATTAAACATTTCCACCAATTTTTGCCCTCTCACAATGTTGTGTACTAAGGTACGAGATAGTAGGTACACATTTTGGTCGTGCAACGACTTTCGAGTTTCACATGCAATTATAATTTTAAGACTCGTTATAGGGTCCAAGGTTCAAAATTCCCAACCATCATTGCTCACTATTTGTCTACTACCTAAGTACCTAGGTATTTTTAAAACAGCCTCTCAAATTTGAACCACCCTAAAAATAGAGTTGAGACGGACTGAAGATACTCCCACGGTACGTCATTGTCGGTATCTGCTGAGCTACTGCAGGCACTTTCCCTATCACGAAAGCTATTCCATTTCTGTTCGTGGTGTGAAGTTTTTGACGGGCAGAATCTACACCGCCCAGCTACTTAATAGGTCAGTGGGTCTAGGTACGAATTCAATCGTACTATTTATATCTAAACTTCGATGAAGCAAGACAAAAGAACAAGTTGGTTCTTGTTGAGCTCAACACCCCGTACCTAGATACTTACAGATCATGGATTTGATTATTTGATTATTTGATTTTTGATAAGTAGTTTACCTTTGTTCTTAATATCGAGCAAAAGGACGACTTGGACAATCAAAAGGGAAAAGGCCTCTAGGTACTACAATGGAGTCGCCGCCGGATAGGTAAGCTTGCTTTCTTTGCATGCGTTTTCATAATAGTCAAGCCTGCATTTTGGACAAACACTCTCAGGATTCTGTCAGAGTCTGCCCTGGTCCACGATGCTTCACATTGCTACCAGCCAGGTTCAATAAGCCGTCTTAGCTTCCGTTGCGCCAATATGTTGTCGGCTACTCTACCATCCCCCTCTGAATCGACTCCCACGCCGACACCGACACCGACCCCCACTACGCCCAGTCTCACCGTGCTAACTCCTCTTAACGAGTATGAGCACGACGAGAATGATGTATCTTGGGCGACGGGTTTCAACACTCGCCGTCGCTCTCTGGCGAAACTAGCATCTCTCAACACCCGCACAAACGATACAAGTGCTAACAATTTGCTCCCGCTCCTCAGTCCCCTTGCGCAAAGCGCTCAAATGTCACCCGAGAAAGCCTACCTACCCGGCCAGTCAAAGTCTCTCGAGGGCATTGCGATTAGGTCCTTCTGCCTCGGTATAGCGCTCGCTTTATCTGTAGTAACTGTGGCTTTGACCCTCGTCTTCACCTCTTCATCTCTATGGCGTCTACCATTCTTCGTCGGCGCTTTATCGACCTTCCACTTTCTCGAGTTTTGGACGACCGCAAAGTACAATACTCCCGTCGTGACTATCGGCTCGTTCCTTCTGACTGCAAATTGGCCGGCTTACGCGATCGCGCATAGTATGGCATTGCTAGAATGCCTCTCCACTGAGCTGCTATTTCCGAATCGGTCTTGGGCGCCATTTTATAGTGGCCATATTATCTTGCTACTGGGCTTCATTTTTGTGCTTAGTGGGCAATTCGTTCGCAGTGCGGCCATGGTCCAGGCTGGTCAATCGTTCAACCATACGGTCCAATACCGCAAGAAAGATTCTCACGTCCTGGTTACCACAGGCCTATACTCATTCCTTCGTCACCCGGCTTACTTTGGATTCTTCTACTGGGGGATCGGCACGCAGATGGTCCTGGGGAATCCCTTCTGCTTTATAGGTTACGCGATCGTCCTACGGCAGTTCTTCTCGAAAAGAGTGCAATACGAAGAGGCATTGCTTATCCGGTTCTTTGGGGATGACTACATCAACTACAAGAAGAGGGTCGGTACCTTGATGCCGTTTGTTGGGAGCTAAGCAGTCGGCCGCCGGAATCGGGATTGGAAAACGGCGTTTAGGTTGGGACTTACGGGTAGAGTTATAATACCCTAACTTCAAAATTTTGGGTTGTTTTAGACGAATAATGATAATTTGAATCATTCCATAGTGACATGTGAAGCGTGAGGAATTAATAGGCATATACGTCGATAGCGGCACTAAATAGGTACCTAGGTAAGTTGAGCTATCGACATTAATACATTATGTCAGGTACATGCATATATGCAGGAATCGGGTATGCCATATTTATTAATGTAATCTGGTAATCCTACTTGGGTACCTAGGTACTTGACGTAGTATCGATAAGAAATCGGAGGACCCACTAGTACGTAGCCACTGGAAATTTGGAAGTTAGAACCTTGGAAGGCCACGATTCAAGACGCAATTCCTTTGGGACAGCTTGTGCTTAACTTCCATGTTGAGTTTCTAAATTTAAACAACCTTGAACCCATACCCATTCCATAGTTTACATTCAAACCACAACCCAAATACAAGTATCCTCTTCTTTTTTGATTTTGACAACTGACTGCAATTATAACACAACACATTTTGAGGTTCTCTAGCGTAGTTAGAACCAAGACCCTGTTGTAGGGCTAGTCTGCACCATGAGTTCAGAGTATTCTTACGACGAGCAGGGTCAATTCTACCCGTTCTTCATATTCACTCTGACAACCATCGTCACGCTTCCTCTCACCTATAACCTTCTCGCGCCGAGCAAGGACCCTGCTGCCCTTGCTTCTCGATTACAAACCTCATACCAGCCAGAGCATGCCGACTTAATACAGGCGCAGCGTGCCGCGCAGAAGCGAAAGCTGCGCAAGGTTAAACGTGCGATCGCCGTCATCATAGGATGGGCCGTCATGGCCGGTATGCTATACCTCATCGTCACTACGCAACGGACAACCGCCAAGATATGGAATCCATATGACATTCTAGGGGTCTCCGAGGTACGCTTACTATGGATTGCGCATTCATACATCTGATACTAATATAATCCATCGTAGTCATCATCCGAGAAGCAGATCAAATCCCATTACAGGAAGCTTGGCCTCAAATACCACCCGGACAAGGCCAAACCCGACCCAGCTAAGAATGAAACTGCCGAAATGCTGAACGACAAATGGGTCGATCTTACGAAGGCGTACCAAGCACTCACCGACGAGGAGGTTCGCAACAATTACATCCAATACGGTCACCCCGACGGCAAGCAGAGTTACAGTATTGGAATTGCTCTTCCCCAGTTCATAATATCCGAGGGAAACGGAAAATACGTTGTGCTTGTTTACGCCTTGCTTCTGGGAGTTATGTTGCCTTACTACGTCGGATCATGGTGGTACGGCACCCAACGCATCACCAAAGAGGGAGTCCTTTTCGAGAGTGCCAACAACCTGTTCCGCGAGTATTCTGAGAGTATGGACGAAGGAGATCTTGTGACTGCCCTTAGCGCTGGCAAGGAGTTCCAGGAATTCCTAAAGGGAGATAAGGCCGAGTCTGGTCTTGCGACAATCGAATCGAGGATACTGGCAGAAGGAAAGATTACCCCATTTTCCGGTGGACTATCAGTCAAGGATAAGGAGAAGCTGGAAGACCTCGACAGCAGTGTAAGGCGAAAGGTTCTGGCCCTTCTGTGGGCGTACCTCGGTCGTGTAGAGCTCGACGACCAGGCCCTGAACGCTGCTAAGTACCTGGTTGCGCCTATTGCACAGAGCCTCTGCGGCTCCTTCAGGTCGATCTCACTTGCATATAGCAACACGGGCCCCATCCTATCTTCGTTTTATACCAGCCAGCGACTCATTCAAGCCGTACCGCCTAATGCGTCCGCGCTCTTCCAGCTTCCCCATTTCACCCCCGAGGTGGTGAAGGCTGTTGAGGGCGATTCGAAGACACACCTGACCGTTCAAGAGTTCATGGATCAACCTGACGCGCTACGCAGAAGCGCTATTGTTGGAAAGGGGCTCTTAAGCGAAGAGCAGTACAAGACAGCAGTTGGTGTTGCGGGACAACTTCCGTACCTTAGAGTCGCGAAAGCGTTTTTCAAGGTCGCCGGCGAACGTTTCATTATTCCGTCATCTCTAGTCACTCTAGTAGTAAAGGGCCGAATCATTCCACCTGGAAGTACAAATGTTCCAACAGCCGACGAGCTCGATTTAGAGGATGTCGACCCGGCTGAAGATGACCTTGATGCGCTTATGGGTCGCAAGAAGACAGTGAAGGACGCAAATGGAAAATTAGTCACAAAGGAAGATACCAAGCCCGTACAACCGCCTCTCGCATTCGCCCCTTACTACTCTCGCGACCAGTCTCCACGATGGCACTTCTTCCTCTCGGATAGCAAACAGGGAAAGATGGCAGTACCACCGTTCACCTTCACTACCTTCGACCAGCCTATATTTACGGATGATGGAAAGCCGACATTCAACATGCAGACCCTGAAAGCGCAGTTCGCGGCTCCACCGCAAGCAGGCACTTATACATTTGTCATGCACCTTGTCTGCGACAGCTATATTGGGTTCGACACCAAGATGGAAGTTACCCTTAATGTAGAGGACGCCAGCAAGGCGGCAGCAATGGCTGCGGAGGATGAGATCAGTGAGCCAGAAGAGGGTAAGTTATGACATTTGAAACTTAGGAGTCTACCCAGTCTAACATTGATACGCAGATTCTATTGCTGGACAGATGAGCGCTCTTAAGGGCGGTAGTGTCGGCACAAAGTCGAAGAGGCGGAAAGATGAGGACGATTCGGATGAAGACGAGAGTGGCACCGAAGAGGATGAAGACGACACGAGCGCGACGAACACCGACACCGAACCCGAGTCATAAGATACCATTACCCTCGCGGGCCCGTATCCGGAGCCGGTAATGTAATTAAGCCTTCTTCCCCTGATCAGACTGCGATGCTTGATAGTAGCATCTCAGCCCATACCTGTCGAGCGTGGGCCCCGCGCCAGCTCGCCTTAGCTAGATCATGGTACAATGTGTAAAGTTAGTCTTGTGCGAGGAGGGGAAAAAACAGCGCGTACGCTACAGCAGCATGGAATTGGCGTCGTGGCGTTTGGAGGAATGCTCTGCGATAGGTGTAGACTATAGCAAGTCCACACGCGTTGCGCAGGTAAAGTTTAATTCTGATGTTCATACCGATTTCGTGTGTCCTAGTGTTCTAGCGTTCTGGTGGAGTGAATGGTGATGCTTCGTTTGCGTGGTCCCCCTTGTTTCTGCTGCCGTCGCATAGCTTCCTAGGCGGCTATGTCCTGGCTTTATAGGCTGGGTACTAATGGTTTCCGGCTTTCCTGCTCCTTAGGTCTAGTTGTCTAGTCCTGGTTCTAGCATTGGTAGATGAATACATCTTCGTGCTGCTGCAGGATTGTTAAGGAGGGGGTGTATGTTTAAGGGGTTGTTGCTGTTGAGATCGGCTTGATATTCTTGAAATCAATACCTAGGTAGGCTTCTCTTGCAACTCTTGGGACATTATGAGGACTTGTCTATTACATTCTGCCTACTCCTATTGTATCTTCGAGTTTTAGGTCTTGTCCAAGCACCTATATCTGGCCTTGATGTATGTAAATATAGGTACCTAGGTCTGTATATTTACACAGGGTAAGTAAACGCAGGCCATTCAGGAGTGGCCCCTATTGTCCACTCCGTAGAGAAAACCTTGCATGAAGCGGCACCGAATTTAGATAACTTCGATAATATACCTAGGTAAGTATGTAGGTATTTATTTGTATGTATCTGCCTGGCCTTTATACGAAAATACTGAATGATATACATGCATATAATACGGGAAAGACACCCCATTTCGGCCCTTCCATCTCCACTGCTAAGTCAATTACTCCTTTGCGCTGACCTTGCGATAGTTCCTATTCCAGCTGTCGCTTTCATTCCCTAGAAAGGCCTGTAATTATACAATAGAACACCCCTTCTTCCTCCTCCTCCTCCTCTTGTTCTTGTTCTTTTCCTTCCTTTCTCTTGTTCTCCCCATCTCTTATTCTTTTCTTCACAACTCTCTTCACTTAACTTCATCCCATCATCGCCACACCACCTCAACAAACCCTAACCCCACAAACCTCGACCCCCTTGCCCTCGACATACGCCCTGCGGCCGAAATACGCAGCCACGACGGCCCTAGCGAACTCGGCGTCGGCGGCGCTCCAGACGTCGAGCCCCATGCGGGAGACGGCCTCGCTCTCGATGCGGATGCCCCTGGCGTCCATCTCCTCCTCGCCGGAATCGCGCAGCAGCAGCGGCGCGTCGTCGTCGTCACCGCGGTCCCCCTCGTCCGCCCCCTCGTCTTCGTCGTCGTTATCGTCGTCGTCGTCGTCGTCGTCGTCGTCGTCGTCGTTCGTGCTGTCGACGATGTCGGCCAGCGTGCCGAGGACCTGCGCCGTGAGCCGGTGGAAGTACGCGATGATGGCGAGCTCCGCGCGCGCCTCGTCCGGGTCCGGGGGTGCGGCGGCCGACGTGCGGCGCGGCGTCAGCGACGCGATGGACGTCGAGAGGTCCGCCGAGCGCGGGACTTCCATGCGTACCGAGGACGAGGACATGTCGGCCAGGAGCTCGGCGTCGCGGGCGGACTCCTCGGCCTGCTCTGCGCGGGCCTGCTCGCCGGCCGAGGCCCACCACATGAAGCCGTTGTAGGCGAGGGCCGTCCAACTCAGGGGCTCGACGACCTCCCTTTCCTCCGCCTCGTCCAGGAACGGGTCGTCTGTGTCTGGAGGCGACATGGTGCGGGGAGTGGCGGGCGATGTGTCGGGGCTGGCTTGCAGGCGAGCTAGCCCTGCCCTGAGGGATCGGAAGCGGCGTAGGTCTCGCTGGGTAGCTTTGATGGATAAGCCTTGCGGGCCCTCGACCTTCGGCCACACGTGGTGCTTCGCTTGCGAGGAGTAGGGGGCCGGCATGGTGACGAGTACGTCCCACAACGTGTCTTTCTTAGCGATGATGCTGTCGGTCGTGCAGGCAATCCATCCGGTTCCGTCCTCGCCTTCGTGATCTAAAGGTTCGCTGCTATTTCGCCTAATCTTGGCGTCTTCGACAAGGAAAGGGATGTCGTGGACACCTATGGAGAATAGGGGTCGTAAGCGATGCGGAGCGGAGCGGGAAGACAGAAGATCGAATGTCGATTGGGGGATATTGGATAGAATAGATATATCGTAGACTAATACATGTCATCGTTAGTGGAACGTTGCAGTTGGATACACAGAATGAACTGAGACCAACCAAAATTGCAAGCCTCCTGCACGGGTGCGTGGCATGATATCAAAATACGCTTGCGCAACAACGCAGCACGCTGTATTGGAAATATTAACGGTCCGAAGGTGTCTAGCAACTTGGTTAGACTCCAAGCAGGATGGAAAGGAGACAGTCTATGGCCAGGTGCGAGTAAAGCCGCTCCATCAGAGGCCGAACGACTCCTAGAGTGGCCCTGGGGCGGTTTCGCGGGGTTTTGGAAAGTGACGGATGGCGACTCGACGGATTCTTCCACGATAGCTGATTCCTCTTTTGCTTGATTCTTCTGCCAGTACTCTTCCAACAAGCCTGTCTCCTTGCCATCCGCAGCAAGTGCCGAGGCTATGACCTTCAAACCCTCGGCATGTCTCCAGGCCCTTCCCAACCGACCGTAACTAAGCGGCACCAGCACGCCCACGGCCAGCATCCGCGCGTTGCGGACCTCGCTGTCCTCGACAGGCGCATTGACGAACGCGCTCAGCCCCGCGAAGCCATCGTGCACGAAGTATATCAGGTCGTCGGACACAGTATGCAGTCCCGACGGCAAGGACTTGTACTCGACGACGCCCTCTAGCTCGACGCCGGGCTTGGAAGCCTTCCACGAGATGGTATACCCGGCCTTGACGTCAAAGTTTATCAGGAAGAGGGCGGATATGGGGGGTAAGTCGGGTAGAACGGTGGCGACGGCGGTGGTCGCGATGTTCGGGGTGGAAGGAAGCCGAACTTGCAGCGCTGGT
Organism: Jackrogersella multiformis; assembly: GCA_902806575.1. Taxonomy (NCBI): domain Eukaryota; kingdom Fungi; phylum Ascomycota; class Sordariomycetes; order Xylariales; family Hypoxylaceae; genus Jackrogersella; species Jackrogersella multiformis. The sequence goes on along the minus strand of CADCXD010000002.1, from coordinate 1,319,526 downwards.
TGGCCGCGGCGGGATGCCGCCATGATGGTTGAGGGTTAGCCACTGGGGGTTTCTGGGTTACGAATATCGGGTTATGGGCGACATAGGCAATTGTGGCGCAACGTAATTGGCGATGTGGAAGAATTGAAAATTGGAGTTGGGATGAAACGGTTTCGGTCTTTCGTTGCTTCGCTATTTCGTTGCTTCGTCGCTTCCCGAGGTCGTTGCGCCGTCGATTTGAGTTAAGCTGTGTGTAACGTCCCGGAAGCTGCTCGGCTGCTCGGGTCGTTGATAGGTGACGCTATGGCCAAGACACCGTGGGGTACATTACCTATACCTGGCTAGGTACCCCCGTAAAGGGGGAAATAGCGTTATATTTGGTGGTAACACGTGATTTGCTTTTATTCTGTCCAGCTCGAATTCCTCATCCTTCAGATAGTATATAATATATCTATATCCAGATAATATCAGCTTCGAAAGTATCACCATCGATCCACACACCGTTTGACATATCTACCTTCTATTCCGAATATGGGATAGAATAGTTGCTGACGACTCATAAGATCCGACAATAATTTGGAATGAAAGGACCAGGAAGTTTTTATATGCGTGTTGCAACCGCAGAGCCGTCAGCCGTGAAATTGATTAAGAGAAACCGGATTATATCAATCTTGAAACTCCCTCCGCACCTATTCTAATAGTCTTGGGGGGTCTCTCAACAGAGCACTGTTCCAGCCACTCTGGTAAGCGATGAACTCGTCGCTAGACAGACGAACTGACCAAGGCAATGTGCCTAGTCGGCGGTAAGTCCCTCTGAGACTAGGTACACGTTCGGGTAGAAGACCTACCACCATGGATCTTGGTGGACTGGTCCTTTTTGTAATACTGAACCTGCCCAAGTAGGTACGCATTGATGATACCGTCTGATTTCAGTGTATCCTTGCAGGAAGAGCTATGATCCAAGTAAGATTCAAATTCCGAACAGGGCTTCTTACACTTTCGATAGCCACAGTCCCCTATATATATTTGCGTGCAGCAATGCTTCCGTTTCCCGGGTTTCAAGCCTCACGGCCAGCTTCTTGACTTTGCATAACATGACCCGGCTCGGTTCGGCGTGGAGGGGATATAGGTAGGTACAACTTCCGTCCTTGCTGCTCTGTTCGTCGAGCCTTGCGCCAATTAGCCTCTGAGGAGGGGAATGACGCAGTCGTGACATCAGCATTGTTACACATATATTTTCGATCCAATAGCTTAGAAGGTAGGTGCCTACCTAGTATTACCTAGCAGCCTAGGTATCTACCTACATAGGTCATATCGACGTATATTCACCCCAACTTAACAACTAATCTTCAGTACATCTCAGCCTTGGTAGTCGCATTGCCTTAGAATATCAAAGGGGCAATACCCGAGATATAAAACTTAGCACCAGCATCATCCTCAATAAACACCATTCTCAGTCCCCTGACCAAGTTAAAACTGTCTTCAACCCCTAGTAACCCAGCACCCAACCCCCAACCCCCCTTTTCTCCTCCTATGAAGCCCACCGCACACCATGCCACCGGGACCAACCCCCTCAGCCGTGCCGGGCGGCCCCATCCCGGCAGGAGATAAGATCCTGGAGACGGGGGCCTCCGCGATCCAAGACTTCCAGCCCACGAAGCAGCTCTGCGCCCACCTCAACGCCTTCCACACCTACGCCGACGAGCCGGGCCGCTTCGTCGAGGCCAACCACTACTGCGCCCACCTGACAGAAGGTATATATATATCACCATTCTATGTCTCAAATACCTATACCTACCCACACTAAGGTACCTGGTATACATCTATCTACTAACCTCGCGCCCCAGACGTGCGCCAGTGCATCCTATACGACAGCCCGGGCCCGAACGCGCGGCTGATCGGGATCGAGTACATGATCACGGCGGCGCTATACAGCTCGCTACCGGCCGATGAGCGCAAGCTGTGGCACTCGCACGCGTACGAGGTGAAGTCGGGGATGCTGATCATGCCGGGGCCGTCGTCCATGCCGGGCGCGCGGCAGGCGTGGGAGGCGGCCGAGACCCAGGAGATGCGGCGCGTCGTCGGGCTCTACGGCAAGGTCTACCACCTGTGGCAGACGGACCGCGGCGACGCCCTGCCGCTCGGCGGGCCCAAGCTCATGATGAGCTTCACCGAGGACGGCCAGCTCGACTTCGAGAAGGCCGTCGCCGATCGCGATAGCCGGTTCGGCACCGATTGGAAGCGGAAGAAGGAGTTGAGAAAGGATATCGAGGTGCCTCAGATCCATCCAGATGCTGATTCGGTCTGGAAGAGGCGGAAGTCTATGTAGACGTCAACACGTGAGAAGAAGGAAGGGGGCATATTTGTAATGGTGGGAACACTCAAACACTGAGGCAAATTAAGCTAACCGACCCGACTCATGTAGGGAAATGGAAGGCGTCGAGAGGAATCTCGCTAACAGAGGTCACTTGTCAATACTAGACCAGCAACAAACTTCGCTAGGAGAATATCGAGTACTAGCACAGAGAAAGTCGATCGTAGGGATTATTAGTAGTCTGTCTAATTATTCTAATTAACAATAATCGGTTCAGCAAGGCCTCTCAGTTCCGTGATAGCGGGGATACGAATAGTCCAGAAGCTAGACTTATTAGCTTACAAAGCGTACGAAAGCAAGCAGTAAGCCATTAATGTGAGTGTTGTCCAATTGAAGCGTCTCGCCGTTCCTGCATACCGCCACGCTGTTGATGCCCTAGGAAAGTCACCGAAGCCCCTTCCGTAGATCCCAACTGCATGGGCCAATGCCTTAGTGTTTAGTAGTAAGATTGTGGCGTTGATGTTTCCTCTGTCGTCCTCCGGCTGGTGATAATTGACGTCGTATGGATAGTCCTCCTGGCCCCCGAACATATCCCTTTCCTCCGTGGTCTTGAAACCATTGGCACCGCTGAATAGGCCTCCAAATGGAATATGAGCATCGAAGAATGGAGCATAGTCACTGCGGTTGCTGATCTCGGTAGTCATAAAAGGGACACCCTGAGCTTCAAACCCCTGTGCTAGAGTTGTCTCGGCGTCTCCGGAGCCGCGTGGTCCAGTTACTCCGAAGGATGTACCGTTCCCATCGTAGACCTTGAGCGCGCCGTTGGGCGATCCGACCATGTTGACATCGAGATAAAGACGAATTCTGCGAAGTTCTTCTGGGTCGGCGGTAGAGACAAAGTGTTTCGAGCCCAGCAGGCCAGGTTCGGCCGCCGTCCAAAAAGCAAACTTGACCCTTGATTTCGTTTTAAATTTTGTCAGCTGAGCAGCTACCTCTAGAAGGCTAGCTATACCGCTGGCATTGTCGTTGATTCCTGCGCTCCTACCGACTGAATCGGTATGTGTACCAACCAACAGCGTGTTACTTTCGTCACCACATTCCTAAGTTGCAACCACGTTGTAGCTGCATTAAATCAGTTTCAGAAGCTAACCCACGATTTGGCATCACAAACCTAGAGACTTGTTCAGTCCTCGTTGATATACCGAAATAGTCAGCCGATAACGGACGGCTTTGATTTAATATGAATTGCGCTTGCAATTCAGGTATTTTTGCTGATGGGATATGATGATCATTGGGTCCGCCCAAGCTCGGAGTGAGCTGTGTGAACTCGGATATCAAAATGGCATCGGCTCCAGCTTTACCCGCGGCGACTGATTTGTTGGAGAGAGAACATCCCCCGCTGCGAACTAATACGACCGCCCCTAACGCTTCTCGAGGGTAGTCAACCTAAACATATCAGCCATCGTGATCAAGGTCGACAATTGGCTTATTTACCTCTCTACATCCTGTTCCACTGACAGGCACGAGAGGACGATTGGTGAAATTGGCAGCGGGAGACCATCCAATAGGCTCAGCATCAACAAAAGCTATGTCGTTCACTATTAGGTAGGCATTGCCATTGACTGGCATGGTCCCTTCGAAGTGCTGGACCTCCACATAGTAACCTAAGGTGTTGAGCTCTTTCTTGATGTACTACGATACTAAGTTAGTTATCGAAAATATTCATTTATATGTATTTAACGTCGCGTACCTCGATCGTTCGACGATGGCCAACGGAACCAGCCATTCTGTTCCCATGGCTTCTGTGGGCAATATTTTGTAGCGACCTTATGTGCCTGTGAACGCCGCCTGGGCTAATAAGGACGGGGAGTGCCTATGGTATCTTGTCAGCTACGTGCCTATTGTTTGGCAACTTGAATCGCACCTCTGAGACCAATACCCCATTACAGTTGTCTACGATGGCCTCAGCTACGCGAGAGAGTGCCAGAAAGGCCGCAGCCACGAGAGTCCATAAAAGACTCGCCGGTCCCATCTTGAAAGGCTGTATTGCGAAGCAGAATTGGTTCGGCACTAGAACGAGGGTTCGCGAATTATAACAAAGAATAGGGAAGTAATTGCTGAATGAGTGGGAAAAGTGAAAGTTAATGCGATGATGTATACAATAGACTGTGTCCAACAACAGAATTATAAGATGATGATACACTGGGACCTGATGATAGAACTAGTACTTGGTCTAAGGCTCACATTGTAGAAAGATGCAGAGTTTGAAAGAGAGAGAGAGAGAAAGGTTGAGCTGAGAAGCTGGGGATGTTAGGAAAACCATTAGATAAATGCTACTATAAAGTTCCTTCCTCCTGAACCCCTCTGATCGGGGGAAGAAAAAGGAAGGCTCATAGAGGACTAGGAAACCTACCTGGATCTACCGTGAATGAAAATAGGTTATCGCAACCGGGAGTTATTCATTCTATACCTATAACACGGCAGTAATGACATGATTTTGTTTAATGAAGCTAACTGAGTAGGTAGGTACACCCTGCGACAAAGTATTCGACTTGATGTATGTGACTTCTCATAATGTCAGTTATTTAGGGGGGGATGCTAAAGAGGTTGCTACTCCATGCATGCATGACATACGCCTACAAGCATAAGTGATGAGATTATCTCTCAAGATACTTAAATATCAATTAATCAGATAACTTCATCTTTCCATGAATCTAAGGGATATCTTCTTATCATTTTCAAGAAAAAAAAAGAGTTGAAAGGGACAGCTTTAAGGTATTTATGATGTTGGGTAAAATTAAAAGCAAGATGAGGTGTTGAAAAAAGCAACTTGGAAAGTAATAAAAAGGGTAATAAAATGGGCAAGTTGATAACAATATGCAATAAACAGAGTCTTTCAAGGAAATATGGTTTATATATATTCTTATATACATACTACCTACAGTCTCAAATGCCAAGTTGGGGGTGTGGGGCAGCTTATGTAATGAAGAGGATAAGTAAGATCCCGAGTGTTTTAGGTTGAAGAAAAACCTACACAATACAACAACCATTATCCTACTCCTACATTTGGTGAGAGCTGCAGGATTCGAACCTGCGCGGTTTTCCATCGCGGTTTCTAATGCAAGAACTGAAAGACCTAGAGGAAGAAGCTATAGAAATTTGATCTTCTCCATATACGAATAAAGATTTTCCATCGCCAACCCAACCTTCTCCGATCGAGAATAGACAACCTGACTTTTTCCTAAATCCATTACTTAAAGCTATAACAGTAAAGAGGATAAAAGAGAGAAAGAGGGAAGAAGAAGCTAAACGAGAAACTCCCACAGAAACACCAGTCAGAAAACAACCCAAGATAAGTGTGACGTTAAGGAATAGGCCAAGTTTTGAGGGACTCCCAGGCGATGACCCGCAGGACTTCCTAAAGGATGTAATTATCGAAGCAAAGCAGAATGTAGGAGTAGGATAATGGTTGTTGTATTGTGTAGGTTTTTCTTCAACCTAAAACACTCGGGATCTTTCTTATCCTCTTCATTACATAAGCTACTCCACAGGGGCTGAGATTTCATGCCTTTTCCTTAACACCTCTGAAAGTAGCTGATGCAACAAACATGCGAGATTAATTGATTAAGGCCCCTTTTCATCGAAATCTATAAATCAAAGTTTACCTATATGGGCAACATATACCCTTTTGGAGGAAATTATCCCGTGATTCACTGATATTGTCCCGAGGGAACGCAATGACGAAGATCTCTAAAACCTGCAGATGATTGTTCTTGTTTAATTGCTTCATTTACAATCTCCAAATCCCATGGGGGGCCATATACTCATCCAAATCCTCCGAGGGGTTAACAGCCTCCCCGCATCTATTATATGACTTGGGGATATTTGCCGAACCAAGGTCCAGAGACTAGCTACAGCTTAGTCCCATGACACAGCCGTTACAAAGATGGCTTATAGGACAGGGCTCTTCATGAACTTGAGATGGGGTTCACATATATAACTAGGTAGGTAGCTAGGTAACTATCTCAGAGGTAGCTATCAGACCGAGCCAGGCCCGCATAATATCCCTAGGAGTGTACGTTTGGCTACAATATCTATTGCAAATTGACTGAAAATCATGGGATCCGAGTTTGCAGAATTGAAGGAGCAGGTCTCCCTCCTCCGGAAGGAGGTCTCACGAATTTCGGATGAAGCTGAAGTGCGGAAAGTTCACTTCAAATATGGCTACTATCTCGACAAGTGCCTTTACAACGAGGTGAGTAGAGAATAGTCACCATTAACTTTTCCCTACTAATTAATGTGAATTCAGGTCGTGGACATGTACGCAGATCACCCAGACACTTATGTCGAGTTCCTCGGGTCACGATATCGAGGGAAGGAAGGCGTGAAACGACTTTATAACGGGCGCTTCCAGCAATCCTTTGTCAACGGTCGTAACGGCCCTGTCCGTGGCTTCTTGCTGGACCATATCATGATGCAAGATATCGTCGATGTTGACCCCTCCGGAACACACGCTTGGTGCCGAATGCGTGCGCTGATGCAAGCCGGAACGCACCAGTCTGTAGTTGATACCCATCCACGCGGACACGTCCAATGGTGGGAAGGTGGTCTCTATGAAAATGAGTATCTCAAGGAGAACGGTGTCTGGAAGTTATTCCGATATCGATATTTCCCATTCTGGCACGCCGAGCACGAGAAAGGCTGGTCCCTGACTAAGGAGAACTACATCCCGTGGCCAAAGAAGACCTACCCTGAGGACCCCCTAGGTCCCGACGAGATCATCGAGCAGCGAATGCTCTGGCCCGACACACGCGTGGTTCCCTTCCACTACCCGCACCCGGTGACGGGGAAGAAAACCGCCGATGACGACCTGCGCGCACCGCATTTTGGTAAGGACACAAGCACAGCCGAAGCACCGCTCACTCTGGCACTGCCGGACGGTCAGAGCCGACATGGAGCGGGGAAGACCTGGACAAGCGAGGGTTCAGTGAGGGTTCTGCCTGATCTAGTCGAAAACTCGTAGTGTTGGGTTGCATGCCTATAGCCTAAAGCAGAATAGGGGGTTATCTGGAATCTGGGGTAAAGAGTCCTCGCATATTAATTGACCCCACTTCTCCAACGCCGAGCTGCTGGCCTTTCGTGATAGATACCATCCTAGAGTATGTAGCTAAAGCGTCTCATCAAATCGTACGGTCATATCCTTGTTGTCTAGCATTAGCATAACTGCCGACCGTGTGAAGATCGTATCGACTCCTCCACCCCTTAAGTGGCTTAGTGAGTCGAACCCTGCTACGCGGTAGTCGGGTCATCGTACACGTCCGGGACCTTGGATCGGGTCCGGTGGTGATGAGATCTTCCATGTTGTATTTGACCTGAGAGTTATGACGCCTTAAATAGGATTTCAAAATCCAATCGTAATCTCACAATTACTAAGTAAGCAGCTATCACCATGGCGCATCTTGAAGCTCTCGCGCCCGAGGTATCGCTATATCCATATAGCAATGGGAAAAGGACGGGAAGCCGGGTCAAGTTTCCAGATACCGCTGCCTTCTCAGGGATGAACAAGCCCGCGCGCTTCGAGGGAGACATTATCGATCTTGAGGTCACGGGCGAGATCCCTCGCGACATCAACGGGACGTTCTATCGCGTGCAGCCTGTAAGTGGGAAACATTAGGACACAAGTAGACAATGGCTCGCTAATAGGAGTCTAGGATCATCGGTATCCGCCTATGTTTGAGGATGACATTCACTTTGTAAGTAGGGTCTCAAATTGATAGCCTCTATTAGACAACTACTAAATTTGGTGTTAATAGAATGGAGATGGTACGTTAGGAGGAACTTATGTAGATATGATACGCACATGCGTACTGGCACTGTATATATATTTGGTGAAGGGGAACCACTCACTAACATGATGACTGTGAAATAGGCAGTGTCACAGCGATCCGCATTAAGGATGGACATGCCGACTTCAAGCAGAGGTATGTGCGGACAGATAAGTTTCTGAAGGAAGAAGAGGCGAAGCAAGGCCTATTCGGGCGGTACCGGAACCCGTACACGGACAACGAGAGCGTCAGAGGCGTGATACGTACCGTCAGCAACACCAATATCACGTTCTGGCGGGGCATGCTGCTAGCGAGCAAGGAGGACGGCCCGCCGTTCGCCATGGACCCCGTCACGCTCGAGACCATCGGGCGGTACGACTTCGAAGGCCAGATCACGGCCCCCACGTTCACGGCCCATCCCAAGTTCGACCCAGACACCGGCGAGATGCTGTGCTTCGCTTACGAGGCCGGCACTGACGGGTCCGACTGCGAGGTCGATATTGCGACCTGGACTATCGACCCTGACGGCCGCAAGACCGAGGAGCTCTGGTTCAAGGCGCCGTTCGCCGGCATGATCCACGACTGCGGCGTTTCCAAGAATTACATGGTGCTCCCCCTGACGCCGCTCAAGATGTCCCTCGAGCGGCTCAAGGCCGGCGGGAATAAGTTCGCTTGGGACCCCAAAGAGGACCAAGTCTACGGCGTGGTGCCGAGGCGTGGCGGTAAGCCCGAAGATGTAAAATGGTTCCGGGCTGACAATGGTAAGCAAATCCGGGCACCTAGGCTGGTACCTACCTCCTAAGACAAGCAGATGGTGGTCGTTTTATATGTTAGACTAGCCCAATATTTCTAACGGGATAATACAGGATTCCACGGCCACGTGGCGGGGTGCTATGAGAACGCGGACGGGCACGTTGTCTTCGACCTCACGGTAGCGGACGGCAACGTGTTCTTCTGGTTCCCGCCCTCGGGCTCGCGGCCGGACGCGGCGGGGCGGCAGCGGCTGAGCAGCCCGACGTGCCGGTGGGTGCTCGACCCGTCGGCGAAGTCGGGGACGCGCGTCAAGGCGGCGATCGAGTGGACGACGAACGGGGAGTTCTCGCGTATCGACGACCGGTACGTGACCAAGAAGTACGAGCACTTCTGGCAGCTGCGCGTGGACCCGTCGCGGCCGTACGACTTCGCGCGGTGCGGCCCGCCCGCCGGCGGCCTGTTCAACTGCATGGCGCACTACACCTGGGACGCGGCGGACGAGGGCCGCGTCGGCACCGAAGACGTGTACTTCGCGGGCCCGACCGCCACCTTCCAGGAGCCCGTCTTCATACCCAAGGACGGCGGCAAGGAGGGCGAAGGCTACCTCGCGGCGCTGAAGAACAACCTCGACGAGCTGCGCAACGACGTGGTCATCTGGGACGCGCTGGACCTCGCCAAGGGCCCGCTGGCGACCTTGCATCTACCCCTGAGGCTCCGCCTTGGCTTCCATGGGAACTTCGTCGATCATAGAGATATCGAAGCCTGGCAGGAACGCAGGGCGGGCGAGCTGGGCCCGGTCCAACCGGCTAAGGAGCCTTTGCCTTGGCAGAAGGCATTCGCAGCGAATGGTGTTGAAGGCCAGCGAAATGGTCGGGGAATTAACGGATCCTTGTGAAAAGGGGTTCGAGAGGTATAAGTGGATAGCAATGATACCTATTTCTAATTATGTGTGCTTAAGCAATCTTTAGATAAAATAACCCTAAATAAGATCGTGTTATATGTATGTCGCTTTGATCCGAAGGCAATGGATATGATTTGCGATCCTGATAGCTTTTAGGTCCCATAGGAAGTTCAATGCTAATGCTATTGAGGGTATATTACTTACTTGTAACTAATAGTATATTGGTTAAATACATTAATTTACACACCATTCTAATGAATGAATCCATAAATGATATCGTCAACATCATTATGCCTTCCCGAACAGGAATCCGCGTATAGACGCAACAGGTGAGTTCATAAATGAATGAATAGCTGGCAGCTTTCGAGGCCTTGACCTCGTGCGAGATAATAGGAAAGCATCTAGCCTCTCAATTTCCCCATCATCTTTGCCTTCTTCAACAGCGCGATCCAATCTGCCATTGTCAAACGCTATGCCATGCCATAATAATATACCTAGAATCTGCGCCTTCCGGATAAGCGCAATACGTCTGGAATCTCGGGACAATTCTGGAAGACTTGCAAGAAGCTCGGCCCAGAACAACTTCCGAAGATATTTCGCTTCGGGGTAGTAGACGAAATGCCCATCTCTGTCTTCTCCTAGAAGTTCCTGCAAGCCGTACATCCCAACCCCAAAAGGAAGAAATTCGGCCTCGGCCCAGTCGACCAGACCCAAGAGCTTCCCAGACCTCGGACATACCATGATGTTCGAGGGTAGAAAATCACCATGGCTTAGAACCCAGGGGAGAGCCTTAATTTCCGGTAGGTCAAGAAGGACAGACTTTGCGATGCCGCGGAAGCGAGAAGGGAGTTTATTCGCCATAAGCTCCAATCGCCAACGGAGCGAAGAGCCTACCGTCCTTTTTTCTTTGATACTGTCATTATTTCGCGCCTGGACCCAAGCTGCTGCTTGTAGGTGAGCGAAATCTCTCACAACTTGTTCCCGTTGTGGTCGGCCCCGCAAGAAGTTGATTTCGGCGCGAAGATCCGCAAGTGAGACGCCTGGGATCCTCCTCATGGAAAAGACATGAAGACCAGTGCCTCCTAACTCCCCGAGGGACTCGGTTTTAGGAGCTAATGGCCCGAAGATGTCGTAAGCAGCATTTGTGATACTAATATCGAGCTTATGAGCTAGTGGTCTGAACTGGACGACGGCCTCCTCTCCGACAAAAATTGTATATGAACAGTAACCTTGGAAGGGAGCTGGCCGGACTGGCTCGGAATAAATTGATCTCACGAAAACGTCACAGTCATCTTTAACACCTGCGGAAAGATTGCAACGGTCGAAGAATGGCGTGAACGAGACGCCCGAGTCTTTCGGTTCATTGGCCATTCTGCTATTCGCCGGCCGAATCCGTCATCTGGGAATGTCCGTCATGGTACAACTAGCTATGAGTGAAGCTGTGGAACTATATATCCCTCACCTCATGTATATATCCATATATATATTGGTAGCTGAATGCTTTACTTCCGGGGTCAGCGACGCCATGTGGAAGAATAACTGGATGAGGGGTAGCGCCATTACACTCTACCTACCTACCCAGGCTGCCAGGCTGCCAGGTGCCCGGGTAGGCAGCTGATAAGACCATCCCGCCACGCAACCTTGTGACCATTATGTAAGGGGGTTGGAGATGCTCAGAATGGGAGGTCTAGTAAGGGCACCCACGTGCCGCATATGCAGGCGATGCTGAAAGGATCGAGCCATCACTTACTAGGCATGGTATGAGGCTCGGGACGATTGGCTACAGGTAGGTAGGCTATTAATCCCGCCTGCATGCCACAGCGGCTATGCATGTAAGCAGGGAACTTTTAGCACTGCAAGCATGCATCGTTTTCCTACCGAACCTCCCCGGATTGTACTTACAGGTTCTCTTCTCATTGTCCGAGACCAATTGGATGGGTACTAGCACTTACCTACCTAGTAGGTAGTGATGAGCAGTTATGAATAGGGCAAGTTTCGTGACGGACTCCAAATATAAGGCTGCCAGATGAGCTGAGCCATGCTCTCTGAAATTATTTGGAGTCGGACTAGTCGGATCGCAAATGAGGTGATGATTGTTCGACTTATATGGTCGATGTTTCCATGGGAGATATCTGTTTGCATGGCTCAACTATTGAATTCGCATACATGGACCTCCTACAATAGGTGTGAGAAGATGGAGGATTTGAATGGGGTAAAGCTTGCTGTTTGATGGATTTTATCTAGGGCAGAACGGCGTCGGATTAAATGGCCCATGGGCTAGCTTTACTGTCTTGCACTGTCTGATAATCTATCCCTTAAACTACCTAGGTATATAGTGCAGTATTATGTTACCCCACTTGCACCGCTAGCCACAGCAGCAACGCATACACTAGTGTGTAAACCTAGGTACAGTGGGCATTCCCACTGCATTTTAGAACCCCTATTCATCCTATTGCTTACACCCGTGCTTCATCACCTCAGGAGTTAAGGCATTTGCAGCCCACATTTCCGTGGTTTCTGTTGCGCTTAGCGTCATAGGTTTCTCTCAGTGCTTATATCAAACTGCGGTGCATATCAGGCATACAAGTTAGTCGATTCATGTACATAGTACAGGTGATTAACCTCTCAGAAAGGGGTCAGAATGAATCCAGACCATGGTAATCATACCGCCTTGCACTGTAAGCTCACTATCCCTTGATTATGTAATCAATAGCGAAAACAGGTATAAGTTACCTAAAAAGCTACTCCAAGGGATAGAAGATACATGGTATAAAATAGTGTCACTACTACGGTTTACTTATGCTCTGCATTTATTATGGGGTTGAGAGAATGAACTGCCGAGGTTAGTCAAATCTAATCTTCACTGCTACACCTTTACACTGATCAGTCCAAGTAAAAAATTACTCTGAGGCGATAGAGCATAGGACCAATCTATTGAAGAAAACTATCCGCTTCAAGATGTAACGATCGAATATTAAAGAAATTTGATACCAATTCAAAAGATACAAGCCTGTTGCTATTGCTATGCTGTATCCGGCACACTGGTTTGGAGCCTCTCAAGGTTCTGTCAGAGGGTGACAACAAATCCACTGCCCGTGAATTGACCATCAAGTGTGTACCTTCTGGAAGTCAAGCTGTATTTTCCCCGAGCGTCAGCACGAGTCGTTGAAGCAGACATTTTTTTGATATCGAGAACACTTACCTCCAGTTGATATTAGCAGTGCACGCAAATTTACACCCGTCCGTAAATTTCTGAATATTTTCCGAGGCCCCTGGAAGCGATGAATAGCGGCTTAAAAGCAACTTCTCTGCTTCGTCAAACCGACAGATAGATGATTGAATACTTCCCGCAGCCTGGTCTATGGCCGCCTGGACGGACCCGAGTTGCAAAGAGAGGAGAGGTATCAAGGTATCTACCTGTGCTTGTGCCTAATATCTAATTAATAAGATCTTCAGTATCACTAGAATATTCGACGTACGATTTCCTTCTTGATCGACAAGATGTCATTCGACCTTCGTTGATCAGCACAGGGAAAAAAAATTCTTGGGAGTGTAGGCATGCACCCACGTTGATATAATAATGTTCGTCTCATGCCATATGACTTCCATGTCATCATCATGTAGTATTTGCTCGGGCATCGCGATCCCACAGGCATACCTACCCATATATTAGCATCTTCCTCTAAAACGTATAGCCCAAGGATTATCTACTCGTTAATGGCCAAGCACACTCTCACCGCGCTCGAGCCCATGCGGCGGCTTGTGTATTGTTCAACGGTGGGCAGTTGCTCGGTCATCTGGCACTTTTGTTCCTCTTCGCACATCTCAATGAAGAAGAGCAACTCATTAAGAAAGACGCTCACTTGGCCTTATGAATAATTAATATATGCTCTTGATTCTTCTTCGTGGAATGAACGTGATACGTACGATCATCGTAGGACCTCAAGATAGCCTTTCCGACTGGTTTGAAGCATGTGATCGTGAGATTCGTAGATATTGTCGAGAGATCACACTTCGGGTCTCGAGATAAACCCTCGCGAATATACTTGATAGTTTCTACTCTATAGGCGGACGCCTTCTCAAAGTCATCGACTATCGAAGAGAACTCGTCTGAATCGATTTCTATTAATTTTTAACATTTAGATTCTTCAAAAAATAACAATGATTAATACACACCATCATCCCACGCGTAGAGCTTCATTTTATATTAGTGAAATGCGAACAAAAATACCGTCATGGACCTTACCTAGATAGACATGTGAGTAGCTGTCAGTAAAGCCTCGTAAGGGGCATATGCCCACCAGGATGCACAAAACAAGCCGATTCTTGATGCTTTCATCTTTTCTAGCCGGCGCCGATCTTTGGGGGAAGGAAAGATACTACAGTAGTGGATTTAGGACTTTGAAACGGATATAGGATAGAGATATGACGAACGATTCAAGTGTCTTCTCGACTACTTCCTCAAGTCTATCAAGTTCAGAGTGAACTCCTTGAGGCCAATGGCTCATCATAGACCGAAAATCGGGAATTTTGACACGAGACCCTCGAATTTGGGCCACCAATTGCTCTCTTGCGTTCCACTGAGATGATGAAAGTTGGCCGTTTCGACTAGCAACTCCATCTTTGCAGGCAACTGTGTCCATTGTTAGGTTAGATACTAATAGACAGGGGATAGAGTGAGGTAGTGAATGGGAGTGAAATAAGTTTAATATGTAGGGGAATTATTCGCGGCAAGTAATAGAAGTTTAATTGCAACCTAACCTAGGGACTCGCGAGCGAAGACTCGATATTTATGGTAACTTCGATATCTTCCAGGTAGTTGTAGCACTTAACCTAAAGCTTATGGCTTCAGCTACACGTAATACCTGGATATCAGACGCGCGTATTGGGGCATTCGAGCGTATATTAAAAATCTCTAAAGTATAGTTCGAATTTTCTTATTCGTTATTACCAATCAATGATTGCAATGCCCACTGAACTATTTTGTCTCCTAACTACCTACTAAGGCGGGATTTGACTTACTAACAAATCCTCTCAGGTGCTACAGAGGTGTCTCATTTCACTATAGATGCTTAAGTCCTCACCTCATCATCTTCCTGCGCCCCTATTAGTTTACCTACCTACCTAGGGTAGGTATGTATAAAAGCCTCAAAATCGCATCCTGGTATAGTAGGGATGCGAAGTCAATGTATAAAGCGGTAAGATATAATAATGCCGCGAATAGGGGCTAGCCCTGTCAAAACGAAGAGACTGGACTCGGCCTAGGGAGTCATAATGGCGGTGACCTTAACATAATTTCACTGAGGCCAACAAGACTTAGATGATGTCTTGAATTCAGGAGAACGCATTTGAGAGATGATTTAACACCACGGTCTAATCTTTAGGTTAGTTAGTGAAGTATCTAAAGAGGATGGGATATTTTTGAGATCCAAGTGTACCTTAGGTACCTATCTAGGTAATTATCTTAACTACGATAAGCCTCCGGGATAAATGCCCAGGTGGTCATTAGTCTAGAGTGTGTAGAAAGACCCCGAGGCATCGGTATTTGGTATGTCTCGGATGATAGAGCCGGCAATTAATATATAATATGGTAACCTGCAGCAATGTCTTATTCCTTGTGCATTTCTTTGCAGAGACTATTTCTATCTTGTATGGAGTCCCACTTTATAACAACATAACATGCAGCTTTATACTCCAAGTGGATAGGTGTTAATAGCTTACCTACGAATACACGATTTTTGACACAAGAGGATGTCCACTTATTCGGGGATTATTACCTTATTTAGGCCCATAACATGCCGTGGAATAAATTTTCGGAGAAAATCATAAAGTCAAAGCTAGATGTAATCATAGCAATATAATGTCAGAAGCCACATAAGTACCGAACAGGAAACCCCTTAGGTTATAGCGTTTCTCGATCAAGTACACACTATAAGAGAAATAATTTATACATATGGCCATTCATAATATCAACTATGAAACATCTTACCAATCGTTAGAGTTCTTTCACCGCTTTAGCTCTATTACCTAGGTAGATAGCCAGCTTAGTTTCCATTTTCGAGAAAATTCTTAAGATTAAACTGTCATTTAGAATGCTTGGAGATATCATCAATTATAAGTACGAGGTGGTTCATTCTTACTTTAATAATCTTATCTTCGGTTATTTGATTATTTATTTATCTGAGTAATATTTTAGCGTAGTCGTACATTATTAACTTAGCTGTTCTGGTACGTTAAACTAAGAGAATTAATTGTTAAAGGTACGCCGTTATTATAATAAAGGTAAATAAAGCTTAAAATTATAGTTTAATTTTAAATAATAATTCTTTATAGTTTTAAAGTTTTTACCTTTTTTTTCTTTTTACGAAACGAAGCGTAATAATTTATATATATATAATTTATATATTTTTATAAACGTCGTTAACGCTTTTTTAATTTTATTAATTTAATTTTATATATATTAATTAATTTTATTTAATAATTTTATTTTATAAGTTTTAATATATTTTATATTTATTAATTTATATATATATATATTAATTATATTTTATTTTATAAAGTTTATTTATATAATATTAACGTTTTTTTTTAATATTTATTTTTAAATATATTATATAATTAAAAAATTACGAAATTTATTAACGTGTTATTTATAAAATAATTTAATTATTACTTTTATTTTTTTATTAAATATATATTTATAAAGTTTTTAAGTTTAATATTTTTTAATTAATTAATTTTTTTATTTTACGAGATATTTTATTTTATTTAATAGTTTTTAAATTTTATCGAGGTTATTATACGTAAGATTTAATTAAAGTTAAGAAGTTTTTAATTATTAATGCGATAAAGTTTAATAAGTAAAATATAAAACGAATTATATATTTTTTATTTTTTTAAAAAAATAAGTTTTATTAAGATAAAAAAAATTATTTATTAAATTTTAAAAAAGTTTAAAAGCTTTTTATTTAATTTTTTAACGAGGCGTTTAATTTTAATATTCTTTACGTTTAATATTATAAGTTAATTTATTTTAAAAATTAATATATCTTTTTATTATTTATTAATTTATTTTTTTATTTATTAACGGTTTCGTTTTAAATGTTTTTATATATTTTAATGTATTTATATTATTTAATATATATATAATTTATTTTCGAGATTACGTAAAATGTTTATAAAAAAATTATAAATTATTAAATAATAATTATAATTAATATAAAAAAAGGTAAATTATATTAATAAAAAAGCGGTGTTATTATAAATAAATTTTATAATTATAAATAAGTTTTTTTAATTATTTATTTCGTAATTAATAAAGGTTTTAAAATAAATTTTTAAAATTTAATTAAAGTGTTTTATTTATTTATTAATTTACGGGTAAAATATAATATTTATACGAGATTTAATATTTATTAATTTAAAAAAGTTTTTTTAAATATAAAACGTAAATTTAAAATCTTTATTAAAAATAATATTTAAAAGTATATTATATAATTTTTAATATTATTTAATAAAAAAAAGTTAATAATAAAATTTATTATTATTATTAATTAAAGTTTATAATATAATTTTATCGGTTAAAAATGTTTATATAAAATATAATAAAAGATTTTATTTTATTAATATTTTAAATAATTTTATACGTAATTTTAAATAATATTTTTAATATTTAATTATTAAAAGTTTTAAGTGATTAATTTTAAGGTTTTATTTATTTTTATATATTTAACGATAAAAGTATTATATTTAATGAAAATAATTTTTTTTAAAGTTTTTTTTTTCGATATAAAAAGTTATTTTATAAAGTTATTATATATTAATAAGTTAAAAATAAAAATAAAGTTAATATTTCGAAAAATAATTAATAAGTATAAAACACGAGTTATTATTTTAATTATAAATTATATAGTTATGGCTTTTTATAATACCTTTTTAATAAAAAGAAAAACTAACGTTCTCGTTAATTATAAGTTATTATTTTATTAAATTAATTTTATTAAATTAATCTTTAACGCTTAATAAATATATTAAATATATTAACATTATTTTTCTTTTTATTATTATCGTCGTTATTAATTAAAACGCCGTTATTATCGTTTAATAACGTATTTTCGTAAACGAAACGTATATCGTTAAAATTATTAAACGTTTATATTTTAATTAATATTATTATCGGTTTTATTATAATAAACGTAATTAATTTAAATACGAAAGTTAATATTTTAATTTATAACGTAATTACGGTAATAAATATAATAAATAATATTAATTATAACTTAATTTTTATAATATTTTTTTATAATTTATAAAAATATTACGCGCGTTTCTTACGATTATTATAATTTCGGCGATATTTATTAAAAGCTTTTTTATTAACTGTTATTATTTCTTAATAATTAAAAGGATTTTTATAATTAATACGCGTTATTATTATAATTATTATTACTTATTATAAAACGTTAATATTTAAAAATATTTTATTATTATCGTTAATTATTATAATTATTATTTTATTAATTATATTTTTTAAAAACTTTAACTTTATATTATCGTTTTTATATATTAATTAATTTAATTTAATTAACTTTAACTTATTATATAACTTTTTTAAGAAAATCTCGACGTTTTTTTTTTCGTTTTTATTAATACGAAATACCTTAAATATATTTTTATTAAGGATTTTAAAAAATACTTTAATAATAACTTTTAGTTTTTAATTAATAATTTTACCTTATTAATTTATTTCCTTAAGTTAATTTTAAATTATTTAATAAAAGATCGTTATTAAAAGGGTTTTATATATTAAGATTTTTAATAACGTTTTAATAATTAAAATAACGTTAAATTATAAATAAAACGATATTATTTTTATTATTTTTATATAATATATTTTAAAATCGATAATATTTATTAAATTTTTATCGTTATTATTTTAAAAAGTTCGTTATTATTAAAGTTTATTACCGTTTTATATTTTAATAATTTTAAATACTTTATTAATAATAATTATTTATTTATCGTTAAATAAATATTAATAAATTTATTTAAATGTTAAATTAATAATCTTTTTAATTAAAATTTTAAAAAGCTTAAGTATTAATTTCTTTATAAAAGGCATTATAAAGTAAAAAGCGAGTAAGAATTTTTTTTTTATAAAGTTAAAGTTTGTAAAAATAAAAAAAATTAAAAAAGAATTTTTATTATAAAAAAGAAATCTTTTTTTTATTAAAAATAAGTAAAAAAAATACTTAAATAAATAAAGAATATAAATATAAATAAATATATTATACCTTATTATTATTAAATAAATACTAGTATATTTATAAGTTATTTTAATATTAAAATACTTAATTTCTTTTTAATTTAATTAAAGTTTTATTATAATTTAAGTATTAAAATACTTAACTTTTTTTTAAAATAAAAACTTTAATAATAATTATAACTATTATTTTAATCGTAATTACTTAATAACTTATAACTTACCCGCGCTTTTTTTTATATTTTTAACGTTATTCGTAAATCGTACTTTTCGTATTATAATAAATCCAGGTTTTATAATTTTTAATAATTCTTTTATTAAAATTATAACCTGTAATTTTATTAATTTTCTTAACAGCGTTAATAATTAAATAAAAAGAATCGGTTAATTATTATCGGTATAATTTAATAATATATATACGATTATTTCATTATTTAATATATATTATTACTTATTTATAATTAATTATATTAATTCGTTAATTAATTTTAAAAGTATATTATTAAAAGTTTATATATTTTTAAAAGATTATATATTAAAAGATTATAATTTATTAATAAATTTAATATAAAATTAATTAAATAATAAAAAATATTTCTTATTATAATCGTTTAATAATATTATCACATTTTAAATAAATAAACTTTTTAAAAATATTATTAATCGAAAACTAATAAATAATCTTTTTATCGTATGAAATATTTAAAAATAAAGCATTTTTTTTACTTATTTATTTATCGATTTAATAGCTTCTTAATTTTATATAATACTTAATTATTATTATTTCTTTTTATAATAATTTAATTTAATTACGATCGTTTTTTTACGTAAGGATTTTTTCCTTAAAGGATCTTAAATAATTAACTTATTAATATAATTTAAGCTTATACGTAAACTTATTAATTTATTTTAAAATTAATAACGATTTAATACGTTATATTAATTATTTATAAAATAACTTATTTAATAATATATAACTTTTATATAATTTAAAATAAATTAATTTATCCTTTTTAAAAAAAATAAAGTTATATTTTAAATTATAATAAGCTTTTATTTCGGTAATTATAAAATTAATATATTCTTTTAATTCTTTTTAATAATATCGTTTTAATATATTATAATCGATTATATTTTTTAATACCTTTAATAAAATAACAATAATTTATAATTTAAAGTTATATATTAATTTATTAAATAACTTTCCGATTATTATTAACTTAACATTATTAAAATTATATTATAACGTTAAAATTATTTTTAACCATAATACGTTATTTAATGAATAATAATAACGAATTATTACTTTAACTTTTTAATTACGTCGTCCCGTTATACCATTAATTTGAAAATAATAACTTATTAATATAATTAATAATATCTTAAATTAAATAAATAACGTTTATTATATTTTATTATTAAATTTAACGTTTTTATGTAAAATTATCTTATATAAAATGCCTTAATTTAATAATATAAATGCTTTAAAAAATAACGTAACTTAATAATAAAGTTTTAAGTTATTATATAAAATAATTAAAGCGGTAAATTTATAAATTTTAATTTATCGTAAAGCTTTAAACGTTTAATTTAATTTTCGTAATAATTAAAGTAATATTTAATATATTTTTAAACTTTTTATAAAAAGTTATAAATATAAACCGATTTTAACTTATAAAATATTCGTTTCGGTTTAAAATAATATTTTAAATTATAAACTTTATTAAATAACTTATATATATAAATTAATAAAATCATTAATTAACGTAAATTATTTAACTTAATATAATATATAAAACCGTTTTATAATTTATATTAAAACCATTTAATTATATTTTTACTTTTATTAATTTTTTAAAAAATAATATATAAACGATTTAATCGTTTATTATAATTATATCTTTTTAATATTTTTTTCTTAAACTCGTTATTTAACGTAAATTTAATAAATATATAAATAAATTTATCCAAAATATTTTTAAAAATTAACTTCGTTTTATTTTTTTATTTTATTAAATCTTTTACATTATTTTATATTAATAAATAAAATAATAATTAAACTTTATTATTTTTATAAATTTAAATTAAATAAATAATTTTTAATTTCGTTACTTCGTATTATAATTTAACTTTTATTAAAACTTTTAATAAAAATATAATTAAATAAATTACGTTAACTTTTATATTAACTTCGTTTTAAAGTATATTTATATAAAATATTATAACTTTAAAACCTTTTCGTTTTAATATATTTATTTTTAAAAACGTTATTTAATTATAATCTTAATACGTTAATATCGTTAAGTTTAATAATTTATTTTATAATATTTTAAATAAATTAAATTTATTTTTATCGGTATATATATAATATTTATAATATATTAACGTTTATATTAAAATTTTAAAAAAATCTTTTATCGAATTTATCCTTCGGTTAATATTTTCGTTTTTTTATTTTATAAAGGCTTAATTTTTTATTAATATTATAAAATATATTTTTATAAAAACCTTATTATACCGATATATATTTCCAAATTAATTAATATTTATAGCATTAAAATCTTTTTAATTATATTCGATTTATTATTTATAATAATAACTTTTAATTTATTAATTAAAAATCTAAATAAAATAATTAATAAAAAATCGAGAAATAATTTTTTTAATAATAATATAAATCTTATATTATTATATATATTAAACATTTAATTAAAGTATTTTTTATATTATTCCTTAATATTATTAAATATTATAATATCGTTAATATATACTTTAATAAAACTTTAAAAAAACTTTAATTTTTAATTTATAAATTGTTACGTAAAAATTAAAGAAATTTTAAATCTTATTAACGTAATATTAAAAACTTTTAAACTTTTAAACTATATTATTATTATTTTATTTTTATATTTAAACGTAATAAATAATTAATAAAAAAATATAGCTTCGTTTATAACGTTAAAATTTTTATTTTTTATTTTTTAAATAATTTCCTTTTAACGTAATAATAAATAAATATTTATTAAAATATTTTTATTTAATAATTTAAAATTAATAATTATTTGATCTTTTTTCTTACTATTAATAAGCTTTTAAATAATAAAATAAAAATAATTAAATGATATAATCATTTTTATTAATTCATTTTATTTTAATTATATATTTAATTAAAAAATTTATTAAACATTTTTCTATTTTATATATTTAACGAATATATATATTTAAGTTTATACGTTTTTTATTAATCGTTAATTAAATCGATTGTTATTTTTTCTTTTTTTAATATATTAATAATATTACGATCGCGTTAAATATTTTATTTATTTATTAAAATAATAAATATATACGTTTTTTTTATATTAAAATATTATATATATTTACGTTAAATTAACTTTTTCTTATAAAGTATTTATACTTTTTTTTTAATAATTTCTTTAATTATTTCGATTTTAATATTACGTCGTAAAATTATAAATTTATTAAATATATTTATATTATAAATATTATTTATTACGCTTTTTATTTTAACGTGAAAAATAAAGTCTTTTTTACGCGATAAATTAAAATAATAAATTAAAATAAATATTATTATTTTAACGAGAATAAAAAATTAATTCGTAATTAATACTCGTCGTTATATTTAACCTTTTAAATAACGATATTTTATAAATATTTAAACTTTAAAATATAATATTAAAATTATATATATTTTATTATAATTAATAATTACGTTATATTTTCTTAAAAAATCATTTCTTATTAATAAATTAAATTAAAAACTTAAATAATTAATTTATACTTTTATTAAAATTTAAATTTAAACTTACCGTTTATATATCGTTTTTCTTTAAAATTTAATCGAAAATTTAACCTTAATTTTTATAATTAATTTTCTTAAAATCAGTTTATATATATATATAAATTTATTTAATTTAAACACTTTATAATTTCCGATAAAATCTTTTAATTATATTTCATTTATTATTCGATCGAATATATTAATATTTACATATATTATTAATTTTTATCCCGATTTATTTAATACGTTTATTTTTAAATTTATATATTTTATTAATTTTTTATTTAAAAATAAAGAAATAACATTTTTAATTTTTATATTTATTAATTATAAAAGTAAAAATATAATATTTTTTAATTATATTATTTATATTTATATTTATATTTATTTTTAAATAAAATAAACATTAATAACTTCTTTAATCTTAAATTAAATTTTTATCGTTTATTTTACTTTTTAAAATAATTATAAATTTATAAATTTTATATATTTATTAACGTATATATATTTAAAATAATTAAGTTTAATATTAAATGTTTTATAATATTTTTTACGATTAATAATTTATTATTAAAAAACGAAAAATAAAATATAAAAGTTTTAAATTTATTTCTTAAATATTTCTTTATTAAAAAATAATTATTTACTTATAAATCTTTTTTATTTTCCTTGCGATTTTTCTCGTTTTACTTATATTTAACTTCGTTTTATAAATATATATCGCCGTTAAAATAATTTCTTATCTTCCCTTATTATTTTTAACGAAAACGAGGATAATTATTACGATATTTATTATTATAATAATTACGAGCGTTACGGCCACGTTTATAATTATAACGATAATAATTTTATCGGTTATTATTTTAACGTTCGTTACCTCGTTTATCGTTATATTAATCGTAGCTTTAATTATAACTTTTAAAATTATAACCGTTTTAACGTTAATTAAAATTATTTTATTATTAATTATATTTATTATTATAACAGTTTTAATCGTTTTAATAAACCTTTAATTAATTAATATAAAATATTATATTATCGTAATTATAATAAATAAATTAAATATTTTAAAAAAATATATCGTTAAATATTATATAAAGCTTAATATTAACTTTTAAATCTTTATTTTCTTTCGTTAATATTTACTCGCGTTATATCGATTATTTTTTATTTAAATACTTAAAATAAACGTTTATAATTATTATAATTAACTTTAAATTTTAAATTTAATTTATTATAAATCGTCGTTATTTATTATATATTCGTAATTAATTTAAATATTTAATAATTCCGAATAATAAATATATTTTTAAAGTAAAGTTTTAAAATATATTTCGCTTTTTCGAAAAATATTAAAACTTTTAATATATAGATTTTATATCGTTTTATATTTTTTATTTTATTTTTAATAAATATTTAACTTATTTATTAATTTTATAAATTTTCACGAAATAACTTATAAAAATTACCCTTAATTTTTACAACTTTTATAAGTTTTTAATAAATTATTTAAATAAAAATTATTTATATATAAATATTACGTTAATACGTATAATTACTTTTAATAAAAGAATTATTTATTATTATAAACTTATTTATATTTATTATAAAATAATCGATATCGTAAATTATTTAATTTTTTAATGTTAATTAATAATTTGTTTTATTTCTTTACGATTATATAAATATTAAAACGTTATTAATTAAACCGTTAAACGACTCGTTAACGATTTAACGTTCGATTATAAATAAAATTACGGCTTATTTCGCGATATATACTTAAGATTTATATGTTAATTTAAACATAAAATTAATTAATAAAAGTTATAATTTTTAAAGTTAATTAAATTTATTTATTAAAGGTTATTTTAAACTTAAAATAAAAGGTTAAATAAATAAATTAATTATTATTTAAGTTACTTTATTTCGGATTTTAATTAATCGATTAAATTATATACTTTCATTCGATATAAAAGATTTATAATTTAATTACGTACCTTTATTATAAGAAAAAAAAACATAATAAATAAATATATAATAAATAATATTAATTTAATTATTTAAAGCTTAATTTTTTAATAAAAGGTTAAAAATATAAAAAAGTTAACTTTAAAACTTAATATAATTACTTATATAACTTTATTAATATTAACTTTTTATAATATAATTAATTATATTTACGGTTAAATTTTTTAATACGAGATTAATAATATAAATAAATCGATTTATAAATTAAATATAAACGTTAAAATAATTATTAAAGTTATTATAAATCGTATTTTTAAGTTATAAATTAATAAAAATTATAATAACGTTAATAATATTAAAAGAATTAAAAATTAAAAATTAAAAAATAAAGGAATTTAATGATTAATTAAATTAATTATTTCCCTCGTTAATAATTTTATTAATAACGTTATAAAATTTAAATCGGCTAAAAAATTAATTAATATTAAATTAATAAATATAAAATTAATCTTATCGATTAATATATAAAAATAATTAAAGTAAAAAATTAATATTAAAATTAATATTAATCTTTAAATAAAAACTTTTAAATTTAATAAAATAAGTTATAATATAACTTTTAACGCTTTATTAAATATTTACTTAAACTTTTAAAGGTTTAACATTTATTAAAAGTTATAAAATAACGTTTTTATTATAAAATTTCGTATAATATAAAAACCTTATATTAATAAAAAAGAAATTTTATATTTAATAATATATTTATATAAAGTAATAAATTATTTACACGTAATTAATATAACCTTTATATTACTCGAAGATTTTAATAATTATAAATAAAAGTAATAACTTATAAAATATTATCGTTATTAAAATTTAAAGTTATAAAAAAAAAATTTAATCGATTAAAAAAGCTTAATTTTATTAAAATAACGTTAATACGTAAATTATAATATTAAAAAAAAATTAATAACGTAATTAAATTCGATTAATAAAAAAAAATTTAAAAATCATTAAGTAATAAAAAAAACAAAATAAAAAAAAATAATCGTATATTATTTAAAATTTAATAATTATTAATTAAGTTTTTACCACGTTAACTTATCGTAATTAATTAACGTTAAGTCTTTATTAATTAATTAACGGTAAAGTATAAATCGTTACGATATAACGAAAGCGAGGTATTATTATATATTATATATTAATAAGTTAAAAATAAAAGTCTTAAAATCGTTATTTTTCTTAAAAGTAAAAATAAAGCTAATATCTCGAAAAATAATTAATAAGTATAAAGCACGGGCCACCTTTAACGCACGAGCCATTACCTTAATTATAAATTATATAATTATGGCTTTTTATAAAAGTAACGTTTTTAAAAAAAAAATTAACTTATATAACGTATTTTAAGTTATTAATAATTACCTTTTTTAATTATTTAATAAAATTATAAAGTTTTTTTAATATAATAAAAATAATTATTAAAAAAGCGAATAAAGTTTTTTAAAAATATGAAAAATATTTATTTTATAAAATCGATTTTATAAATTAATCTTTAATTTTCCTTTTTTTAAGTTAATATTATAATAATTTTAAGAAAATATTAACTTTATTATTTTATTTATTTAATCGATAATTAATAATAAATTAATATAATAAAAGTTTTTATATTTATTAAGCTTAATATTAATTTAAAATTTTAATTATTATAAAATAAATTAAGTTTTAATAATTTAAATAAATTTTAATTTAATATTTAACTTTTTTTAAATATTTATGTTATTTTTTAAAAAAGTTTATTATAATTAATAGTTTTTTATTATAGATTTTATAATTTATTTTTATTAATATAAGTTTACGAAAATAATAAGTTATAAGTTTAAATTTTTTTTTTAAAAAAAAACGACGTTAATAATATAATTTAAAGTATTAATTTTAATATAAACTTTTTTTAAAAAGTTAAAATAAATTATAATAAAATTTAAGTTTTTTAAAAGATTTATTTATTTTTTTAAATTTTTTTAAATTTTTTTAAATTTTTTTAAATTTTTTTATTTATATTAATAATTAATTTTATTAATTTTAAGAACTTTTTTATAAATTATTAATAAAAGTTTACGAAACCGATAAATTATTAAGATTTTTTTAATAATTTAAATGTTTTTTAATTATTAATATAATTAATTTTATTTTATATTATTAAAATGTTATTAATTTTAATAATATAATTAAGGAAGTTTATTTTTTAAACTTTTTAAAAGTATTTTTACGGGTTAATTATAAAGTAATATTCCGTGAATTCTTTTAAGATTTTTTTAATAATTTTATCGTGTTTTTTTATAATGTTTATATAAATAAAAAAGTTATTTAAATATATTAAAAAACTTAAATCGATAAAGTTTTAAAAGATATTATTTATTATAAATTAAAAAGTTATAAAAGTATTAATTAATTTAAAAGGTATAATTAAATATATAAAAAGATTATATTTATATTTAAAAGTTATTTTTTATTTGTTTTTTTTTAATTTTAATAAATTATTTTACGGTTTTAAAATAAGTTTATAACTTAAATATTAAAGGTATAAAGTATCGGATAAAAATAATATTATTATTTAAGCTTTTATAATTTATCACGAGTTAAAAAAAAATTTAAAAATTTAATTTATTTATAAATATTATAAGTGTTATATAAAATAAAGTTAATTTTTAAATACGTTTATTATTAAATATTTTATTTAATTATAATTTTAACGTATTAAATTCTTTTTTATTTATAACGTAAAAAGGTTTTTAAAAAGGCGTTTTTTTTAAAAAAAATCGATAACGTAATTTTATAATTAATAATTTAAAAAACGTTATTTTTTTATTATTATAATATATATAAATTCACGGAATTTTATAAAGACCTTTTTTAACGTTTTTTTTACCTTAATATTTTTTATTATTATTATATTAATTAACTTTCTTAAATTATATAAGGTTAAATTAATATAATATTTTTAATAAAAAAAAAATTAAACTTAATCTTTTTAAAATTTAAAAAGAAATTTATAAGTTTATAAAAAAAAAATTTATTTAAAGCGTTTAATTTAAAGCTAATTTTAAAAAAATGGTTTTTTTAATAACGAAAGATAAAAAAATCAATATAATAACGTTTTATAAAAAGGATTTAAGTTAAATTAAAAATTAATACGAGTTATATATATTATTTTTTAATAATCGGTAACTTTTATTTTTTTACTTTAAAAAAATATTATTAAAATTAAGCTTTTTAAGTTTAATAATGTTTATATTTAATATTTTTTTTATTATATATTAATATTATATTAATAATAAGTTTATATTTTAAAATTAATTTTAAGTAAGGTTTTTTTATAATTTTTATTTTATTTTTAATTAGTTTTTTAATTGCCGCGATTTAATGTATTTTATTTTATTTTAATTATAAGATTTAACGAGGTACGGCGTTAAGGTTATTTAAAAATTCGAATCGAAGTTTTCGATTTTTATAATTTAAAAATAAAATAATTCTTATAAAGTTATATTTATTTAATTAATTTTTTAAGGTATTTTTATTATTAAATTAAACCTTATTTTTTTAATTTAATCTTAATTTATTTTTATTTTTAAGTTTATTATTATTTTTTAAAGATTAATTTTAACTTAAATTAAAGCGATTCTTTTTATAATTAATTTAACTTAACTTTAAAAGCTTTTAAGTTAAAACGAGCCTTTTTTTAAAAAAATACCGGGGTTAATTAATATATTTTTATATATTTAATTTATTTCTTAAATAACGGCGAAAAATTCTTTATTTATATTTAAAAAAGTTTTTATTTAAAATAAATTAATTTAATAATTTTATTAAAAAAAGTTTTAACGATATAATTTTAAAACGTTATTTTAAATTATTAAATTATTTTATTAAAGTTTAATAATTTAATAAAATATTAAATAATATCTTTTTAATATTTAAGTTTATTTTTTTTAAGTTATAATATTTTTTCGAAAAGTTTATAAAACGTTTTTAAAAAATAATAACATATATTATTTAAATATTAAAGATTTTTAATCGCGTAATTTAACTTTTACGTTATTAATATTTTAATTATGCTTTTTTAAATAATAACGATTTAATTTAATTAATACGGTGAAAATCTTTAAAAAAACTTTTTATATACGTTTTTAAATATACTTTAATTTTTATTTATTAAGTTTAAAATTTTTAAAAATCTTTATTATTATAAACGGTAAATTTATTAAGTTATATTAAATTAACGGTAATTATAACGTAAAAAAAATAAGTTAATTATTTATAAATAATTAAAATAAAATCTTTTTTAAAAAAAGATTAATTTTCTTTCGAAAAATACGTATTTTTTTAAAATAAAATAAAATAATTTATAATAAAAATAAATAAAGCTTAAAATTATAATTTAATTTTAAATAAAAATTTTTTATAATTTTAAAGTTTTTACCTTTTTTTTTCTTTTTATAAAACGAGGCGTAATAACTTATATATATATAATTTAAATATCTTTATAAACGCCATTAACGCCTTTTTAATCTTATTAATTTAATCTTACATATATTAACCAAGTCTCCTAATTAACTTTATTTAATAGCTTTGTTTCATAAGTTCTAACATATCTCGTATTTACCAACTTACATACATATATTAATCATACTCTGCTTCGTAAAGCCTATCCGTATGACAGTTATTAATGGAGATTGTAAGAAACAGCACCAAAAATTGTGTAACTTGTACTAAGTGTGTTTAGTTGATATAAACGAGCACCTAGTGTTTCGAGGCGTACCTGCTATGTAGGCTGTCTCTTGTATATTTATCAAGTTTTAAGGTTGTCTCTAGGTTAGTCGATGGTAAGAAGTTGCTAGGAATCCTAAAACTGTATATAGTTCATTGGAAAGAGCAAATTATGATTATAACAGGTGCCTCGGATATGGTTTCTACTTGTAGCAATGCGGCAACGACGGTGGTGGTCGAGTGTGACCTTCTATTTATCACATGAAAATAAATCAAAATTACCTACCTACCTCTAGGTAGGTTAGGTACCTAGGTAGGTACTTGGGGCTTGGTTGCCCATTTACGTCACTTTGCCGTACACAATCTCTTTAGCAACAATGCGATCATCTTCGTATATGCATACCTACCTAGGTACTTAGGTTTTGCATATACAACTCCGATGAAGCTCGTTAGCTCATTATAATAAGAGTCTCTCGTTAATCAATATCCTTTTCTTTCACTATTGTTTGTGTATAATTCGACTCAAACCATTAATTATAAATATACATTAGCCCAACAACAGACGGTTCCTCTCCATGACGAAGAAACGGATCGTGGTCTGCTGCGACGGCACTTGGCAGAATTCGTAAGTGCTTTATATATAGGCTAGAGTCCAATTTGAATATTAACAAACCTCAGGGACAATGGCTATGTTAAGCCAACTTCCTTTAAACCTATCCCGACCCTTCAAGTTCCGTCCAACGTAACACGTATCTCGAGAGCCTTCAAGAGGAACTGTTCTAACGGAACTTTCCAAGTTATCTATTATCACTCCGGCGTCGGCACTAGATCGGACTTCGTCAATAGGATCCTAGGTGGTGCATTTGGAATTGGGATAGCAGAGGTTTAGAACTGACAGTCTCCTTCGTAACTGATACAAGAGCCTAACACTAGGACAGAACATTCGCGAAGCCTATGCCTACATCTGCGCGAACTACGTCGATGGGGACGAAATAGTTCTTGTCGGCTTCAGTCGTGGAGCTTTCACAGCGAGATCCATTGGCGGGATGGTATCTGATTTGGGACTGCTCACCCGCGAGGGAATGGAATTTTTCTACCCTGTTTTCAAAGATATGCAAAACTGGATGAATCCAGACTATAAGGACCAATTCCCTCAGATTCCTTTCCCGGACAAACCAAAAGGGCCGCATGCTGCGGAAAGCTACCGAAAGATGCTTGTTGAGGTACCTTTCTGGCAATATTTCTGCATTTTTATAGCTGCTAATGGAGTGATAGAAAGGATACACCCGTGTGCACCAAGACAAGGGCCAGGGAGAACTAATTAGGGTCAAGGCGATCGGTAAGTTGACAAATACGATATTTAATAGACGAATTGGATGTTGGTAAGCACTAACCGCTGTGAAAGGTGTGTGGGATACCGTTGGCTCGCTAGGTATCCCCCAAGGGAAACCAAGAGAGATACTTGCTCGGCTTGGTATCAAAATGCGCAACCATGAATAAGTCTAGCCAGCCTTACACAACTTTACCTTTTAAACTGACAATGATCTACATTCCGATTCTACAATACTAGGTTGTCTAACAAGATTGAGCACGGCTTCCATGCCCTCGCCTTGGACGAGACCCGCGGCCCATTCAGCCCAACTCTGTGGGAACGGCAACCAGAGTACCATGACATTTCAGATCTTCGACAAGTTTGGTTTCCGGGGAGTCATGGCAACATCGGAGGAGGCTGGAAAGACCAAGGTATCTCCGATATAACGCTTGCCTGTGAGTTTCTTCTTTCAGACTGACTCCGCAAAGCTTACCTGGCTGGATAGGGATGATGGATCAACTCTCTTCCATCGGTACTGAGTTTGTGGACGACGCGCTGGAAAGACTACACAATCGTAACGTGCTGTATTACCATGGCTTGAAGACGAAAGGTACAAAGCGCAAGAGATGTGCCAAATGTTGCTGTGGCGCTGTACGGGCTAAAACGCCCCTGAACTGGGCAGCAAATCCTATTTTCGACTCGAACAAGCCCGTACGTCCATGGTCTCTATATGGCATTCAATCAGTGAGTAGCCCCCTTTACAATCTTGTTGGGAGCGTTACTCGTTCGCCGGGCATGTACAAGAAGCTCAATCCAGAAAATGGTCGTCCTCTACGTGCCTTTCTTAAGGATACGAACGAGCGCATCCACAGCTCGGCCCGTGTGCGCCTCGCTTGCGAAGGCCTGGGTCTCAATGACTCGGGTCTATGGAAATGTCCTGCATTGCTGCGAGCGTGGCGTCCTCGTCGCGTGGTCCAAATATCTTCCGACTCCGTGCCTCAGGATGCTAGCTGGGGGCCGAAAGGCGAGGACGGTAATACAAGGGAGCTAACTGATCTTGCTACTACGGCCGCAGAGGGTGCCAATATTGGCGGCGGTGCTTCTAGTGAAGTTGTTTCCGGACCTGATAAAAGCGGAAAGGGCGTAGATAATCAAGGAGGCAATCCTGCTAACGAGCTGCGTTGGGTCTGGGAGTATATAGGCCCTGATAAGGGTGCTCCGTATAATCGGACGTTAGTGGAGGAGAATATGGGACCGTGGGAGAGGCATTTGTTGACATTGTCCGTGGGAAAGGTGCATGTGTGCAAGTATGCAGAAGCCCGGGAAGTTAGCAAGCTCAAGGTTTTCAGTAAGAGAGAAACCAGGAAGAGGTCGGGGAAGCCTAAGACGTCAAAGACGTCAAAGAAGTCGGGTACAGGGTGATGAAAAGAGGGTATAATGGAGGTGGGTAGATGGTATTGCTTGGCGTGAGTATTGATAGACCAGTAGCCTTTTAAACAATACTGTTATTCGCAGCATTGGGACTGCGTTTCTAGATCATGTCTAGAGTAAAATGTACCTAGGAGGTACTTACCTGGTAGGAGGTAGGAGGTAGGAGGTAGGAAGTACCTAGGTCGGTAAAAGGGGTTGATTGTGATACGTTAAGGACATCACGTGAAAATACCTTAGGCAACGAATTAAATGAAAACTAAAGCGCAAATCGGATCGCGACATCTTTTATTAAGCTTTTATTGAATTTCATCAACATCAACATCGCTTCTAAGTTCGATAACTCATTGTCTATTATTTTGTCAATAACAACGGCCGGTTTCTAATGATTTCCTGTTGCACAACGTTAGCTCTATAGTATCTAAGCAGGCTAGGCTAGGTAAAGATGCTGTCGATCCTCCGAAAAGCACGGCTGAAGGACAAGGAGATGAGGATCTTGATGCTGTGGGTTCCGCTTTTCTTAGAGCATACTTTTTGGTATTCATAGAGTTGTGTTTGCGGCGGTCAAAGATTGAAAATGAGTCGAGAACCAAGCTGATAATTAATGAGATAGGGGCTTAGACAATGCAGGTAAAACTACGATCGTCAAGAGGGTGATGAATGAAGACATCAGTACCGTCAGTCCGACATTGGGATTCATTATTAAGACGATTGAATATGAGGGGTAAGCTCGCAATTATACCGACTCCATGCCACTTAATCGAAGTTATTAACATGACCAAAACCTTGCTATAGATATAAACTAAATATCTGTGAGTTGGAATAACTTGCCCAGCAACTATATTTATTGGTAATGAGAACGAGTGGAGAGCTGAGGCTAATGAATTGGGGATCGTACGGAAATAGGGGACGTTGGCGGCCAGAAGACACTTCGCTCGTACTGGCGCAACTATTTTGAGAAGACGGATGCCCTTATATGGGTTGTCGATGCGACGGACCGATTGAGAATAGACGATTGTAGGGAAGAGCTTCACGGGCTGCTTCAAGAAGAGGTTTGCTTGCACAGTCTTCTTGCTGCCCAATGTATTGTGTATTTGGGACATTACCTGGTAACATTGGGAACGAACACACCGCTAACTGAAAACTTGGTACAGCGTCTTTCGGGAGCTAGTTTGTTAGTCTTCGCCAACAAGACCGACGTACAAGGATGCATGGATGAGACCGAGATCCTCCAAGGACTACAGCTCGAGGCGATTCGAACGCATCGATGGCATATCCTGCGATGCAGCGCCATGACGGGAGAGAATCTCAAGGAGGGTCTGGCGTGGGTAGTCGAGGATGCTAAGGCGAGATTATTCTTATACTGATAGATTTATGTTTCCTTGCAGGCACGAAAATAAATTCTACATAGTATTGCACATGACATCCTGTTGATGCGCATAATAGCTAATAGCATAAGAATTATATGAAGCCCCGATCCATATGATAGAGTCTTTGATAATGATATGGATGATTGCCGGGCCAGGTGAAGTTTCAACTTCAAACCCCACATTTATTTTAATTTATGACCCAGTCGCCTTGGGTCTTGAGTCTAGGCATTAACGCTAACCGGGAGAAGCAGAGCTTAATAAGCTTTTCGGGTCAGTTTCATCACCTTACGGGCCTTTTTGTCATTGGCTGCAATAAATTATAAGTACAAAGCTGCCAAGGAGAGGACGGCCCTGCAGGGATCCAGATGATGACAGCCGAATAAACGAATAAACGAAGAAACAAGAGCCCACTCCCGACAACATCCTCCCGCAGCTGCTGCACCAACATAACCTTGTTTACTGTAATTATATTTAAATCTTTAAATATTACTTCGTACCTACTTTTCGTTAGACTTCCTGAACAGAATAACCTTTAACCATAAAATTAGAACTGTCTAGACTGCCTGCCTACCTACCTAGGTACATACCTAAACTTTTAGAGATCCATCATCACAAACGCTAGCAAGGAGGAATACCTAACTAAGCCTTTTTATTTTATTTTTCTCTTACTTACTTCTGACATCTACCCGAATCTCGTGTCCACGGCCGAAGAGAAGGGTGCAAACAGGAGAAGAAGAAAAAGCCCGTGTCTCCCTATTCCCCTACCTTTCCATTTTGGTCTGTCGTAAACAACTATCCACGTCCTTCATTTTATATTTCGGTTCTGCCGGTAAAAATTAAAAATGTCCGAAGACGTATCCAAATTTCTGTTGCAGGTTAAAGAATTGGGCGATCGACGAATTGAGGAAGATGAGGCCCGTTCACGAGAACTTGAAGAGAGAATATTACGAGAGAGAAAAGAACGAGAAGCTCGCCGAGCAGGTATGGAAACTTTTGATATCATACCCTGTCAAATTAATTAATTAATCCTCCTTTCTATTTCCCAACTGTGGTTTTAATCGCGACTTTACCTGGCCTGTTGCTTATTATTCTTTTTAGAGCGCGCCAGGTCTATATCGCCTCAAAAATCATCGCCAGCAAATACCCCACCACCTTCATCACACCGTATCGATACTCACATTCCGTCTGGCCGCCGCCTAACCTTGGACTCATCTCCTATATTCGAACCTGCTGCAAGCCCTCACTCCTATTACTCTCCGAAGACCGAAGAAATGGCTTCCACGGGTGATTTCTTCACCTCAGCCTCGAAAGAAAATGAATTTCCAGTCGACCTAGAACGCAAGCAGCCTGGCCAGATCTCTCCCACACGAGCAACAAGGGGACTATCGTGGCAAAGACGACCGAATTCCCAGGCATCCGAACGCTCACGAACCCGGCCACTGTCTGTTGTCGCAGCTGAGAATGCGGCACGAAACCCCCCTCCTGAACCTGCCTCGGCAACCGAGACTATATCTAGGGACCAGATTGCTTCGGCATTAGCCTCCAAAGACCCCTCGTATTTCCGCCAAACTGCGGATAGGGGTGTTAATTCTGCTGCTTATAGACGGAGTCAGGTTGAGGACAACCAGACAGCTGACATTTCTCTGATGCCGGCTCAGCTCCCGGGCATGTCGCCTGTGCCGTCTAGCGAAGTTCCCAAGGAGGATAACAGCTCCCAACCGACCTCTCCTGACCTCTCAACCAGATTGGCCTCACCCTTGTCTTTGGCAGGTTCTCACAGATTAGACCCACCTAACAGTGATGCCCAACCGCAGACTGAGATATGCCAAGAAGAACTTATCATGTCTCCTCCTTCAGGACGATCTTCACCGTCTAAATTGGAAAGGTCAGGCTCCCCAACGAAGGGAATGGGCGGGTTTGTACAGAGTGCCATGATGAAGCGCTCAGATAGCATCAAGAGATGGAGTGTTCAATCGCCCACAAGCGCGCAACGTCCAGATCCGGTAGTCTCAAACCGTACTGGGTATGATTCGTCAAACCGAGCAAGTGGTGCCAGGTCAAGACCTGCAAGTTTGATTCGTGATCCTTCGACCGATATTTCACCGAGACTCTCGCCCAGTCAAGAGAGCGAGCGTCGAGATGATGTGGTTGTCCCGGAAAAGCCCGGCGATTCGCTTAGGCTCGATATAAAGCCATCACCGGAACTGCCAGAACAAGAGATAGCCAGGGTCACTACCCCCGTCAGCCCCTCAAAGACTATGGACTCTAGGAGATGGAGCCCTACAAAGTCTAGTTGGCTCGAATCTGCCCTGAACAAGCCTGAATCTCCTAAGCCGAAGCACACCCCCTCCACCAGCCAACCGGCTTGGATGGCAGAACTTCAGAAGGCGAGAGCTGAAAAATCTGCTAATCCTAGTACGGAGAGAGGCAGGTCGCCAACTATTTCGCATAAACATCAAGTCAGCATCGGCGGACTTATGAGGTCTTCTGCCCCTGGCATTTCTACGAAGCCAATTGGTCTAGGCGTTATTCCCACTCCCGCACTCATTCCCGCTCCTAGCATCTCTCCCAGCATCTCTCCAAGTACCATCACTCGCCCTGATACTAGCAGTGGTCCGAATGATCTACAGAGTCCAACCACTCCGGATGTCAAGAGCCCTGATTCCGACCGCAAACCTACAGGTTCGCCTTTTCTTGTCGGCAAGGCAAAACCTGACATACCAGTAAAAAGTGATTTCCGTGCCAATTTGAAACCAAGACATACTCCTACAGCTTCCAATACTCCCCAAGACAACGAATTTAAGAATATTTTTGGTAACCTAAGAAAGACGACAACTCAGAACTACCAACCCCCAGATGAGCTCAAGGGCAATATTCTAAGAGGGAAAGCAGCTCTCAGTGCTACTGGGGGCCCTAAGAAGACGGAGCGCGTCGATGAGCTCAAGGAAGCCATTCTATCAAAACGAAAAGACTTCCAGAAAGCACAATCGGAAGGCCGTGGTGTGACGCGTAAAGACAGCACAGCAAGCGAGGAGCCAATTCCCGAGGGGCTAATCAAACGGGGCCTACTTGGACGATCAAATACAATCAAGCTAGATGCCGCAGCTTCGGACGCAATAACGACGGATCTGGAAAAGTTAGGTATGGCATCGAAACTTGATCCAATCCAAGAGCCGCCTTCTGATAAGACAGAACGATTTGGTGGTGCTGAGAACCAAGATTCTGTCCAAGTATCTAAACCTTTCAGAGCAGATCTTCCAAGTATTCCCAGACGAGGCTCGGCTCAGGCGGTTCCTATCTCCCCGAATATCGATCATCCACCCGTAACTCCAAAGGAAATAGTTGCACCCGGCCGGCTGCCGGGAAAGCTTGGAGGCGGTTTAGCGAATCGATTCAACCCTGCTCTTGCTAGTTTGATTGCTAGAGGTCCACCAACATCCTCAAACACCAGCACGTCGACTTCGAACTCACAGTCTAACACTACTTCTGAAGTAAATGACGGCGAGGCCAACTCGGGTCCGAAATTGACACACATGACTAAGAGTCGCGCTCGGGGACCGAGAAGAAAGGCACCTACTTCAGCGCCGACCCCGGCTGCAAACGAGCCCGAGGAAAAGTTGTCTAGTACAACTCTAGGTATACGCCCCGTTTCAGCATCTCGGCCAGAGATACTCACTGCTTCCATTCCAAAGCCCGAAGCGATTACACTAGATGATTCCCCAAGGGTGGGCCACGACGAACCAATGAGACCGCAACCGCGACCTACTTCTCTCACAGGATCTTCTTCGAACTCATTTGAGTCTACAACAAGGGAATTATCTAGCAAGGCTCCAGGCTCCCCAAGCAAAATTCAAGAACAAGTAGCTGCATTCGCCGCCCATAGGAGGCAGCCCTCACCATCGAAAGTGTTTGATGAACCTACTTCGCAGCCACCGTCTCCAAGAAAGCTAGACATAAAGCGAGTGTCACGCTTCTTTAACGATTCCAACCAGGATACCGAGAAAGCCGGCGATTCCCAGCAAGCGAAGGATACGAAGAGAGACACAGAGACGCCTCTAGTGGCAAAGCCAAAATCAACCACTGACGGGCCTGCTGGTTCGGACATACCAAATTCCCAGCCTCAGTCGCATCCGCTAACCAAACCTGAGAAGCCGTTGCCCGACCCGATCTCTTTAGGCACTAAGCAGCATCCCTCTACTTTTACTTCAGGTGGTCGACCCCTACCCGCTATCCCAGCAACCGCTGAACCAGAACCATCATCATCTAGTCGCCCTTTACCAGCAGAGCCCAAACAGATTTCTCGGCCTTTACCTATACCTAGACCGAAATCACCACATCCCGAGACATCATCGCCTACGCGCTCACCCACCAAACAGCCCTTCGACGCTTCCACCCTGCTTGGCGATTTTTTCGGCCCCGAACGTACCCGGATGAATTACAACGTGGACGCTGCCGAGTTACTAATGTGTCGACCAAATGTAGCATCGACTAAAATCCAGACCTTGAGTGCCCAATTATACCAGTTCTCAGCCGACGGCAAGAAACTACCGGTCCCCACCCACCACGAGCGAACACTATTCGAACGTGAAATGTATATTTGCGCTCACACGTTCAAGGATGAATCAGGAAAGAAGGTTACGGAAGTCTACTTCTGGACAGGAGACGAAGTTCCCCATTCAACTATCGAGGATGCGTCCACATTTATCTCCCGCGAAGCAAGAACTTTAGGTGGTAAGCTAGTCAAGCTCCAGCAGGGTAAGGAGACACCCGAGTTTCTCCAGGCGCTGGGTGGTATAGTGATTGTCCAACGCGGCTCTGGGAATAAATTTGATTCGTTAGCACCACACATGTTATGCGGAAGACGATATCACGGACACGTTGTCTTTGATGAAGTTGACTTCACTCCTGCAGCTCTATGCTCCGGGTTCCCGTATGTTGTGACAACGGGTGGTAGATGTTATCTATGGAAAGGCAAGGGTAGTGGAGTCGACGAGCTGAGTTGCGCCCGTCTCATAGGGATGGACTATGCCCTATCGGGCGAGATGGAAGAAATCGAAGATGGTCACGAGCCGGAAACCTTCTGGGGCGTCTTTAAAGCTAGCTCTAAGGCTGTGTCAGCCGACCATTGGCGTCTGAAGCCGAACTACGATAAATACTGCTGCAGGCTATTCCACTCGGACGTAGCCTCCAAGCAGCAAGTAAGTTTCACATTGGCACCCTCATTACACAAATCCTTACTAATGCATGATACCCCGCAGATCGTTGAGATATCTCCCTTCTCGCAATCCGATCTACTGCCAACGAGTATTTATGTACTCGACGCCTTCTTCGAGTTGTACATCATCGTGGGATCCCGGGCCCAGTCTCAGTACGCATCTTTCCACAACGCGTTGGATTTCGCTCAGGAGTACGGAATTCTCGCGGCGGGGATGGAGGATAGGCCCTTCGTCCCGTTCTCGACAGTGGTGCTAGAGGGTATCCCTCGGGATATGAAGAGTGTATTCCGCAAGTGGCGCGATGCCGACAGTCCAACGGTCACGAACGTAAATACCGGTCTTAAGAGAGGCCGTAGTCTGCGAGTCGTGCCGCTCAACCAGGCTCTACAAGCGCTGAGCGATTAGGAGTCGTCTTAGTCTTGAACGCAATATTTACGAACCCTTGGCAAATCAGCATGACGAAACACTACGTTGGTGTGGACGACCTAGCATAACAGTGGTCTAAGAGTCGTGTAGTGGATGAGGAGCAGGTAGTTCGATGTTGCATATCCCCACTGTGTACGTGCATATTTATTCACTTCGTGTATCAAGTAGGGTGTGCAGGTCGGGTCAAAGACGGAGATGGTGTTTGGGGAGACACATGTGTTCGCATGCATTTTCTGGGCGGCGTAACTGGTTGTTGCAGTGACCGAGAACGTTGTCTCAAATGGCCTGCATTCTGTTAGATTTCACGACGGGATGATTAAGGAAGAAGATTGATGTCAAGAGAATATTACGCCCTTCAACTTGATGAATTTCGGGCTGTTTTAGCCCCTATTTTAGATGTGTGTTAGTCCACGATAAGTAGCCCGATATCGAATGGCTCCTATCTTGACTTCCAACCAATCCTCTCCTCTTTTTCCCCTTTTACCTTTGAGGCGTGACATAGTAATCGTAACCTAACACAATAGCCTAACATGATAACCGAGCTAGTATATGTCGAATCAACTACCGTCATCATTATCTAGGTACCTAGGTCAATACCACTGTCTACATGTAGAAAGGGAGGTTGTCATTACACGAGCATATTATATCCACTATGCTGTCGCTGACATAATGTCCATAAACCCCTCCCCCTTTCCTCCTTATCTACCTAGGTAGTAGGTGGGTTATCGGAGACTCAGCCCCAACTATTCAATTTCTTCATACACTCTCCCAGATCATCACCACGTCTATTCTCCCACTCCATGATACCGAACCAGCAGAAACCCTCTGTTTTGAATGCAATAGGATTGACATTTCTCGATACTTTCAGATGGAGCTTGACGTTCTGCAACAAGAGTCTCGATTTGTGGGACCAGCCCCTGAAGCTGTCAGGCTGTGCTCCCGAAGCTTCAAAATGCGATAGTATCGTGTATACTCGGAAGAATTCGCAGGACCTTCGTGTCATTGATTTCGAGCTTAGGTACATAGAATGTATATTGCTTACCTTCCACTACAAGCCAAATACTTCGCGTTGAGCTATTGCTGGGGTCAATTAACTCAACACTTTACTTTAAAAACGTCGAGCGCCAAAGAATTACACGTCTAGAATTTACTCTGGGAAATTTTCTCGCTGCCTCCGAAAACATTCATTTACCCCGGCAGCAGCCTTTGGAATCTACGAGAAGAATTCCGGATGAGATTTATTCATTGAAAGATTATTCGATCATGCTCTTCTCTAGCAAGAACAAATGCCTCGTCGTCGTCGAGATATACTAAATATGAAAACGGGTGTCGGGTTTCTCTCGTGGTTATGGACCTCACAGAAAGGCCGCTCAAATTACAAGGGCCAATTCCCAAGCTTTATTCGACGAAAAGTCGGTTGGTATCTTGTTACGAAAGACGGTGTGGCCTTTGACCTAATACCGGAAAGTCCATTGGAAATACCTACTGGGGCCGTCATTCGATCAATCACTACCTGCAGTGTTAAAATTGCGGGCAACTTACTCGAAGTCTTTTCTAACCTAATGATCTACGAGACCGAGCAAGCTAGACGAGCGAAGATATTAACCTTATCTGGTGTGGTGGACCGGCATTTCGATGTTTTAGCTCCTGGGCGACATATTGGATCTGAGAGAAGCTGCCATTGATTGGCTAGATCATGAAGCTTTTATCATATCCGACCTAACATCCAGACCAGTGGGAAAAGTCTTCCTGGAGATAACCTACCTAGGCATGACATGATCAAATCATAATCGGGGTTTGAGCTTATGCTTTTATCCCAGTCAAGCACGGTCGAACACATAGTGGCAACGGACTAGACCGTTTTCCCTATAAGCGAATGGAGTTTTATCAATAATTTTCATCGAGCTGAATGCGGACAGCGCGTAAAGGCTTGGTATACGAACTTTGCATGAATATGCGTGGGCCTCGTCCATTTATGATAGATTACTGATACGCTTGGAGTAGTTGGCTGATCTCGAAAAGTGATTTAGGGAGACATTCAGTTGGCTGTGATATCGGCCAGATGGGTATACTGCTTAGGCGCTTACCTTACTGCAGTTTTGTATCCGAGACAATTTGATACTCGATGTGGAGATGAGATGGCTTTCCTTGTTCATCCCATCTCGTCACGATCGCCTCCTGGAATGGCTAAGACATAACCACGTTTATTGTTTCCAAGTCGGCATCTAATGAGTCTGTTTCGGTGCAATATTCGTACATACTGGAAGAGATCATCGGTCAGGTGGGTTTCACGGCCGTTGTGGCGTGGGATAGGCCTGCATGCATGCAAATCTGACGTAAAGCCTGCTGGACTGGACATGTTGAGTGGATAGGTAGTGGTCAGCTCTATGCTAAAGAATAATCGAGTCTCCATGAACCATCAGATTATGTGGTTGATGCATATCTAGTGTAGGCACATAAGTAAGACTGGTAAGTGGCGCAACTATTTTGGAATACAGGAGGTAGCTATAGAAGACTTGAAAACCGGGAATTGGACCGAGTAACCCGCCCGCAGATCCCAGAAGCCACGAGAGTCAACTATCACTAGTCTCGCTGGTGGTAATTAAGGTATTGCGTATCTAAATAGGGGCAGATGGAGATAACGAATCCGAGGAAGAGCCTTGAATGACTCGAACACGAAACATCCCAATTTTTTCCTTCCTTTTTTCCTGCAAGGAACACCCGTCTCAGGGAGATAGATATATACACTAACAGACTAATAAAGGGGGATGTTCATCGCGCTGAAACATACATCAGCCCTAACGCCATTCTAATTCCGGCGAAAACTCTCCGATATCATGATCCAGACCATGCTACTTACCAGTCTACATAATGTAAATAACTACCTAGCAGTCTAGGTACCTAGGTAGGTTAGGTAATTTATTTGGATAACAAGGCTTGACAGGGCACCTGTGCCGGCCGACGTGCATGCGCATGATGCTACTAACAAGCTGCGGGTATCGTTCCACCGATCTCACACCGGCGAAGTTAGGATTCCAATCCTAGCGAAAAGGAATCGAAACAAATCACGTAGCCTACACTAGTATCCATAGACAAGTAGATCAGATGTTGGCTAGTGTAGTGTAGTGTAGTGTAGTGTAGTGTAGTGTAGTGTAGTGTAGTGTAGTGTATGTATGTGGTGTACTGTGCACCCACCTATGATGCTATAATACTAGGTAGTGTAGAGTGCCTTAACTACACGTACCTTAGGTAGGTACCTAGGTAGGCATATCTCGTATCTCTGAGGGGCACGATCATCGATGACGTAGGACCACATGTTTAGAGATGTGGGATGAGCCTAGCCTTTCTGCCTTTTCAGCTGAACCCGGTTGGTACTTAGGACTAGCGCGCCCGCTTTGCGTGGCGCCACGCGTGTTGTTAGGTTTGTGCCGTTTTCCAGGCCACTAGTGGCCGCTAAGAAAACCGGCCGAACGACCATGTCAGGGGTTAATGTCAGTTGGAAGGAGAAAAAGAAAATACCTAGTAACCGTAGGATAAAAACCAGCACCTAAGTTGGTAACGGCATTGGTAACAATACCAAACCAAGTAGCTAGGTACCTAGGTAGTAAATAAATCACCAAGTTGTCTAAAAGAAAAGTGCATATTGGTACTTCTGAAATTGAATTAATTCGCCTTGATGGCAAGCTTCAAAAATAATATATACAAGAATATTTGAAAAAGATCCGCGGACTAATGTAAATCGGAAGATTATCCAGCCCTCGCCGTTCCGTTCATAATACCAAAAATTAGTAGAGACGGCCGTTTCCCAATAAACCTAGTCGTGATGTCTGCCTTCCCCAGATGTATGCCGCCGTGATCATCATGCCTCGTCGTGAATGAATGCTAATACCCCGCGATGGGTATAGCCATACCCGTTTTGTGATTAATCCATTAAATTATCCCACGAATTATTGAAAATAGAATCGTAGATTCGCATGCTTATGTTTTAAAGCGAACGAACTTATAGCAAGGCGGCGAGGCCGGCCAAGGCCATGATAGCCGCAGCGGGAGTGGCCTGGGGCGCAAGACCGCTGGAGATTTGGGGAACGCCGGTTGATGAAGAAGAAGAAGAAGAAGAAGAAGGGATGTACGTGGTACCGACGGAGGGAGGAGCGGAGACGGAGATGGTAGTAGGGTAAGGCACGACCGACGCGGACTTTGACTTGGTAAGGATGGTGGTGTCGCTGTAAGTAACCCAGACGGTTGGGCTTGCCGTAACG
Source organism: Jackrogersella multiformis (assembly GCA_902806575.1). Taxonomy (NCBI): domain Eukaryota; kingdom Fungi; phylum Ascomycota; class Sordariomycetes; order Xylariales; family Hypoxylaceae; genus Jackrogersella; species Jackrogersella multiformis. The sequence goes on along the minus strand of CADCXD010000002.1, from coordinate 1,275,950 downwards.
GTCTGGCCGGCAGTTGCCTCCGAGATGACAGTCACCTCAACCTCCTTAGTCTTCGTCACGGGAAGGGTCTCAGTTACAGTGTACTCCTTAGTCTTGTATATCGTATCAGTACCAGTCTCGGTAACATAAATAGTGTTACCCTCGGAGACCGTGGTGTGGATCGTCTCCGGGCAAGTAACAGTCTCGAAGACTTCGGTAGAAACATGCTCGGTTACAGTGTATGAGGTATACTCGGTGGCAGTGACAGGCACCTCTTTCTTGATAGTGGAGGTCGATGTCCAAGTAACAATAACAGGAGAGCCTTCTATCGTCTTTGTCTCGGTTACGGGGCACAAGGAAGTGAGGGTGGTGTAAGCCACGTCCTCAGTAGTCTGTGTAACACCGGGTCCTGAAATGGTCTCGACGAATGTTGTCTCGACATAAGTGACTGCTACACTAGTTGTCGTATAAGTTGTGACATAGGTATTTCCAGGAGCAGTGACTGTTTCTGTGACGGGGCAAGTCGTCGTGTAAGTCACTTCGACAGCAGTTGTAGTACCAATAGTAGTATCAGGCGCGGTCACGGTTGCTTCTCCTCCTCCACAGCTACCTCCTGGGCACGAGGTAATAGTTATAGTTGAGGTGGTATAGGCAGTTTCGACATATGTCCTAGAATTCCTGTGAGTGGTTGATACTACCTACTAAACTTCTGAGTAATGACTTACGATCCACCATAGGTAATTGTGTTTGTGATGGGGCAAACAGTGGTTGTCTCATAAGTCGTGGCCGTGACAATCGTCTCATGGTCCTTGCCAGCTATGGCCGAAGCGGCCAAGCCTAAGATAGCGAGAACTGCCTTCATTTTGGATTGAGTGGTGCTAATAGAGCGGATGAGTTTTATAGCGATTGGAAGTTGGAGTTATGTGTGAAGACTACCTAGGTATGGTAACTAGAGGCAAGTATGGAGCAGCACGGTTCAACGAGAGTCTTAAGTAACCTTAACGAACGAGTCACTTGATGATGAAGTCTTGGGTAAACTGCAGGCTGGGGAGGTTGGTAATGGAGAGGTAGTTATAGAAAGACGGGATGGGCAGATTTCTTATATCTTCGTCCTACCATACATGCAAAGGAGCTCACGCTGCATCGCTAGCGGATTTATCATGACATCTCTGCTTCCCACGGCCAACCACGGTTCGAGTGACCGGGCAATCTATGTACACGGAGGGGGCCTTGCCCGAAAGCCTGCTTTGTAGAACGGAGATACATATGGATCAATTCTTCAGACTACTAAGTTAGTACATTAGACAAAGGTGCCTGACAAAGACATGCTAGAAGAGATTTAACACTACCTAGGTAGAAAACGCCCACTAGCGTTACCGGAGTCAACTCAACTTGGAAGAAAATGGACGATCGTAGTGGGCGGCTCGTCGATCGACATGTTCGTTCATTCAATAGGTACCTAGTTAGGTACTTAGGTAGGCAATCTGTCGAGGTCTATTAATGACGGTGGAAAATTTTGGACGCCGCAAGATTGGAAAGTAAGCGACAACGGTGCAGTCGTGGTGTCGAGCTATGCACGCCAAGACGATATCGCAGATGCAAGGGAAAGGCTGGTTGCCATGCCAGGATGTTTACAGCTTGATGTGCTTCAGGGGTTCATCCATGTCTACCGGTAACAATGATGTAGTCGAGGCTGAGATCGTGGAGCGGGACTGGCCTGACAACACACCAACCCCTCATGAGTAACATGCAGTGCATGAGAGAGATGTCACCGCTACACGCTACACGCTGCATGGCGATGAGCACGCAGCGTAGGACTGTGTTACACAAGACTTTAGGTTGGCCACCTATTAACCTGTTCCGACATGAGGTGGCTAGTCGAGATGGAGGGCTGTCTCGTAACACGCTCCTATCCAGCCTTACATATGTTAAGTGAAAATGAGTAGGTAGTGCTTAGCAGACCGTGAATAGAGACTCCGCGTCTATTTAAGCTGTGATGATATGTAATGATAGGCAATACCATTTGTTACTGCTGCCAGGGCGTTATTGCGGTAAAGACCGGAATAGTTTCAATTCTGGTCTTATGAGATCGAGATCGAGGTTTGAATGATCAAGTGCATGGTCGTCATCGAAAGGTTGCCGAGGCTTTTAGTCGTAATACCAGTGGTTATTAGAGCCAGCAGGTAAGCTCGTGTCCGGGCAACTAGGCCAACTAGCACGCAAGGATCTGCGTGCTTTGTTCGTAGGCATCCAGTAAGGTGATGGGATGAGCAGGATGAGTTGTGACGGCACGCACTGGTTGTGGAATCGACAAAAACTTGCTTTGAGTAGTCAGCCCATTGTTTCTCCACACTAGGTAGGCCTCGCCTCCAACCGCCTCGCCGTCTTCCTGGAGCAAGTAAGCGAGCTAGCTGCATATTGCTTTTAGTACTCATACCCAGGTGGGCATGCTGTATGTAGGTCCCGGTGCAACGCTTTACTACCTCCAGGTACCTGCAACCTCAATTACCGAGTTTTTGTATTCCCGTGTCGAACCTTAGCAGAATCCTTAGGGATCACCTCGAGCCTCCGACTGAGCGGTAAGCTACCTAGACCTACCTGCCTACCTAGGTAGGTACTGATAACCTACTACCTAGGAGTAGCTTTCTAAGACTCCAACGATACCTGGGTGGGACGGCAACGGTCACACGCCACGAGGGCGGGTAACAAAGCAGTACTCGGGCAACACTCAACACGAGTTTGTGTAGATTTGTCTTAATCGGCAGTGTTTAATTAGTTAGGTCTCTTCCTGGTCGGGATATATTGTCGCACGGCGTAGTTGAATGGCTCTATTCTGTAATATTGTTGGCACTCGACGGATTAAGGACAATAATGAGCAGGCTTGTAGTGCCACATCATCGACGTTTGAAGGTGATTGGCGTAGGTGCAGGTTCTAAATAGAAGCCATCCTTCTTAATAACAAATAACACGGAATGATTGTCCTAGTAAGCTAGGTACCTACCGTTATTACTCACTTACCTAAGTACTTACCTCTAGATTCCTCTGGAGCAGGTAAGACAATTGACATGCGACAGATTGATTGTCGTTCACTGTTTGTTGAAAATGAGTTGAAGTCAAGTTAAGGTAAAGTGTTTTCGAGATTGGAACTTTGAGATTGGAATCTTAGAATCTGGAATCGAATCTTGGAATTCTTAACTTAAGAGATCCATGGATTAAGTTATCATTATTATTTCGATAATTACATATCAGCATACCCCACTAGTCTATGTTAGAGATTTATGCAATTAACGTATCTTTAACATTAGTAAATGCCTACCTCCTAGGAACATATCTAATTTTAAATTTTATAATTACCTCTAGATGCATGTCTTGAATCCTCTCCTCAACCTTCCCGAGACATAACTATTGCAACTTCAGTCTATGTAGATGTTACGTACCTAAGCAGTTACTTCCACTCATCCGAAAACCATGCTATATCCAGCTTCACAACCTTCACGGCCTCCACGAAAAACCTCAGAGTCCATTCACCCTTGTTACTTACCAGAAATTCATATGCCCCTATCCATACAGGTGGTCCTAGCGAACAATATGATCAACATTCCCGAGTGTCAAAATCTATTCGTTCTACGGAACAAGTAGGAGATAGATTGTTGACCTGTATGGCATTTTCTAGCTCCTCCCCTGTTCCTCTGGTACTTTTCAAACTCACGCGACTAATGGGAGTCACGAGCAGGTGTTGAAGCAAATAGATTTAACGGGGTATCAAACATCGCTGAACTTAAGAACTTTTGTGATAAGGCAAACATGCCCTCGGACAAACATGGAATGGCGATAGGAGAGCCATCATATTGCTTCTTCTAACTCCCTCTCCTTCTTGGCCGCCCGTCTCAACTCGATCATAACTTTTGCGATAGTGCCTAACGCGTCCTTCCCCGTACCGTTCACTGCATCTGGGCCAAATCGCTGCATCACCTTATCCGTGTGCCACCTCTTATTCTCCTCGCTGATCAGCTTGTACCTTTTTTCTCCTGACCCTACTAACTCTTCCGCCGGCGCCTTCGCGAAGAACAGCTTTACATTGGCCTCATTGACGTCTGACTGCAGCCCTGATTTTACTGGCCAGGGGATGTTCGTTACCGAGACATTTTTGCCTTTATTCCATGCGTTGGAATAGCGCTTCCAGGCATTTCGCCATTCTGCTGCTTCAATTTCCGCCTTTTCTCGGGCTTCTCGCTCTCTTTGCTCTTTTTTGAGCCGTGCTCTCTCACGTAATGCTTCTTCGCGGGCATTCTGCTCTCGTTTCTGCTCTTCCATCGCCTTTCGTATTTGTCTCTGCTGTTCCCTCCGCTCCTGTTGTTCTCTCCTTAGTTCTACCTCTATGCACTCCATCATTTTTCTTAGACATTTCCTTAATTCCTCAGGTGAAAGGTCCTTAGCTGCTTCTTTCTTGATACGAGGTTTGTCCTTGGATTTTAAATTATCGGTATTTGAGTCGCCAGATGTAGTAGATGAGGAGTCGCTGTCATCCTGATCTATAGCCCAATCCTCAAGCTTTGACCTCCACTGTTTAACGATACCTGAAATTTGACTCTCATGTTGCCAACATAACAAGATATTCGCCGCCTCGGAGAGTTCTGATGATTCCGCAGCCTTGGAGGCGCTATCACATGCTAACCCATTGAGAATGCCAAGTGCGCATGCGATATTGTGTTTAGCAATACGTCCCTGACACCTTCGTCGAGAAGAAGGGGCATAACCGATGCAAGATATCCTACCAACGCTTTGGTTGTGAAGTTTTAGCACGACATCTGGATCCCATCCCTGAGATTTGGATGAAGAATATAGGCCGCCGAGAGGCGATTTTCTGCTAAGATGCATGTTTAGGAAAATTCTGATAGCTTTTCAAAATTGGGATGGTTAAATTTAGAATATAAGCTTATAGCTTGACGATGTTGCTACTTTTCAACCGGGCTTCGAGAAGAGGATAAAACACCGCATTCTTATATTCACATGTGGAATTGGCTCCCTCGCGCGAAATATGTATTCAACTCTGCATCAGCGTGTGCCGTTTCTGCGACCTGCATACTTCCACGAGGCCAAATGATCGCCATCGTTGTATCCAAACCTTCGTGGGGGGTGCTAGGGTATTTCAGACCTCCTGATAGTACGACAACGCATAGCCCTGTGGGCGGAGCAGAAAGGCATGTTACTCTCCTGGTGCTAAATGTGATATACATGCAGCCCCTCCCCCTTTCGAGCATTCGGCAAGATAAGCACTAGGCTATGGCTAATGATATCAACGGGATGAACCTTATGAATGATATTTTGGCACAATAATTGTTCCAAGTTCCCCACGGACCCAATTTCGGACCTCACCATTCGAAGCCAGTCTGGAGGCCTATGAAGTTGACTAAGAATTTGCAGGATTTGAGACTTTGTTGGTTGTGGACAGCCAATCACGAACTGGTCCATCAGGCTGGCGACAAAGGGGATTGGCTGGATGTAACGTCGTCATGTATCACGACCCTTGCTCTAACTGGCCTTTCTAGAGGTTAGGGGTGACATTTGTACCTGATTAAGTCTTAATTGCTCACGAAAGTCCAGTTCAGTGCCCTTCAAATTCATTAGATCTTGCAAATCCCCTCCAACCTCGATTATATCGGGGGCTATGCTACATCTAAGAACGAGGTCCAGCCCACATCAGAGGTTCTATACTACATTGGAATGTTCCCATCCTACAGCAGCTCGATATGCAGTTACCATAAGCTTCGGCGCTTAACAAATACCACTGGGAAGGACGAAATCGCCCATTGGATTAGATTCGTGAAACATGACATCTAGTCCGGGCCGCGCTTGTTCAGTCTATCGGTATTGGTAAAGACCATATAGATATCCTCCTGAATAACACACAATCTATGAAAGTAGTGTTGTAAGGTTATCTAGGGGGTATGGGTCCTAGCAGGCTTTTAGGTTAACATGGAAGGATTTAACCAGGGCATCTAGCACGATCTTCGCGGCAAGGCATTTTCCATCAATCGGCACACTATCAGTCGTCTCGGGCCGCTCAGCGTTTTTCTTTTTTACCGTGCTTGGTAATAAGGCCTCATAAGATCCCGTACAACAAGGTAGCCCACATACCTAGCCAACCTCAGGTATGTTTGTCAGGCCATTTACTATCAATTAGGTCTAGTTATGTATCTTCATATTAATTCAATTCAGGAACTGTCGCACGGCTGGCGAATTGGTGCTGTTTAAAGGCGATGCCGCGAAGCCGAAGGTGGAAATTTCCTTGGTATCGCGCGGGTTGAGCATAGGGGCTGCTACGTCGAAGTCACCCGATTCCACGCACGGCCATAAAGGCGGCCTCAAAAGCATACAGGCAGTTGGAGTGCTGCGGTCTGCCCCTGAGTCTGCCTTACAATGTTCGCGGCCATCGCGGTTAGCAGTTAATTCCCTCCCCTGCCAATCTCGGATGAAACCCACAACCGTGAGCGTACTTTGGATGATAACCCTATTTTCGAATGTGACGCACCTTACTAAGATAATATTTCAGAAGAGGTACATTGCCTTGTCGGGCGTGGTTCCAACTACTAGTCATTAGAAATGGCTAACCTACTGATATATGCCTTAGACGCTGTCTAACCTTGGGAGTCTAAGACAATTTTATGTTGGCCCTCTTTAGGTTCATTCAATACTAACAGACTATCATTTCACGTCTGCAAATTATAAATTATTCATGTTTTATTATTAGAACTTACTAAACGTCGTCATCAGTACAGGAGATATCGTTAACCAGGTCGACTACCAGTTCTACCTTCGCATCCTCACAAGATACAGGCCGATATTCAATCATATTCGTTTCTATTCACCACGTTAGAATTAAGTTATTGTCAAACCTGATGAAGTATTTCAGCCTCGCTTCAGGATCCTCTATTACGCCAAAAGTATGGTCAATCGAGACAATATAGGGAGGTGGATTTTGAGACTCTTCAGATCACTCCTACACCTAAGCTCATATTTTGATGCGTAGGTTTATTCCATGCTATGCAAACCTCTGTTCTAGTTAATATGCGCAATATCTATTATCAATTTCCGTACAGCAATTCATCAAAATTACCATCATGTCGCTACTTATGGGGTCTCATCCTCAGATAAGTATGCACGCCACGAATTTACCTAACATTGAAGACCGATCCTTTCAACCACCTTTCCAACTCGTCCGTCCATCCCAGTTTCTCATCGCCAAGCGCAAGCCCTAGCCCATGTGGGCCATCCGGCAGGACCAGTATCTCAAACGGTCTACCATACTTAGCCATAGCCGCAGCAAAGCCCAGGGCGTTCTGCACCGGCACTGTTTCGTCATTGGCAGTATGGAACAGGAACGTCGGCGGCGTCATGCTGCTAACTCGTTTCTCGGCGCACATGGCGTCCTCGGCTTCGCTCCCCGCCTCACACCCGTCGCCAATCAGGTTGCGCCGCGAACCTGCGTGCGTGGTGTCGGCTGCCATACTAATCACGGGGTACGCCAAGATCGCGAAATCCAAGCATGCTCCGGGTGTCGTAGCTGTCAGAGCTGCTACATGCGCGCCGGCGCTAAAGCCCCATACCCCTAGTCTGTCGACGCGATGCGAACCGCGGATATGTCGCACCGCGTCGAGAGCCTCCTCCTGGGGAGCAGGGAAGATGGGAGCTGGAGTCGAGGGGCTGACTACTGTGTAAGAGAGTACCCATGCGTCTATATGATGGTTGTTAAGCCATTTTGCCGGTGCTATGCCTTCTTTTTCCATGGAGATGAACTCATAGCCGCCACCCGGGAGTACCAGGACACCGGTGCGGTTGGGGTTCGGGGCGGGGTAGAATTTCAGTTTAAGTTCTAAAGCCATAGTGATTTGAGGGATAGAAGGGAGGAAGTTAGTCGGTTGATAATCCGGAATAAATAAAGGGGGGTTGCTGGTGTAAATATAACTACGACCGTTGCCCCGCACGGATTCCCGCTACGGCAATCGGGTTTCGGGGAATTGCTTCCTTCTTAACAGGTAACCTATATCTTTTACGTTAGTGGGGACACCTTTTAAATACCCTACTTTTAATATAATAAGCAAGAGGGAGAATACATACTGACGATTAAACCCCTAGGTACCTACCTAGGTAGTTTAACATATTCCCTGAAGCGCCATAGCGTAATAGCCATAAAGGGGTAAAATAGGTTGGTCTTTAAATGTGTCAAAGCCTTAATAGGGGTATGTAACTACCTAAATATGTTACCGCCGTTGACTTTAACTCTAGATGATAGCCTAAGAACGTCTCAAGAAATAAACTTAAGGTACTTAAGCCTAACCTAATGGGTTTCTGAACTTGAAGTAAAATTTATCCTGTGGTTACAGGTTCTAAATGTCCAATCTTCTGGAAACCACCTAACCTAACAAGGTTACCTATATTATCGCCATATATTAGATGTTAATTAAAAGCTCAAGATTTTGAATTTAATATATTGTTAAAATACTTCGGGATTCCCAGCTTCAGTTCATAAAAATTGGCTGTTAAATCATGAGTTAATCTTTAAATTTACTATATAACATATTAAACATTGTTTACATTAATATACTAAAGTGTCTTTTACCTCTTGACAAATTGTAAATACTCCTTTTTTAATTCGACTGTTTGTTATACTGACATGGCCTCTCGTTAGCCTTCAGTTAATTCTATCATTTTTTCGTGCTTCTTGTAAGCTGTTAACTTAACGGTGGTTTCTAGCACAGCCAATATCTGGTAAGTAATTAGGACTACCTATATTTGTTGAATTTAAAAAGAATTCTAGTAAAAATGCCATTTCGGTTACTCCTTATGAAGTGATTGGATATTGTATTAAGGTCTTTGGTTCTAATACTTACAGCTTCCTTTTTGGAGGGATCTATACCTATTAGTAGAATGAAAGCGGATGATATACCCTTTTAGTCATGGTATAGATTTCCTGTCAGGAGCACTACATGATGCCTAAAGTACAAGAAATTACAATAGAGGAACACCACATATGCCTACCTAGGTACATATACACCATGTTATTATTATACTTTCTATTAGAAATAGAACTCCTATTCCAAAAACTATATAATCAAGCTCCTAGAATAAGATATTACGACCCTAGCTGGAAAATACAAATTTCGAATAGCCACAATAGCAACTCATACAGTTTTCTCAGTCAAGCGAAGCAGTCCCCATTGACATATTCCAGTAAGTAAAATGAAAAGAATAGCCTGTCCTTCATATATTATATACCTTGTAAGGTATCCAAGACAGTACATATGAGTGTAAATGCCTGACATGACATGTGTTCTCAAATTTCAAGCTGGTGCGCATCGTTACCTCCTCACAATGAGAAGTTCCTGCTACTTCTAACATGGACATCACCCTTGATTACCCACTGCCTGACTGCCTGAAAAAATAGTAAATTTCTTTATTCCTTAAGTCTCCTCACGTCCTCGAGTGCCAGGGAAACATCTTATGCCTATTGAAGTTAATCATCCCCTCATAGCTATATTCAACGTTATCTGTACCCGTACAACGCCATTGCCCCTATTAATACTTTAGACCAGCACAACATGCAACTGGTGCCCGGCGAAATCATACTTGTTGATGCCTACGGAAGTACCTAGGTCGGCAGCCATAGAATTAAAGGAAGTAGCATAAACGATGCTCACACACACAAAACGCCAATAGCCACGCTACTTGTTTATTTATTTATTTTACTGATTAATCTTTTCACGGCTCCCATCTAGGTCACTAAAACCTACCTAGGTACCTTTCAAGTAAGTCCCCCCTACCTACTTCCTCGCGCATAACTTTCCGCCGGCTAGGAATTGCCTTAATTAAAACATCCTTTACCATCATTAACTTTACCACGCCGTATTCCTATTCTTCATATTTCCTTCGTTCCCCTAGTGGTTTATCTGCTCTTTAATACACATCACAAAATCCCTTGTCTCAAAGTTCATCAGATCCAGTCAAGGTATCGTATCGCCGGCTTGATAATACTTCAAAAGAACTGAAGCATCCTTCTCAACAATACCTCAACCTAGACCCTTACCTTGCCTCTCATTCCATTAAGATTGGCATTCTAGGTATTGAGCAGGCTGCTAAGTTTCTCGGTTGACAAGTACCTAAGAACCGAAGTAAGTGTGCCTTCCTTACATGAATCCGGAACCACCTCCGTCGTGTGTCGCGACTTTCCCATCGTCCCCACTCGTTTTCTCGTCAGGAAGGAACAAGCCATATCTACCTAGGTACCAAGGTAGGTACCGACTTCAGAGAAACATATAACATCTTTTCGAACGCGTAAAACTAAACGTGGGGGTGGACCATGATAAGAGTTCCCCTTCATGACCAACAACAACTTCTTTCTTCCACTTCCTTCTTGCACACTTTTCTATTCTCAACTTCATCCCAGCTTTTCCCACTACTCTACATAAACCGTTAAGCTTACCTTATGCTATCTAGTCCTACGTCCTATTCACCTACCAGTACGAATTCATTTTCGGCTTGGCTTCAAAATAAGAATACCGAACCACACGCACCCCAAGTCTAAGCTCATACCTCCCCGTCCGTCGCTTTTGAACGCGACGCAAGAAATCTGTAGAACTTACAAACCATTCCATAAGAAATCTACAATACAACACGTAAGTTCTTTTTTCCTGCCTAAAGATACACATTTCCAACTGTCAACAATATCGTCCCCCTCCCCCCTTCCGCTTCCCCCCTTACCCAACAGCACCGCCTCGAGATGTGACGAGGTAAATCATAGGAACACCACATACTCCAACCATAGACTATTATATTTGACATCACGACTACTATTACTACATCATATCATTAAGAAACAGTTTGAAGCTAATCAGTTTTCGTAAAGAACATGTCTACTGTGAAGCGTCAGAAGTGGATCGATGTCTATGATCCAGAGACTGGCCAATACAGGCCCCTTCCAACGGCAAAGAGCCAGTCATCCGACAAAACCTCCAATACAAAATTGCCCGATCAAATTTCAGACCAAGCAGTGAACGGAGATGCTAAGCTCCCACATACAAATGGAGATAATTCACTCTGCGATGAAAAAGTTCATTGCAGCACCTTAGATCCAGCCGCTTTACCACTTGGACCTTGCGAATCCACTGGTTCAATTCCAAAGTCTATCGAATCTCTAGGAAGCACCGAAGACAGAGATAGTCTGCATGGGGGAAAGGTAGGATCATGCCGAAGTCGCTGGGCATCGGAAGAAGACGTGAAAGAGACGAGCAATCTCCATAACAGTACAAGCCGTGCTCCCTCGGGAATCTGTGAGAATAAGGAAGCCTTAGGTTCGCAAAGTCCGACTACAGAACCTTCGTCCCGTCCTCCCACAGCTGAAGCCCATGTCGATGTTACGGACACTTGCCCGCAGGCTAAGTCGGCCGACCTGACAGATAAGGTTAGTATTAGTAGCGCTGAGGTTGAACTTAGTGATCAAAGCCCGTACCACATCCTATTTGGCGAAGAGTATCTACCTGGCGAGAAACAACCAGCTGAGAGGGACTTCCGATTCGCTATCCCAGAGGAGACATGGACAGAAGAAAACTGGAATGCAACTTGTTACGACACCAAAAACTCTCCTTGGGCGGAAGAGTCTATGGACAGCGACTTTGTTATCCCCATATCTGGTTATCTCAAAAGATATGTTATGCACTGGGTCAAGACAACGCATGAGGTTGTTGTGAATCTCTACCCTCCGGAGACTAAGGAACCTGAACAATGCGACTTAGATACTGTTACTGGCGTCTTACTGAAGCCAGTCAAGTTCCAGGGTATGACACGAGGTATGTACATGGTTCACTGGGATTAATACAGCTATTAAATTGCTAACAAGCGTGGCTTAGTTGAGAGATGTGTGAAGGGGCATAATGAGACTTCCCAGCTCCATATAAATCGGCAAATGCTTAAGATCACTCAGCAAGAAGAGGCCAAAAAACAAGACAACAATGACGATCAGATGTCCTATGAGTCTCTGCAGCACCCAACACAGGAATTAGTGAACCCTCGAGAGATTAGACTTCCCAGTTATTTCCGCCCAATTATCGAGGATGATATTCCGCAAGTTGCTGAGATCTACAACACGGAAGTTGAAGCAAGTCACAAGTTACCTGACAAACGACCAATTAGTGAAGCTAGGTTCCAGCAACTCTTTCTGAATAGCTATGACAATGACTTGCCGTTTCTCGTTGCTATAGAAGGTTGGTACGATCCTGAAAAGGAGGAGGAAGAGCGAGTAATCGGTTTCGCTTTAGTGGATACGGCGATCAGAGGACTGATGGGATCATATGCAACACATGCCGCAGCCTGCGGCAAAGTAACTCTCGTCGTTCACCCGGATTTTCGTCGTCAGAATATCTGTTCCGCAATGCTTGACATTATCCTATCTTGCTGCTCTGCCAAATATGAGCCACGGCTTGGTTACGAGTATTTCAACCCAGATGACGACCACAGATTTATGAGGCCGATGTATAACCCTCGCCAGTGGACTTCTGTCGACTTCGAAATTGTCATCCCGACCGGATCATCCAAGGAACCCACTAAAAACAGTGACTACTATAAATGGATCACAAAATACCTCCTTGAGTATTTCCAGATGCCTCTTGTCAGCCACGATGAGAAACTGTACACAGACGATCGATTCGGCTTCGGCTGTCTGTGGCTGGATAGACTCACCTTTCGACACCAATGCAGCCTTTAGGCGTCCGGAAGATCTCATACATGCTTTGACCATAGCAGATGAGCAGATGAAATGAGTTATCCTTGCGGGTGATTAACATACGAACATATCACCTAGCTTCACTAGCTTTGTTCTGCTTCTGAATTGCTCCCGACAAAGATGGATGCCAACTACGTCACTTTAATGTCTAATTCCAACTACACGAACATCAACCCAAGCTCGGTCTTCATTGAGATACAATCTGCGTCAAGCTCTTGCCAACTAAGAGCAAATGACCCGAGGAGCCGATACAGCCTTTGCAGTATCGAAGGATGACACAGGAAGGGTGGTTTCGTTTGATGATTTTTCTCCACTCTGTTTCCTAATTTATGGACTGATTGCCTTGTTTTCTCCGGCGAGTTTCAGAATAAACCCCACAGATAGGGTAGATGATAATAAACTCGTCAACTTAACGGTTTCCCTACTAATCTTATGTGAGAGTGACTGTACTCGCTTGTGCATACATCTTGACTTGATAATGCGAGTATAGGCCAACATTAGAAACTTACCTACCTACGCATATTTAACGACGAGCTAGAAGTATAACCCCATCGCATAAACCACTAACGTAGAATCGATAAACGTCTATTAAAAAGCAAAGAGTACATCATGATGGATATGACCAGTTCATGATATTGATGATACTCGGCAGACTGAGATATACATGAGCCCTCCCCAAACCCGAACTGTATGACACGAAGTCCCGAAATTTCAGCAGGGATGGACTCGAGTAAGAGTCGACAAGGCGGGCAGCAGCGTACATAGGTGTGCGTGCCCGTAAAACATCCCGCCTCTACATGGCAGATGAGAAAAGGAACTACCCAATCCGAGTAAGCCCCCAAGGTGGTGATATGCCCACCACGCAACGCTTGTTGAAGGGCGGATAGATAGATAGATGGATAGATAGATGCCTGTTCTGGTAGCAAATCGAAAGACTCCGTTGATAACTCCCACAAAAGCAAACGACAGGGTGTCCAGCCTCATTAAAGCCTCCAACTCCGTCAATGTATGTTGTAAATATGTTTATGATCCACCGATACGCCATGAATAAATCGTCGTCGTCACATGACAGCGCAAGCAGCCGCCACCGTCCGCGCACGGCGACGTCCGGCTCCACCCTCCTCGTCTGCGTGTAGCATCTGGGCTTCTCTGGCACGCCGTCGCCGGCGGCGAGAGCCCGCGCCAGTCGCCCCGGCTTCCTCAACAGCTTGCATATAATCAGCCCATCTCCTCTCTAGCCTTGCGGCGGCAGCAAATTCGCCCTTCAGGACCCGTTGGGTATGTTGCTCTACTGTCTGCTGCCACCCGTAGAAACACTTAAGACCGATGATTTCGGTTGGATATGTCGCCGAACTCTCGCAGGGTTGACGGATTTCAGCGTTCCAGGATAGTATCTCCCGAATGCCGGTCCAGGTAACCAATTGGCAATCGTATACGATTAGCTTGAGTCCAATGTGGGGCCGCGAGCTGCGCGCCGATGTTCGGGCTGACCGAGACCGAACCATGGCTGCGGCTTCCGTAAGGACTAGATCGCCGATACGCGTATTGTCCATATCCACACTCTTAAGACTGACGCAATTCTTCATGACAGGCAACATGCCGATGTCGCCAAGGCTTTCGCAATAACTCACGGAAAGATGCTCAAGCTTCGGCGCGCATGGGGCTTTAGCTAAATGTTGAGAAAGGATATCATTAGTTAGCTCCGAGAGTTCCTCCAATTCTAAATGGGTAAGACGAGGAGTCGAGGCAAGAATCGGCTGGAGAGCTGCGTCAGTTAATGAGGTGCATCCGCTCAGCTGCAACCCTTGCAGTTCAGGGACAAGGTGACCCAATGCAGCTACGGCTGGGCTTGTTAATTGCGTGCACCGGCTTAAGTCTAAATGCCGAAGCCTTCTCGGCGGTACTATCGGTCGATCCGTCAGGATATCGATTTCAGGTCGGCTACCATGGATCATAGTCTTGAAAGCTTCATCATCGAGGTCTGCGCAGCCACTCAATACAAGCCGTTCAAGATTGTTCGTCGCGAATATAGCATCCGCTACCCCAATGTTGTTGAATCCTTTAATTTCCCCGGCTTTTAGTTCTCGCAGCCTTGGACAGCCGAGGACTACCATCTTAACCCCTCGAGCATCCATGTGCTTGCACCACGATACGTTAAGTGTCTCGAGTTGTGGGCAATGCTGTGAAATAATCTTGCATGTGCTGTTAGTTACTGCTGTCATACTTGTGAGATTCAAGTTGGCAAGTCTCTCATTAGTTTTGATGAGAGTGTGCAGTGTGTTTCGCTGGAAGTTTCGACATCCCTCTAATGTCGCATTGATCAAGTTCTTGCAAGACGTAACGATAACTTCGGCTCTTTTGTAGTGCTCGATTTGGAGACATCCACGGATATTTAGGTCCTTCACAAAGGGACCCGCCGAGAGTATAATCTTGGCCAAAGCCTCTGCAGGTATTTCCATATAGAATTCGGTGGCATCGAAATGGGTCCACAGCTGGCCGTCGAAGCAGAACCTATGAAAGTCTTTGCTCAAACGTGAGATGCGAATGAGCTCTTTCGGTCGAAGATACGACAAGATATGGACTCGGATTTCGTCAGGCACTCTCGCCCAGAAGTCAAAGGGTAGCTTTCGGACCGTATCAGATCTAGACCTCGAAGCTGCAACTTCGGCAGGCAGAGAGATGGTAGTCGGGTCTGAATGTGTCGTAGAGATATTGGCAACCTTACGTGCTATACGAGTTTCGATCCCATCGAATGCAGCCAGCTCACCGGCCGGGCTACCGGGGACAGAAGAAGGACCATTCGAGTAGTATCCCGGCGTGACGCTACCGGAAGGGTGTTGGCCAAATGATGGCGTCGCTGCAAGACTCACACATGATAGACTACCGCGAGTGCCATATGGAGAGCTAGAAGATCGAGCACGCCCGACCTGCTGTAACGAAGGGGAAGAAGACATTCGCTGAATGCCTTGAAGTAGTCTCTGTCGACGCTTTTCCTTAGGGCGGGTTTCAAGCGGCGTCATATTTGGCGACTCCTCGTCGATCGGATCAGGTGGGGTGATATCAGCCATGGTCGGCGTTGTCGTATCCCCTAGGTGTCTAATGCGGTAGAAAGGTGATCGTCTAGACAGGCTAGTTGCGTACCTAGGTAGATAATGAACGACAAAAGCAATTGATCAAGACGAAAGATCTCTTATGTTCCACTATCATACACAAACACAAACACCGCGCTGTTGTTGTTTGCTATCGAGAAAGTTGTTGCGAATGCGGGGATTTCGGATCGTCACTGAATCGATTGAGAGAAAAGGCAACACATCGAACTGCAACCCAGTCAGGGGTATGTGTCTTTCTAATAATAGTCAGACTAGACAGACTATGAATATAGCCAGCATGTCCTTCGTTTAATTATATTTCAGTAACATTCCTTTAAAAAAAATAGAGCACTAGATAAACGAGCGTAGAACCAGTCGGCCGTATGATGAGCGAGTTTAAAGAAGGAAGAGATGAACTAGAGGTTGAGGGTTCGATGTTCGAGGTGGAGAGGTTGGAGAGGAAAGAGGAGCACGATAATCAATTGTCCTAGCGACCGACGGGATAACTTAGTATTCGAGGTGGCGGCCGCAGTAGTGCTTAGCTGACCCGACTGGCTTTCTCTGTTGGTCGTATGTCGAAAGAAGACGGATGATGAAAAGGGGAAGATTCAAAATATAATTTGACTACCAGGTAAGTAAGTACCTAGGTATGCAAACTATCCACAATTTAACGTTCACGGAGCATGGAAACTTAGATTTACCCAGTGGAGAGGCAACTGGGAAAGATATCGATTATATCGATTAGATACCTAGGCTAGGTACCTAGGTAGGTATTTGAAGATAACAAATTACCACATGCAACACCTCCTTTCGTTGGACAGTTTGGTATCGCATGGATAGATGGAGAGAGTTGAAAAAAGAAGGGTTACGCTGACCCTCGCAAAGTCTTAGCTGACTTGCCCATGTGAGACTCCATAACTAAATCAGGCTCGGGCTCTTATCGTACTAAAGAAACCGCGTGCTAGGTATCATGGACAAAAAGGAAACGTGGGGTGGTTTAGGTACACACGTAGTACACCTGTATGTATTATGTAGATTTTCTTTATTTTCTTTACATACCTAGTACATAGTGTAAGTAGCCCAAAGCCGACGACCCCTCAACCACCCCTCTTCACAAAGAGCCCCGTCCAACCCCACTACTCTCGACCTTAGTGGAGCGAACGCTACTTTGCCCCACATCCATTCATATGGATCCTTGCCATTGAACTTTAGACCCCTGGCCCCTGAAATTCCCGATTCCATCTACAAATCGAAGGAATCCTCTTCCATTTTGACATCAATGGATCTCTATTGAAATGGTGTGTTTAACTTATTAGGATACCTAGGGGTTAACCAACCTGTAAGGTTGAAAATCTCTCTTTTGTGGCACAATTTCAGAAGCGTCCAACCGATCATTTCGCAACAGACTCTTCGAAGTGGAAACCGCTTATTTTTCGCTAATTACGAATTCTATGGATGTCTTAAAAGACTTCCAAAGTTCTCGAACCAAAGTGCTAACGGCGCCCTAAGCTTAGTCTTAGAATGCCTAGAATCAGCTCTAAAATTTGAAACACGAGACAAAGTATTCGGAACCGTACCTACACTAATAGGTGCTAATATGCTAACAAAGGTTCTCTCTCCCAAGTATTCGTTTACGTGGCTCCACAAACCCAGCTCGCTACATAGATTCGCGCCGTTTCTCCGACCATTGTGATCAATACCCGGGTATAGCTGAGGCGTCTTTACTATCGTCGTTCTAGCTTTTACCTAATCTTCCTTTTTCGGGTTTTTTCTCTTTCCAGACAATCTATTGCCGATACCGCCAGTCACTAGCCTGCATTATGTTGCAGCCGAAACGGAAGCCAGTGGTCCCTTCGTACAGCTGCAGCCAAGGATCTGCCCACCATCTCATATGTTAAGAACGCCATGATAGACATGTCTAGTGTAGTCGTCGTGTGACACAACCCATCAGGCTCCGAGGCACTTGATCTTATCGCTGCTGAATTTATTATAGCGACTCTTAAGAAACTTTCAAACCCAGAACCATTTGCTTATTTCGAATTCTACTAATATGTTTTCTTTTGGATTGAAACTTACGTTAGGCTGATTGACAATTGATCTATTGTAGCCCAGATCAAGGATTCTCCACATCTTAAAGAAAGGAGAAACGCAAAGCCTTTGTCAAGGGCCTATTTCTCGAAGTCTATCATCTCTGTCCCATTACAACATCCAACCTAAAAATAGGCTCTTTTGTGAAGATACGAAATATGAATTGTAGTGAGAAGATAACGAGAGTTTTTAGGACTAATGTAGACGAGAATAATAAAATGTTTACACTACATAGGTACATATCAAGATCAAATGGTTGCATCCCTTAGTTAATCTACGGCAGTCATATCTTCCCGTGCTCGGAAATAGATCGCCTGACTCTGTCACCCTATCACATCCATACCCAGCTGACCCATCATCCCGATAGTGATTAGAGACAAGATGTTCACGATAATCTTGATAACATCCTGCTTAAGTGATTCACGTCGTTCGGACGATCCATAATTAAATTACAATATCAAATATGATATTTACTTCATCCGTACTTAGGTAGCTTACATAATGGCCAAGTTCCCCCAAGGCACGCTAAACAGCAAGCCCTCGGAACTAACCCTTTGAAGCTATTCCCACCCTTCCTGTCCTAACTACAGCATACCATTGAATTCTCTAAAATAAGACACCATTCGACCCCTATCACACCTTTGATCTTTACATCCCGCAGGTACCAGGAACAATACTATAATCACCATAAGGTTAATAATTAACTTGCGCTGCATGCGCCTTATTTTTGACTTCATTATAATCTAGTTCGTCTCTACAATAATCAATGATGCGATTTGTAATATGGTATTCACATACGTACCTAGGTATTTACCAAAGTAGGTACGTACGTAGTTTCTTAAGAGTAAACACTTAACCTAATGATTATATTTATCCAATCCTATTGTGTTTCCCTTTCTTCAAGGCAGGCCTGGTTTTCGGTCTTAATTCGTAGGCTGGTTATATCTACCTAAGGTTGAAGAGCATATCTAGATGGCTCTCAAACCTTTCAGTTACGTAGTCAGCTTAAGTCTTTATAAGAACCACCCATGCCTTTCGCACAACCCCTTTTTCTAATGTCGAAATTTACTGTGCCTTTCTTAGTATTGACTCTAAAGCATGAAATATTCCTTGACATAATGAGAGACAAGTAAAGTCTAAACTTCTTCGTACATAACTTAATTCTACCATACAGCTTAAAGAGGAGTCACATTCCTTACGTCATGCCACTTTATAACCATGATTTTATATATTTAATTATATGTTCCAAAGCCATATTATTATTGATTAAGTTACGCCTTAAGATCTCCTCAAGTTTAAGGAGAAAAATTTTACGTAACTTAACATTAAATTATTCTTGTAATATTATAAGTGTAAATTCGAAGGCATTTACTAACCTACCATTTAATCTTTTCATACCTAGTAAAGCTTTTACGTTAATATGATTTAAATTTCGATAATAGTTCATAAATATCTAGGTATTAAGTAAGTGCCTTAAGTTTCAATTAATGCGACTCTTTTGTGACAAATAATTTTCGCCTGTTTTCTAATACTCTTGTCTTAATATTATCATGTCCTTATCACTTTATCTTGTCTCTTTTTCTCCTTTCTAAATTACCCTTTCGAATGTAGCAATGGTTATCTGTAACAAGGGCAATAGGGCTTGGAACTATAGTTTAATTTCGAATTATAATTCTCTATAATCTTAAAATCCTTACCTTCTATTTCTTCTTATAAAACGAAGCATAATAACCTATATATATATAATTTAAATATCTTCTTAAGCGTCGTTAATGCCCTTTTAATCTTATTAATTCATTTTTATATATATTAATTAAATTTTCTAATTAACTTCATTTAATAACTTTATTTTATAAATTTTAATATATTTTGTATTTATTAATATATATATATATATTAATTATACTTTGCTTCGTAAAGCTTATTTATATAATATTAGCTTTCTTTCTCTTAATATTTAATTTTAAATATTTTAAAGGATTATAAAATCATAAGGTTTATTAATATATCGTTTATAAAATAACTTAATTATTATTTTTATTTTATTACTAAATATATATTTATAAGGTTCTTAAATCTAATATTTTTTAATTAATTAATTTTCCCATTTAATAAAATACTTTATTTTATTTTAATTTTTAATAAAATTTATAACTTGTTTTATTTAATAATCTTTAAATTTTATTAAAACTACCTTACGTAAAACTTAATTAAAATTAAGGAGTTCTTAATTATTAACGCGATAAGATTTAATAAATAAAATATAAAATAAGTTATATATTTTTTAACCTTTAAATAAAGTAAGTTTTATTGTTATAAAAAAGATTACTTATTAAATTTTAAAAGATCTTAAAAAATTTTTATTTAATTTCTTAATAAGGCGTTTTATCTTAATATTTTTTACATTAAACATTATAAATTATTTCTTTTAAAAGGTTAATATATCTTTTCGTCGTTTATTTATCCATTTTTTTATTTATTAATGGCTTTGTTTTAGGTATTTTTATATTTTTTAATATACTTATATTATTTAATATATATATAATTTACTTCTTAAATTACGTAAAATACTTATAAAAGGATTATAAGCGGTTAAATAATAATTATAATTAATATAAAAAGGTATAAGTTATATTAATAATAAAATAATATTATTATAAGTAAATTTAGTTATTATAAAAAAGTCTTTTTAATTATTTATTTTATAATTAATAAAAGCTTTAAGATAAACCTTTAAGATTTAATTAAGGCGTTTTATTTAACCGTTAATTTATAAATAAAACGTAATACTTATATAAGATTTAATTCTTATTAATTTAAGGAAGTTTTTTTAAATATAAAAAATAAACTTAAAATCTTTATTAAAAATAATATTTAATAATACGCTATATAATCTCTAATATTATTTAATAAAAATTTTAATTAAATTATTAAACTTTTTTTCTTTTATTTTAAAAAAGATAAAATAAATCATTTTTAAGAATAAATTTATTATTACTTAAATAAAATTATAATCGTTTAATAAAAAAAAGTTTATAATAAAGTTTATTATTATTATTAATTAAGATTTATAATATAATTCTATTAATTAAAAATATTTATATAAAACGTAACGAAAGATTTTATTTTATTAATATTTTAAATAGCCTTATACGTAATCCCGGACGATATTTTTAATATTTAGTTATTAAAAGTTTCGAATAATTAATTTTAGGATTTTATTTATTCTTATATATTTAGTAATAAGGGTATTATATTTGGAAGAAATAACTTCTTTTTAAAGTTTTATAAATATTTAAAGCCTATTCTTTCGGTATAAAAAATCGTCTTAAAAAATAACGTTTTTAAAAAGGTTTATAATTTACGTAATATATTTTAAGTCGTTAATAATTATTTTTCTTAGTTTTTTTATAAAGTTAAAAGTTTAATTAAAGGTAATAAAGCTATATAATCTTCTTAATATAACGAAAATAATTATTAAGAAGGCGAATAAAATTCCTTAAAAATGTAAAAAATATTTATCTTATAAAACCGACTTTATAAATTAATCTTTAACTTCTTTTTTTTTAAATTAATATTATAATAATCTAAAAAGAATATTGGCCTTATTATTTTATTTTTTTAATTAATAATTAATAATAAATTAATATAATAATAATTCTTATACTTATTAAGTTTAACGTTAATTTAAAACTTTAATCGTTATAAAATAAGTTAAATTTTAATAATTAAAATAAATTTTAATTTAATATTTAATATTTTTTAAATATTAATATTATCTTCCGAAAAAATCTATTATAATTAATAATTCTTTATTATAAATTTTATAATTTATTTTTATTAACGTAAATTTACGAGAATAATAAATCATTAATTTAAATTTACTTTATTTATCTTTTTAAAAAAGAATAATACTAATAATATAATTTAATATATTAATTTTAATATAAATTTATTTTAAAGAATTAAAATATATTATAATAAAAACTTAAATAAACCAAGATTTAAATTCTTTAAAAAATCTGCTTATTTCTTTAGTCCACTTCTAATCCTTTTTATCTCCTTTATTTACGTTAATAATCGATTTTATTATCTTTAAGAATTTCTTTATAAATTGTTAATAAAAGTTTACGAAATTAATAAATTATTAAAATTCTTTAAGGAATTTAAGTATTTTTTAATTATTAATATAATCGATTTTATTTTAAACCATTAAAATATTATTTACTTCGATAATATATCTTAAAAAGTTTACTTTTTATACTTTTTAAAAATATTTTTATAAGTTAACCGTTAAATAATATTTTATAAATCTTTTTAAAACTTTTTTAATAATTTTATTATATTCCTTTATCGTATTTATATAAATAAAAAGATTATTTAAATATATTAAAAAGCTTAAATTAATAAAATCTCGAAAAATATTATTTATTATTAATTAAAAAGTTGCGAGAGCGTTAATTAATCCAAATAATATTATTAAATATTTAAAAAAGCCATATTTATAACGGAATATTATTTTTCACTCGTCCTTTTTCTTAATTTTAATTAAGTAAAATCTTAACTTAAAATCGATCTTTATAAATTATTTTATAATTTTAAAACGAACTTATAATTTTAATATTAACGGTATAAAATAATAAATAAGGATAATAATATTATTTAAACCTTAATAATTAATTACTAACTTAAAAGGATTTTAAAGATCGGATTTATTAATAAACATTATAAATATTATATAAAACGAGGTTAATTTCCGGATTTAGCTATTATTAATTATTTTATTTAACTATAATTTAAGTATATTAAGTTCCCTTTCGCTTATAACGTAAAAAGGTCCTTAAAAAGATATCTTTTTTCTTAAAAATCGATAAAATAATTTTAAGGTTAATAATTTAAAAAATATTACTTTATTTCTTTAATTATAATATATATAAATTCATAAAATTCCTTAAGAATATTCTTTAACGTTTTATTTACTTCAATATTTTTTACTACCGCCATATTAATTAACTTCTTAAAGTTATATAAGGTTAAGTTAATATAATATTTCTAATAATAAAAAGAATTAAACTTAATTTTTTTAAAGTTTAAAAAAAAATTTACGAGCTTATGGATTTTTATTTACCATTATAATATAATAATATCGCATTCGTTATCTAAAATATTTAGCTTAAAATTAATTTAGAAGAAATAATCTTTTTAATAGTAAAAAATAAAAGAATCGATATAATAACGTTTTATAAAAAAAACTTAAATTAAATTAAAGGTTAATATAAATCGAATATATTATCTTTTAATAATTAACAACTTCTATTTTTTTACTTTAAAAAAAAATATTATTAAAATTAAGCTTTCGGAATTTAATAATACTTATACTTAATATTTATTTTTATTATATAATAATATCATATTAATAATAAGTTTATATCTTAAAATTAATTTTAAGTAAGATTTTTTTATAACCTTTATCTTATTTTCGGCTAATTTTTTAATTATCACGGCTCGGCGTTTTTTATCTTAATTTAGCCGTAAGATCCGACGAAGTGTAACGTTAAGGCCTTTTAAAAATTTAAATCGGAATTTTTAATTTTTATAATTTAAGGATAAGATAATTCCCGTAAGGTTATATTTATTCGTACCCTTTTTTATAATAAAAGTATAAGTTAAGTATTATTATCTCGAGGTTATTTTACGGAAAAAACTTTATTTAGGTTTAATAATAAGTCCTTATTATTAATATCCTTTTTTATAAAATAAAAAAAAGGTTTAATAATTATCGTATTTATAACGTTAATAAAATTTCTTATTTTTTTTTTGTTAATTTATATTTATTTAATTAATTCCTTTTAAAATATCCTTATTATTAAATTAAACCTTATCTTTTTAATTTAATCTTAACTTACCTTCGTTTTTAAGTTTATTGTTATTTTTTAAGGATTAATCTTAGCTTAAATTAAAGCGATTCTCCTTTTCGTAATTAACTTAACCTAACTTTAAGGGCTTTTAAATCGAAACGGGCCCTCCTTTTCCCGAAATACCGGGATTAATTAATATATTTTTATATATTTAACTTACTTCTTAAATAACGGCAAGAAATTTTTTATTTATATCCGGAAGTTTTCCTTATTTAGAATAAATTAATTTAATAATTTCGTTAAAAAAGGTTTTAATAATATAATTTTAAAACGTTATTTTAAACTATTAAATCATTTTATTAAGGTCTAATAATTTAATAAAATATTAAATAACGTCTCTTTAATATTTAAGCTTATTTATTTTTTTTAAATTATAATACCTTTTTAAAAGGTTTATAAAATGTTTTTAAAAAATAATAACGTATACTACTTAAATATTAAAGACTTTTAACTATATAACTTGGTTTTTACGTTATTAATATTATAACTATGCTTTTTTAAATAATAACGATTTAATTTAATTAATATAATAAAAATCTTTAAGAAAATTCTCTGCATATATTTCTAAATATATCTTAACTTTTATTTACTAAATTTAGAACTTTACGAGATCCTTTTTATTATAAACGATAAGTTTATTAAATTATATTAAATTAACGATAATCGTTACGTAAAAGGAATAAATTAATCGTTTTAAAGTCTTAAATAATTAATCGTTATTATTTTAAAATAAAGGATCTTCGTCGTTATATAAAAACGTAAAATTATCCCGGGATAATCCTTTAAAAAGGTCCCTAAATAATTTAAGGTTCCAAAATTAATTATTAAAATCGGAATCGCCTAAATTATTATTAAATGTTCCGGTAGCCTCTTTAAAGAAAATTCCTCTCTTATTATTTTTAGATATAAAAAGATTAATTTTAATAAAATTAAATTATACTCGGGCCCTTTTAATTATTCTTTTAATTTAAATTTATAAAAAAGATTATAAAAAAAAAAGGTTCTTTATTTAAGCTTCTAAATTAAAATATTTAATAAATAATATTCTAAAATATATTAAGTCTTTTCGATTAAAAAAACTTAATTTAATTAACATTTTTAATATAATACGCTTTTCGATACTTTTTAAGACGGAATTAATATTAATTAATTTATTAAAAATTAATTAAGTATTAAATTTATTAAAAACGACTTAAGTATAAACCTTTAAATTATTAAATTAACGGTAAGTCTTTACGTTAATATACGCAAGGTTTATATATTTTCTTACAAAAAAGTTATTAATTTAAAATTCTTTAATATAAGCTTAATTTATTACTTTTTATTAAAAATCTTTTTACTTCTTAATATCTTAATAAAAAATTTAAAAAACTTATTAATAATAACTAACCATTTCTTTAAACTTATTAATAACTTTTTATCGAGCTTAATTATCTTATATATATTAAGTAATTATATCTTAAACTTATTATAAAAAATCTAAACTAACTTATTAAACTTATTATTTAAAGTAAGTTACTTATTTATTTATTAACATTATACCGATCTAATTAAATTAAACTATTATATTATAAATTATTCGAACCATATTATATTAATTTTAGATTTAATCTTTATTAATAATCTAATTACCCGTAACGATAATAATAAATGTTTAAATAATATAATAATTATCGTATATTTTTTAATAAAGCTTAATAAACCATATAAAAAAATTATTAAAACTAATTCCGATATTATTAATATTAAAAACATTTCGTATAATTATTTTATAATCTTAAAAATTATAAAGGATCATAATATTATCGTTATTAAATTAAGATAATTTAGGGATAAGAAAAAGATCTTAAAGCGATATATTCTTTATTTTAAATATCTTAATAAGGAATTGCGTATTAAAACGTCGTTTAATCTTAATAAATTCTTATAAACGGTAATTTTCTTTATGCTTACTTTTAGCTTTAAAATCTCGTAAGAAAAGTATTATTAAAAACTCGATAGATTATTTATTGTTTAATAAAAATAATTTAAAATCTTATAAATTAATAAATAATAAGGTTAAGATATAAATACTTAACTTAAGTACTTAAAAAATAATAAAATATAAAGTTTCTTTTATAATTATAATAACGTACGTAATAATAAGATTAATAAATAATATTAATATAATATGTTTTAATAAAAAACTTTTTTAAGCAAGTTAATCGCTTATAAATAACTAAAATAAAATAATTTAATAAAAGGATTAATTTTCTTTTAAAAGGCACGTATTTTCTTAAAATAAGATTTTCTTAAAATAAAAAAAAATTATCTATAATAAAGGTAATAAAGCTTAAAACTATAATTTAATTTTAAATTATAATTCTTTATAATCTTAAAGTCCTTACCTTTTATTTCTTCTTATAAAATAAGGCGTAATAACTTATATATATATAATTTAAATATTTTTTTAAACGTTATTAATGCTTTCTTAATCTTATTAATTTATTTTTACATATATTAATCAAATCTTCTAATTAACCTCATCTAATAACTTTATTTTATAAATTCCAATACATCTTGTATTTACCAACATACATATATATATTGATCATATTCTGCTTCGTGGAGCCTATCCGTATAACATTATCATCGTTTCTTTAACCATGAAGAATTTATAAATTGAAAATAACATTTAAGAAATCTCAAATAAGGAAGCAAGGAAACATTTTGCCTACCCAGGTACATATCAAAGAATTATACTCTCTCTCCTATGTCAGGCGATACTCCAGCTCTGCCCCTAGGGGTACTCTGGACGTCCTTCGTGCTATCAAGCGCTCGATGCAGGTATGTAGTCACCGAGATAGCATACGTCCTCCGGACGTAAACGAACTCATCATCATCATCATCAAAGAACTATACAACCACTTCAGTACTTAATTTAAACCTTAGGTTCAAATCCCGCTGTGGATTAACCAGGTCCGACTCAGGTTTTTCCTTTGGGCATACTGGGGCGTTGAGGATGGTGGTACGGAATTGCTATAAAGAAGGTGTGCTTGGGGTTTTCTCCTGGTGAAGGTCGGGTAGCTGGCGCCGACGCTAACAGGTAGCTATGGTAATGCCTTTAGGACAGGAACAGCGGTGGATTTCCTATGTCAAACGATACTTTAGCTCTGTCCCTCTGCAAGGGGATACTTTAGACGTCCTATGCGTAATAATACACGCGATGTATGTCTCTTTAAGTACTTGCCTCTTTCCTATGTCAGGCGGAACTCCAGCTCTGCCCCTCGGGGTACTCTGGACGTCCTATGCGTTACCAAACGCGCTGATGTATGTAGCTCCCTCCTAGATAGATACATACGTCTATCCGGACGTTAACAGACTCATCATCATCATCATCTTTAAGTACTTGCATACGTCCTCCGGACGTAAACATTATCATCGTCATCATCATCCTGTCACTGCAAGGTAGTAAGAGAGCAGTAGACTTCATAGATAGTGATCTTATTTGATAAGTGTCAAGAATTTCCCAAGGAGCAGGATCTTGAGATAATCAGGAGCTTTCTTAACTTCCTTAACTAAGCATTTAGTAATTAACTTAGATATAAAACAAAGCCATGTTAACAAAGACTTGCCATATACTCTAGTAGGCTAGTAAACTATGCCGTGCTACTGATTTATGTTATCCACAAAACAGTACGAATCACTCCTTAACCCATCCGATGTTTCATATAACCTAGTGTGTTAGCCGCCCTCGTGGTGAAAATAATCCACTGATTAGCCTGGGACATTGGATCTCGTATCGTCACTCTTCTTCTGTGATATCCTATTTGGGCACTAACTATGTAGTCAAGCTATTCAAAGTATGGGACTAGGTATGAGAGATATTCTCAGCAATGATGCACATCGCTAAGATACCATGGATGGCTGGTTCATATTACTTGATCCATATGACTCATCGCTCACTCATATCTCACTAACCTAATGTCCTCTCGTACGAACCCCTTTAATCGTCGTACGACCAATACTGCAGGAAGGGCGATGTGAACTCCTAGCAAATTGGAGACGTTTTTTCCCGCTTGTCCATTTCCCAAACGAGCTCCTGCCCGAAGCCCGAAACTTTCTTGTTGGGCAGCTTAGGCATACCCAAAAGACTCACCGATTCTCTCTTGAGCACAAGGTTCATATTGGCCTCCTGACTTAGAAGATATGATCTAACAGGTCAACTTCGTAGACTTCACGGCATATGTCGGACCAGTCCGACACCCTTGATGCAATGATTGTCCTGGGGCGGACCTAACGAGGATGGACTGACGCGGCTCGATATTGCCGTGCTTTTGAGGTAGCCAATCGATAAACCAAAATAACATGGAAGCGATGCAAGCTCCTCGCTCAGGTTCTCCGATGTTCCCGAGGCTTGTTCCACGCTTTCGAATGATCTCAGCAGGCGGGATCGTGCCTAATAGTCGTCCGCCCTGATCTTCTGTGGTCGAAAACTTCTTAACCTAGAAGCTGTTAACAACCGCTGCCATCTATTAGGAGGCCTCCTGGTGTCTTCGCCGCAGACCGGGTCAGGCCAGTGGGCCGTTGACACGACATGGACCAGGCAAAAATGCGAATACGTCAAGAAGAGGCAAATTTGATTTCAGTGAAGCGCCTAAATAGACGCATTGGCAAATGCGTGGAGTTTGCAACGTGGGTCTTTTCGTGTTCTTTGGGGACGTTACTCTGCTTCGTCTTAGGTATCTGCAAGTCCGTAGTGTTGATAGCGGATTCGGATGTTCCGCATCCTCAAGGATCAAATCTCCTAGGTATGAGGTCATCAACTTCGGTTATGTATAGATGACCGTAGCTCAAAGATGTTTGAACGTGGAGAATGATCAAGAAATCTCAGGTTGTTAGGTTGTTAGGTTGTTGAGTCGTGGAGTCGGTGTAACAAGCTGCAGAAGATGTGGCTAATAAGTAACGTAGCTGCGTAGCGATGCGCTGGCGACAGGGGATTTTTCAAGTTGCACAACTACACAGCCACATTTCCCCCAGGATCTATGTTGGATTACTAGGGAGCCCAGCCACATTGGGTATAACTTACCAGCCTACGTGTAATTATACCTTGGTACCTACCAGGTAGGCAGCCTTAATATTCAGGTTTATGATCGGCAAACCCCGCATACCTAAGTACCTAGGTTAAGTAGATATTCAAACACGGTAGTAGGTATGCGCCTGAGTACCTACAGCTTGCTTCTTTCAGCTTCACATGGATTTGGAGAGGACAGCTTGGACAAGATTCGCCTCAACTATCATGTGCTTTGTTTCGAGACCTGGTAGGATTGTTGGTACCTGGTAGCTGAGCAGCTGCCGAGTTCCCTATCTACCTAGGTAGGTATCCCACTAGCCATTATTGTTTCTACCTATGTACCTAAGTACCTAGTAAACAAAGAATTGTTTGAGTTACCTACCTAGGTACACTAAATTGTTAGGTACCCGAATTGGTCACTAACTGACTTATTCTAGACATGCATATGTACGTGCGGAGCAGTTGACGCAACAAGCTTCCATAGAAGTATCTATACAGGAAAGCAAGGATTAAATGTTTCATTCAGAGGTTGCCGAGCCTGCGCCACAGTCGTAGTAGAGATCGAGTTAAATTCGTATTCACTATCTACCTACGTAAGGTATTACACACCTTATATCCTAGGTACCTACTACTAGGCAGGTAGAAAGAGGCTCGGCAGGTGAGCAAGCCACAGTAAATGCAACTCTACCACTCCACGTTTTCCAACGCTATTTTGGGACTGAGCAAGCAACGATTGCCGGAAGAGCATGTGTTATGTAAGGATCACAAGAGGCTTCATGTCCTAATCTCGAAACTACGAACTCGGCAACGAGCGGCGATAAGCCGTCGACGTCGTTTGTATGTATATCCATACGCAGAGATTTAATATCGAGGTTCTACTCGGCCCTTAATTACATCCCTTTCAATGCGATGGAATTTACTGGCCATCCGCTTCTCTGCCAATTTGGTAAGCTTATCATTGCGCCTAGAGCGCTTGAGGTTGTCGCATACGAGAGAGAGGAACGCTTCGTATTGCGCGTCCCTGCAGAAGAAAGGGTGTTTTGGTGTCCTAGTTAAAGGCCAAGTCTCCTGATGGGATTTGATGTTGTCCTGATAGACTGGAGAATTGACCTCTCTCTGGCGGCTGCTCTTACGCCCAGGTCCCGAGATTCCACTAATGCATGATAGAACCCTTGAACTGCATGTACATATGTATGCACATGTAAACTCGCAGCAATGGATCTGCTTTTGAATCATCTAACGCTAGATGGGATAGACAATGCGGGTCATGAAGGCTTTGCCCAGGTACCATTTGCCATTGGGTTGCCTCTCTATTATGTGAGCTATCGCGCCTCAAGCTTGTATTCCATACCTAGGTCTTTTATTGATTCGTGAATCTTGACGAGGGCTCATGTAGTACCAAGGGATATTTTGACTGCCTGTATTCTTACCTCGGTAGCGTCTATTCCGATTTTAAACATGATGACGTTCAACGGATAGGCGCGCATAAAGTCATAAGCGACGTGGCTTGTTACCTGGTATGTACCTAGGTACCATAAAAATCATGGAAAGTGAGGCGGCAAAGTACGGAACTGCGGATCACGGAGAGGCCGTTTCTAACCTGCACCTGCAATGGATTGCACCGAGCTTTAGGTAGCAGGGAGGTACCTACTTAACCTTGGAAGTATATGTACCTAGGTACGTACCGATATTCGGGACTAAAATGGATACCGTGAAGTCAAAATGCACGGGCCACATGTCAAGGATATCCGGGCCTTGCAGCATATCAATCAATCAAGTGACTTCGAGGTTCGGCAGCCCCAATCCATTGTGTTCTCTCTCCGATCTCTTCCCCAGTATTGCATTTCCGTGCCTACACTAGGTAGGTACACTATCTCCAATCATCAAGCTCGCTCACTCAAAATATTCGCCTTTTCGGCCAATTGTATTGTTTCTCCTAGACCTCCATTGACCGAGACAGGTGGACAATATCTTCCAATGATTAATACACGGGCGTGTTGATCTTATCTCGTCTCTGATATAAGCGTATTAAATCTCGACCACATGACTGATTCTTTGCAGGATCCATATGAGTTTAGATTCGGCATTACCTACTTGATTATGCAAGACGAATCGACGTATGACGCTCACATTCGAAGGACAGATTCGTCATAGGAGCCGTGTTGCCCAACGGCCTTTTATCTTTAGACGCGCTTCCTAACACGATGAAGCTTCAACCCGCCAAAGATCGGTCTAGCGGGGTTTCCAA
The DNA here is from genome assembly GCA_902806575.1 of Jackrogersella multiformis. NCBI lineage: Eukaryota > Fungi > Ascomycota > Sordariomycetes > Xylariales > Hypoxylaceae > Jackrogersella > Jackrogersella multiformis. The sequence goes on along the minus strand of CADCXD010000002.1, from coordinate 1,244,800 downwards.
CAGACGATAGGTTGCTTCGTACTTTATCAAGTGACTCACAAGATGATACCCTAGGTATTAGCTACGGTCAAAAAGAAGCCAAGAACATTTTCAATTTATTCTTTCGGTTTGTCTGGATTCGGAGCTCAGCTTAAACACTATAGGTCCTATGGATACTACTATATTCCGGCACGGGAACTAAAGTTTAAGTGTAAATCGGTGCCATAATAGGCGATAGCTATCTTCCAGATGAGGAAATTGCTTGATAAAAGATCTGGAGAAGAGCCCCCCTTTTTGTTTAACCCCTGAGCTTATTTTGATGAAATTTGAGTCGAGTTTCCTTTTTCTCAAATTCTCATTCGCTTAACCTAATTTTTATTTTCGTTTCACTCACGTCTAGACTTAGAAGCCCCCAGGAAATTCGTCTGGTGCTTCCCTGATTATGTTGATTTTAGAGCCAATGGAAATTCAACCTCGAATCATTATCTCTCCACCTTAATATTTTTCCGGCTCATAAGCGTCAGCCAATAAAATCCCGAGGAAGCCATATTGCGACGACAGACCTCAACTCACCTTCTGCCGCTAACATGGGTTCAAGCCTCGACATATGCCATCGACTGGCTCTCGTTCAATCTCGACATCGCTCTAGTTTTGGTCAGACGGACTTGCTCTCTTGTCTTCGTCTTTATCAGGTAATACACACGCACAATGTGGGCTCGATCTTATGATGCCTCATATCGCTACTATGTGTGCCCCATCGACTAGCTCCTTGACGCTGTAAGCGCCTCTATGAGTGTGGAAGATTACCCTCCTCCCTTGCAGCTCTTGCTACCTACTTATGCAGCTATGTAGACTTACGGGTACTGCACCCCAGACACAGAACGTTCGATAGACCCGTTTCTGTCTCTAAATACTGGACGGCAAGCAACCCGAGGCGAAGGTCGTTTCTGCATCTTGCTCGAAGAGGAAGACTCCGGCTAAGCGCTAGTCTTATTCCTCGAGGCGTATGCATAGCTCATCTGCTAGGTTTCAGGTTCTTCGCTGAGGCGGCGACGCGTCTAGTTATCCCCTTCTCGTTCATATGCAAGTCATCGGGAGCTCTCTAGCATATAGCAACATCGCATTGCAGCTCCAAGATACTGGTGTGTCCTACTGGTTGATAGCAAGGATGCAGATATTATCAAAGGGATACCCATCGGTCGATCGACATCAGTCAATATTTACCAGTTATTCCTCATATTGCTTAACTAGTTTCAGCTCCCTTCCAATGGATAAGGAGCAGTAGGTCGCATTAATACGGCAATCTCCAAATATGATGGGCGCGAGCCCCAGACAATCTCCCGGCAGCGAATTGGACTCTTTATATCACGGTGGACTTCTAGATCAGCCCGGCTACCACATGTGTTTCTAGGCCATCCTCCAACAGGTAGCATGCATAAGTGCAACGACAAGGCTCCTTCGGTCATTACGGGGGCTACTGCTCATCTGCATACAGCTGTAGCCTGCATGAGAGAGCGCAGGCGGAGGCTGACCCTATGCGTAGGTATATACACTACATATGTAGTTCGTTCCTTGTTAAGCCTCATGGTGCTTCGGGGTTGTTAGCAGCGTGGTCCTTGCATCCCGAGCTAGCAGCGATATCACATCTCCAAATTCGACATTGTGCTTATAGTTATGTTACAATGCGACGTTAATCTGTGGAATATCACATCTCAAAAGAATCACCGAGAGAATGGATTAATATTTCACGAACTCAATACGGAACTAGTTCCATTGCATATGGGACGATGGGATCAACCACGGCGATATCGGTACTTCTTCTCAGATGAAACGAATGTAACTGCGTAGGTACATAGTATATATGTAATATTGCTTCTTTTATATGCCTTAGGTAGTCATAGGTAGGCGCTATAGTAAGTAACATTATCCAGAGCATCATCATAAGCTATAAGCAAGTTATAGGTCATAAATGTTAAGCATCACCATAAGAAAATAATCATAAAAATGCCCATTAACGACTTGTGCTGTTTCAACGGTTTTCATTATGATATTAGGCATTTGGCATAGCTGATAACCATCTCACAGTTACACCTGTCCAAAATAATAGGGGGAATAAAAAATGGATGTTTCCTGAAGAAGTACTTAGGTACCTACATGATATCCGATTAAAAAAGTGTTCCAAGGTACCTACAATAAAAACTAGGTACCTGGGTACATGGGTACCTCAGCCTACGAAGTGGGCATTAGGCCCAGGGCCTCCCCCCCTACACTACCTAGGTAGGTAGGGATTTTAGCTACCCACCTGGTACCTACCTAGGTAGGCATGTACCGGTACAGGCGATTTACCTAGGTAGGTGGCGCTGATGCACTGGCCACACTGCAGCATTTTCAGCTCTCTTGGTTCAGTGCTAGTTCTCCCATTTGCTCTCTACAACATTTTTTTTCGGGCATATCCATGAGGATACTTATGGCAATATGCAAGTCGCAACACAGCCCACTTGGGTTGCAGTGCTACCAGGGCCACACCAAAAGAGTCACCAGTCACCAGGGCTGCTCCTCTTTTGCCGCGCATACGACTGGGATGGTCAGGATGTATCGGCCGTGGTATCGGTGGATTTATTTTTTTATGATGCCTGCCTGCTAAGCTAAACCTGGGCTGGCTATCTGGTAGCAGTATGGTTACCTGTCTACCTGTCTACCTGTCTACCGGTCTACCTGGCTACTTCGGGCCCTACGTTTGCCGGTGCGGTGCCTCCTCGCCTGGCCTGCGGATGCTACCTACACTACGTTGAAAGGTGGTAGTGGTAGTAGTGGTCTCAATGGTGGTAACGGTGGTAATGGTGGTGTTCCTAATGCAAGACGGTGGGCCGTCCATGGGAAAACCAGACCAGACCTGATCGAAATGCAGCTAGGCATGCTCCGAGGGATTAGAATGGCTTCTAACGGTTGGAGAACATCATCGTACACAACATACACTACAAGCATACAAGCGCATACAAGGGGGGGGAGAGGGCACCGACGGAGACGGATTGCTATAACACACCCCCACCACCCGGCAACACGAGTTTTCTTACACTCCTTCTTTCTTCTTCACGAGATACTCGTCCACCGTCCACCGTTCTCTTCTTTCTATTTGCGGTCATAGGCGTCTACGCTAAATTCCTAAGTCTTGTCTTGGGTACGCCTCGTCTCGTTCCGGTGCCGTATTTTTATTACTAGTGTATTCGTCTTTCCCGTCATCTGACCGAACCTCTTTCGCAAAGCCATCTCCACCACCTTCAGGAATATTCCTTGTCACTTTTTTCTTCTTCTTCGCCTGTCCTCCTCCTCGAGAGAGCCCCGAACATATACAATGCCCCCGCAGCTATTACCGGCCTCGGCCGCCGCTTTTGCGCCCCGAGCATCATCCGTCAACGTCGTCTTGGGCTCAAAGGTCGAACCGTGGTTGACACAAACTCTTAAGCGCATCAACAGAGTCAAGAGGCCGCTCAACAGCATACCGCAACACCAAAGATGTCTGACCGAGACGCTATCGTCGTCGAACGCTATCTGGACGCTGACTTCGTTGATGTTACCTAAGGCGCCCGAGTCTGAGTTGCGCAGGGATTCTAACCCGCTAATAGAGGCCATCTTCAACTACCAGATCATACATGTCGAAGCATATATCGTTCACGTCGATATGGTGCTGCGGAATGAAGTCGCCTACAAGCTGACACCCGGCTCGATAGAATCGCTCATCGAGTATCACAAGGAAATATATTGTGTTAATGCTAAGGCTGATACTTACGACTGGCCCGAGAAGGAGCAGCACGCCAAGAAATTGCACGAGAACTTCCTCCAGGCCATCAATAAGTTCGTCTTCAGGACTCACGTTTCTGCTCTGGAGGGATTGGAAGAGGAGGGAGCTGGAGAGTTACTTTGTGGGAAGAGCGAGGAGGTCAAGAACAGTATTGTGGGATTGCTGAATAAGCCCCTGCTACCGCCGCCGCCGAAGATCGTTGATGTCGTCCGCCAACCGCCGTTATTGCCTAGTTCGCCAGTGGGCGCGAACATTTGGTCTCAGTCTACCCCCTCACCAGCCATGCCCGCGCCGGTTGAGCCGTGGCGCGTGCTGCCATCTAGCCCTAGTGTCACGTCCTCTGTGGAGTCGACTTCGCCGATATGGGCTAACATGTCGCTGCACGAAATCCAAGTACCTTCGCCGACCATGCAGTACAGCCAACCGTACTCCTCAGCTGGGATGTTCTACAGCTCGCCGATGGTAACGTCCCCGATTCCGGCGTTGCCGCTTCCCAGCATGTTAGCAGCGCAGTGTGGTGTAGGTATGGGTGTTGGATACGGTGGTTTTGGCTGGGATCGATATCAAGAGTATGCGACGACCATATGACAACCACCGTCTACCACGGGGGAGCACCACCCGGTGGTAACGACCTCGTAGCAACAATTTCGGTTATTGGTTACTCTCAACTCGAATAAGGGACCTGCGGCATAGATCACATCGCACCACCAAGGCATACCGGCGTTTTGCATCAACTAGGAGCGAACTCTCGACTGTTTGGCATATATAATAATCTCGGTGTTTTCTTTTTTCTTATTTGTCTATGTTTAGCAAGCGAGCGTCTGATATTTTCCGGGAAATACATCCCATCATAACAATCGCTAGCTCGGTCATAGGCTATATTTCTTTCCACTCATCATGGCAGGGACTGGGTGGGTTGTCTGATTGCATTTACAAGTAGGGCAGTGCCTCGAGATATCTGAGGTTGGATTTTCCTTTATACGTTAAAATAAGAGGTATACGCAGCAATGCAACCGATCATCGCCCGGCAAAGACCAGGACAAGTGGATTTTGGATTACCACGTTTTTCTTTTCCTCTCGTTATACGGCATAAAGCGGCTTTCTTAGAAAAGATACCCCGACCAACCAAGCGCGACATCATGGACGATGAAATTCGATCCTTCAGTCCGCGGACGCTCGCTCCAAGGAATTTTTCAATTCTCTTCCCAGGCCTCGGGCTCATGAGTAACGATTGTACGAACGACCTAATATCGAATACCCCCACGAGCTTAATGACGACTTCACGCGACGAAAGGACCACATTCAACTTGACGTTGAACCTTCTCTTCGACAGAGGAAATCCGATCATGCAGCAACAGGCTATTCGAAAGGAAGAGTGCAAGGGACCGGGTCCCATATTTGCATTTCTTACGCGGTCGATTCTACACGCTTCGCATCGAACCCGACATGAAAGCAGGCTATCTGAGATACTGCTGTCAGAGGCAGACACTGGTTGTCAAAAATGCCAAGGCATTTTTGCGCATTCCGCGATTCGAGCCGTGGTAAGATCGACGACAATCCGGAAGCGCAATAGCTGGGACTTGGAAGCGAGAGGGGAAAGATCTCGCGATCACATAAAAGAAGCTGGGCATAATTTGGAAACCCCTGCTGAGCAGGGAGATGCGGAGCCCTTTACTCGCCGTCTTGCCCACGTCATTCCTGGACCCATCGACGCATCCCTCGGAACAAGACCTCTCTCGGAGGCTTAACTAAGCGCCGCGTCGAGCTGGATGCAAGACGTGGCCGCCCTGCCAACTCAGGGTAGGCATACTTGGTGCGGAGTGCTTGATATGCAGGCAGCCGCAGTAGCCGATGAAGGGAGTTGGGATGTTCTCTCATGGGGTAGAGGGCTAGGAATGATGTGTGGCAAATGTAGCACCGTCTCACTACTTCCGGATCCTCCCGGCGCGAACAAAAGGTTCCCCCGCGGGCAGAGTGAAGGTGAGCCACACAGGGATGCATTGCTGCGCATGTATCAACCTGGTGGCATGAGATGCTGGATTATGGTGTAATGTCGGCGGGTTGCCCTGGAGGCAATTTTCAAACGCCGCCGACCGTCGTGGAAAAAAAGCTTCCCCACTGCATTGTTTAGTTTGATAGTTACTCATAGTACCTAGGTAATTGAACATTAAAAAGTTCATAACAGCGTGTGCGACATGTCCCCGAATGTGGTTTTTTATTTTCTTACCTTTTCTTATTTTTTTTTACTTTCCTGCGGTTGGGTTCCAACGCGTGGGGCTTGCATGAGGTGAGTAAGAAAGGGAGGAAACGTAACACCTCGTTACATGCGTCGTGCCGCTCTGGACTCGGCCGTTGGGGAGGAGGTTGACTTGGGACTTTCCTTTCCGGTCATCATTCCCCGTTCTGTAGCACGGGGCCAAGTAGTAAGCTCTTTATAATCTGCAGCATGCGTGTCAGCAGTAACAGCAGCAGTAACAGCAAGGCGCAAAACGAGACGAGATTGAGTTCTTTTCTGCTACGGCGCACAGCATCGTCTAGTACTAGTGAGTGTGGTCTTACTCGGAGTCGGAGCTGTGATTCCATTAGGTAGTTTGAGTGTTCCCGGAACGGCTTGGGTGCCTGGTAGAGGACAGGGCCGATATACAGGTTACGCTGTAACGGCAGATCAATTCATCAATGAATATCGGAAGCGTCGGTTGGTTTTACTGCTGGTTACGACGTACGGAAACACATTCGAATCCACACCTCGGTCAGCGCATCTTGTGGCCTGCTACAGAATACTAATTACCAAGCAACCCATCCAAGTCCTACTTCATTCACCAAAATACTTAGCATTGGGTATGAATGTGATTACTACTAGGGAACCATGCTGCGTATGTATACCTAGGTAGGTAAATCCGTCTGCCGCGGGCCCGAGGCGGCGCAGATCCCGCCATCATCGTCACGTACGGAATAGGTAGGTACCGTATTCAGTTAGGCCGTGCTGATTTATTTTTATTTTTGTTTAAGAGGTTAGGCAAGGGTGAGATGTGGGGGATCTTCAGGATGCTTGTACTTAGTGTACATACCTAGGCACGTTAAAAGGTACCTATTATATTGTAGGAGGTATCGTACGGTACAACCTAGGCGGCGTGGCCCTCACGTTTTTCTTCGGTGGTACTTGACATGTGGTTTCTGCTGCGCCACGCAGAGAGAGAGACAGACCCTCGGAAGAGCGCTCCAGCCATAATTTATTTACTTCGATAGGAATCCATGCGGACGTAAGGCCGTGGCGGAGAGCAACCAACGCGATTACAAACACTGATGCTAAATGACATATTAACCCGTCATCCATGGATGCTAGAATATTAAATACCTAGGTACATATATTGAATACCTATATTCGTTTCATTCCCTATGTAGGCATCTTCTCCGATTGTCTCACGTTATTATGTTCTGCTGCTGTGTAATGCATATCATGGGATCTTAAGCGCGAGGCGTATTATAATACTTAGACGCGGTGAGAAGTGTGCTAAGGAGTCCGGAGTTTATAACGCATCAGAATCTTATGATACCCGCGCGATTCCCGCATATGCTTGCTTATTATATATCCCCTTTCAAGGTGCTGACCGTAAGCTGGGTAAACGTATCCCATGCGGATGAGGCATACCACAAGGCGCGATCACGGCCCTAGGTACCAGCTTTTTCTTCCCTTTCTCATTTCCCTGCCAATATGGAAAGGCAGGCGACAAGCTGTTGGTTGCAATGGTGTATTAACATGATGGCGTGGTAGGTTAGTGCGGCTGGGTGAGTTCCCTACCTAATCCTAATAAGAACTTCTCCCCTTTTTTTTCTCCTCCTGTCACCTCTATCCTCATAAACTCTCTTTGCGACATGAACACAGCAGCGCACTAGGAACGGTGTGGGCATTTCTCATTGGCTAGCATACGAGAAGAAATACACAGCTTACCTAGTACATTGCGCTATATGTTGTGTTTACTTTACATATGGGTTGCCACCTGGGCTACCACCTGGCCAGCCATGGAGAATTCCAAGCCGGAAATAGTAACACGGGAGGGCCCGAAAAGTCTAATTGACCGCGCCGCCCCTTTTTTTCCAGACTACCGGGAGAAGTCTAATCGGCCCCCCTTTATCTCGTGGGACGTAGACTGGCTAGAATGGTTTCGCCATGTGTGCCGTGTGTACCAAGTGTGCCACGGTAATACACAAGGCTTTAGTCTACAGCCTGCATACCTGCCTAGGCATGTTAAGCTAGGTAAGTACCTGAGAAAAGAACAAAAGGCCTGGTTTGAAGGCTCGTCGGAGATAACGCCGCTCCTCCGCATGCCAAGCTCAACTCTTGAAAAAGGAAGGTTTCTACGGCCATAGAGCAACCGTTGCCTAGGTACATACAGGTAGTACTTACAACCTCGTTTTCTCGCATAGGACAACACAGAGCAATAGCGTCGTCGTTGACACACCTAGATTTCGCATCAGAACGGCGCAGTAGCCGCAGATAGAAAACCCCGACATACACCCAACATTAGAAGTACATAAACCTACCTGCCTGCCTGCTACTATACGCGATTCACCGCTAATTCAAAGGCTACGTGTACTGCTAGAGCGACGAACAGCTGTTCCCGGACGCATGGTCGAAGGGGATGTGACCTTTAAGCAGGGTCATGGTATCATCTAGATCATGTAATAATCTGCCTATCTGGATGATGTCTATCTATCCAGCCCTACTTACCGAAAGGCATGCTGACCGTCGCATTCTGTGTGGAGTGATCGACGGCGATGCTCCCATCGGCAGCTGAGCGGATAGTCTAGGCAGTCGGTCTTTTTCTGAAAGAGCACAATCCTGCCGACTGTACGACAGTTTATCTGGTCTGGTAATTACTTAGGTTAGGTAGGTAGCCTCGAACTTATCTTGATACCCAATATCAATATTACACACATGATGAATAGAAAGGGGCGAGCACAAGATACTCCAACTGAGCCCCCGGAATGGGCGTATGACACCAACAGTATCATTTGCCTATTACGGAACTTTCTCCTTCCCCATACCCTTCCCCGTGCAACCCACCGCCTGACTAAGATCTGTCGGCTAGCAAATGCTTGTTTCAAGCTACCAGGTTTCGTGATAGTAGGACAGCATGAGGCAAAAATATAATATATACGTAGCCTTATTGTTCCATATCTTATGACGTTATGGTCGATAAGTGCGGCCGATCCCATTGCGGTGGGTAGCTCTAGGACTTTCAGCTGATCTCAGCCCCCAACCCCTATTGTTAAATTTGACTGCAATTAATCAAGTCGATTCTATAGGGATCATAATAAATCCTCGTCAAAGCTCCTACCTTCTAGAAGGTTAGCGGAGTGAGATGTCTTGGATCCTGTAACCGGGATTTGGTCGGTGTGGGATGACCCCTGATGCCAGGACCTCGCTATCTGCTTGGGATTGGAAATCTCACTCATTTATATTGGTGGTAAAGCTACCTCGAACAGAGTAAGCACGTCGAGGAATGCGATAGTAAAGCAGCATCTGTGCTAGTATCAGGGTCGCTAACAAACCTGTATGACATTAATAAACGTCATGTTCGTTTCGGTACCTCCTAAAATTTTCGAATTCTTTATCTGAGCGGGACTGTGTGGTACTTGTAGGATTCTACTGTAACATTCACGGATGTAAGAATAATAAAAAATATGACCTGCGATACACGCTTGAGAGACACTAGGGTTTGCTTAGCTAGCCTTGAGATGTAAATTCCTATGAATCTGAAGAAATCCAGGTAACGACTGACTAATGCATATCTTGATATAGTTTACATACCTAGGTAGATAGCATCGAATACACGAACCGTAAAAATTTCTCGCCGACCTCAGATATACATACTCCCGTGGCTATTTTCATAGATGAAGCTCAAAAATTGGGTTCCTAAAGGCTACATATTTCACAAAGCGGCACGAAGCCGATCCTGTTTCTTCAAGTCCCGCGAGATGCCCCTGGATATCCAATCCGCGATAGACATAGTGGTTATCATGGGGTTGACGCCACTCGCAGACGGAAAGACGCTCGCATCGGCCACGTACAAGTTCTCCGCCTCCCAGACTTTGCCATCGGAGTTGACGACTCCACGGGTCGGGTGTGCACTCATACGACAGGTTCCCATCTGATGGGCTGAAGTAAACGCCGTATCAGGAAAGTTAACACCGGCGCGCTCGATGGTCTTGAGCCACTTCAACGAGAGTCAGTAGGTAGTTACTTTTTAAGGTAAGGAATTAGGGGTTTCAGGCATGTCTCAAGAGCAACGGCTCTTTGACCAACACGATTGAAATATCCAACTCCTAAGACGGACTAAAAGGGGGGGAAGGAACTCTCAATATTACATACGGCGACGAAGTCCGGGTCATTGATGCCTTGATCGGTGTCATTTTCCTTTTCCTCGCCTCCTTCCACGCCGGGAGCAGGGCTCGTTGCTTTAGACGGGCGGACGAATGACGGCACGCTTTGGATGAATGGCCAGATCTCGGTGGCGCCTTCAATGTAGCATAGCTTTGCCAGTGCTATGATGCCAGCTAGTATGTGCTTGCGATCGAAGGCCGACGGTGTGTAGTCGACGATACATCGCCCGTCGTCCGGGTCCGGATACACGCGACCCGTGTCACGATCGCGAGCTAACGCGATGAAGGTGTTCATCTGCCTATAGCGTAGCGCGTCAAGTTTCCATTGCAGGGCGCTCTTCCACGGATGTTCGAATAGAGCCATATATGGCTAGATTGAACCACACCAAAATAAGCCGAGAACAGTGGAGAAAGGATTATTAAGGGGGTCTAACAACCATGCTACTCTGCTCGAGTTTGACACCATGTCCTTTGCCGTCGAGATTTTCGAAGCTGGAGCAGACACTAGTCAATATGCCCCCTACGTAGTAACGTTAGCATTTGAAACGTATAGCTGTTATGGGGTTAGGTTTTGCTCGCCTTCCCAACCTTTGACATCTTCGTCAAAGGAAGCATTAACATGAGAAACAGGATGTAGGTGAAGATTCTTGCCAATATGGGGATTCTAGTGGCAGGTCAGTCAGGCCAGCTCTGAAACCGTAGTATAAAGATGTAGTTGGGGACCTCACTTTCAGTCCACTTCTCATCAGTACCAGTGGACTATTAAGCGCACCACAGGCGACAATTACTTTCTTTGCTTTGATTTGAACCTGTCTTTGAATCCTATCAGACTCGGGCGTATGGACATTCCCATCTTCGTCTCGTGATGTCCACGTCCCTAGGACTCCAACAGCTTGTTTCGGGTTTCGGGTCTCATCAAATAGTATCTTGGAGACATTGAACCCTTCGATGAACTCTGCTCCTGCCTTGCTGGCAGTTGGAAGCCAGCTCACAGTTGGGCCCTGCTTTTCACCGGTCCCACAACCGAGCGAACAATGACCACAGTAATGTACGGCACCTCCCGTGTTTTGGGGACATGGTTTAGCAGCCCAGCCGAGTTTTTCTGACCCTTCCAATATGACTCGTGATCCGTGATTATGGCGTATATGGACGTCGCTGGCACCCACTGTAATTATGTCAGCAGTTAACATTCGATTGTAGTCGGATGTAGGAAAGGCATGGATCCGCCTCGACACCTTAGGACGCCAAAATTTATCCCTTGTTATAGTAGCCTTAGAAGTAGGACTTTGAAACGAAGATAAACTCACTGAATTCACACACGCGGTCTATGCAATTCTGGAACTCCTGCGTAGTGAATAAACCAAGTCCCTGATCTGCCCATTCCTGGCGGACGTACCCCTGAAGCTGGAGGCAGACACTCCAGTTTACAGTCCCACCTCCTCCCCAGCAGCTTCCCGCAAGTATATTCATAACCGCGCTGTGTACATACCCACCGGCTTCGTACAAATATTCATTGGCTGCTTCGACAGCCATGGGCAGCTGAGAAGGGGGGAAGTAGTAGCCCTTATCAACGACGATGACTTTATGTCCAGCTTCGGCAAGGACCTTGGCGCACACAGCTCCTCCGCAGCCAGAGCCGACAATCACGACGTCGGTCTCGACCGTTTCCACCTCGGCTGCAGCTTTGAATTGCATGAAGTTGAAGTCGAACGACGGCCCAGGTCGGTAGTCGTCATCAACGTCCTTGTAGTCGCTAATTTCAAGCAACAGCGGATCTGTTCGTGCAAAGCATACTCTAGTTATCTTGGCAATGGTCTTTCCGATGATAGGCCAGACGGTAACCCAAGATTGACTCCACGCTTGAAGGATGGCTTCTCTGACGTGAATGGGCTGTTCGTGCACTGGAATGCAGTAGCCTGTCGCGGCCAAACTACCGAGGCGAGTTCTTTTCATACCGTTAGTTACATACATTGGAACTATCGTAGAATTTGAGATGGGGTAAGAATATGTTTTACGCTATCATATTTAGGATGACACCTAGACGTTTGCGAACACTGCTTGGGACACCCTGCATGGTACGTTTGAGCATCCATGAAAACCGAGAATTATCTAATGGGCGCGCCTCGAGATACTGCTGGAACTTCTCATAGTCTGGCGGATGCTTCAAGGATCTCCTGGTACGTTCATACGCTTCGTCATACTGAGACTGGGAGATCCGCAACTGGTTCTTCTGGTCAGCTATCCTCGACTCGGCGACAATCGACGGAATGATCGCGTCGACCAGCGCGAGCAGGACCTGCCATTGTATTTCAGAGAAGTACGTATCAGGTTGAAGCTCGGGGAGCTGAGTAGGAACTGGGGATGTGCGATGGTGAGTGGCAACCATTGTAGATGAGGGGAAGAGGCAACGTTTGACAATACAACAACGGTAAATCCCAGGAAAGGGGGTCGAGGGTCTGAGAAAGTCGATAGATGTAGGAGGTTAGTTATGTTAACTTGATATATCTACCTCCTAGGTAACATACGATATCTAATGAATCTAGAAATCCCAGATATATTATACAATTCTTTCATGTTTGAATCCCAAAGCCTTCGTGGAGGTCTTAATAAGTCCCCATCCGACAAGAGAATTAGGTAGTGTTGTACCATTATTGGACATATCCGATCCGGCCTGTGCGCCATACCTCGGCTCCTGAATCATCGCCAATTAAGATACCTAGCTGGGTAACAGTCCGCGGTCAACACCTACAAGGTAGATATATATTAGGTGGATGGCCAATCATAAACATTCGCGACAGAGCTCATGATCAGCCTCATTGCGGGGTACATTAGGTATGGTCCGCTCTAGGTAGGTATTAGGTAGGTAGTAGCAGTATTTGGTTACTATACCTAGATAGGCGACCTATGAACTTGACGCTATTACGATATCTGGTTCGACGTGCCTATGATCAGGATTCCTATGTCGGCAACATTTCGGGATCACAGATGCTTCATCGATATTTCTTGTAGAAATTGTCCGTGAATCAATAAAATGGGCTGAACGCCTCTGGCATGTCAGAAATGTCGGTAGCATGAGTAAGTGATGCCATCCGGAAATGCCGGTTGATATCGCTGAGAATGATAAACAGTTCTCAAGAGGTATGTGTGAGGTACCTAGGTATCTAATTATAACTAGGCATCGGGTAGCTAGAAATACATACCAGTATTGTGGCGCCCGACGTGACGAGTTTAAAGAGGCGTTGTAACTCACGATAATATTAGGAGTTTGTTTTGTTTGCGACGGCTATTACAAGTTAAATATATACCATATACCAGGTAGGTACGTATAATAAGAGGGTAGGTAAATTGGGTATCCCTACCTACCTAAGTAGTGTAGGTAGGTACCTAAGTAAATGGCAATAAATGTGATGGCAAGGCCGGTCGATTCGCATCTGATTACCTATCCCTAGAATCCCCATCCATGGATGTTCCAAATTTGTTGGGAGAGGGGCAACTTAATAGTATTGGAGACATCAAGTAAAACTTGCCACGTCCAGGTACTTACTTTTGGCATGTAACTACCTAGCCAAGGTCGGATTCTAGCCGTAGTTTAATAGCATACGTAATCTCTTATATACAATTCGAAGTCAAAATTCACATCTTAAGTTCTTGTTTCTCAGGTCGTACAAATATCATGTCTTTCTTAAAGGTATATCCCTGAATAGACGCGAAGCACTGCAGCCGCTTATCGGGAAATGCCTATGTACCTAGGTACTTACCTGTATTATGATAGAAATATCTATCAGATCGATACGTACCTCCTACGTACCTAGGTAGGTCTCTGATAAAAGATTCGCGTCATCCCGCGCGCTAGGTTCCCTTTGACCAACTCTTGGCATTGGCCCCTAGAAAGAAAATACATCCATAGAACAACAAAAAGCCATAACGCGGGGCCAATGAGGGGAAGGAATATAGAGCGTTTTGTTGGGAAATGGATCTTGGAAACTCGAAGCTTGACTTCCTACTACGTACATAATGCAGCATACCAATTACATACCCAGGTTACGTTCACGGTTCATTAACCCCTTGTTGAACAACCTTCCTTATCTCGAATATTAGATTAGCCTAACTGTCCAAGAGTCAAGTTCTACAACGGACAGTAAAAAACCCCCACCGTTACAAGAGAAATCTCACTGCCTACCTAGTAATACAAGAAACTGCTTACTGTTGCATATTGTTATGAGAATATATAGATAACGTCCTTCGTTGCCAGCTCTACTAGCAGCAGATGGGAATTATAAGGTTTTCGAATTGATAAATCTCAGAGTTTCCTGGCATACCTAGCACAACTTTTCACCGGTATGGATATCTCTCACCTAATAGTGTAGTTTAAGAAATGAACCACACTGTTAGATGCGATATTCCAAGCTCGTTCGTCACCAACACTTTGAGCTTGGTGACCACTACACTATGGAACCTTGAAACTATGGAATCTAGATCGTCCCACCGAAGTAAACCTGTCTGGGAGATCCCTTAGACCCGGATGCTCAGATGTTTTTCGCCGCAAAGGCCGCTTTTCGCAATCCAATCCAGTCGGGCCTTGGATGATGTTTGTTAAGAGATCCACTACGATTGGGCATACGAACCTCCTCTTCACCCGATTCACAAGCACATATCGTCATGATATCCTGAGTCGGCCGACAAGAACAGTAGGATTCTAACATGATTCGCTTGTTGTTGTTGTTGTTGCTTCACGGAAGATAACCCCAGGTAAGTGTAAAATGTTGACATATCAGGTAGTTGACGATCTATAGAAAACTTGCTCCGATGGCTACAATGGTACGCTCGGTAGCTCGGTAGCTACCTAACGTGATAGAGCTGGAAATTGAGTTCTATACCGGTACCTAGGTACCTAAGGTACCCAAACCCGAAAACAGAGCCCTGTAACTTTTATACCCGATTCGGCAGGGCCTCGAGGAGACAGACCAATGGGGTTGAAGGAAGCCGAGCTGCCCCTTCAACTGTTGAGCCCTGTGGCACTTGGAAGGACGGAAGAGCTAGCGTGACCGCCAGTGTGTCACTGCGTAACTCCCACCATTGGCTCCCAGATCCCAACCCCAGGATTAGTACGTTCCAGGGATTCACCATGCCGCGGTTCAGCTGTTGCAACTGCTATCGTATAGGGAGCATAGGAGCCCTTTTAACTTTTTCTTTCCTCCCTGATAAAATTGATGAAATTCCAGAAAACCCATATCTTACATTCTTGATAGCATCGTGAAGAAAAACAGTTCTCTCTGCATATCCATTCCTCGACACGCTTAGTTACGATTTATATCAAGCCCAGCGTTCGAATCTGCTGTTCAATGTCCTCCCAGACCTCCTAAACCCCTTGTCGTTTCTCTTAGAGCTGGCGCACATATCGCAACTTGTCGCGTGCGTAGTCTATACTACTTTATTTATTACTCTACCTTAGGTAGGTAGTTTTAAGTGAGTAGAGTCGAAATCCGGATTTAGAAACTCGTCATCGATCCAGGATCCAAATTACAACCATGGCTATGCCACTTGTCTTCGCTTCTCCCCCTTCAGCAAACCTCTTCAAGTTCCCGCCGCATTCAGCGCCGCAAACTATTCCCCCTCCGCACTTCGACGACCTCCTCTTCACTATTCCGGACGGTCTATATATCAGCGCATTAGACCCCAAAGTTCCTATTACGATTGCAATAATTTACGCTGTCACTGCTAAGGCTCTAAATGCTTACAATAAGTCCACTGGCAAGAAACCGTGGGCTATTAGCAAAACTAAGGCTTTCCACTTCTTCGTTGTCCTACACAATGTCTTTCTCGCCGTATACTCTGCGTGGACTTGGATTGGCATGCTCAACGCTCTTAAGAATACGGTTGTGAGCCCAGCTGGACCTAACGGTTGGGCCGGAACGGTTGATAGCTTCTGCAAGCTCCACGGAACTGCTGGTCTAGGCAATGCGCTCAGTTACAACCAGAACCTGGGAGTGTGGGAGTCGGTATCCGGAACCACTCTTCTGGCAGCTGATGGCACTCCTAGCCGAGCTGATACCGGACGACTCTGGAATGAGGGTCTGGCTTTCTACGGTTGGCTTTTCTACATCAGCAAGTTCTATGAGGTGGTGGACACACTCATTATCCTTGCAAAGGGCAAGCCGAGCTCTACTCTTCAGACCTATCACCACGCAGGTGCTATGATGGCTATGTGGGCTGGTATGCGTTACATGTCAACTCCTATCTGGATCTTCGTGTTTTTCAACTCGGCAATTCATGCTCTCATGGTAAGTTCCTATCGTGAAAATTGAAGTGCTAGCAGCTAATCCTAAGAAAGTATACCTACTACACCGTGACCGCTTTCAACATCCGCGTACCCACGCTAATCAAGCGCTCGCTTACTTCCCTCCAAATCTCTCAGTTCATAATTGGCGCTTCTGCCGCCATAATCCACTCCTTCATCTCGTACTCGGTTCCGGTCCAAGTCAAGGTTACCCATGCCGAAGCCCCTGCTCCTACGTCCAGTATCTCTGTGAATTCTTCGTCCGGAGCCGGTTCGGCCCACCAGAATGCCAACTACGTGATTCGATATCAGAAGGTCGACTGCATTACAACTACAGGTGCTACATTCGCCATCTGGCTTAATGTCTTCTACCTACTCCCTTTGACTTATCTATTCATGTCATTCTTCATTGCAAGCTATTTGCGCCGTAGCAAGGCCGAGGTGGTACGTGCTAAGACCAACCCGGACCGACGCCGGAGCAATGTCATTTTGGCAGAGAAGGCCAGTTGGGACGCCGCGAGGGGTGTCGAACGTGAAGTATATGGCGAGAGCATGGAAGGCGCAGTGATCGAGGACAGCGATGATTCCATTGGCAACGACAACCTCCACCCGTCTTCTGCTGCCCGAGTTAATGGGAAGGCCAACGGAAAGGCCAACGGCAAGCACCACTAGAGCTGGATTCGCTATGCTTACACGCTGGATGCTGTTATGGGAGCAACCGGCGCAAGTCTTGCTCAGGGGGAGCCATAATAGACTAGGTTGCAGTGGATGGACTGTATTAATATTGGAATGCTGCGCCGTGTCCGCCGGCATTCTAACAGACTGCCTTCGGAGTTTAGGGGGACAGGAAAAAAGGGGTACCTACGAAAGCCATGTTGCTACGAAGAGGATAGGTGGCGGTTACGAGATCAAGCCTATGGAATTTAATCCACGTTAAATGAGAACGGAAACTAGACTCGCTGTATATATTTGATACAAACCTCGTTGTTTTAGGTGTAGATAATACAGAAAACATTTAAGATCGTATGCCAGAACCCCCACCACACAATGGTGCTAACACGATGAAATAGGGGCTTGTTCTACTTTTGGGATGCAGTTATAATTCACTGGTGACTATCTAGGTACCTACGTAAGCAACAACTCATAGGGAATCCGTTAATTATGTGATGTGTCTGTCGTACTACCTAGGTAACTGACTGGAAAGGTTTCAGACTTCTTAATCCCACCTTGAACTACCCAAGAAGCGAAAAGCAGATATAATAATGAATATCAAAAAATGAGAATAGACGAAAGAGTAGCAGAATAACACCATATCCCCATATTCAAGTCCTCAACGCCCTAACCGCAGACGGCCTTCTCCATCTAAATCATCCACATCCAAGCACGGTCTGAACACGTGGATGCGTCCAGACTTATCAACGCCGCTCCTTCAACCTCTCGGCCTCAAACCTGGCCAGGAAAGCAATGGTGCGGGCGCGCTTCTCGCACTCTCCCTTGCGCTGCTCCAGCTGCTTTCTCATGGTGAAGACGCACCCGCGCAGCTCCGCCGTGGAACCGGTCGAGCAGCACGCGGGCGAACAGCTGCAGCGCCTGGTCCGCAGTGGGCCAGCAGCTGCGACCGGACGAGGGGGCTGCGGGGTTCGCTCGACTGCGCTCCTCTCTTCGTATCGCACAATCCTCTGGCGGACGCGCTCTTCGAGGTAAAGGTAGGCGGCCTTGTACATGTTTAGACCTGGGCTGGCAGTAGCCGCCTCGAGGGACCAGAAGCGGAAGAAGTCGTAGGCCTCCCAGAGCTTCTTGACCGCGTCGAGACGCTTGTGGTCGTGGGCGAGCCAGCCTAGCGTCGAGCCGTCCGTCACGGGCTTTACCCAGGCCTTCCGGGGAGACGGTTCGACGACGACGATGATTCGTAGTCGTCTTCCCAGCTCTTGCATGTGCTTCTCTGAGCCTGCGACGTTCATTGAGATTAGTGTTGTTCTCTCCGTTATTGTAGGAGACTCGAACACAGGCTTGTCTGGGTGGCTGGGTATTGTTCTAACACTTAAGCGACTAGACACAGGAGAACAAGACAAGGATGGGAAAGAAATACAGGGGATGAGTTGATACAGCCGAGCTAATCGACGGAAAAGGCGAAAGAGGCTAAGAAGGTAGTTTTACAACCAGACTGAGCATACGTACCGATATGTTAATATCGGCTGAAGTTAATAGGAGTTAGGACAGCCCAAGTAGGTAAGCCCTCGAAAGGCTTTATGCGGACGCCCATATGATCCATATGGGAGAAGCCGTGAGAGCCCTGGATACAATGTACTCAGAGGCATGCCAGATTTAATCGATTTGACGCATCATCACTGCCTTTGTAGGTACCGGGCTTGCATAGTAAGAAGTCATGTCGTCGTTGTATTCAACGACGGCAGGAATAGTATTAGGCTCCATTGTGGGTAAATCCGCAAGGGTCTCCTGGGACGACAATGGTGATGATAAGGACGATGATAGTTGTAGTGCTGTGGCACTAAGGATGACACTATTACAACTCAATGATAGAGTCGACAATAAGTTAATATGCTTCAGAAGAATGCAAGGTCGATAAGTACACCCTGGGTACGGAACAAGATAGAGATTTTATATTCGGGATTAACAAAAGGATGCCAATCCTTTGACAAAGAAGCCCTGTGAGTTGAGTAGAAAAAGTGCGGGAAAGAGTGGAAGTAGTGCTAGGGTTTTGTTGAGTAGTAAGGTTGCTCAGGGGTTTGCTTAGCAGTAAGATCTAAACCAAGTCCATGGATGGGCTTCATAATGAAGTAAATAAAAAGTGGCAAAATACGCATAAATTGTTTCCTAGTCGGCGGTAAGATGTCCAGCGTTTGTCAAGATATAGAACTTCATGCCCTAAGGTATATCGCCATGTTAAATAGCCATAACATACCTAACTAGGCTCCCGGCCTTTAATCTTACTCATCTATTAAGTGAACAGATAATTGACACTCTTAGGCAATTGAGTCCTCAATCTTTGATTATGAACATGTTCATATATATGTAGATTCTCTTTCATGACTACCTACTCAGATCTTAAGTCATAGTGAAGTGGTAACCGCTTTTCACCATTGCCACCCTTTAGATACTATTTATCGCTATGAAAATATTGCTTGGAATTTAATCTACATACATACGCCTTCATAAATGATAGTAATGAAACTCATAGACTTACCTTTATAACTGGAAGCTATCAAAGCTAATGTTTCCTTGCAATAGTCCCGGCTCATATATGAAAACTCCAGCTAGATCTACATAAAGTTAAGATGAAGTCGATTTCAATATTTATGGCCTTATAGTTCACTAACTAATACTTACTAGTTAAAAGTGTCTTATTAAGGATATCATATGGTACCTAGGTAACTATGGTATCTTATTCTTCGTTTATTGCTACCTTCCTATTCCTCCCAATATAACAAAAAAGGGGGGGGAGGGAGGGAAAGGAGGTGTGAATATGAATCTAAGATTATCTTTCTGCCCTCTCTCATTTCCCTCCATTATCCCGTCCCTCATTTATTATTCTTACCTAGGTACCTAGTTTCTACATTTATATGCTCTTGTTCTAACTTCAACAAAGATATTCTTACCTATTTAGCATCCTAGTCACTCGGGTTTTCGGCCAGCCCTCCTAGTCTAGCGACAGCAGTTCCGGAGATATCTTCAACTCCATTCCATCGTTCTTCAGGTTACTAGACCAATTGGTAGGGCCTAGGCTTAGTGGGCTACCGCAACTACAGCCAGTAATGAGAGCCTCGCCCTTTCCCTAGGTAGCGTCAAGTTCGCGATACTCATTGAAATTATTGCACACAAACTCGCGGTTCTATAATCCTAAGGGTTAGGGCACCCCGGGTGAATAGGCCGGGATTCACCTAAGACCTCCCTCTAGCACCCTACTGTTGTTTAACTTATCGCTCAGCTAGTCTACAGCACTGCTCGCGTCCGCGACGTCCTAATTGCCTAGGGAGTGAAGGTCGATGTTCTCCTGGGTACGGCCACGGTTCGTTGGAACAAGCGTTCATCCTGTTTAAAGAGTTAGATTTGATAGGATATGGATTCAGGATATGTACTGTCGTTGTGCCACCGTTCGGCATTCAACTTGACCCGAGCATCGTCAAACAACAAGTTTTTATTAGGCGCTAGCCTGAGAATTTCACTTTTCCAACAGTGCATAAAACGAGGATGAACATCGTTTTAGCATGTATGCCGAAGGGTCACGAGACCCATTGCGGACGCCTACGGCACGGCGCTTGCAGGCAATCTCTACTCCCAACGATAGCGGCAAGAGAGTCGCCAAGGGTTTCCTGGAGCACGGCTTGTTCGGCTAGGGATATCATATGCGAAGGGATCGTAAGATATGCCAGAACATCTCAGTCATAATTATTCATAATGGGAACGCTCATACATACACTACCTAGGTACACTAGATACCTAGCAGATCGGAGCCATCCATGTGCTTGCGCTGGGTGTATGATCGACGAACTAAAGCAGCGATAACTGTTACCCTTACGTTGCTCGATCGAACCCTTACCCACCACACTGCCACCCATCTGGGGCCTCTTCGCAGTCAGCGCCCCTACTGCTTTCCGCAACAAATATGGTAGCCATCCCCGCACGCGTAGCGGCGACGGCGAGTAATCCGATAAATAATTATGTTCATGCCCCAGCTCCACATAGGCGAAACCCTGATCTACGTACGACCATTACCGGTGCCCGCTTTCATTTCACCACGCAGCGAACCGAGCTGGGACCATGCATGTGCTCCTGATATATCACCTGCATCGCAGCAGCGACCTGGGCCGGTATTATTAGGACCTTGGGCCACCCCCTGGCTGCCCGTGGGTTCGTTGGGCACGGAGCCCAGTGGGGAAGTCTTGAGAAAGGAGGGGAATACTTAATAGGAGTTATTAAGAAATAATCTTAACGAAGCTACCTATTCCTAGTGTAGTGTAAATAATATGTACGTCCTAGCTCCCCTACTTCCGAAGGATGCGAAATACGCTTAATAATAACATGGGATAACGGCTCTGCGCTGCGCTGCACTGCGCACCTATGACTGGCATCTTAGACATCGCGAGGCAGTGTACACTAGCTGTTAGATGCCGACACCCCGCCGAAAACGGCACGTTCGACTACGCCGCAGCGATAACCGAGAGGCTTGCCGAAACGGGATCGGGCATCCCGGATGTGGCAACCGGGGCGCCCGGAGCAGCATCGCAGAGCTTCGTCAACGATCTGCGGGATGATACAAACATAGGCGTAGCACTTACATACTAGAAAAGGCGAGTATGTTTGTCTGATACCTATTACCCAGGTAGGTATTTTTGTCTCATGTATGTATGTACTTAGGTATGGATTCGTTTCGTCCCGCATCTCAAACCGACAATGTCAATATTTTGGGTGGAGACAGGGGACAGATTACACTACCTAGGTACACTAGAAGCAAGGTTACCTACCTCCTAGTCTACCTAGGTAGGTACTTGGTAGGTTACATAACTCTTGCCATTTAACGGCTACTGCCGGTTCCACCAGCTTGGGTGGATCTAAAGCTAGATTAAGTATCTACACTACCTAGGTACCCAGTAGGTACTGGAGGCTAGGATCGGGCTCGCGCGCTTACCTGGTACCTAAGTACCTACCTAGTAGCCTAGGGACTTCCAGCTGCTCATAGCGTCGTAGCCTCATCGAACTAGCACATGCTATTACGTATTTGCGCCGGGAAGCCCAGTAAGGGTATCCCGCTAATACGGCAGGGTAGTAGCTCACTCGGTGCCAGGAGAAGCAATTGATACCACGGGATTGGCGGAGGACAGAAAAACAATTATACATGCCGAATTGTGCGAGTGGTCCCGGACTATAAGCCGGATAAATCAACGATGGGCGCACATCTCATCGGAGATGACGAACCTGCAGTTCGGATTGGATTAGGTAAATCGTGATCGAAATCATAAGTCCGATTAATCTAGATACTCGGGGAGAAACCTCCGTATCGTGAACGCCGTGCAACCAGACCGGCCAGATTCGGCACTCAGCACTCACCGGTGCGTATCGAACCTCCAAAAACGCCAGGCATAAACAAGATCCCCTTCCTAATGCCCTCATATGCATGCCCCTAAACCTAATCATCTATTACCAGAACACCTATGGTCACCCGACTGCAGTATGCAGTTCGTAAATGACATGCTTTCTCCCCTGTGCCTCGTATCATCACGCCCCCCCTCCATGAAATTATAATTTGAAATTAGTTTAGTAAAGTCGGGTATCGTAATTCGAAGGGAAGTCCAATACCGCCATGCTATGCATGAGACTCGTGCGAATATGGATGGGTATGGGCCGTATATATCCAGTCTATCCCTAGAACTTCTAGTCTATATATGTGAGTGTTGTATGTTCTGCTATCGTCGGATAGTTGCCGTCGTAATTATGTCCGTTGTGTCGTATATCATCATTGAGCAGGTTATCAAGATGCTGTTACTGAGATCGGCTCAGGAGCAGGTCCAGATTAATGGATACTGATATCGATAGGAAAGAAAGTCCTTTAAAACGTGCTCCAATTCCAGTCTCGAGGAACACTCATGGCGATCTCCTGGTGTTGGCCATTTTGGCCACGAATTGCGGAGGGAGTCGAAATAGCCGGGCTCGTTGGTGCCGTTTGCGAATCCCTGTTGGTAGAGGACGTTTCGCTAGAAGCCTGACTGTTCGTCCGACTACGCCATGCCTTGAACTCCGAAAAGCAATGGGAACACGCTCGACTAGGGGTGCCTCTCGGGTTGTAGTTCGCGTCTTGGTCGAGGGGGACGTCGAACGCCGAGTGCGAGTCGCAGAAGATGTTGCCACATTTTCGGCAGTGATGCCGGCGCGTCCAGTAGTTAAAGTGGCGCATACACGAGGGCTCATCGCAAATTGTAGATTCCGGGTCAGCCTGGATTTTTTTTAAAGTCAGCTGAGGTTCTTGTAATACCGCGACAACTGAGATGAAGTCATGTGTTTGAGGTGTCGCAGCTGACAGGGCTGCATATCTGAGACACATGGTGCAGATCCAGACTTACTTTCCAGTGTTGTCGCGTGGGTTGCGCCGTCGGTTTGGGAAACATATCCAGGTCCCATTCACTTTCTACCCACTTTCCGCTATCGCCTGTAGTGCGACGGCTCAACCGGCTAAGCGCACTTAAACCGCTTAAGTTGATAAAGCTGTTATTGGGCGACACCTGGCTGTCATCATCTTGCGCTTCTATTTTTCTCCCTGCCATCTTCTTCGACGGGTGCTCTGTCGGCCTTAAAACGGCGGGCATGTAGAGTGGTCGTAATCGCTGGCGGTGATAAGGCTTGGGTGAGGTTGGCGAGGCATTGTTGGAAGTGCTTAGAGGCGAAATCTGCTGGGACTGATAACCTTGCGACGGGTAAGTCGGAGATTGCGACGGCACGGTAGGTTGTTGTTGATATGGGAAGAAATGCGCCTGCGGCTGTTCATGTGGCCTAGGCATGATGAAATCGGTCGCCATCCTCCTTTGATACTGTTGTGATTGTAATACTATGTGCTGGGACAACAGGAAGTGGGAAGGTGTCCAAGGGGGACAAAGCGGATTCCTATAATAAAGGATGGTAGAAACTGGCGAATGTTGGGGGAGCGATAAGCGGCGTAAGCCGTCGCGCGACTAAATTGTTGTGTAATAAGAATTGTTCAACCCAAACGCCCCTAATAAACCTGGGATCATCAAAGAACAGTCCAGATTTTGACTGGTGAAAAAAGATACCCAGGTAGGTATGAATCGTAAAAGTAAACTAATGGATGGCGAGGTTATTGTCGGAAAGCTTATGACTTCAATTTTAGAAGGTGCTTAAAAGGCTAGACCTCAACTCTAAAACAAGTTGCTGTATACCTACTGGTAACTAGCTAACTTAGATATATACCTAGGTAGGTATAATGGCGAGTGAGGAGGAGTGGTGTCAAGTCGACTACGTAGCAGTTAACAACTAACCGGGTAACTGGCTGACAGGTACGTAGGTGAGCTGGGATTAATGATAAGTGATAAGGTATAAGACAGAAAAGTGTCGAGGCTTATGTTAACTCGATTTAATACCTAAATATGAGAGATTAGAGGGATTAGAAGGAATACCTTATGCAAAAGGTAGCCCGAGATGTAATATGTAAGGGAGGATAGGGAAAAAAGTTACGATAATGATAGGTGAGAAGAAGAAGTAGGAGGGATGATAATAACATTGCCTTCTGTCAAATACCTACGTACATAATATGTATGTACCTAGGTACCTAGTAGGTAGGGTCCAAGACCGCACTAGAAAGAAGTTCCCCGACGCAATACGTACCTAGGTACCTAGGTAGTCGACACCGGTCGATTTTGGTGGGCCAGAACCCCTCGATACATCCAAGCGGCGGGTCACTTAAACAGTATTTCGCTCTATTCTGGTTGGCCGATAATACTCAGCTAAGTCCGACGAACTCAATTCGTACTGTGTTGAATTATTTAGATTAGATATGCAGGTTTAAGATAGCTACTTTCATTAAATACAACCTTTTTTTCTCTCGAAGATTTTTGAAATCTCTTTACTAATGCGCCAGCGGGTATACCTCCTTAACTATCATCTTTAATAAAATGAAATAAACCAAATACAACATTAATGGGAGTTAATACAAGCAAAGTCAAAGTTTCATTTCAACATTACTTAAGGAGTTAAAACAAACATTAAATACAAACATATTGAAGCTTGCTCTTCTTCTTGCCCTAGGCCCAGGTTTCCTTCAGGCTTCTCCACCTCTTTACACAGTACGACGCTAAAAAATTACCTTCTGCTGCTCGCCTGTCCTCTTACCCAATTTGTTTAAGGTCGCTGGATCCCGATCTTCGGCGGGTTAAAATCCGTCGACTTACGTCAGGTTCTCCTTGGACCCTTCCAGCCCATCTTTTTTTATTATTATCACTGTCTCGTCAAGCATTCTGGGATATTCCTCCGTAGCTAATATAGGAAAACTACCTAGTAACCTGGCAGCTTAGGTAGTATCCAAGGCGAGTGATGAACGAGGCGATAACTTGAGCGATCATTCATCACAAATAGAGATTAAGTAGACCCTGAACCAAATTCCTAATAGTAAGGGGACTAGAAGAGAGCAGCTTTTGTTCATTACAGCTGCTATCTAAAAAAAGCCTCTACTTTGGAGTTGTTTGTACTACGCCGGCGCGCCGGCCCTCTCTTATTACGTTTGACTACTACAACAGCTACCTAGGTACCTAGGTAGGCATAGAGCAATGTGTCGCGATATAACCAGTCATATTTAAGAACAGACGGTAATAGAAAGATACTCTACGTTATCGTGACAGTAGCTACTGTTATGCTGATGAAAATGTAGAAGACCTATTACAACGAATTTACAGTTATTACTATTCCGTAGGTACTATGTGCACTACAAATCTAACCGTGCGTTGTTTTCTAGAGATCCGGTCGGACGGCAAGATCTACAATATGTAGGACCTAGACTCTTCTTGGTGGCCCCGCTCGCACTGCCCTTTTTTTCATAGAAAGGCAGAAAGGTTATCTTCCAGTCCCGAGGTCAGTATAATAGAAGCTGAACTGAAATCATTTCGAAGCATTGTCCTTAGTAAGATACAATAATCAAGTTGCCATAGTGTATTTACGACCTTATGAAAGACATCCACCAAAACCTTGCGATCTTAAGGCACCTAGGAGATCTATAAAAAGGTAAGCAACATTGAACCTTGTTCGACGACGGCATTCTCGATGTAATACCTACCTCGGGTATGTCCTCTCGCCCTCTCGCCCTCTAGCGCGGCGATGGGAGCAGCACAGTTTAGCACAGTGTTTGCGATGCTGCAGGTTTATCTTTGAGTCTTCGCTGATTGGAGGTTGAGACTCACTAATGCCGGTGCGTTAAGATCCTCGACCTCGAAGTAGAGGCTCCTTGCTCGTGTGCAACATCATCCAGCCTGTCAACGCTCCAGGGTCTTTCTTGACCGCCGGATTAATTTATGTTGTGTACATAGTAGTACGCACTCTGGCACTGGAATGTCCAACAGCTTGACGACGGCCATCCTGCCACAACTTTTCACGTGTCAATGCCACCTATCCATCACCTAGTTTATCAGTATGTACATGTATGAGTACGTGCTACATACCTGTAATACGAAGCACTGCACGGAGCTTAGCCTGGCACTAATAACGTATGCCTCATGGTTTGACATCATACAGGAACCATGCCTACTACTGCTAGTATACCTAGGTAGGTATCAACAAACATCCATGACACTAGTGTAGGTACCTAGGTAGATATAATAACGCTCAAAGAAGAAAACTTACGTTCAACCATCCCGACGATCAAGCAATATGCAAGATCCGGGGGATCAAGGCTTTTTCCTTTCGATTACTAGTATAGCTATTTCTTAATATGGCTTTTCCTAGTTATGCGCGAAGTGACTGCCTAGGCATCTAGGTATGTATGCACCTACTAATACTTAGTGCATACCACCTTAGATTTCATTGGAACACCTGGGCAAGCCTCGAGTCCCGAGGTCCACACAGTGAGACTCCAAATTTACCTTACCTCTAGGTAGGCAGGCTGGTAGGAAGTAGCGTTCTGTATTTTGCCCCGCGGAGCATGAAAGGGGACCTTAAAGTGGTCCGCACCTCAACTTTGTTATCGCCGAGATCTAATTGGCTTCATATAATCACTAGTTAAGCTGGGCAAAATGTATATACTTAAAAAGATCATCAGCCTAGCGGAGCTAATACCGGGATTCCGAACTGCCCGAGTCAGCTTCCGCAACCCAATTGAAGGTATCCATTACTCAGTAAACGATAAACTTTATAGGTAGCTCTCATTGCGTGGATACTACCTAAGTATTGACGATAGTTACAGTAGTGTACCTTCGAGACGGCTTCAAACAATACAAATAATAAGAAAGAGTAAATAAATATATAAACAAACAGAATTTATGATATTGGTATAATTATAATCACATATATACCTATATAAACTAGTTCCTTGTAGGGCAAGGAAGTAAGTATTATGCATTATGATAAATCGTATTATTCATTTGACCCCGTGGAATCATCTTGAACTCCCTCGACCCATCGACCACTCTTGCCGCCCTCCTTTAGAGTGACTCTTAGGCCTTGAATGCTCATGCCCTTATCTACTGCTTTACACATATCATATACTGTAAGAGCCGCTGTAGAAGCTGCTGTTAAAGCTTCCATCTCTACCCCTGTCTTGCCTTCACAAGCTACAGTTGCTTCGATAAGGATTCGACTATCTTCGTGCTCGTTATCGTTTTCGCGCACGGCCAGATCCACAGTGACCTTGGTGATCGCGATCGGATGACAGAGCGGAATGAGATCGGATGTTCGCTTTGCGGCCATGATGCCAGCCACGCGGGCAACCCCTAAAACGTCGCCCTTCTTGATCTGATTCTCCTTTATGAGCTTGCACGCAATATTATTGGTGAAGTGGACGCTGCAGGCCGCCTTGGCGACTCTCTTGCTCGGCGTCTTTTCTGAAATTGAAACCATGTGAGCAGAGCCAGATTCGGACATATGTGTCAAGCTGGCAATACTGCTGCTCTTTCCAGCCGGTCGCAGGCTCGTATGCGAGAAGCACCGCAACTGTTGCTCATGTACGAGGTTATTCGGCGGGGTAGATAGCCATGAAACGATCCTGTTAGGGGTTGAGGGTATGACGGGAGGCTTTCTGACAGTGTCCCACGTTGAGACATGCGAGCGGCTAATCGGCAAAGATCGCCGCGAACCTGTCAGATACTCGTTCAGTTCGAGTCCCTTGAGGTGCTTTGAGTCGAGATTGCGAGTGCTTGTATGATCCCCGTAGGTTTATTTGCTCCGAGGGATAGGAGTAGTCACCCACCTATGAGTATCATGGGCCGGTTCTTCATATGCTCCAGCTCGCCAATGCCAGCGTGCTTTTCCTTCTTCCTCTTCACGGCCATACCGATGACGTCTAAAAGCTTTTGCTCATTAGGCGCCAAGCCAAGAGAAATCGGCTGGTTTTGTATGTGCTGTCGTCTCTCCGTCTCGATCTTTTTCATCGCCTCATAAGCTTCCTCATCAACCGGTTCTCCGCCGTTAGATTCTCGTAAGATATCCCGCAGCGAGACCTCGGCGTTTCCGAAGAGACAAACCTTGAGATTTCCATCGCTTGTGATACGAAGACGATTGCAAGTCCCGCAGAAGTTGTGTGTCATGCTGGTGATGAAACCAAGCTTGCCAACAAACCCAGGGATCCTATAGGTCTTGCTTGTGTTGTTCTTGTGGTCTCGAACTTTTTCCAGGTCAGGAAACTTCTCCCGAATGAGATCCAACATCTCGGCATAACTAAACATTTTACCCTCGTTCCATTTGTTGCCATCAAAGGGCATGTATTCTATGAACCTCACTTCAATATCCTTCTCGCGAGTCATCTCAATGAAAGGAATAATATCCCTGTCATTTATCCCTCGCATGATGACCGCGTTGATCTTGAGTTTGATGCCGGCACCATGCTTATTGAGTTCAAAGATTCTCTCAATACTCTTCATCACGGCATCGAATCCTTTCCGCCGGGTCATGATCTGAAATTGCCATGGGTCTAAGGTGTCGAGGCTCAAGTTGACGCCGGTCAATCCGGCTTCGACCATCCCCTCGAGTTTCCGATGAAGAGCTATACCATTGGTAGTGAGACAGAGTTCCCGTAGACCATGTGGTCGAAGGGCTCCAATCTGCCGCATTAAGGGCATAATATCTTTCCTAATAGTAGGTTCCCCGCCTGTGAGTCGGATCTTGTTGACCCCCTGAGAAACAAACAGGCGTGACAGCATAACAATCTCAGGAGTCGTCAGCAACTCCCTTGAAGGAGAGAGGGGGACTCCCTCCTCCGGCATACAGTATACGCATCGAAGATTACACCTTTCCGTCAATGAAATACGCAGGTAGTCGTGCTGCCGATGGAAGGTGTCCGTAAGGAAGTCCGAAAACGGTTTCGCATCCTTCAACAGCTGCCGGCGGGAAGGCCGAGCCGACGGTGCCTGAATTGGACTCTGCGAACTTGTGATATTTTGAGCTTCTATCGCTACCGCAGCAGTGGCGACTTGTCGCAGGGGCACAGCATGATAGATCCCGGCTGAGGTCGGCAGCCCTCTCGATGCAGCCCATGCTAGACGAGTTGAAAAAGTTATATACGACATTTTGATAAGATGTTCCACCGAACTGACAAATTCAAGGAATATGATGCATCATGATTGAGACAATTTCCCTTCTTTTATACAAGAAAAGTACTCCGAATTTTGACCAACCATACCGAATTATTATACAATATCCCTTGAGCGGTTTAAACAATGTGTCGACTATAAACTTGGAGACTAGGGGAAAAATGAAAATTGTTGCCACGATGCGGCGAAGAGGTGTACCTAAGTACTTCAATATGAAGTCAAGATGAGTAAGCACAGTCAGCTCCTACCTTATTGCTTGCTTGATATCTATCGCTAAAAGTTTTAGACTCCAGCTAAGCAAGCGGAAAAGGTGGGTCCACGCGGGGCAATAAGCCGAAGTCGCGGTCGCCCACTGGACCGGAAGCAAGAAGCATTGACTTTGTACCTACCTAAAAGTCAACAAAAACAATCACTATCTAATCTACCTACCCTTAGGCCCTACATACATACAGATACTATTTACATACACTACTTACATAAGTAGGTACAGCATGAGAATGTGAGACTCCTTTCCTAGATTGGCTTATCTTGATGAGTTTGAGTTAAGAATCCAAAAGAGGAGTTTACTGACCAATCATCTAATATCACTAGACCTCCTCTGCCGTTTTCAAGGAGTGATAGTGGACGACTGATCGTCGGCCGAGACGACTAGCTCTGACGTGGTTATGACTTAAAGTCTCACGACGACGTCCTGGCCCTGTCTCATCGAGCTACCTACCTAGGTATATTGGCCTATCTCTAGGTACTTCACTCCTAAAGACCAATTCAGATCAGGAAATATATAACTAGTACCTACCTACCTAGGTAGGTACTTATACCATGCGCTTCTCAAAAGCCTTTCAGTGTAGGAATTCACCCGATGCTATGCCATATACCTATCCTCCAACCTCCAATAGGTACCCTTTGTTTCTAAAGCATCAATATTCCTCTGCTTGAAATTCCTCTGCACTAGATCGAACCACTAATTCTCGCGATTAGCATCACCTCACTCTCATCCGAGTCCAGATGGTGAACTGATTGCAACACTCCTACCTTCAAGTATAGTTATACGATCTATCAAATCCCTAGTGGTCCTGCGAACTATCAAACTACCATCAGATCTCACTACTGGTGTGATAAGCTTTACCTGGTCACCTTCCTCTACGAGGGTCTTAGTCGCTATCATTAACCAGGTACACGTATTCTCAGCTAGAGATGGCGATTTCCATGGAATCGCAAGGATTCCGCCGTCGACCGCCAAATCTGCCTTCGTCGATTTTGGGGCTACCGATCGGGAGGTTTGCATCTGGTCACCTTTCGGCATCAAGTTAACTCTCGTCAATTTTACCAGCTCCAAATCAGTAGAAATCGCAAATCCTAAATTTTATGGTGCCGCCTCCGCAACCAAAGGATGTTCCTTTCGAGCAAGAACAAATCATCTTGCGCTATTAACTAGGTCTTCTGGAAAGGACATGATTAGCATTCATTCCCCGGACGTGAGAGAGCTCGAGAGGTCCTGGTACCCAGATACCATCGATGCCCAAGGACTAGCTTGGACCCCGGATGGGAGATGGTTGGTGGTGTGGGAATCATCTGCCCAATTCCCCAGGGTACTTTTCTACACTTCTGACGGTCACATTTTCAAGGATTGGAGCGGTCCCCTCACACATGCACCTCAGGACATGGGTCTGCAATATGGTACAGGTGTGAAAATATTCACATTGAGCCCAGATGGTCGACTTGCCGCAATCGCTAACGGCTCTACCTGCATATGCATCCTAAACACGCCATCCATGGTTGAAACAATGCGGCTCCGTCACCCTCAAGTTATTCGCCCCAAGGGTACATTGCAAGTAAGTTACTCATACAGTGGGGTTGTGGGAATATACCTCGCTGACCGTGAAGATTTGGCAAGAACAAAACACTCTTCCAAGTACTGGATCATTTTCGCCACCAGTATTCACCAAAGCTACCCAGGCAGTGATACCACAGTGGGATAACCAGAATGGTCACCAGGAGTCTATAACACCTGGCTGTAATTTTGCCAAATTCGACTGTTCTTCATCCCTCCTGGCCACAAGGCTGGAGGACGCACCAGGTACGATCTGGATCTGGGATCTCCCCAGTTCCGATCTTCGGGCTGTGCTTATGTTCCATGCCAATGTAACCAAGTTAGAATGGCACCCTGTGCATCCAGAACTTCTCCTTATGAGGTGCGATGGTGACAGCTATGGCAGTATCGTGTTCGTCTGGGATCCTCTTAGCCATGGCCCGCGCTCCATCGATATGGCACACCAATTCCCGGGAACCTCAAGTGGTAAGACGTACGCCACATGGATACGAGCGACGAACGAGTCCGCAGCAATATTCTTCACCAATAGCACAAATTACATGGTGATTTCACTTGCAGAATCAGATGGGGAGATATTCCCTTGGCAAGACGACTCCGCGCCTATTAACGTCGCCAGTCACGAGAGCGATATGGACATGCAGTCATCCCCCAGAATCGCATCCCCTCCAGAGGATGCCGAATACAGCATTGACATTGACCTGGATGAGGACGATGCGAGCGAGCTAGATGACACATTTCAGTTCAAGAAGTTTATCAGCCACTAAGCAGCGCAGCGCTTCTGGCATATCGCGAGCGAATGGGATAGGTTTAATCACCCGGTACCGTGAGTTAATGGCCATTAGTTTACTTCCGGAAGCCAGAGTCGACTCTCCCGTATGCAAGAATGGCCTTTTGGTTACTCAAAGCCACAGGGTACGTGCGGGTCCCATATTATCTGTGAAGAGATTATTTAACTCGGCCTGCTAAATACGTACGTTTTCGAAACCTTCACCGGGCGAGAAAGGTAGAAAGACGCTAATAAAGAAGAAGCGCTCGGTGTAAACTAATAAGCATCACGACTCGATAATCGTGGTTGTTCCAATCGATGAGATCCTATAGGTGCGTTGGCTAAGGAGCTAGCCTAGGTACCTAGGTAGTGGGCATGACAGAGCCAGAGAGCAGCTTTGCAGTCTTACAGTCTCACAGTCTCACAAAACAACGGCCAGCACCGGGCAGGCAGGCAGGCGGGCAGGCGGACAACGCAGGCGGACAACGGTGTATCCTTGCTCATGCACGAAAACGTTCATGGAAAAGCAACAATCTACTGCGAAGTGTTTGCCAACAACGCGCCATTCTTCGTGAACAGATACCCATGTTTACATACCTACTTAGGTATATACCTAAGTACCCATTCGTTATGTATTAGATTCACGTTACAACCTGACGCTGGTACGAAGCGCTATTGTACCTTGGAACATTTTATGAGTACCTAAACCATTCTCGAAGAAGCTCGAGGGGTGCAGCCATCATGAACGCCACTGCAGCATAAGCCCCCCCTTGTCTGTAGATCGCGTGGTCTGCCCATCATGGTTAATGAATGCCGATATTTTAGAGCTGGAGCTGGAAATTCGACAGGACAGCATCTTAGATCTTGACTATCTCCAACCCCCACATTATTAAGGGAGCCTCAGAAACCCAGAACGTCCTCGCTATCGAACAGTTACCGGGTTTATGGAATCGAATAGGGATCCTGAGACCGATGACTTACCCTAGATTATCCTTCAGGCGTTGTTCTCCATGCTTCAAATCTCTCACCTTAGCTACGCTCTTGCTATACATCTCATCCAGGGTCGTCTCCTCGCTGATCGTAATTCGACGGGCTCTGTCACTGGGTACTGAAAACGTGTTGGAGCGAGGGTCATCTGTCATACCTTGCCAGCCTCGACCGATTTTTGGATCTTGCTCCCCGCGCAGAGAAAACAGGGGAATATACTTCGCAATGCTGTCAGCTTTTGTGACCAGCTCAGTGGCCTGCGATTTCCGACAGCTCCATCCTGCAGCCAGCAGGCTGGCTCCAACTAAGAAATGACAGTTTCCTATTGGATTATGCGCGGTGGAAGTAGCACATTCACGACCTACGATTTCGTCTATACATACATACCTCTGCAACTATGGGTATGGGATACCCTTAATGAGATCTCTAACCCAATCGGTGATCCATATTGCATTATTGCTAGACGGTACGATCTGTCTTTAAGCGTTCTCCTGCATAGATCTAATTTGTAACATATCCCAACCAATTCTCTGCTACCGCGTGTAACCTCTATTGAGTGTCGTCTTCGTGATAAAGGCACGGGCGTCATCATCGCGTACTTCGGAC
This sequence comes from Jackrogersella multiformis, assembly GCA_902806575.1. Taxonomy (NCBI): domain Eukaryota; kingdom Fungi; phylum Ascomycota; class Sordariomycetes; order Xylariales; family Hypoxylaceae; genus Jackrogersella; species Jackrogersella multiformis. Next base: position 1,210,915 of record CADCXD010000002.1, on the reverse strand, counting down.
CCTAGATGTACTCGTGCAACATATAAAGAGCCCCATCGGGTCTTTCCTACTGTCGTGCTCGTTTCACACGATTCTCTCGTCAAGGGTGCCCTGCCAAACATTTTCGAGTAAACTCTTGAGAGCTGCAGCTGTCCGTTCACGATGTCTTCGGACACCTTCTCCCATCAGGTCCCTATCAACGGTACTATCCAGACCAAAGTCTTGCCGGGAAACCAGACGAACCTGTACTACATTTTGGTCTCAAATGTGAGCTCAACATAAATTGACTTACATCGTGCAACCTTCCAGTTTGAATAGCTTCTTCGTACTGACAATACGCTTGTGAAAGTTGCCATGGCAAACATCTTGGCAGCAGCTGAAAGACCATGTACGGACTGTGTGCAAAGTTGAGCGAGTCGAAGTGTTCAACGAGAGCACATCTGGCTGGGTTTCAGTTCTAGGTCGGGATAATTACGATGCAGCTCTCCGTACGATATCCTCCGAGCACCATTTAGGTATTAGCATCCTGGCTAACACTCGATTGCAGATCTGCTTAACGGAGGTGCATTCAACGGGCGAGCGCTCCTCGCCGATGGCAAGAATATCACGGAGTCTATCATGATTAGGGAATCCGTGGGCGTCCCTACAACGAGTAGTTCTACATCTAGGACTCCTCATACGCCGAGATATAAAACACCTCCTTCGACGCAGTATTCGGCTAGGACACCTCCATTAATGTCGCCGCTTGCTACTGGATACGGGGAAGTAAGTCTCTTCAGGTCGAAACAGGATAAGGTCTCGTTTTGTTTGTGATTGCTAACCTTCCGCAGTGGACTTCTCCCGCAACATCTTCTCCCTATACGGCTACTTCATCAATGGAATGCGCGCCTTACAATATGTCAGTCGCCATGCCATATGATTATGGCGAAGCATCTGGCTGCTACAGCTATGACACTTCGAATAGCAACTACCTAGACCAATCAGCCATGGTTTCATCTCCTACGATGGTACAATATCCTTTTGAGAGAAGCTACTCACAGCAGTACCAGATGGGCGAGTACCAGAACAACGATTACACCATGTATAACAGCATGCCTACCCCAGAGTCGGTAACAGCAAGACCGAACGATTCTTCCAGCGCTATGGTTCCGACGAAACAACGCAAGATTATCGTGAAACAGCTTCAACCATGGATCACTCTCAACCAGGTACAAGACCTCATCCGAAAGAAAGCCGGATCCGATGCTGATAAAGTTCAGCATGTTGATTTGCCACTGACAGAGAGCCAAGAATCAAACAGAGGGTATGCACTCATCACTTTCCAGAACGAAGAAGTGGCCAACAAGCTGATTCGACGACTCAACGGGCACAAGTACGACGGCCGGGAACTGAGAGTTGATTACACCAAAGAGGGTGTATCAGAAAATGAGAATGTGCGATCCCGGACCTCTGGACATAAAGAGCGACGAGAGGACAGAGAGAAAAAGGACAAGAAGGAGAGCTCGCGAGGGTCAGGTTCCAATGACAAGAAGATTAAATCGCACAAATCAAGTGTTGTCATTGCTCACGGTTCTTCCTCGTCGTCCTCGAAGAAGTCAGATACGAAGGAGAAGTCGAGCAAGCGGCATTAGGCTGGGAGGATCTACACACACCGAACTTACGAGAATCCATGCCGGAAAGGAGGCACAGGTGCAAAGCTATGGAGAGGGTCTGCGAACGTTAATTGTTTGGTTTTCTTCTTTTACTCCTTCATGGAAAGGGTGGATTGCTATTGACCGGGATACACATTGGGTTGGTTCAACTGTCATTACTGTAATGTATCTACGCATACGCATTGTAAATGTCCATATGAAGTCAGGTTATTCCTTGACTCTACCAAATAGGAAATCTGAAATTCGTCGTAAACCGATCCTACTTCTAGCACCGGATAGTCTTAGGCGTAATGTTGGTCATCCTAGAACTGAAAGAACTTCATCCCCTATCCGGCCAAGAAAAGAGGCTCCCTCGCCTCCTATTTCCTGCAGAGCCTCATGTTAATTAAGCCCAACGCAATCAGCCACGTCATCCGCTACGGAAAGGGGCTATACAGGCGGAAAGCCAAAAAAGCTTCACTCTCCTCGCCTTCGCAACTCGAAGAACTAGAATATGTGCTCATGTTATATCACCTGACATATCATTTTGTGCTTTTCGCAGTTATACACAATACCTCCTCGGTGTCGTCGGTCGTCTGTTTTCTTTCCATGCTTCACATATGCATATGCAGAACCTGCCGCTGCAACACATATGCAACGCACCTCACCTCAAACAGCCCATCTTCCCAGCCCGTTCTCCGCTGTCCAGTGGGACCATACCCATGTCCTAATCCCTCCCTTACCCCGGCCTGCCGTTCGCGATGTACCGGAGGCCTGTCACACGGCATGAATAGCTGCAGGATGCCCCTACCCGGTGGACGGATCTCTGTTCCCCAGGCTTCTCTGTGGTGAGCCCCTTACTCCCTCTCTCACCCCCACGCCACCCCAAATGTCTTATATTAACCGGCAAAATAAGGGTTGCGACAGGTGCCATTCCCTCTGGTCCTACACGAGATGCAGTCTCGGCAGGTAGAGGTGACTACTGCATCAGCTCTTGTGTTCCGCCTAGCCCCGAGACGCCGTCCCTTACTGATAGGCCTTTTGCCCTTACCGACCCTCTCGTACATGCATGTGATCATACCTTCTATTTAGGTCGAGGTAGGCCGGTCGATCGACCTTTTCGCCTCTATGACATAGGGCCAGAACACGTGGGGGTTCCCATATAACAGAATATAGAGGTCATCGTGCCATATACAATTTTTACATCATTAATAAGTCTCCGCGCCCCGAGCAAAAAAACAATGCAGAAAACAAGATACATAATGCCAGTAGATCTATTCCCGCCAAATAATGGCACTGTAGAGACCGGTGTAGACGCAGCCTACACCTCGTAATTAGACATGTGGCTTCTGACAAATCTGACAAGACTGGGATCCTGTCGGCGCTTGCTTCGATCTAGGTACTTAGGTAGGTATACGTATGCTCTATAAGCCATCGGATTAATGGAAATGATACTCTTAAGACAACGCCTTGGCGTCGTAGTCCAGCCCAAAATATCCAGGTACGGTTATATTTTGTCTTGTTTAGAAACGTTACAGATCATGATGACGCACCCGTCACCGACTTTTGACATCTATCCTAGCAACTCGGCTAATACCATATTGTTTTTTTCCTTCCTCGTTTTTTCTTCAGCGCGTCCAGCTCACCGGCCTAGACCATTGGTGAAGAACGTCGGAATCCGAGTGGTCGGTAAAGGAAGCGGGTCAAATGCGTTCGCCCGTTCCAAGGGTCTGGCATATGATCAAATCTCTCTGCAGAGTACTGGTCACAACTGCGACCCCGCGGGGGTCGAATTCCGATGCAAACAGTCGCGTGGGCTTCAATATCATGATGTCCAGCCTCGTCACGAACCTAGCCGATCAGCTGTCCGGCTATGCAGCGTAGAATTCCCATTGCGGAAGGAGACATATGCGCGGGCTATTAGACTACTAAGCGTCAAGCGCGGCTATGGCGACTCTTACATCCTTCTCTTCTGTTCTGTTCTTTTGGCCCTACCTAGAAGCTGACTTAGATGAAACACTTACGTAGGTAGGTACCTATAGAGGAATGATGTGACATGTCGCTATTCTATACTACCTAGTTCGAAGAGAAGCCTTCAGTACATATCTACATATGTAATAAATCATCCGGACCTACGCTACCTTTGTCCGCGTTCCGTCCCTTAACTGATCGTTGACCGGCCGAGCTTACTCCCAACCTTGGAACCAACCAGAGAGAACGACAACGCACAGATTCTTACACCGTAGGGAACGCCGGCGCCTTCTCTTACAAGCCCTTCCGATATAGTAGCCTAATACTTCCGCTATTGCCAATTTTCTGCGTGTCAGATGATAGGCATTTTAGGTACACAGCATCGAATTTTTTATTGTTTTCTTCTTTTGCATTCTAAGATCCGGACGAGCTCACGCAAGCCAACTCTCACGAAGCTATCCGCGACCTCAACGAGATTTTTCGCCGGTTACCTTATGCCACGAGAATTCCCTCAGCTCAACAGAAAAGTGTGTAATTTTACCACTCGTATAAGCAGGATTATTACGCCCCAGATGTATCCATAACATCACGCGTGTACCTTTTTTATTTTCCACGGATGGGAGACTCGCGTAACGAGGCTTGTGGTGTTACTAGAGGAGTAAATGAAGAATACTTGGGTAGAATACGATCTATCAAAGTGGTACTAGAGGTTATTCCCAATTTTAAAGGGGTTTCTTTCCATTTTACTGATATTTTCCATTTCTTGGAGAGTAAAAACGTTGCCCTTTACGACATTTCGGTCATAGGCTCTAAGACTTGCCTATAAGACAATTCAGGACACACATATTATAAACACGAGGATTCCTATGACTACCCAATGTCAAATTAAAGTTCTTACGTATGTGTGTTAATTGCCAGAATTATCTCATTGGATAGATCCTTGAATGGAATCCTTTATGCCACGACCAACAAGTCCCCTGTCATCGTCAGCGGGTAAATCCAAGGCTCTGGACATGGATAAATCTACGTTCCAATCTTGTCTATTCTATGGTACCGGAGTTAAATATATATTAATATCAACTAGGCAGTGGAGTCATACTAATACCTCCCAACAAGTAGTATGCAAATATAGCTATTTTATGATATTGACATGAGGCCACCCTGGCCTGCCATCACAGTTGCCGCTTGGAGGCGAGAGACAACGGGTAAATTGCCTCCCCCATCATAATGGGTTAAGGGGAATAAACGAGATACGAGGCTAGAAAGCAGAATTCGCAATCGATGATCTTCAGTCCTTTTTTTGGTACTCTCATCAAATTAAGGGACTCCATCTTGTAAAGAGAAGGCAGGGCTCGAGATGAGCACCAGTAGAACGAAAACAATGAGAAGCACATTATTCCGCACACTCCTCCTCATCTTCTCCCTAACCGGCACGTGCCGAGCCATATTGCTGTCCCCAAGCAGCAGCGTCAATGGTAGCAATGACGAAATGGAGAATGACGTCCTCTCGACGCAGACCGTATCCGGCAACACGGAATGCGCGGCAGCCTCGTCCGCGACGTCATTCTTCCTCAGCTTTGTCAGCTACGGGAATTACACCGCCTTGCCGGGGCAGGGCGAAGGCGACGGGGGCCAGGTCCCACAGCAGCTGGTGTCGATGTCGTTCGCCGTAACCAACGCGGCCAACAGCGTCTACACGATCTGCGCCTTCCCGCTCGGCCGCCTGTCAAAGCCTTCGGACGGCTCCGGCGTCCCGGCCACATGGGTCGATGACACATCGTGGCAGGCTTGTGCCGACCGCAAGGACACCGATGGCAAGCACCGCTTCACGATCGCGACCGGCGCCGCGTTCGGGCTTATGGATCGGCGGATCGCTGTCAACCAAACGTGGTTCTGTCATGATGATGGCGGACGCCTGTGCGTCAAGACTCCCTCCCCTTTTGACATTCCCTCTTCCCACCGTTTCAATTATTGTCCATCCCTTTAGCGCAGATCGCCTCCGAAAGTAACAATAACATACACACGTAAAGAAAAAAAAGAAAAAGACAACCCCCACGCTACTTATTGTACACCCCTTTTCCCTTCATGACTCCCTGACATACCTAATCTAGGGTTGCGTTTACGGGAATCGCGAATGGTACTCTGGATATGGCCTGTGCCGATGGTGGGGAGGTGGGAGGTTATCACGTCGAAAACTGCACATCGGGCGACGTGACGCTTCCGGTAAATTTGTTATGAGACTTCACGATATCGAGAGCGTTTCATATGATTACTTACTCAGGGGGTTTCTTCGAATGGAGGATTAATCAACCTGTGGTATATGTTCGAGGCGGTCCTAGTTATTACAGTGAGGTTTCTTCCCCTGGGGCTTAAGGGGTGTTATTTTCTTCTCGTTATATCTTAATCCCCGAATCTTCCTGGGTATTTATCTCGGTCACTTCAGGCGAGGTGGCATAACAACAGTAAAAACATGTAGGAAATACGTATTAATCAAGGTTAGTGTAAGGAATTATGCATTATACCTCCATTGCGTCTAAGCTTTTTATGATCCGAAAGACTATCCTGTGCGGTTTACACTACTATACATATCACACTTACTAAGGTACTATAGGCTCAAAGTGGGTTGCATTCAAGTACTTTTTAAAGAGACTATCTCGCTCTTCTCAGGGAGACTGCTATGTCCTATATACTCATATCGGAGTCCTGATCGGAGCGAGAGTCGGAATCACTGTTATGGATCCCCTGCACGGGCGTTACATGAGATCCCTTCATTTGAGCTCTCCATGTAACAATATACAATTAAATTGGGCTAGTTTAGGTAAAATATCACGTTTTATTGACCTAGCAAACCCTCCCTATAGAACGTAGGGGATGAAGTACCTTTGGTATTTAACTTACTTAAGCTATATCTCATTCATGTATTCTACTAGGTAGTTGACATCTTCGAGATATATGGATGTAATATTTGTTTAGTTATTTTAGTATAGTTTAAAGATAGCTACTCAAATACCTAGGCGCCTACCGGGCTAAGATAAATAATTTCACTTTATTTAGAAAATAGTGAATTGAATAGCCAAATTACTCAGCTCCTTCTTGACTTAACTGCCCCTTGAATTTAGCCCCTAACAGCTCATTATTGTTTATTTAATAAACACGACGTTATATAATAGCTTAACATAAGACGGAAGGCCATAGTTACGGGCAGACCCTATATGATTAACACTATGGATGATACACAGAAGGCAACCCGACGTTCAATTAGACAAGGATTAGGAATTTTGATTAAAGGCACTTAGGTAGCTATCTAAATCGTGGAGGGATAGTATCGAGCTCTGCAACATCTCTATCAGTTCTCATCTCTATGATTGCAATAGGAGCTTCTAATTCTGCCGCTAACTTTGTCTCGTTCTTGACTGGTTGCCTCCTCCGTGGTTATATCGGAGATTTGATGATTAAGTTGAAATAAAGGGGCAAGGGCTGTGAAGGTCGATAAAGTTACGATAGAATCATCAGCTGTTATAGTCTAAGGTATCTCTAAGGACTGGTAGTCGCTTTCCCCCGACTTGTATGTTGTGGTTATTATTGTGGTTGAGGTCATCAGCGCCATACACGTCTGTCCTATTCCTGTAGGGTTGCTAGCACAGCCGTAATCCCTGGAAATATTAGTATGGACTCTGAAAGATGGATCTCCAAACATACGTTGGGCAACAACCTATAGCCGTTTCTGAAGAGTTCGGTTGAAAGTAGAAGTAGAAATCCCCTACGTCCGCTTCCCCAGTGTATGAACAAGCTGTCGAGTATCCCTGCGGGCATATTATTCCCGGGGTGTATATACCCCACGCAGCAAAAGGTTGTGTCGCTCTGAATGCACCGCTGGTCCTCGGTGGCCAACATGTTGACGCATCGCGTACCGTGCTATCTCCTTCGCAGCTCTGAGCTTGCCAACCATAGTTACATGTACCTACAGGCCCCAATGACGACGGTGCATTCAGGAGGCGACGTCCAAGTTGTCATTAGTGGACCCAATATTGTTGAACTACTTGTGAGCCTTGCGATCATATTGCCGATTTAACTAGAAACATAGATACCTAAAAAATACCTAGGCTAAGTAGGTATGTATAAAAACCCCAAGAAAACCCAACAATCAACATAACGAATAGAGAGAGAAAAGGGAACAAGGAAATGGCTTGTCAATAAATCAAGGTCAGGCGGGGGGGGGGGGGGTTTGAGGCTGATACGCCATTCTCTACTTTCGCCCAAAAACATATTATTGCATGGGGGCCGTCTACGGCTGAGTGTATGAGACTTTTCGTGTTCGGGGCTTACACGAGCACATCAATGAGTGAGACACGGGACAAGATGGTACTCAACTTATGGGGGTCTTAAATTGGAGAATATCAATATGGTGGCATCTGTAATATCTACTGACACTTAATGTTAAGAAAATGTTAATAATAAACCTCTATATTTTCTACAATGTAACAAGTGATTGAGACACAATATTTTCTAGTTGTGCTGACAATATTGTCGTGTGAAGGATAGGGGGCCGTCAGGGGTAAATAAGGTACCTAGGTACCTAACTAGGTGTCTAGGTCAATCGAGCCTGGGTCGTGTTAGAATTATATTATAAGTAGGATATAACGATATCATGATATGCGATTCTTTCTAAACCGATTTTTAAAGATGCTCAGGTGCTATTACCTACCTACCGGTAGGTAAGCACGATATCATCACCGCCTTCCATATTCAGCACGACTCCCGGATTTATGCTGCACTGGTAAGGCAAGCTCATTAATGTTCCTTCCTTTCGCACCCGAATTTATTTGTTCGTTCTGTCCAAATCTTTAGTAAGAGTTTATCGTCACTTGTCAATTCCTCCTACCGGTTTTCTTTTCTTCTTTTTACACAATTCTATTCTTACTCTTCCGTCCTAAATTATCTCCACGCTACGAAGCTGTCTCGACCTTACCTAGCCTCGTCACCAAACCGCATCTTGCGAGTCGCGTCTTTAGACTCCTTCAAAGTAAGCTTCTTGGATTGTCTTTCTAAATATACCCAAAAAACTAACCAAATCGCGTTCCCGCACAGCTCAATCATGTCTACCGTCACCGTGACGGCGCTTCAAAGCGCCTCTCCCCCTACTATTCCCTTGTCTTTCAATTCCAACCAACCTACTACGATCCGGCTATATCCTCTATCTAACTATACCTTTGGCGTTAAGGAGACGCAGCCGGAAGAGGATCCGTCCGTCATCGCCCGTCTCAAGCGACTTGAAGAGCATTATAATGCACATGGCATGCGCCGCACTTGCGAGGGCATCCTAGTGTGTCATGAGCACAACCATCCCCACATCCTCATGCTACAGATCGCAAATGCCTTCTTTAAGCTACCTGGGGACTACCTTCGACCGGAGGATGACGAGATTGATGGGTTTAAGGCGCGGCTAGATGAACGCCTGGCTCCTGTTGGGAAAATAGGCGAGGGCGAGGAGCCCGGTGACTGGCAAGTTGGTGATTGTGTCGCTCAATGGTGGCGACCCAATTTCGAAACCTTCATGTATCCATTCATCCCAGCCCACGTGACGCGACCGAAGGAATGCAAAAAGCTTTACTTCATCCAGTTACCCGAGAGCAGTACGTCAAATCCTTGTTTCCTATTGGGAGTTACTGCTGCTGACGATTGTCTATTACAGAGGTCCTTAGCGTGCCTAAGAACATGAAGTTACTCGCAGTACCGCTCTTCGAGCTGTACGATAACACCGCCCGATACGGCCCCCAACTCTCCGCGATCCCCCATCTGCTAAGCCGTTACAACTTTGAGTTCGTCAATGAGGGCGGCGAGGTAGTCGCTGCGACGCCAGGATCAGGACCAGAAGGGTTTAACCTCAAGACCCGGGTCCTCGCAGGAGGCGACGAAGTTATGAATGAGTGATCTCAAAGGATAAGAGAGGCACAGCATGGGCATATATCATGAGACCAGGTACTAGTACCTAGTGGGAACGGAAAGCCAACTGTCATAGGGAAATCTGGGGCTGTCATCTACTCTGATAATGTCTTCAGAAAAGACGAATTGACTAGATGACAATATTGTTACGATCTTCGAGGAGATTTGTACATAGCCTCGCATTAGCAAGATGACGACTGGCGTTTTGGCGCACGAGGCAAACTGCGAGCTTGGACGCTTGAATGATTGCGACGAGCCGCATGTGTTAGATAAAAAACGGAATGAGAAATTCAATGAGAAATCCATTGAATGTTTTTTGAACTCAATTCTATGTTCGGTACCAAGATAATCCTGATTATGCCTTCTCGCCTTGAATAGTTGCTACCACCCGTCTTGTGTGCTTCACCCCCCGAAACTCTAGATACCAAATGCCTTGCCACGTTCCCGTCGCCTTTGGACTTCTTTAGTACATCTACTTCTCGATACTGGAATTGTAAGTATATAACTTACCAGCTTTCCATCTTTTATGGGAATCGTGATGCTGGCGCCGATCAGCGCAGACTTGACATGCGCCTGGTCTTTGTTAGTTCTTAACTAACCTACCAGCCCACATAGGTACTGTAGTGATCCAAGAAAACCCACCGGCATATCATCAGGTCCTTCCGCGCTGTGTCTATACAGATCTTGCCCCTTCGGCCCGGCTTCGGGAGCAATGCGGTCCAGCGCATCGCTCATGTCGGCGCGCACATCCTCGTCCCAGTTCTCGTTCAAGCTCAGGGCGCAGCTGGTGTGCTGGACGAACAGGTTGAGCAGGCCGACCTTGTATTGGCTGATCTCGGGGACGGAGCTGACTATGTGGTCGGTGATGAGGTAGGAGCCGCGCGATCGCGGCGGGAGCGAGAATTGCTTCTGGAACCACGACATGGCGGGCGCTGGTGGGGTCACGATAGTGGCTGTCGGCGCACAAGGGTCGGATGTCTGGGGTCTTGGATACAGATACGAAAAAGGGAGTGTGTAGATGAAATGGAACGCTCCTGGGAAGAAGGCCAGTAGGAGGACGGAAAGCAAGAGGATGGTGAAGAAGTTTTGTTGGAAAGAGGTGGTAGAAGTGGATGACGGCATGACGCTTGATGTTGTTGCATTTGGAGACTTAATGGAGAGAGTGCTTGCAGCTATAGCGGGGTCCTATCACTGTGGGGTGTTCTGCTTATGTGGATACCTAGGTGCGTATGTATTCGTTATGCAATAATCTGCATTTCATATTCTACTTGTGAAGTGATCCGACTAATCAATACACTGTTGGAGTCGTCCTTGATGAGGAATGACGGATAATAGGAAGAGTCTGGCTGTAAGACAAGCAACTAAATGAATTCGATAATAACAAAGCAATTGTCGTGTTTTCATTTATGTCTTCTTCGTAACTCCATTTCTAGGTATCTAAGCAGCCGGAAACAATATGTACAGAGCTGGATTAGCTTCCTGTCCACGGCCGGGTAAGCTTAAGAGACTGGACCATGTGAATTCAGTGCTAATCCATGACTAATATTTGCCGGGTGAATAGTCATGCTCAAGCAAGTGGATATGAGGTTTGTGGTAATGATTCCAAATGCTCTCGGTGGTGCTCGTGTGCCTAATGATGTTTATTAGTTATTGCCTCATACTACCGTTTCCATCGATCTGCTTTTCGAAAAGGATTCAGTATAGCGACTTAATGCCGGGGCAGAACTCACGTATGGGTTGCCGCAATAGCCGCAAACAGCAATCTCCGGCTTGTCCGTGTTGATGAAGATTCTGGGATGTCCTGCCGGTCCTCCTCCGCCATCACATGCTACCACTCGGTCGTGAGTCCATTCGACTGGTTTCCTGTGGACGAGCTCGATAGCTGCTTGTGATTGAGGCTGGGTCGACGTTAGTCACGGGTTTCCTAAGTGCCAATAAGAGCTGTAGAGCATCTTACCTGGAGGCTAAAATCCGTCTGTTCAAACCTCGGACCTGTCATGGCCGCAGCCCTTGGTCTTTGACTCCTCGTCCAGATCTCTTTCCGGTTCGGCGCTTGCTTTAATCCCCTCTCTTCATTCTCTACCACTCCTAATGAATCCTCTTCGCTCTTGGTCTCGGGAGTAGTCTCGGCCTTGGCCACAACGGTCTTGGTGGTTTCGAGTAGACGGGCGGATGCTACCAAGGTGCGCTGTGCTGCACATACTCGCTGAGGGAGGTGCAACGATTTCCGGATAGTCAATCGCGAAAGCATTTTTTATGTTGCTGTCGTCGTCAATTGGAGATTGGAGGGAGGGGATGTGCGCTAGGAGAGGTCGATAATAATTATAGGTACCTATATGTAGGTAGTTATGATGATTCAAGGTTGAAGGATATGTACCTACGCTACCTTATGTAGGTAGGTAGCTACCTAGGTACCTCATAGGTACCCAGTAACTTTAAAAACATAGCGCGATTTTGGTCAAACCACCTCAACCTTAAATCTGGGTCACGTGTGGTAGACACACGGACATATTACCACCTATTTTGTATGGGCTTTTGTCTCCCCCACTACCAAACCTGACCAGCCCCTATATTTACAGGTGCCGTACACTATATGTAATCCTTATTATTTCACAATCGCGTCGGTCGCATTTTATCATCATTATTATTACTATTATTTACTTAATTGTAAGGTGGTCTGTGATCCCCCTCCTGACCTCTCTGTCTATACGAGTGCGATTGTCCTGCTTGGTGTTCATCCCAGGCCATGAAGGAACCTGGCGACGGCACTACAGGAGTCGCTCGATAGCCCTGTACAGTGTTTATACCCGAGAAAGAGGTAGGTGTTGGCCTTACATGATCTGAGGTGGGAGGAGCAGGCGCATGTACCTGCGATGGTAATGGTGTATAAATAGTCGTGGGCGCTGCCATAGTAGATATATACACCTGCTGCATCTGCTGCTGTTGACTCAGTATATTCAACTGCATTTGCTGCATTTGCTGTATCTGGACCATTTGCTGACGACACTGCTCCATCAGTATTTCCCTGTCCAGCTTCATCATAGCTATCATCTCTTCCTGCATCTTAGCCTTGCTTTTGCGGCCACCGCCCCTGCGCTGCGTAGGGCTAGGAGGCTCGTCTTAAGAAGGGCTACGATGATTATTGTAGTCTGTATCCCCCGATCGCTGAGCAGGAGGTTCAACTCTCGTACGAGCCGACTCGAAGTTGTCTGCTGGCTTATCCTTTTGGACGAGCGCTGCCAGGGGTAGTGGGTCAGGATGAGCAGGGAGAGGTAAAAGGTCCTGTATATCTCGCTCTACAGTCTCTTGCTCATCCAGACTGGTAGCCCCGTCCGGATAAAGCCACCAGTGTTCATCTATATCCCCCATTTCGAGTTCGTGTGCCCTCCTAAGTCTAAGCCCTCCTACGTGCGCCATAAGGAGCTCGAAGAATAGATGTTGGCAGGGGAGCCCCCATTACCGTATAAATAAACACCTGCATGCAGACTGTAGTGTCCCGTCGCTTCTCAAGCTCGTAAATTCCCTATACGCCAGTCTGTATTAGCGCCACATTTACTGTAATGATATTAACGAGATACGGTATAGCACATCTCTAAAAATCCCTATTTAGCGATACTTAGGTAGGACAAGAGATTTAGCTCGCTCTACTGCTAGATCACACGCAGCCTTTTAGCCGGCGCACATCTAATAAATATAATGGTATAGTATATCGAGACTATAATTCCTCTTTCTGACGTAACGATTAAAGTGCCTATAAGCCGTTTCTAAACGACTCGTCGCTATAGTCCCATAATTCCGAATCTGGGAAATAGCGTACTAGCAGTACTACTCACTCCAGGAGAGGTAGTAGGGTATCAGATAGTTCAACAATGCTATAAGAGATGGAGGTTAGCAAGGTTGAATTGGACACTCAGAAATCCCATCGCTGCCGGACCGGCAGGAGCTGTCAGGCGCGCTCTGATTCGCCAAAGCCCCTACCACCTTTCCAATCCGGAAGTGGCAAGCCCACCTTGCCACTGCCATGCCAGAAGACGAAAAGGATTTGGGATAACGTACGCGTCTATCTCTAAAACCTCGTCTTAAGTAATCCCTATATAGTCCAAAACAGCTCCTCTGTATCGGCGTATACCACGTTTTTCCAGGCCTTCATGAAGCCATCGTGGCTATCTGGCCACTCACTGATATTTAGGTAATATCGGGACCAGTAGCTCCAGGGGTACGGATTCAGACTCGTTATAAATAATAAGCATGCACCGCGTAGCCTGATTACTAGCATACGTCTTACTAAGATTACCCATATCGTCGCCTTCATCGTCTGGGTTCGACTGTCTATACGACGGGGGATCCGGACCAGGCTAGCCGTCGTTTAGGGAGGCAATATTATTTCCAATCGTTATCTTTTCGTCTGTCTCGATAAGCTTTACGAGCTGCTGGTTAACAAGTTGAACCTATTTTATTTTGGTGTGATGGGCCACGTTTTTTATGATATGCTATACGCATAACTGTTAAGGTGTATCCTTAAATAATTTGTTTACTGCCTTCTTAAAGCCCCTAGCGAAATCGTTTAATATGACGGACGGCCGATTTATTTGGTATTGTATCTTTAGCTGATTTAAGCAATCGAGATGCCACCTAAAGTCATCCTCGGATTCGCCAGAAAGTCCAAAAGCAACGTGAAAACTCGTATGTAAGGAAGTTAAACCGGTAATGCTGAATAGGGGCATGCTAAACCTATTGACCTATAAAGTATAAAATCAGTATAGGAAACGCATATAAAAAGCATGCTAAATATGTCGAAATTGTTAACATACCTTATACAAATTATCAAATAACAAAACTTCATGGTTTTGCTTCCACATATTTATACACCACTTAAAAGTCTAAAACACCCTTATTATCCTTTTAGTATCTAGATTCTCGGCAACATAAAACTTGATATAGTGCTTCTCTTCATAACGCCTGAGCTTTTTGACTAATATCTGGTACCTATTAAGTCACCGTATAATTGATCCTTTATATATTTTCGTGACTATCGCCGGCGGTCGTTTATTCCTGTATTACCAGGTATACCTGATCTATTACATACCTAGGCACCATTTGCAAGTATCTAACACTGCCAGTTTTGACGTTACGGGTGCTCCTAGCTACAAATATAGTAAAGCCTTGATCACGGGTAAAATTTTGGTATATATCTCGAGCTTTTTCGAATGAATCAAATTGGCCACTAAGGTCATACGGTAATATTTCATCCCTTTCCCTGGTAGACGCCTGGGGGTCAACGGCAGGCTCGGTAATAGGGTTGGTAGTATGGCGCTGTTGTCTGGCAGGTATTTGGCAGGAGAGTCGGTCCGGGTCGAGTCAGGTGAGGTAAAATCAGTGAGGTCTGTTGCAGCGCGACGACGAGCATTTGGCAGAGCATACCTAGGGGGTGTTACAGGCTCAGTCTAAATAGGCTCCATCGCTTTAGGTGGTTACAGTGTCGATATGAGTGTTACAATTGCTTCAAAATCTGGAGGAAGATGTGGTGCAAATGTCAAAATGAAGGTGTTTTGATCAAAATCGCGTTGTGTTTTTTGAAGTTATCGCCTACCTAGGTAGGTACCTATAAGCTAGGTACCTAGGTAGGCTGGTAATTAGGTACAGTTCGCGATTGGCTAGGTGCCCAGGTGTGCTACATAAGCTCGGACCATTTTACATAGTACCTACTTTATGGTTTGCAGTACCCGTGCCATGCCCCAGCGAAACCTCCAAGGCGGGTCATTCTAGACCCATAATTTTTCATTATGTATGCAAGTACCTAGGTATCCATGGATATCAATTTTTCTTCCATCATCGTTCACTTAATACCTACCATCGTCTTCTCGTAACGTGATTTTCGCGACGCGCCCTTCTGCACCTATTTGTATTTCAACAGACAAATACACCACCCTATACGATCGAATCATTTCCCACCTCCTACCATATGTTTATGCTTAGTATTGTTCCTGAAGAAACTAACAGAGTCTCAACAAGATGGCGACGCCAACCCCCCCCAAAAGCATGTCTTCGAGACTTCTAACTATGAAATTTATGCAAAGAGCTGTAGCTTCGCCCTCCTCCTCCTCATCTCCTACGACATCAAATCCAGACGAGCAGGTTTCGAAACGACGCAAGGTGTTACATGCCCCTGCAAGAAGCAACGATCGAGATTCGATCGCGCACATAGATCAGGCCGCAGTGAAAGCCGCCATTGCAGAAGAGGAGAGGAAGCGCCAGGAGGCCTTGGTACAAAATGCTGCTGAGCTTGGGGACGCGCGCTGGGTCCTTGATATAGCAGATAATGCCACCAACTTTGACCGTGAAATCCAAACACCTCTGAATGTCGTTCAAGTTGGCTTTGCTCAGATTGATTCCCAAATTGACCCTTCTGATGCTGCTGGCCTTGATGATTCCGAGTCAACTGACATCTCGCACGCCAGAACCTCAGTGGTTCGACGGTACAACATGGGAAGGGAAAAGGTGGGCGCTTATATTATACCTCCCCTCACTCTCTCATTTGCCTCCTAGGCATAGCTATCATTCCTCCGGCTCATATAACTTACCCAATCATAGGCGGTGAGGGACGAAGAGTCGGGAAGTGAATCCAGCTCAGACTCGGATTCTGATTCTGATGCGTCATCTGAAGGAAATGGAGCGAGACGGCAATCTTACGGCCAAAGATCAGAGACATGGTCAGGTTCTTCTCGGCCAGCCTTGCCAAGCAAGAAAAGTGCCGAGTGGGCTAAAGCCAAACAACTTGCTGAGGCGCGAAGAAAGAAGGAGGTTAAGTTGAACAGCCCCAGAACGTCATCTACGTCGGGCGGTTTGTTATCCATCTCCTCAGGAGGCGGCACGCCACTTCGCCAGTCCACGAATTTTACTTGTCATCGCTGTGGCAAGCCTGGACACAAGGCCGCAGAGTGTAAGGGTCCTCCCAAGAGGACAGCACGCTGAATCATATGCAGAGAGTAGCCATTCGCCAGCCTTGTTGAATAGCATGATAATGTGCCGAACTAAGTTCATATGTCTAGGTACATAGCTTACGTTCATGGGACCGAGTCAAGTGTAAGAATGAGGCACATCACCACATACCACATACCTACCATGCGTCTGTTGTATACGAATATATGATCTTGCAGAAATAGGGCTCTGGTCTAGATCAACTACTCGAAGTGTGGTTCGTCAATCTAATCAGACAGAGCTTTTAAGAATATGGTGTAAAAACATGTAAGGTTGTTCCGGTTGCACTATGTTCTTTACTGTCCTAAATATGACATTGCACATGTCAAGTTCTAAGGCTAAGCGACATAGATATACAGGCAAAATTGGAGAGATTATGTGCGTATCCGCTAGTACTTACCTACCTAGGTATGTGAGAGGTAGGCATACTCCTCGAAATAGATATTATTCCGGGACCTACCACTATTGCCCAATAGAGGTGTGCAGAGCTAGTCTATCTAGGACGCACGGCATGGTAGTCTCTAGGGTGGTTACAGACCAGTTATTTCCCCCGAGTTTTCGACTTCTACTCCCGCGGCTTCCGTTTAAGCCCGAACCGACCAGTCAACGTCACTCGAGCGGTGGTTTCACCCCAGTCGTTTTCTTGTATCTACCTAGGTAGTCTAACCTACTGCCAGATATCCGTCACATCGACGAACATCGAATAATACAGATTGTGTAACCTCGATCGTCGTCGTATAAACTAGGCTTAGTGCTGATAATGCCATATGCACCTTCATGCTTCCAGATCTTAATTTGAACCAGAAAATAATTATACAAATAGGAATCCTCGATCGATGGCGCCTATCTTTGCCTTGCTATTTTGATCATGTGTTCTAGCGTCACACAACATAGAGTAAGTACTACCTCGTTGTAGGGATTCATCCAACACCTTAGGAGCCGAGATCGTAAACTGCGTAGATATTTTGTCGTGATCAATGTACTAGAACATGTAAGTTGTCTGTTGCGCTCCGGCCGAGCTAACATAGCCCCGTAGTGCTTTGGGTCATGAGATTCGGAGAGAATATACAACTGCTTGCAAAGTGTTGTCTAGGTAGTAAATATCGCGATCGGCAGGCTCCAGATGCCATCGAGTGCTATTAGGTGCCTTCTAGATCACTCACCATCTAGCCGAAGCACGGATCGGACGAGTGGGTAGACGAGACGAGCGAAATGATTTTCAGGCGGCAAATGTTGCATACATCTTGTGATATACAGCTCCCGCCTTCTGCGTACATATTCTAGAGCTAGAGCTGACGGGTGTTAATATTGCTAATTCAGATCAGTAGCGGAATATAAGTCAAGGCGTAGCGTATCCCTATGCCAAACATAACACCTTAAAGGTAGCGCGGCTTGTGCGATATATTAGATGCTAACCAACTCGATATACTTCTCGATCCAAGATCAACATTAAAGATGCTTCGCTGGATAAAGGTATGGATTCTAAAGTCTCCCGACTCCAACGTACTGAGGCCTTAGACGATATAGACCCTCTTATGGAACCATATCAGGTAGCTAGTTACCTACCCACGTACGACTCAGTTAGGCTGAAGAGCCAAGGGTTCTGGACCAACCGGAATAATTTGAACGTACCGGGGACTGTTGATTTGCAGGCAATCCATGCAGAAACGTGGAGGATAGGTTGGTGATCTTTGATGCCACCCTCCTTAGGTTCTCCTATTCTGAAAGCTATTAGCTTCCTTTGATTATGCCTTGTGGGATAACGGAAGCTAGCTAGACCCCTATCTTAATCATCAGGCGGCACTTTCTTGGCTGTTATCAATAAAGCTATTACCAAGAACATATCACGCTATTTTATTACATACCAAGAGAATTCAAGCTTCGGCTCATTTGTTGTATAAAGGTCAAAACACTGATATGTTGTACAGGCGGATGTTTTATACCTAAACATTTTTAACCTACCTAGGTAAGTAGGTACGTTATCGACTACCTATATTTAACTTACCTAGTACAAGTAAAATTATAACAATATAAAGGGAATATATAGGCATTCAAGGAGGAAGATCTACATAAATATAATGATCTATCGGAAATCATAAATCATTATTGATGTTCCATATTTACCTCAACCCTTTTTCGACCTATCTGCTAGAACTGCCGGCACATATGTGTGGAGGAGATAATGTCCGTAGCTACACTATACCTATCTACCTAATTACTATTATGGTATTAACCAATTGGAAATCGGTAGAGCTCACCTTGTCCGTTGGCTTACGGGCCCCTTTCTCCGGTGAGTCTTTAGGTTGGTTTAGGTCGAAACGCGATAATAATAAGGCTGGTTATCATGCAATGCGAATCGATTAGTGAGACAAAGATATCAAAAACATTTGAAAATATAGTAATACGAAATATCGAGATATGGAACTTGTTGGCATAGTTCGCCAGTGCTGAGCGGCTTTACACAGATGGTACGCTCATACAAAACATTAATACTATTATAGATTACTTAATGGACCAATGGTCATAAAGGGCTCGGGTTTATCGTAGATATTATCACTTAAATGGTTACTCTTATAAATGTTTTGACGCAGATGAGAGGTGCATGGACTAAGATGGCGGGTATTGATCATTAAATATATCCCTTTACTTACCTAGGTACCTTAGGTAGGTAGGTTGGTAGGTATTTTGTGAGTTTTAAATTGACATGTCTCTTATCTTTAAAGCTGATACTTATATGTTATCGAAAGTCCCGACTCGAATATACTCGCTTATATGTATTATGTAACCTTGCTTCGTTTTTCATTTGCTATTAAAAGGATCAAGTCGGCGAAACCATGTTTACATTTATCTGATTTAATTAACTTACCATATTACGTAATTAATAATCCGAGTTAGCTCATATTAGACTGTTGGTTATTAGCCCTAAAGATATCTCCTATCTTAATAGTAATGGCTAATGTACCTAAGTAGTTTTTATTTACCTGTTTAATAGTTGGAACGTTTTCACCTTTATGTACTTAAGCATCATCGAATGAATCAGGTACGTACCAGTATGTAGGTTGTATTTAACATTCGATCCTAGATGGGTTAGACGCCGACATCCCGGGAAAGCGTGTGATTTACCTAAAGCTACCTACTTAAGTAGTAATTCTTATTTACTTATGTAGGTGTGAAAACCCGAGGAAGCTTCCATTATTTCCACTTATCAAAGTGTTAGGTTAACTTCGAAGGTACTTAGATATCCATACCTAGGTACCTATGAAGCCTGTACCTGGTATATGCATAATAAGGGGTACATACATGGCCTACCCCTATATAACCTTAAAACTGCCAACTCCATTCTCCCCCCCACATTCCTGAATCACTTTATCATCATGTTTCTATTAGACATTGATTGAGACCTACCTCACTTATATAGGTAGATCACATTTACTCTGTATCCTTTTTTCCCTTTCTCCTCCTGTCGCTGCGGATCGCCTTATACATTTCTAGGTATACTGTAAGGCATGTATGCATTCCTTCCTTACCTACCTAGGTAGGTACCTTACCTTGCTCGACCTAGTAAGACATACCTAGGTAGAAATACCATATCTGCTTACATATCAAATCTACCTACCAAAGGAACTTAAAGAACCTAAAGAACCTAAAAGATACCTAGTTCTTATAAGTAGTATACGCACGCATGCATAGATACAACATACGTACATACATAATAGGTACATACTGGGCTTATTCGGGGTTTCCCTTCCGGGACGGCTACTGCACCTCAAATATTTCCCCCATTCCGTCTCCGATAATATCGAAGCCGGTCCTCGTACCTAATTATCTGGGCAGTGAATGAAACCTTACTGATTCAACAGTTGCGGCCATCTGCAAGTCGTACGTCACCGGCCTCGGATCCAAAACATCATCCGTTGCTCCAGGCCCAGATTGTCCACTGCTCTTACATACATACCTAGGTACCTAGGTAGGTACCCAGGTGCGTGTTGCGTTGGGTAGCTATACGTACCTTAATCTCCGAGATCCAGTCCTGTAGAAGTCTAGGTACCTACCTAGGTATTCACGGCGCTTGCGCTTAACCTCGCCCGTCTCCCGCCTCTGTCGACATCGGGCCTTGTCACTGGTCGCTTTCACATCACCTGTTCAAGTCGACTGCAGCACGGCCGCATTATACATATATACCTACCTACCTACCTACACATACATACATACACCTTTCCATACCAATTACGAAATCTTGTCAGACTGGGAACTTTCTAATTGCGGCCCGATCGTAGGATCCTAACTACCTCGCTATTATCAATTTAGCAATTTCCGACCCCATCATTCAGTAAGTCAGCAGCCACAACAACAACAATAACAACAACAATAACAACAACCACAACTAGGCACGTCAGGCATAACGTAAATCAGCCAATATCCATGACACCCCGACGTTCCATCCTTGATCCACAATACCATTACTTATTTTCCGTATGGGGTCTATCTATCCATGCTAATATTGACAATATAGCGGAGCGCACTACTAGAGTCTACCAGACCTCAGCCTGAGTCAGTTTCTCCATCACGCCCTTCTTTACACCATTCTACTCGGCTTCTACGGATTCAACCCACTAGGGCGGCCCTGATAGTGAGTCGCAAGTCGCAAGTCGTGTTGTCTAAGTTGTTCTATACTCACGAGTCCTAGTTACCATTTTAAGGGTTCCAAAGTTGTCATTGTGGAAGATAGTTGTTACCCCTAGGTATATAACAAACGATCTGGACTTGCAATATTACATATATTTGAAAGTCATATTGGTGCTTGGAAGAACGCTTTGGTCCACGTACAGCCTCACCGCTAGGAGATCTAGGTTTTCTAGCTAGTTTTCGATATTTCCATCTTCATCTAGAAAATCGCTTTGTGGTCGGACCGCCACAAGGTATATTTCCAGCAGAGGTCTTTTGACCGACTAGCTGACTGACCGGAAGCGCGCAAGGTTCGTCTTGCCGTTATACAGACGACAAAATTCAGAATCGGCGGTAGAGGTTATTTGTTTGCATATCGGCAAGCATACATTCTAGGTATTAGGTATCATACATACCATACCTACCATACGTACCTGGTAGATACCTTTTTCTAGGTACCTACCTACGTACCTAAACATAAGGCACCTAGGTACCTAGGTGGGTAGTGGGCATCTGCTGCTACTGCCGAACCGACTGGTGGTGGTACCTTACCTACCTTAAGACGCTGTGTTACGAACTGGCATCGAAGAGCCGGGTCGTTCTAGACGTGGGCTCATAAGATTTCCCAAGATTCCCAAGACACCCAAGATTTCCCCCAGACGGAAGGATTGAACCAAGCGAATTGGCTCCCACATTAAACTTCCTTTCCAATTCTTTGGGAACAACCTGGTCCCTGTCCTACGTCCGTACTAGCGTCTCCACCCAAAGCTATTCGCACAGACGCTACCTTGTCAGCCTATCCTATCTTTCGACATTGCCGAGTAAAAGTCGTCAACTCACATCCGCCACCGGCTGAAGCCTCCTTCTTTATCCCACCCGGTCCCCCCCTCGAGCCTGGTGTTGCTGTCCCACCCCCCGTCCTCCCTAAAGAGACCTGTGAATATCTCTCTTCCTCCTTACTTAGATATATATCCAGTCTAGGCCTTCATATCACAACTCCCGTGCTGTGTCTTGCCTGTTGTCCGGGTCGATTCTAGTACTTTACTATGACCTCAACGACGTCGCACCCGACGGCCACGTCGGGTGTCGTAATGCGGGATCGTGATCATCTACAGCAACCTGTCGAGCGAATCGCCGACCAGCTAGAGGTTCCCTCGTTGGACGACCGGGCATACCGTGTTATACGTTTGCCCAATCAACTAGAGGCGCTGTTGGTTAATGATCCCGAAACGGATAAAGCCAGCGCCGCTCTTGACGTCAATGTTGGCAACTTCAGCGACGCAGATGATATGCCGGGTATGGCCCATGCTGTGGAACATGTAAGTGTCGTCGGATAAGGTCTAATCACGAGACATCAAACTGATAATATCCAATCTAGCTTCTATTCATGGGTACGAAAAAGTATCCGGTAGAGAACGCATACAACGTATACCTGTCTTCACATTCGGGAAGCTCGAATGCTTACACCGGTGCCACGTCAACGAACTACTTCTTCGATATTGCCGCTAAACCTAGCAATGGCGAGGAACCCTCTGCGACAAATTTATCGCCCTTGTACGGGGGCCTGGATCGGTTTGCTCAGTTCTTCATCGAGCCTCTGTTCCTATCCTCGACGTTAGACCGTGAGCTGCGCGCCGTCGACTCCGAGAATAAAAAGAACCTGCAGAGCGATCAATGGCGCCTCCACCAACTAGAGAAGTCCCTGTCTAACCCTAAGCACCCCTATTGTCATTTTTCCACGGGGAACTTTGAAGTACTTAAGACGGAACCCGAATCTAAAGGCATAGATGTTCGACAAAAATTCATTGACTTCCACGAGAAGCATTACTCCGCCAACCGGATGAAGCTGTGTGTCTTGGGCCGGGAACCGCTCGATGTTCTTGAAAGATGGGTAGCCGAACTGTTTTCCGGCGTGCCGAACAAAGGTCTTCCGCAGAATCGCTGGGAAACCGAGGTGCCGTTCACTAAGGATCATCTGTCTATGCAATGTTTTGCAAAACCGGTTATGGATTCTAGGGAGTTGAATCTCTATTTTCCGTTCCTTGACGAGGAATATCTTTACCGAACTCAACCGAGTCGTTACATTAGCCATCTGATAGGCCATGAGGGCCCTGGTAGCATAATGGCTTACTTGAAATCCAAAGGGTGGGCTAATTCACTAAGCGCCGGTGCATACCAAATATGTCCAGGTACACCCGGAATTTTTGACTGCCAAATCCGGTTGACAAAAGAGGTACGATATCGCTATTCCTGCGGGGACACCAGTTACTAATGTTGTGATATAGGGGCTAAGACATTACAAAGAAGTCGTTAAAGTATTCTTCCAATATGTATCACTTCTCAGGCAAATACCCCCTCAAGAATGGATATTCGATGAACAGAAGGGCATGGCGGATGTCGACTTCAAATTCAAGCAAAAGACGCCCGCTAGCCGGTTTACGAGCAAGATATCCGCTGTGATGCAAAGGCCATTGCCGCGAGAATGGTTGCTCAGCGGACAAAGCCGTCTGCGGAAATTTGACCCGGAGGATATTATTAAAGGGGTACAACTCTTGCGACCTGACAATCTCAGAATGGCTATAGTGTCTCGGGATTTCCCAGGGGATTGGGATCAGAAGGAGAAATGGTACGGTACCGAATATAAGTCTGAGAAGATTCCCGAGGACTTTCTAGCCGAGATCTCCATGGCTTTAAAATGCACCGCAGCGGACCGTCTTCCCGCGCTACATCTTCCGCATAGAAACCAGTTCATTCCGACAAAGCTCGAGGTGGAAAAGAAAGAGGTTGAACGGCCAGCCTTAGCACCTCGAGTAATCCGCAACGATGAAGTGGCGCGAACGTGGTACAAGAAGGACGATACCTTTTGGGTCCCGAAGGCGAACCTAATTGTGAGCATAAAAAATCCGAGCATATTTGCCTCAGCAGAGAACTCGGTCAAGTCGAAGTTGTTCACAGATCTGGTGCGAGATGCACTTGAGGAATATTCATACGACGCCGAGCTTGCTGGTTTGCAATATAATGTCAGTCTCGATTCTCGAGGTCTTTTCATTGAGGTATCTGGTTACAATGATAAACTGCCAGTATTGCTAGAGCAAGTTCTCATCACTATGCGAGATCTCGAGCTCAAAGACGAGCGGTTCGAGATCATCAAGGAGAGGTTGACCCGCGGCTACAAGAACTGCGAATTACAGCAACCTTTCACGCAAATCGGTGATTACGTTTCGTGGCTCACATCCGAGCACGACTACGTGGTTGAACAACTGGTTGCCGAGCTACCCGGGATCACGGCCGATGCCGTAAGACAGTTCCACAAGCAGATCATGTCACAGCTACACATCGAGGCGTACGTACATGGAAATGTGTACAAAGAGGATGCCTTGAAGTTGACAGACATGATTGAGATGATATTGAAGCCCAGGGTTTTGGCAAAGGAGGAATGGCCGATCATTCGATCGTTAGATTTCCCGCCGGGGTCGAACTATCTCTTCAGGAAAACCTTGAGGGACCCTGCGAATGTCAACCACTGCATTGAGTACTACCTCCACATTGGTGATAAAGGGGATCGTATGATCCGTGCCAAGACTCAACTTCTTGACCAGATTATCCACGAGCCGGCCTTCGATCAGCTGCGAACCAAGGAGCAGCTTGGTTATGTAGTCTTTAGTGGTCTACGTAGTTCCGCAACCACGTACGGATTCCGCTTTATAATACAAAGCGAGCGTACCTCGGAATATTTAGAATCCCGCATAGATTCTTTCCTGGCTACGCAGACTTCGTCTCTTGAGAATATGAGCGATGCAGACTTCGAAAGTCACAAGCGAAGCGTAATCATTAAACGTCTCGAGAAGTTGAAGAACTTAGATCAAGAGACCGGGCGGCACTGGGCGCAGATCAACAATGAATACTATGACTTTGAAGCAGGTACAGTGCAATTACCACCCGTAAACCCGTCGGTCACATCAGCTAACAGCACGCAGCCCAGCGAGACGCAGCCCAGGTAAAGCAACTCACGAAACCAGAGATGGTGGAGTTTTACGCGACATACGTAAAGCCCACTTCGCCAATGCGAGCGAAGTTAGTAGTGCAGCTCATCGCGCAAGGTATCAGCCCCAAGGTGAAGGAAGTCGAGGAGTCAAGCAATGGAGACACAACTACTACTCCGTCAAACGGTACAGAACCGCTCCTGATTCGGAACGTACGGGATTATAAAGCGGGACTCTCGGTGACGGCAGGAGCTCGTCCGATTCGGGATCTCAGCGATTTTGAAGAGATAGACTCCAAACTTTGATGAGACAGTCGCGCAAGGAAGCGCTTGGTAGATGGTAGAAGGCAAAGAGCTATACCCTTTTCTTTTGCATAGTACATTACGGCTTGTTTTAGTTCTGGGGTCGAGGAGGCTAAGGATGGGCTCTCTATAAAGCGATGTAGAACTGCTTGAGTAGCACGGATTATGGCTCCTTAGACTAGACCACTGGGAGACTCATATGGGCTTATTCTATCACTGGTTCCGAATCGGTCTCAGGGACTAGTAGTACCTAGACAAACGAAACGCCCTCATAGATGTGGAGAACTGGAGGCGAATGAGGACTGGGTGTCCGCTATACGACGCCATTCAGAAACAAACTCGTAGTACAAGATAGAATAAATAACTCTGGAACGTACACATACGAATAAAGCCCTCATCCAGAAAGCGAGACCAGTTTTATATTTTGCGCCTATATATTTCCCTGTGGCGCACTCAACACATACATTACAAACATACCTAGCTTATATACGGGTAGGTAGGTAACTTAAAAGGGGTGGGGGGTTAGGGTTAACTTGTAAGTTTGGTACTAAAAGGGGTAATGGAGATAGGTGCAATGGATAATTATTTTGTGTCACGCCTCCTGACCAAATGTCCAGTCCATGGGCAACTTAATACTAGGATCTATCTATGGTACTAAAATAAAATAAAAACCATCCATCTCTTTAGGTTTCTTTTGATGTCACTGGGTACCTCCACTGTTGCTGTTTCGGACGTTTTAGGTACCTGAGCACCTAATCGTTGGTAAGTAGTGACTACCTGCAAAAATAATAAATCATAACATGTTCCTGGTAATGGTGAGTTGAGGCAGGAGGTATCCAGTACCTGATGTCGCTAAGTAAAGTTTTAGCGCAAGTACCTAGGTACCTAGGTACACAGGTAGGTGCCTTCCACCATTGCTGCCTCCACTCGATTTGTTAGTTCCCTTTTCTTTTTAAATAATTTTTTTCTTTTCAAGGTGGCGCTCCCCAAAAAATAAATACTTGACGGTTAGGTAATCGATGCGCATCACCAATACCCACCCACCTGGGCACATAAGCCGAATCTCCTTGGCACATTTCACAAGTCACGGCATACCTACCTAGGTTTGTATCGTGGATTAATTCCTCGACAGAAGATCAAATAAGTTCATCTATTCACTATTCACTATCCACTATTCACCTAGAATAATACACTTGTCTTTTCTTTTCCAGTTTCCCAGCCAGTCGAATAGATTCTAGCAAATCATCCATCCGATTGCTGAGTCGTTCAAGCCAAGGTACCTACTTTGTCTGACCACCCACCACCTACCTAAGTACCTCTAGGGTAAGGTCAACCACCTCCAGCTACAGTTACCTAGGTACCTAGGTACATAGAGGGACACTGGCTTAGGGAGTCTGTCTTACAGACGACGCAGTCCGTACCTAGGTAGGTACCTACCTACCTATACCGGTACCTAGTAGGTACCTTCAGTTTCACGGAACTCGGATTTTCCACCTAAAAGCGTACTCAACATCAGAACTTGGACCAATGAATAGCCTAGAACAAACAACAATTATTCGATCATTCGTGTAAGATTCCTCTTACATTTTCTACACGACGCACCACGACGTCTTGCCCATAAGTATACCTCCCTCCCCAAACCATCGCCAATCTTTTTTTTCTAGAGCTGCTCAACAGCAGCTCACCGTCAAGACGTCTTCCTCAAAGAAAAGGAAGATTTCAACTCGCCAATCCGCCGCTACAGACGACAGCTTAGATTGCAATAGTTCATCCGACACGCCTATTCAATCCTGCGAGCAAGACGCCGATCCTAGCTTCTCCTTCTCTGCCTCCTCCGACAACCTTGCTGCAGTCTCGCCTAACTATCACCGTCTCGATTCCGTCCCCCCAGCTTCGAGCCTCCCACCTCGATTGCAGACGACTACAAGTAACTTGAATTACCCCGAATACGTCTCGTCCGCCGCGAGCTCTCCATCAGGTGCCTACGCCGATCTTACCATCAGCAGCGATCGTGGTGCTGATACCCCGGGACCTGACTTCAGCTCTGCAGCTTCTAGCCTGCATCCTCCCTGCAGAGCCGGTTCACCGTTCACCAAAACCACCCTTCACCGTGCTGTTATGGGTGGCGCGGCCGAGTTCCCTGAGAGGGCTTCATCTCCACTGAAGCGACGTGCTTCCAGCATGGAACCTGACGCAGCAGATCAAGATGACGCCGAAGATGTCGACATGATTACAGCACCGCCGTCCGACACCGTGGACACGTCTAAATCCGAACAACCCAGTGTGGCCAGTCCGGCAAGTCCATCTCCTTCGGTAGACGAGCAAAAAAACACAGTAACCGAGGAAGCAGTGCAGCCGATGGACGTATTACCAGGTATGGTGGCTGTAGAAGTAACTAGGCGATGTAAACTGACTTATATATCATAGGATGTCAACTGCCGGCGTCGATAGAAGCGCACGTGAAGGCCATTAGGACATTTGTAGAAGAGCAAGCTTCTCAACCCCTTACAGAAGGTCAGCAGTGCTTTTTGGTCTCGAGACGTTGGCTGGCTAAAGTGCCGGACGACCTATCACCAAAACATAGTATCAGCGACTGGTCTTCAATACCACCGGTAGATAACTCGGACATCATTTTAGAGGTCATAGATGATCCTTGCGTTGGCAACAGTGTGGATATCCTGAAGAGGAAATTTGTTCGGTTGAAGCAAGGTTACGATTCAGAACAATTCGAAGCATTCCCCCCGAGTGCCTGGGAACTGCTCATGCAATGGCCAGGTTTAAAAGACGGCCAGTTACCTATTATCCGCTCGGCTCATGCCACAAAAGACGATGGGAAAAATATCATGTGGGAATGGCATCCACCCGTGCTCACCATATATCGAGTTTGGTCTGCAATTAGTGAGCTACCTATTGATGCAGCCATGAAGAGCAAGAACCCGCCGCCCCCGAGACTTGTCCGCAGTCGCAAAACAAAATTCCAGATCTTTTTAAAGCAGGCGAAGAGGGTAGCAGGAATAGATTTAACGGAAAGGGTTCGATCATGGAGTGTTTTACAACCACCGATTGAGCAGACCCCTCGCAGTGGGATGCTAACTCCGCTCACCTCTGAAGATGGCCCGGAATACACTACATCTCAAGCCTGGAAGCACCTCCTTTTGGATGTTGAATCCTTTCTGGCCCTTGAGAAGGGCGCCGAGAGAGAGTTAATTGATTTTAGTGATCTCACCAATTCGCGGGACCCGAAACCATCACTAAAATCACTGGGCTACTTCGCAATAGCGCAGGACCAGGCCATCGTCCTGGATCCTCACGAAAGTGGCACTAACTGGACTTCTACTCTAACTTCTTCGCAAGCCCGAACATCGCTGGCTTCGTTACCTTCCAGAAATACCTCCACGAGTCTAACTGTGCAAAATCGGAATGCTAGAAGTGGCCGGACCAGTCCTGTACTCTCAGGACCTTTAACGCGTGGTAGATCACAGAAATCTGGGCGGGTTCCTGGATGCGTCGGATTGTCTAATTTGGGAAATTCGTGTTACATGAATGCGGCCCTGCAGTGCGTGAGGGCTGTCGAGGAGTTAACCAAGTATTTCCTCGCGGGCGAATGGGAGAAGGAACTCAACAAGGAAAACGTGCTCTCTCATAATGGAGATGTAGCCGCCGCGTATGCCTTTCTCCTGAAAGAGATATATAAGGACTCGTCACCGGGTTCCGTTTCGCCCAGGCAATTTAGGAATACGATTGGTCGGTACTCGGTCGGATTTTCTGGCTACGGACAACAGGACTCGCAGGAGTTCCTTGGTTTCTTGCTCGACGGTCTGCAGGAAGATCTCAGTCGGATCAAAAAGAAACCTTACATTGAGAAGCCAGATTCTACCGACGACATGGTAAACAACCCTGTTGCGATTCGACAGATGGCGGAGAAGGTGTGGGATATCACCAAGAAGCGTGATGACTCCGTGATCGCAGACCTATTTACCGGCTTGTACAAGTCGACGCTAGTTTGCCCAGAATGCCAAAAGGTTAGCATCACGTTTGACCCGTTCAATAATTTGACCTTGCCTCTCCCTTTGGAAAACAAGTGGACTCATACCGTCAAATTCTTCCCGCTGAACGACCGACCTATCGATATCAGAGTCGAACTGGATCAACATGCCAGCATCAAGTCTCTCAAGGAGTTTGTATCCACCAGAACGGGCGTATCGATTGAACGCCTCTTTGGTGCAGAAGAGTGGAAAGGCAAATTTTACAAAAATTATGCAGACCTGGCATGTGCATCAGAGGAGATCGGTGCCAACGACAATCCTTGGTTCTATGAGCTGGAGGCCAAACCCACCAATTGTGGCCTCAAGCCGCCAAAAAAACAGAAGCCTGGGGATGACGAGGATGAACACAACGCCTCAGCTTCATGGGACGATGCGCAAGCTGAGATGCTGCTTGTCCCTATCTTCCATCGTCGGCAAGTGACCGGGAAGCCCAGTTTTCATTCGACTAAATGGACAATGACCTGTGCTCCCCACTTCATCGTCGTGACGCCCGAAGAAGCCAGAAGTGAGGATGCTATCCGTCGTAAGATCTTGGAAAAGGTCGCCACGTTGACGAAACATCCCTTTTTCGCGCGAGTCGAGGAATCTGATGGCTCTGACAGTATCGATTCTGAGATGGTAAGAGTAGGCGATTCTGATGCCGGTTCTTCGAGTGAAGGCCGAGTAGTTGACCAGTCCGTCAAAGGGGAGGATGACATTGTTGACATACAGATGAAAGACGCCAGTGATACTAAGAGTAACACTCGAATGTACGTCTTGCAACCCTTTGGCGGTCAGAAATACGACTAACTTGTTTTCAGAAACCCCCCTGTGAGACAACAATTCTGCCGCAAGCGACCCTCTTGGGTAGACCCTGGAAAATTCCTTCCTTCGCAGTTGCAAAATCTGTTTGACATGTGCATCTATTCGGAATCAGGCGCCTGGCTACCAACCGGTATGAACGGCCTTGGTGAAGATAAGGAGTATCCGAGGCTCTCTCTCAGAATTCCACCTGAGTCCCCGTCATCGGAAGACCAATTCGACAATGCGGCGTCGAATGAAGAGTCTAGCTCCGACGAAGCCCCCCACCAAAGTACTGGTCAATCCCTCACGCGAATGAATGAGGAAACCGACGAGGAGGATGCGAGCCCGGTTGTGAAGGTAGGACATGCCAAGAGATCCCTGTTCGGAAAACTAGAACTTCGTCCTGCTAAGAGACAATGTACTAAGAGAGGACTAATGCCCATGCAGTCTGCGCCCCACCGCTCCAAGCCTGGTAGACAGCCGAAAACGAAAGGCAAGCAAGCCCATAGCCAGAAGCAACTTAAAACATACAGGATGCAGGGGAAGGCAAATAGAAAGAAGCGTCAGCAGCAGCAGCGGCAGGTAAAAGAGAAAGAGAAGCAGCAGAATCTAGAACCGGAGGAATCATTTAGCACGAATGAGATTGGTCCCGACGGCGGCCCCTTAATCCGTCTCAGAGAAGGGATCGTTGTGAATTGGTCTGATCGCGCTTATGAGGAAATCTTCTTCGATAGCAATACCCTTTCCAGCGATAATTCACTCGCGACGTGGGATTCATGCGAAACCTTACCTGACCCTGACCTGGATAAAGCTCAGGCGGCCCGGACTAGGCGTCGGAAGCACGGCATCTCCCTCGAGGCGTGTCTTGATGAATTCGAACGAGAGGAAATTCTATCCGAGCAGGATATGTGGTATTGCCCTCGCTGCGAGGAACATCGTCGAGCCAGCAAGAAGTTTGATCTGTGGAAAACACCAGACATTTTAATCATCCACCTAAAGAGATTTAGCTCTAGCGGCTTCAGGAGAGACAAACTGGAGGTCTCGGTAGATTTTCCTCTAGAAAACCTCGACATCACGTCCCGAGTTCTCCAAAAAGAAAACGGCAAACAGGAAGTTTATGATCTTATCGGAGTCGATTGTCACTGGGGCGGCTTAGGAGGAGGCCACTACATTGCTCACGCAAAGAATTTCGTAGACGGTCAATGGTATACATACAACGGTACGTGCTGCTGATCTACTACTTCTTTACCATTGCTAACTATCCTATTAGATTCTTTGGTAAGCCGCGCTTCGATGGATAGGATTGTGGATGCATCCGCATACTTGCTGTTCTACCGTCGACGATCTGAAATACCTCTTGGTGGTCCTCAATTTCAACAAATCCTGGCCAGGTTTGTAGACGATCCCTCCGACAACGAACTCCCCGATTCGGGGGAAGATCAAGGTCTCGGCGAAGGCTTCTCCCCGAATGGGTCGTCGAGCGCCTCACAAGGAGTAGGAGCTGGTCCCCTGCACGGTAACACCGGAACTTCGACAATAAATTTTGGCCTGGGGAACGAAAATAACGAGTACAACTTCAGGGAGATGAACCCTACTGATGACATTACCAATGAAAACCCGCCCCTTGGCGTCCATCAAAGCATCGAGGAAGACGAAGGTATCGACGTAACTGCAGATACGACACGATCGCCAGGCTTCCAACCCATCGCAACCGGCAATTCTTGGAATTTCAGTAATATTGAGAATGTCCCTGGGGAGAGTCCCTTTGACTCCGATGCCGCCTCGGACGAAGCACAGCACAATTCATCCGGCGACGAACGGGCGCTTAGCCCCCGTGATACAGATTTTGAACCAGACCTCGAACCGGAATATACAAGCACGTCGCATTACGAATCGGCGCCAGAACCCGAGGTTAACCCACTCTCATACAATGAACCTCCGCCACCTGATTACAGTGAGATGACAAGAGACGACATTCACCAGATTTGGGACGAGAAACATACAATCCATAAAGTACCACCCGAGGGCGAGGCTGAACAGCTATCCGAAGATGCAGCAGAGATCCATTTAGGCGAAGACGATAAGATCAAGTTAGGCTAGGCGGCAAACTCTGAGCAGCTAGGTCTCACCAGCAGGATAGCACATCTAGTCCGAATCGGAATGTGTTATTAGGCACACTCTTCTGTTTTGTTTTGTTACGTCCTAGTATATTGGTAGGATAAACCTTGGTACTTATGGGTTAGTGACTACCTATAAGTTCCCGCTTATTAGCGACTGAAGGGTCCAGTATCGGGATACGCATACCTGCGCGTTTGATGTGACAACGCATTCGGGATGGATCTACGATAGTCTCATGGTAATAGAAACACCAAAGCACTTAAACATAGACGTCCATCCATTAGATATGACTAGTACGGCATTATGAGGATAGTAGCATGACAATAAATGCGAGAGGAGCAAGGGGATTTATGTAAGGCATCATCCAAGCCGGGGCATGAGTGAACGGACGGCTTGGACGGCGGAAATGGTTTGCATCCTTGGCCACATTAGGGTTGCGATAGGGTCTACCGGTGCCCTACTATGAGGTTTAATAGACTGTCTTGCATCTAAGTGTATTATTTGGCTATAGTGAACCTTCGCAACTACCCACACGTGAGCTTACGTTAAGTAATCACTTGCTATATATGATATAGAGCTTTAATATATCCTCGCAGTCTGCTCGGGTTGTTAAGAATAGGTAGCTGATGAAACAATCTTTCAGCCGCCTCCCGCAGGCTTATAAATACATGCTCGTTCGTCTCGTCTGACCTCATCTTATCTGTCACTGCTCTATGTAAGAGCAGACGAAGACGAAAAATAAAAATGAAAAAAGGCGTTTATTTACTCAGCTGAAATGCGTATATGTGGTGTTACGGATAGGGCTGATCTTATATTATTATTATTGTACGTATGTACATATATGATCTGGTGACTCGGGGTTTGGGCGAGAACCCGCCACCGTCATCGTGGCGAGGCGATACATACATACATGTGAAGGCGTAAGCAAAATAAGGAGGAGGTTTGTAATACCTTTTTTTAATTTTAAGAAATGGATTAATTTGCTGGACGAGACAACGGCCTTAGCTACTATTACCTCGCTCTCTCTCTCTCTCTTTCTCTCTCTTTATCTATCTTAGATTTGGGTTTTACATAAAAAGAGGCTGTGCGAGAGAAGTATCGGCAGACACGTCGTCGCTTGGGGCTGCCTCGGGGAGGCACAGGCTTTCTACCCGCCGACCTTCTCGAACAGGACGCGCTGCGTTGCGTTGCTTTGCGTTGCGTTGCGGGCTTCCGCGGCGTGTCGCTCGCGCGGCCGATCAGAGTTACCCGAGTCGGCTGGCTGGTCGTCTCTCCTCGCGATGTGATTCGCGGAGCTGGCTATAGGTTGTATATACGTATGGTGTATGTTATGTACCTACCTATGCATGTACGTGCGGCTGACTGTTCGACGTGTCATCGCCAAATGTTAAAAGGACCTTACATCATGTGTTTTTGGGGCCTGAATTACTGGACTGTGTATGTATGTGTGTGTGTGTATGTATCTACCTAGGTAAAGAGACACCGAGGGCGCCGTGAGAGATATTTCGGTTTCTTGTATTTGCTTATTGGCTTTGTGTGGTCTATAGGTCCTATAGGTGGTCTAAGAGAGCGCCTCATTTACCTTCATATTCATTAAAAGAAGTCATGGCGGCTTTTAGCATTCACGCGAGGACCTTTGACAACTCGTTATGATAAAACAGAATGTGTTTATTCATACTTAGGTACATACCTACCTAGGTAGGTAGGTAAAATGTACCCCGGTAACCTAATTGCTAGAAAGGGGGGCGTACTCGGGAGTTTTACAGGCGTTTGTATGTAGATTCTGATTTTTTGGTACTTACCCCGTACCTGTTTCCCACGTGCCTGGTTCGCCTTGTGCTCTCCTGGCCAAGCTGGAAGAAACCGCTACAAGGTTCGAACTACCGAATAAGGTATTGGTCGGTTTGGACTTCCTCCCCTATTTAGACCGGCCGGTGACATGTATTCAATGGAAGTCGGACGAAGCCCGAAGTGCCTTCGTGATTACCTTACGTAGCGTAAAACCTTTTCACTTAGACCGGCCTTAAACCTTAGGACCAGAGCCTTAAACAAAAGGGGATACACTGTTGGAAATACCTACATCAACCCGTTCGATTGGCAAGCTGCTGTGATTTGAAGGGTTATAGGCAGGTTAGAGGATTGGTCCGTTTGAGGGCTCATGGACGAGTGATAGTTTCGGAGACATAGAGCAAATCGGGCTTTTGATCCGCTGCAGGTGAAATCTCTAGGCACAGATCGCTCGAGACTCTAAAATCCGTGATTAAGATTTCCTGATAACTTCCCGCCTAGCTATTCGGCAATTTTGCTTGCTATTCATTAGAAGTACTCTTCAGGAGGACACGTAACTCATCTAGAACAAGGAATCCGGCATGACATATCGAGATGTGACATAGTAGTTGATGGGTTATTCTTAGGGAACAGAAAGCATCCCCTCGTAAGGAACACAAAAGTTCAGTGTCGTCGGTGTGTAGGGATGATAAGATCTTGCTGCATCGGTCCAGTGCCTCGTTTTAGGCCCAATCCCCAGCTGTGGTAGTCGATCACATTCGCGGGACTGAAAATACGACTCTAATCAGTCCACGTTCGCTGGCATGACGGCGCTTCAAGCTGAGACAAATATAGAAAGCCGCGTTGGCGGGTAAAGGAGTATATAACGATTGGTAGAAGATGACGACAGCCTGCCGGTCAGGGAGGAAGCCTTACCAATCTCGGGGATATTCTTGGCTGCGGAGTGCTTCAGTTAAGCTTCGACGAGTTCAACTAAGGCAACCAGGCAAAGAGGCAGATAACCAGAATGAGTGCGGGAAAATCCGCACACGTATACCATATGAGATGCAGGCCTAGGACCCTAAATGGGTAGGATCGTCCGCAATGTGAAGGCGACGTAGTGTAGAGTCATGCTTCTCATAGCCGTATACGGCAGTCAGAGATACCTGAATTTCTTTTTAAGTTAGCTTCCACGGAGCTTGATAAGAAGGGTGGCTCCGGCTAAGACTTGGAAATCTTGGATATCCGAGAAGGAGATTTATACCATAGGCTCGCTGACTCGGTATGTAACTAGGTAGGTATTAATAAGGCAGGTGAACGGGATCGTAGTAAGGCTAGAGGCTGAGCAAAAACGGATACGGTGAAGAATGATCAACATTTCCCAAAGTTTGTTAACGTTAAAATAGTTAAAATAGTCGACATATATGCGGCACTTAGGGTTTAGGAGGCGAGTTTCCTTAACATTTGATGTTTAGCATCTAGGTTATCGACCTCCGCCGTCTTTGTTGTTTGTTGAAGTGACCTTTATATCTGGTGACTGACTGACAAGGCGAATGCAGATTCGAGGTAGACAAGGAGAGAATCTCGCATACTCGTCTACGGGCATGAAAGGTTACCAGATCGGTAGAAAAAAAAATTGAATACTTAATATTCTTACCACGTTGTCTTGGACTGTTGTGAAACCTGGGGAAGGTCTTCCGTCGGGACGACCCTGGTGTTTTTAACACATACATATAATGACAGATGACAAGTAACAATACTACTCACCTAGGTGCTCATAGCCTAACTACCAGGTAGGTAAGATAATATGGCTATAGAGTATGGTACCTAGGTAAAGAGTGATAGCTATCTCGGATCCAGATAAGCAAGGCAGATCTCACTTTTGCTTAGCCTCGCTGCTTCGTCAATCGCGTCGCATTCCGTCAATCCGGTCGCAGCTCCAGACCAGATAAAGAAGGTAGCCAGCCAGCCAGCCAAAGGGGAGTGCAGTCCTCTTAATAGTAGAATAATAGTAGAATAATAGTAGAATAATAGTAGAATGATAGTAGAATAAACAATAGTGGTCTACGCCAGAGTACATAATACTAGCCACGGCAAACAGAGATCGTAAACCGAGACAGGCAGGTTAGATGCTAGGAACACCCATAATAACCATGCAAGCATGTAATGGCAACAAAAAGGTAAACGGAGTGAAGATCTCTGAATATTTAAGGACTACATAATATGTAAGCATTTCAAAGCTTGGATCAAACAGGGGCAGAGGGGACGAATGGGTCGTCCACACTACACTAGTGTGCGAATGAACAAGGCATGGAGAATAGATCCGATAGCCTCGATTCGTGATGTTTCGCGTGGGTGGGGTTTGATATAGAACCAACAGATCCGTCTCTTGATTTCAGCGATGTTACTGTAAGAGGAAGGTGGACATAGAGGAACCGGCAGAGTTGCTGTTTGGGGATGCCATCGCCGAAAATGACTAATACAAAAAAGGTACATGATCATGATAGAAAAGATGAAATGATGAAAAGATGAAAAAAGGGGGCAAAGCTTCAATGTAGGGCAGGGGTTGGATAATTCAGGGACCCAGGACCGAAA
The DNA here is from genome assembly GCA_902806575.1 of Jackrogersella multiformis. Taxonomy (NCBI): domain Eukaryota; kingdom Fungi; phylum Ascomycota; class Sordariomycetes; order Xylariales; family Hypoxylaceae; genus Jackrogersella; species Jackrogersella multiformis. The sequence continues at coordinate 1,174,154 of CADCXD010000002.1, read as the reverse complement.
GGAAGAGATGCGGTTAAAGGTTTGCGTGTACCAAACGGTTTATCAAGGATCAAGGATAAAAACGTTCCTACCTTGTATGAAGTTTATCAACCTCGGAAGGACTCGACAATTACCTAGGTAAGTACGTAGTAGACAAATATATACATACTTAGGTACATATATATATACGCTACTTAGGTAGTTACATATTTACCTTGTTACCATAAATTATTACCTATACGTACAGGTATTGTAAGTAATATATCTACATTTATGAGAGATGTTGCTAATAAACCTCTTTTCTCGAAATGCAGAAACTGACTTATATCTTAATACTATCTTTCGTCATTTAATAATGAGGAGAAGAGCTAAATATTCGTCATCGTGAATGACTCGTTAGATCGTTACTCGATAGACAAGCATGATTAATACTTATCTAGTACCGGTACCTAAATAAGTAATGAGTCACTGGCTTATGTTAAGGCTGTTCCTCGTCTCATATCCTCAAGCTAAGGACGAACTACCTAGTTAGGTCGGATCTAAGATCAGAGACGACATTAGCTCCGAAGAGAGACCCAGACAAGTAGCGTCAAACTGGTAAAGTCCCATCTAGGCCACATCCATTATCTATCGCACGATATAACAAAAAGGCGTCATGATTTTGGCATAATGTAGTCTATCAGAACACGGTGGACTCCTATTATCATCATCGGTGTTTGCTTTGTCGAATCTTCATCATCTGCAACTTAAGTAACTGCTTCAGCTGCTACATATAGAGCGATAATAATACGAAGAGATGATCTGACAAAAAGGTCCCGAGCCTCCCGCTTATGGTGCCTAACTAGCAAAGCGGTAAAGCTATCAAGAGGAGGTGAACGTGAACCGAATGAATGATAAATACGTGTCTGTAATGAATTGATTTCGGCCGGTCGAAAAGTTAAGGCGTTTTTAATCCGAGCTAGGTACATAGAAAATCCAAGGTTGGCTTGGGTTGCGAATTATGTACCTACATAAGTCGATGAATTGATCGACAAGCCACACTAAGATGGTACAATTAGTGTAGTAGTAGGTAGGTAGAATAAAAAGAAAAAGAACTAAAATACCTAACATAAAAAAGGCTAAAAAGAACGTGCCTGTGTAACCGCTTGCGTAGGTACGGTATGAAATTTTGGGAGATTTGGGAGACGCGATTGATTGGCTGGATGAAACCCACCTTTCCCGCTTTATCCACTTGTCCACTTATTCCTTCCTTTTTCCTTTCGCCTTCCAAGGTCCGTTCTTTACATAGCACAGGCTTCCATCAGGCTTCTGGAAGGCTTCGAAGCTAGCCCGAAGCCCCTCCTTGTCCCCTCTTAGCTTCGCCAAGGAAGCTCGTGGTTGCTCGTGGTTGCCCGGCCAGGCAGGGGGTTCCCGGGCCACCACGCAGGGAACTGCAGTGTCGCGACCAGTCAGGTCGATTCCTTCCCTGAAGCTTGTCGGTTTTTAGCGGATTTTGCTTACGATGCACACGCGCATGGAACAAGAGACGTAAGCAGGCCTGAATCGGTCATCAATCGCTACTAGGCGGCAGCTCCGAAACCGATCGTGTGGTTGGAACTTTCGCATTCACCACTTTTACTCCCAATTTCGCCATCCCTATTATTGGTTGCCATAATCACAATTATTAACAAGCTATCTTCCCATCAGCCGCACGGATCAGGGATGATATACCATAGCGCGGCGTATCTACTGGTAGGTAGTATGTAAGGTCGACTAATAAAAGCGAAGCCCACTTCCAAGGTTTATTATGTACATACGTATGTACAATATAAGGTACATACGCGCACATATATATTAGTACCTACCTAGGTACATTAGGTAGGTATCTTAGCTCAGGTAGCTACCTCGGTACATACCTAGGTAGCTTGGGTAGTAGCTACCATACCTAGGTACCTAGAAATATTGTATCCATGGATAATACAACATGTACTTAAGGCATGTATAAGACTCTGAAGAGGGCAGGTCGGTCTTGGTCGGGAAGGCACCTACCTGTCGCGATATGAGGATATGAGGGGTACGGCCCGTATTGTACATGGAAACATCCGTGGGACTGTATCTGTACCACAGCTTCATGTACATAGCCCCATGGCCCCCCGTCTTCCGTGGTACGAACTTCGTTTTCAAGGCTGTTTTCGATGTTGCGAATTTCAGATGCAGTCATGTACTACCTACCTCTAAGTATGTATGTATGTATATTAGGTATGTATATTGGGTATGTATGTGGTGACATGTCGATCCGCACACGATGGATTCTGGAAGATGATTAACCGGTCTCCAACTTTCAATGTTCGCGCGTCTCTAAAACACATTTTCTACCCAAGACTGTGATACAGATGCGACCAATATCTTGAAACCAACCACGACGACCATATAACGACATTTTACATCATCGATCCTTAAAATAACCAAACGGGCTACCTTGCTAAGGCTGCATAGGTATCGAGTTATCTCTCCCTCGAGTCCCTCTCATGACTTGACTTACACTGGAACTGCCTACCTACCTACATAGGTAGTATAGGTAACATACCTAGGCAGGTACTTAAAGTAGCGATACTCACAACACAAAAGATTCAAAGGTATACTTAAATAGACTTAATGCTTTACTACAACATTACCAACCACCCTAATGGGTCCCTCTAATACACCCGTGATCCTACCGCTGGGCTTTGAACATATTTACCTAGGTAGTTAGTGCCTTTGTACCTACATATGTACTACTCTATACATATCCATGGATGTACTATTCTTGTACCTAGGTACCTTGACTATGTAGGTAGGTACCTACCTAGGTAGGTAGTGGGCCTTCGAATTCCAAGCAAGCACCTGGGCAAGCACCTTTCACCTTTCACCCTTCGCTCTTCACCCTTCACTGCCGTCGCACTAAAAATGACACCCGATTAATCGCAAACTTCACTTTGTTCCCCTTCTTCTCTTTCTTCCCTCTTATTGTTGCAATCCACATTAGGACTGCGTTTGGTCTCTACGCCTTTTCCTGTATCCATCGACTGGCCTTCCACTCGTCATTTGTTACCTCGATTACCTTCGAAATACCTACTTGCTGTTCTCCTTGCCCCCCCTTGCTTTTATTTCCCTGCCGAAACGCCACATATCGACCAACTGTACATACCTACCATACACACTATCGCTTTCCATCCACTCATCGACGACCATTGTATTGCCTCTACACTAGCTTCTCGACTTCAACATTAGATTAACCTGAAGGATAAGCCCAGATTTTCGAGCATTTCTTTTTTGGACTTGGCCACCACGATTATTCCCTTCTCTACGACGTATAGAAAAAGAAAATAGTTTAAAAAAAAGGTATCACCCCTAGACAAACTAGGAATCGCAGACCTTGCGAGACGCATTGTCGTTCCCGTTCGAGTGTAACGTCGTTCCTTTCCCCCAGGACTTCTAGGGCCTCGCAGTAAAAGTGTGAAGCGCGACTACCCTCCCGGCTCTGATTCTGTCCATACACATTCGATCATAGTCGACACGCATATGTGCGTCTTCGCTTGCTTCGAATCCCATGTTACTAATCAGTTCTACCATTCCTCGACGTCTTCCTTCGAAGCTGCATAGCCAATAACTACAGCGCAACTGTAATTTGTCACATGCGCATTTCGTCTCTCGGATTTCCTGGATGGTTGTTCTTGGTAGTGTGGCCTAAATTTGAGTGGCTGGCCTGTTGAGGCATCTTCGAATCCCGAGTACGACTACTGCGACTCGACTATTATTGCTGTCGCACATACGATAGGATATACATATACTATCGCGGCCTAAGACACAATTCAGCTTATACTCGCGACCCAATTGATTTCTTCTCTTTACACAATTATTTATATCCGTGGTCCATTTCGGTTGCGACGACAAACTACTTCGGCGGAAGTGCTCCGGTCGCCTGACTGGATGTCATAGCCCGCCGTGATGGATAGTGCAACATGTAATGTTATCTACGTGGACCGCAAAGTGCTCGAGGACCGAACGCTTAGGTCTGATGGCGCAGAGCTACTGGAGTCTGGTGAGCTTCGGGATAACCTAGGACTCTTGCTCGACGCCTTCGGCGACGGTCAGTTTAGGACATTGACTACAACTTCAAGGCGGCAGCTAATATATGTTATAGTGTATGTGTGCGCAAGTGGTGTTGCTTGCATATCTAAGCTGTTTCACTTGCATGATACGTCCATGGTAGAGCTCAAACCGACACTTGTGCTGATCGATACACCGCACGACGAGCATGTGTTAGAACCATCGTTACCTGAACGAGATCATTCTCCTTGCTCTGAAGTTTCGCGGGGTGAACTAAAAGAAGGCGACGACGCGGGAGAATTGTATGGATTAAGATTACTAGAGCGGATTGTCTACGAGACTCATCTTAGAAGCCTTTCGAGATTAGTCGTACCAATTCCCGTCATTAGCTTCCCTTTACTGCAAAGTCCACCGGCGAGCGATGGCGCAAACGATGACCCCATACACTCTGGTTATACTAGCTACCTCTCAGAAGCACCGGATACAATTACCAGATCATTAACTAGCCGAGCCCTACTAAGAAGATGCCTCGACTCCGGCGCTGTCGACGTGATGGCTAGTCCATTGCATGTAAAAACCTTGACGACACTCGAAGTTCACGCGTATCGGGCCCATAAACAGGCTGCTAGGGAACAGCAAGCGGTGTTAGAGGTTCGGAGAGGCCGTAAGCGATCGTGGGTAGGTGTGCATGAGGATCAGCCTTACTCGTACCTTAGAGAGGCCATGGTATCCGGATTGATGAGAAGGATATGTCGTTCTAGCACAGAGCCCGATGATCGCATTGGGAGCGTCAAAATCAACGTCCCGTCTGAGCACCGATCTGAAATTGCCGAGGCTGTAGGCAAATGGCAATTCTGCGCCCATGATTTCGGTGATGATGCCCTCCTTGTTGCAGCCATCCTCATGTTTAAGCATGCTCTTTCTATGCCGGAACTTGAGCACTGGCGAATATCAACAGGTGAGTGATTTGCACTAAGCACTGCTGCGTCCTAGCTGACATACCATAAAAATCTAGACCAATTAACGACTTTTCTCGTCGCGACGCGAGCAGCTTATAATACATTCGTACCTTATCATAATTTCCGGCACGCTGTCGATGTTCTCCAGGCTACTTTCAACTTCCTTGTTCAGGTTGGGGCGTTGCCACCTTATCCCTCCCGATCTGGTCCTCCTGCTACACCAATAGAAAAATCGCCACTCGCCTATTTACTCAGGCCTTTCGAGGCGTTGACTCTTCTCATAGGAGCAATAGGCCATGACGTCGGTCATCCCGGCGTGAATAATGGCTTTTTAGTTGTGCTCAACGCACCGTTGGCGCAGCTGTATAATGACCGATCCGTTCTAGAATCCTTCCACTGCGCAGCCTATTCACAAATCCTTCGGAGATATTGGTCTAAGGTGTTCGAAGATACGAAGATGCGTACCCTAATGGTCAGCTCGATTCTGGCAACAGATATGGGCCTGCATTTTGATTACATGAAGAAACTCGACGACCTTCGAAATAAGTTGAAAGAGATAGATTCGATTGACTGCTGGAACGGGCGTATGATAGAAGAGCAAACTGCGTTCCTGTGCTCTCTGCTCATCAAATGCGCTGACATCAGCAACGTTGTACGTGCTATGTTTGCCACACCCTTGATTAACTTGGACGATGGCTAATGAAAACCGTTGTTAGGCACGAGAGCATCGGGCCGCCTTACAATGGATGTATATCCTCTGCGACGAATTCTCTAGGCAAGCAACAATGGAAAATGATATTGGCATCGTATCTTCCCTCATTTCACCGCCAAAGAAGGATTTCCTGTCATTAGCCCAGGCTCAGTTGGGGTTCATGAACTTGTTCGCCATTCCACTATTCCAGGGAATTGCTAAGGTGCTACCTGCAATGCAGTATAGTGTTGATGAGCTTGAGAAAAATAAGGCACTCTTCGAGAAGACCGTGGAAGAGATTCCAAGTATGGAAGATGAGCGGAGAACAAGGCTGACCGAAGGTGTCCTCTCACCTCATTCCCTAAGTTTAGTCATTCAACCTGAACGCGCCACCAATCTGCCGATAGATTCAGGGAAATCCGACTTGGTCCCGAACCATGCAAAAATGAAGCAAGCCGGTTCATCGCCACCTGATCAGTCCTATCGTATCCCTAGCATGCCAGGGAAATATAAGGAGATCAACGGCGTCTCAATCGGCTTCGATAGTATCGCAGATTTCGCAGCGAATGATCCGTTTAGCCTCAACGAGTCGGAGAATAAAGTGATCGGGCACAACGGAAAACAACGATGCAGCGAGACGACAGACGGTAGCAACTCGGTGCCGCCAGGGGATTGGCAGTCACAGGCTACTAGCGCTACCACAGGCAAGATGCCTCTCTCGCCGAGTACTCAAGGTACTAGTATTGTCAGCCAAGAATCCTTGGACCGCCCGTGTAACCTACCCGTCACAACAGTCACAGCGCCTGATTTCCGTCCAACGGCACTCATGGCAAGTTTTGAGTCCGGCAACTCCGAGGAGGACTCTAACGGCAATACTCTGAAGCCGGAACCTGAAAAAACGCTGAAAAAGAAGGGTAGTAGATTTAGGATGAATGTCTCTACATTTTTCCGCAGAAATAAGGGTGCGAGTTCGCCGTCATCTGGTGGCTCTTGAAGCTACCCAGGAACGGCAAAGCAGAAGTAAAGGCCGATACGAGGTACGAACATATAAATACATGAGTCGGACGACACGATAGCATCGGCACGCGACGCCAGGATTATATATCTATCCAATCAGCTAGGTGGCCCGATGAGTCGCGCTGATTTCTGCAACTATGAAGCAAGTTGCACAGGACGATTAGAAATGGGAGCACCCTACTCGTCACGTGTATATAAGTTGTACATCAGTGAGGAACGAGAGGGCGAGGATGCTCCTCTCGTCTTGGTAAATTACCAAAAATCTCAGGGAGAGGCTGGAAAGTAGGGAAGCCTAAGACGGAAGGAAATCACGGGCGGCGGCGGCGGAGTTACACTATTAAAGATGCATGCATGGCGTTTAGGAAAAAAAGGCTTGTGCGGGATAGGGATGTGCAGGCTCCAAACGAGAGGAAGTGTGCACACAGGATGGGACAAACAACGGAGTTTACGTTCTTGGACGGGGGTTATATATTTAAGGAGACAGCTGCGCGGCTCACACGAGACCATTGGCGGTAGCATGGGGCTTTTGCGCGAGGTTGTTCTCGTCGATATTCATATCAAATCCGTTAAATGAGGTGATTATCGCCACTCTCATATGTTTTGCTTCATGACGCTATAATATAGTAGTACATGTATGACCATATCAGAAGGGGGGGGGGGGAGATGTTAAGATAAATCGATAGAACCCCCGGGTTTGGCTTCGCACATACTATTATAAGATGAGAAAACCTATAAGAGCAGAATAAGACATCAGCGAACAGATGATGCAAGAAGCCCCTACGAGTGATGATCTATGGATACCTACCTAGGTCGGTATCTACGGGTAGCCGCATACGACCTTGAAACTACTCGGGCTTGGCTCACCAAACTCCATGCTTGGATGTTACCCAGGCATGTACAACTCTCGATGTTGACGACTGCGTACATGAGTAGCGTCATTACTGTTTGTGTCATGACCGTGACCTCCAATCTTGCAGCCGCCGGACGCGCGCGTTCTCTATAAAACCTTACTAAATGAAGATGAATGGACTCCATATGTCAAGTAACCAATGGGGTATTTGGAGCCATTGTTGTGCGTCCCAGCTGACTGACATCATAGGTGTTGGTTAATGCTACCTAGGTAGGTAGGTAGGTACCTACACTAGGTAGATCGAGAGCTTCAAATTGTTTTGTAAGAAAGGTGGTTGAGTGTAGAAAACAAAAGAGTTATTCAGGATGTACCGTATCGAAAATCAAATAGAAAATCAAATAGCTTTTTAATATGACTTGCGAGGGAAAGCCCTCCTCAGGCTTTTTATAAAAGGTGTTCGTGATATATCACAACAGGGCAACCCGCATTGAGCATTTAGCATTAGAGTTGGAGAGTTTGTACCACTCGAAAAGACCCTGAGTTTGGATGGCTGTGTGACTCGAGGGTCATTAACTGAACCTACCTACCTAGGTAGGTAGTGTTACCCATAAGCTCCATCTCTACAGTTCGTATCAGGTACCTAGGTATTTTAGTAGGTACATATGTATCTACCTGTATTTATGCAAACATTCGGTTTTCGGGTCAGGTGAGGTTTTTTCTTCTTAGAGAACCTACCTTAGGTAGACAACATTCGATGTTTCGATATATCATGCTTAAATAAATACACTTAAAAGAATAATTACACCTAGAAGATATACCTAGGTACCTAGGTAGTCAGGGCTATTTGAAATCTAACAAAGAACTGGATTGAACGGTGTGTTGAGCGCAACCTATCAGCTGCCGGTCAAGGGTTCCCCAGCTTTCAATAACAGCGCGCGCCCACAGTTGACCAGTACCGTAGCACTTGCTAAAACGTGCGTGGATCTGGGCTGTTGGAAGCCGAGAGTCGGCAAGCGGTAGTGTATGTCGTATCCTCTTTAGGTACCTAGGTACCAGGCAGCTAGGCAGCTAGGGTAGGCAGTAACTACATATACGCGGGTTTAACGGGGATGATGTAGAAAGAGAGGAATGGAAGCTACCACTACCTACGGTAGGCTATCTATAGGTATGTACCTAGGTACTTATGTGATTCCTAACTTTCTACCATCCCAGTTCCAAGGTTCCAAGGTTATTCATTGTTATCATTTTTCTTCTCAATCCACCTGGCACCTGGGCACCTGGGCAGTTTTAACTTAGTTTTAACTTATTAATTAACCCCGCGCCTCAACCGCTGCCTCTGCCTGTCAGCTTACTTTAGGTACTGTACGACACCCTACCTACATTCATCTACCTGGGTACCTTAGGTAGGTAGGTATCATACTTATCCATCTATCCGTCCCTCCCATTTATACATACCTACGTACGTATTTCTCTACCCAACCATTCGTTTACGATATACGATATACGATATACGATACCCATATCCCATACCCTTATCCTCTTTTATTTTTTTATTCTTTTTTTTATTCCTCTCTTCCTTACTCGCACTCCCCACTCAAACTTATTGCGCGCGCAGGTCGTAGCACACAAACTTCCATTCCTATCTGTCAATTATGAAACATATTCATGGTGGAATCCAGGACAGTGGTGAGTTTCGAGGCTGAAACGGCACACCATATTCTCATGCCCATGGCCACTGATCTCGCTACCAACCAACAAGGCGTCGAGAATATTCATCAGGATGGAGATTCGGAACCACAACGCGGCCGCGGCTCTACGAGGACCAACAAACTCTCCGCACCGTTGCGAATACCTAAGAACCGCAGCACCGGAAATCTCGCTGTTGTGGCAGAATTTCCCGAGAGGCCAAGGTTGAGGTTCTCCTTTGATACTGGATCGGGTGTGGCAGAGTCTGACCAAATCACAAGGTACGTTTTCTTGAAGGTGGGAGGCATACAAGAATAGGCACAAGGTCGCGACCTGGAGGATGAGATGTCTACACACGTACACCACCACTTCTCACTCAGCGTCACATGTTGTTATGCTCAGCCGCCTCACTGCACACACCGAAATTTCTGCTGGCTGCCAAGGAAGGAAAAGAAAAGAAAAGAAAAGGGAGAGAAAAAGAAAAATGAGAGACAACAAAAGCCCACAAGTGTTCATATATTAAATCAAAACATATCAATACTTACTAATATCATGGTTCTTCTAAAACAGATCTCCTATTATTACCGAACATGACCATGGATTGGGCATCTCCGGTTTACGACGCATCCGTCAGCATCCTACTCCGCGTATTCCTACCATGCCCTCAACCGCCGTTTCTTCACGAAGCCCGTCTACCGGCCTTCCCCGTTCCTCCTCTATGATTATGATGCTACCCTCGGGACAGCATACCCCATTAACACCCGGCCCCGCCTCTCCCAACTTCTCCGAAGACCTGTCTCGTTTTCCTTCTGAGTCTCTGCACTCCTTCTCCTTCGCCCACCAGTCTGACGAGTTTATACACAACCGCCAAAATGTTTTAAAGAGGTCCATAGAATTCATGAAAGACCGCATGGGATGGTCCGTGTCTTCGAATGCCGGTATTGCTAGCGCCCAAGCAAGAGTCTCCGGTGATGTCGAAACACAACATATGCTCGATCTACTGGCTAGGGCACAGCTTGTTGGGGCGGGAAACTTACCCCATGCTGACTCGTCTATCGTCCCAGGTCCGCTGAGCGGTCCTGCTCGAGTCTCGCATGGTAATGTATTCGAGAAAGACTTCATATCTATACCAAGGACAAGCAGTCCCGAATCCTTCGCAACACCACTGGTGTCTTCGTTAAGTACCCAAGAACCTGTCATGGGTGAGATTTCCTCTCCTACTTCGCAGCTTTCGAGGAGTGAAGGGGACAAGCCGATGCTGAAGCAACTGGATATATTGGAAGAGCAGCCGGACTCCGAGAATTCCTCAAGAACGCCGACGAATGAGAGCGGTACCACGGCCCAGACATCGCCGCCTGTATCCAGGCGGCCGAGCCTGCGGAGGACATACACGGACGTAGTATCGGCTGAGATGCAACAGAAACTCATGGATACCATGGCACAGCCGTTCCTTTCTGGTTCGTCAGAAGGTTACTCCGGAGCACTGATATCCCCGACCCTTCCGCCGCTAGCCATAGGTTCCGCACTCAATACATCCGCTCTGGGACCCGCTGTACACGGCCATGCAACTCGGTGGGTTCCGGCAGCGCAGGCTATCTTCACTACTGAATCCAAACCCCCGTGGACAATATTAGCCGCGAATGACCTAGCTTGTCTCGTTTTTGGCGTGACGAAAGCTGAAGTCCACAAGATGGGTATCTTGGAAGTTGTACAGGAAGAGAGACGGTCTTGGCTGGAGAACAAACTACTGCGTGCCGATCCTAACGACGTAGGCCAGGAACCTGCAGAAACTGCACCCCCACCCGTTCCTCCAGCCGGCTCGTCGCTATTAGGAGGTCGCGGCGGCATCACGGCACAATTGTTAAGTAAGCCTAACTCCAGGTCACTGCGTCCAAAGGCCCCGGCCCGCCGTGCACAGACTGTTCATAGTGGAGATACAACGCCATCAAAATCGAGAGGCGTGAACCATCGCATCTCAAAATCAAGAGGAGTATTGCTCTGCGGTGACGTCGTCCCCATACAGAAGCGCAACGGCGCAACAGGCTCTGCGAGTTTGTGGGTCAAGGAGAAGAGAGTAGGGTTGATCTGGGTTCTGGAAGAAATTCATGAAGACGTGGCTTTGGTGAGTCTTGACGAAGACGGAATCGTTACTAAGATCTCGGGAGATACCGGACCCATTTGGGGAGAGGAAGATCTACGGACAGGTATGGATGTTGGCAAATTGATCCCCCGCATACCTCGTCAGGGTATCGATCCAAGATACGGCGCCATTGATTATGCCCAAATCGTGAAGCGCAAATATTTCACCTGCCGAAATAGTGAGAAGGTCAACATTCCCACCATAGTCTCGCAAACGAGGGGCCAGGCTGAGCTTCGGATTTCGAGCTTTCCCCATATTGCTGGAATCATTGTGGTCTCCCCCGAAAACCTCCAGATCAAGAGCTCAAATTCAGCATTCTGTGGGGCGCTCTTCGGCTACGAGAAGCCGGAGGGACAGTCGATATGCAACCTCATTCCAGACTTCGATAAGATTCTTGAGATATTAGTCGATCACGATGGAGTCCAACTTCAAGACGGAATCGTCGTACCTGAACATAGCTTCAGAAAGGCATCTGTTCTGTTGGCCCTACATGACAGCAGGCCAGATGCTGCTGCTAATTTTTTAAACCCCGACGGTCTTCCGGCAAAACATCGTGATGGTACAGAGCTAAAGATCGATGTTCAAATGAGAGTGGTCAAGAGCGAAAAACAGTCTGGAAATGATTCGAGTTCAAGTGACGACGAGTCGCAGAGTAGCGAAGGGGCTATGAGGGCAGTTGAATCGGAAGTGGTATACGCGTTGTGGATAACGTATTCTCGACATCTACACGCATCCAATATCAAATCATCAATCACTCCCATATCGCCCTCCCTGTCTGGTGCGGTTTCTCCTTTACACCAGCCTTCTCCTGGTCAGACGCCGGCACATACTCCGCAAGACATAAGCTCAGATACGGAGGAGACGAAATCTAGACCTACCTCTACCGCGTCAGCATTGTCGCAACAACTCAAAGTCGTTGCGATGAACGCGGCTGCAAAACTCACTGGGGTGTCAAAGCAATCGGATAAATCACCGCCGGCACCAGCGCCTTCAGTCGAGGCCCCAGCGCGAAAGAAGACTATTGACGATTTTGTGATACTAGAAGATATGGGCCAGGGTGCTTATGGCCAAGTAAAACTAGCACGGTATAAATACAACGGCGGAAAGAAGGTTGTTTTGAAGTACGTGACGAAACGGCGAATCCTCGTGGATACTTGGACCAGAGATCGACGTCTCGGCACAGTGCCCCTTGAGATACACGTCTTGGATTACCTCGGGCGAGATGGCTTCAAGCACCCTAATATCGTGGAGATGGAGGATTTCTTCGAGGACGAGACGAACTACTACATCGAAATGGCGCCTCATGGATATCCTGGGATGGATCTCTTCGACTATATTGAGCTCCGGACTAATATGGAGGAGGATGAATGTCGAAGCATCTTCGTCCAGGTAGCCAGGGCAATACATCATCTCCACACGAAGGCGAAAGTAGTCCATCGTGATATCAAAGATGAGAACGTCATTTTAGATGGCGAGGGACATATCAAACTCATCGACTTCGGAAGTGCAGCATACATCAAGAGTGGCCCCTTCGACGTTTTTGTGGGCACCATTGGTACGTCTACTACCTTGCAACGTTTCCGTTGACATATCAACTAACCTGTTAAAACTTCGTAGATTATGCGGCTCCTGAAGTGTTGGCAGGAAAGCCGTACGGCGGCAAAGAACAAGATGTTTGGGCTCTTGGAATACTCCTTTACACTATCATCTACAAGGAGAACCCGTTCTACAGCATCGACGAGATAATGGATCGTGACCTAAGAGTGCCATACGTAATCAGCGAGGAGAGTATTAATCTGATCCGGTGCATGCTAGATCGTGACGTCTCGCAGCGATACGACATTGATCAAGTACTTCAGCACCCATGGTGCCAAACCGAATGAAGACATGACGAGGAGAGGACGGTCAGGGCAACCAAGGAGTTCACTCTTAGGGGAGTTTTGAGTGCGGTTTGTACGACTGGGTTAGTTTACGTTTACGGGCTAGACTGCACTAGAGAATAGGGCACGATTGGGGAATGAAGATAAATTTAAATGATACCCAACTCTCAAGGATTACAATTAGGGAGTAGGAAAATAACACAATATATACACACACGAAAGCAAGCAATGAAGCAGATGAATGATAGTGGAACAGGGTTTATTTCCTTTTGCGTGTTTTCTTTTCTTGTTCTTCTTTTCGATAGAGCAGATAAGCTACGTCGGCGGGAAATCAGCATACAATTCTGGCGCGGAGTTTGACAGGCAACGACATGAAATATCAAGAATGGCTGGCATGGGTAACATGATTTCAGGGTTTCCGGTTTTCTTTACTCTTTTCCCACACCTTACTTTTCTGGGGGTTGAGAAATGTTTCCTTTCCAGACACTATCAATCGACGATATTAACCCCGAGTTGTTCTCCCTGTCCCGGTCCGTCGCCTTAGCACATCGCGCAGATAGACAGTAAGGGGTGGGCGGAGGCGGGAAGCGGCAAATTGGTTCGGATTCGGCTGGCTGCGGACGAGTGAAAGTTAAAGCAGACGCGGAGGACGGCTATGACGCATGGATTGGGTGCTGGTGAAGTTGCGGTGGGCGTCCGAGGGCTTTGGAACTACGAGGAAATGCGGTTGCCCGCTTTGATCCGGAAGATGGAGAGGAGAGAATACGTGGTTCAACCGAAGGCGTGAAGCAAAAAAGGGGGGAGTGCTAGATCTTACGGGGGGTATGGTTGAATATACGTAGAGTAGAGAGAGCATAAGAAGGGAGTTATAGATTGAACGTTACTTACGATGGCATACATGTAGACTGGTCTGAAAAAGCAAAAATACTAGCTAGAAGCTTGTGATACTTGATCCCGTTTATGGCACGGTCGGAATATACATCCATATACCTTGACTTATATGTTCACATAATGGCATGAATCTTTAGTACGTACATATTACACTATCCACCCACGCCAAACAGCCGCGAGCCCAAGTCGTTTCAAGGCGTCGGCTTCCGTATCTCTTTCAGGCCGAAGATGTCCTCCGGCAGGACAGCCTGGCCGCTCTCGTCGGCGGACACCTCGCCGAATAGGAAGGCCGTGCGCTCGTGGCTAGCATTGGCGGACGGCCTCTTGCGGTGGGAGTTTGAAGACGACAGCTTAGACGGGAAGATAGGCTGTTTTTGGGAGGAGGACGAGCTGTCGGGCTCCAGCATCCACGAGAAAGAGGACTGCGCGAGGGTCGACCGCGTCGGGATAGGCGCCTGCGGGCGTTCTAGCCTTTTCTCCGTCGACACTGTCGATATCCCTGGGCTTACGGGTTCGTCGGTGTCCATCTTATCTGGGTCTGGTATAGGTGATTCGCCTAGTAGGGGTTTTGCGTCCTCGAGATTCTGAGCGTCGGTCGCCTGCGTGGATGGATTAAGGGCCATCGCCGCAACGGCATCGCTTAGAGGTCCAGGATCGACCTTCGCTTCACTGCCGGTTGGTGTTCCCGAAGATATCGAGGACACGGGCTCTTCTTCCTCCGGGAGAGCCATGGTATTGTCCTCCAGATAGACCTTAATAAACTGGACTCTCGCGGCGGCGATCTGAAGTGCATCTTGAAATTTCCGCTTATCATCTAGGTCAGAGCTTGCAAGACTCTTTAGCACGGAAATAGGCTCCTCCAATAAGGCCGCAAGTCGTCTATTCCTCCGATCCATCATGGCGATAGCCCGCATCCCTGTGCTGCTGTGCCCCGGTTCGGCGAAGAGGTCCCTACTCGCTTTCATAGAGCTTCTAGCTTCCTGGACGTTGCGGCGTATCTCCACCACAGCGTCGCGCACCGCTTGGTTGATACCGAGTTTCTCTCCCCTTTCAAGAACGCCCTTAGCTGCACCTTGAAACAATGCTTCCATACTGGCCTGTGGTGGCTTGAAGCGAGAGGGAGATAGGGGCGATTTAGAACCAGCTAACCTCTGCCGTATATTTGAGGCTGACATCTTGGGTGTAGAGGCCCCTGAATCGACTCCCGACGGCGAAGGTGACTTTCCGGTATATTTTGCTATAAGTGTAGAGCCTCCGGCTGGGTCTAAATGGTCCCTAAGGAACACTGCATCGTCGACGAATGTATGCGGTCCATAACTCGATTGTGGAGGCGGGTACTTAAGCAACAATTGTAACGCCACTGTGTAGTCGGCACTAATGACTAGAAATAATTAGAAACAGAAGATTAAACGTATCAGGATGTGTAATTCTTACGGTCCCACCGAATTCTAACCATCATTGCTGTACAAACCAGGTCTATCAATTTAAAAGTCGGATCTACAGAGAATAGAGTATCCCAAAGTACGAGCATCTGTTCAAACGGGAATTCTCTACTAAACAAGAGACGGATCCAGCGACTATAGGGGGTTGCGATACCCGTTAGTGAAATCTCGTTGGAAAAATAGAACGGAAACTTACATTAAGAAAACCTGTGGTAAAATTTCAATATTCTTGAGATGAGTTGAGAGTTCTGGATCTACTTTATATAGACAAACTTCATGTATATGCTGGCTTTTATCGATAATAGAGGACGAAGAAGAGGGCTGGCTGAAAAACGTGGGAGGCGTGTTCGTTGTAGTCTCACCTACTTGGTAAAATGACTTTGCATGATCCATAACGCCCGAGAAAAGGGCAAACGCATCATGTTCGATAAATGAGGCATCTAGCATCTCCAACATTCTCGGGTCCGCTGGAGGGTCTGAAGTATCATCAGCTAAGTCGATAGCATCTTGGTCTACGACATAGACGATGGGCGCTAGGAGCTCGTGCATGCCCTGACGATATCCGCCTATTTCCGGATTGAGTTTACAATATATAAAGAGAACATCTAAAATAAGTGTCTGGATATGGGGTTGGTGGTAGAATGGCTCGTCCGGTAGACGTTGAACATCTTGAAGAATCTCGGCCCTGAGTACTTCGTCGTGGCGAAAGGTATTCCAAGGCGACTAGAGAAATTTAATATCAGTCACGATATATGGCTTCATGGAGTCATCTTACATTGGAATCATCCGCTAAGGGATCGGAAGATGCGGCTGTGAGATACTCAGGGTGCTTGATGTACTTCAAGAAATGGTCTCTTAGAGAGGAGTATGTGCTTCGTGATTCTAATAGACCATGAGACCAATTTGTAGTATCGGTGCTCTGGTTCAGTAAGAAGGCCTTGGTGGTGTCAGTTCGGGTTAACTTGGCATACTCGCTTTCGAGAGTGACTGACCTTCCAACATATAGATCTACATCCCGAAATGCAGGGGCTATTCGGGCCGTTGTCTTTGACGGCTTGCTGCAGATCTGAGAGACTGGTACTATACTTAAGAGTTTCTTGCCATCGTATGCTACGAAAATATGCAGATGTGAGTTAGTAAGGAGGCGTATTAATGTTAGGTATGGATATAACAAAGAGAAGAGAGGCAAAAGCTGAGGAAGTATTGAGAACTCACGTCGACTCGACCAAAGATCTCATTCTGACCACTATGCCTCGCCTATGCAAGGTGAAGGTTTATTAATGTGGCGGCGTCCTGGTTGCATATACCCCCTTAACATTGAAAACTCGGGGTATGTTAACTGATAAAGTCTCGCTGATAAAGCCTCCGAGTGTAGGTGAGAGAAGCTTGTCTGAAGTTTAGAAAGGCTGGCCGCCAGCTGACAAGCAATAAGAGTCGCGATTAGATAAGGGTCACTTTCCTCCCCACATCACCCCGCAGTGCCTGGGTAGCCCAAGTTGCGTCACTACGAAGTAGTACATCGGTAAACAACTTCCTGTTAATATTGCTTAAACATACCAGGTAAGTATCAAGACTAAATTTACTTATGTAAATTATTCTTATATACCTAGGTAGGTACCTACCTTTACAACTTAAAGACTAGTAGCTTCTCATTCCGCTAACTTCGATTGATTAATGGGATGATTTCAGGTAGGTACTTCTACATAGCCTATAGGAGATCCACTAACATCTGCTTTTTTTTATCTGGGTAGGCTAGTTACCAGGATCCCTGTCACCGACCCTAACCCTGGAGGTATTTCAAAGGCTCAGCCTCACCGGACATACCATCTTTCTTACATCTCTCGTATCATTTATGCCTAAGGAAAGATTACCCATTACCTACCTAGTAGGTATGCTATGGGTTATTAATTGAACTCATCCTTCATTAACACGTTTGTAATGTATTAATCTCTCGCCTGGGTATCTACTATCTGGTATCTACGTGATATGTCCGCAGATCTTTTCGCTGCATTCGAGGACTCCTCGAGGCCTCCTCCATCCAAACCCCCATCCAAGGGGCAACCTCCAAATGCCTTGGCAAAGGCTTCTCCGTTCACACCTAACCCTTCCCCCGGATTCGACAATTCAATAAACACCAGTTCTCAAATAGGGAGACATATTAACCCTATAACGCAGCGATGGAGCAATGGTCCAACCGTGCGTAGCGGTCAGCTACGAAACAACGCACAACAACCGTCGGGTGTAAATGGTTGGACAGGTGCACCGTTGCAATCCACCCAGTCAAAGTTCCAGGATGAAGGGGACGACGATGATGGCTGGGGCGATTTTGAAGTGGCGCCAAACGTGAGCCAACCAACTACCATTTCGTCAAAAACAACCACCGCTCCGGCGGGATCAACGGTGAAAGGGCCACAGAACCAAGAGCTACGACGAACAAGGGCTGTACGGGCATCGACGATGGATCTCATATCAAATAATCTTCTTGACTTGGGTAATTCGTCCACATTGCACGATGAATCGAGGGGATCATCGTTAGCACAAGGTTCATCTATGCAAGTCGAGGTGCCAACCCTTGATGCTACTACTTCAAGAGCACCCAAAAAGGTCACTAATGCCGATCCAAACGTCTTGTTTGACGCTGATGATTTCGATGGAGAGGATAAGGATGATGATGGTGATGATGATGACTTTGGAGAATTTGAGACAGTTGCCTCCCCAGAACAACTAGCCCCAGACCTTATATTAAGTGAATTCCATTCACATCCCAGAGCAGTGGAGGCACGGGCCTCTGAAATGCTCTCAGGTCTGAATTTGTCCTCACCTACCACATCTTATCCACAGGCACCACGATCTCCATCATTCCATGAAAGAAATCCTTTTCCTGGGCTTGCTGTCGCACCGCCTTCGAAGCCAAGTAAGCAGTCAGCTAATGAACCAAAAACCTCGCCGATGACTGCATGGCCATCCCTCGAAACCAAGAACTCTGCAGGGATTGCAGCACTTGGCGATGATTGGGGCACATTTGACGATCTCCCTACCAAAGAAACAAAACCTAATACTAAGAATACAAATTCGAATTGGGATTGGGACTCGGTAGACTCAGCTCAACAGAAACCGACAAGAACCCAGGCACAAGCGGCGACGCCTGGGCCCAAAGACCCATCATGGGATTGGGATCCTGCCGACGTAGGAGCCGAGAAGCAGGCCGACGAGCCAAAGGACGAACTGCCTCCAACTAATGTTCCTCCTCCGTCTATTTTATTGTCAATATTCCCACAGTTGTTTGAGCAGGCGAACACTTCACTGTATAAACCTGTTAGCGGTCAGCCTTTCTCAGTAAAGAATCGTATTCTATCGGATCCGAAGACTATTGAGTTTCTCAAGGGTTACGTAGCTCTGGCGACAGTTGCAGCTCGCATTATCGCTGGCCGAAAGCTGAGATGGCACAGGGATAAGTTTCTCGCTCAGAGGATGACTATATCAGCCGCTGGCAGTAAAGGAATGAAACTTGCCGGTGTGGATAAAGCACAGACTGCTCGTGAAGACCGCGAGGCAGCTGATGTCGTGGCTAATTGGAAGGAATACATCGGTCGCCTTCGGTCTGCTGTTGCCACGACTAATTCGTCTATCAAAAATAATTCAGAGCAACTGAAAATACCTGAGATCTCTGAATCAATGCCAGTACAAACAGAGAAGATGGTACCGACTGCTCCGAAAGCTTGCGTCGTGTGTGGCCTGAAACGTAACGAAAGGGTCTTAAAGGTCGACTACGAGGTTGAGGACAGCTTTGGTGAATGGTGGGTTGACCACTGGGGGCATCTAGTATGCAAGAGATTTTGGTTACGGCACGAAAGTGCCCTACGACAAAGGTGAGCTTCATGCTCTATTAATGATAACCAGTTACATATCGAAATTGGCATTGCAACTATGTCCTGAGGTTAGTAGTCTCGTGAACAACCCTCAACCTCTTCGCTGAGGTGTTGAGTATGAGGCTATAACGTAATACAATAATCAGACACTAGAAACAAATTTGGAGAATATACTTCTAAGAATATGGACATACGTGGGATCGTCGATATGCTCTGGTTGGATTGCAAGCCTCACAACGGCAACCGTACATCAACGCTTTCAAACATGTGTCGTTCTGATAGGGGGTCGAAGCTTTCTACCCCCACAGTCATGGACAATTTGTTTCCTGCTATGATTTTCCAACTGGCCGATTGGTGGGTTTCAGACAAAGGGTCCATACATTCGAGTCTTTCTTCGATGACATGCATTGCAGCAAACATTTCTCGGAGCTTTTCCCTTCGTCGACTTGACACCTTGCTAACTGTCACAGTAGGCGGAGGACATCGCCAATTTAGCAGAACGGGATCTCATCAGTCACTGGTTCTAGGCTATCTGCCAGCTTTTGCCACCATAGGAAACGTACAGAATCTAGTTACACAGCATGTGCACCCCTTGTCCTATCTTTTCATGGATCTGCCCGCGAAGAAATCGAGAAATAGACTCGATGCCTAAGTAGTGAATACTGAATCAATAGGTATTTCCCAATAGGATATTACCTCACGGCTAGTACTATATACTTCCCACATCAGATCTAGGGTGGTTACTATCTAGACATAACGCACGTATCAACGGCATAGACGACGAATTACAAACATTGTGGTCCGTCAAACTAATGTTTCTGCTAGCACTCTCAAATCTCAATCAGAGGTCGCCCAATATGTGAAGCTGACATTCGACGATTCGACAAGAGGCGCGCTGCAGGGGTTACTCAGTCTCAGCATATTATCCACCGTTCTTATTTGTATAGCCAACCATGGCTCGGGACAACACCCGACTTGCATATTGGGACCAAGTGGACATGGGATTGGCTTTCGGGCTGCCCCTGTATCATGGGAATATAGCCAATGCCATACGAAATCTGTTACCATTGGATGATAGCAAGAACATTCGACGGCCTCATTGCGGGGGAGCTGGGTTGTACTTTGAGGTTGGACGCATCCAGGTCACAAAGACTATTATCACTCGATTTGAGTTGTCGGCTGTGCCATTCTATCAGTTTCGAGTTAGGATATGGCCCATATATTCGACTTCGCATTCCTCTAGAATGGATCTTGTTGACGTGGACACCGCATCGGAGCACGTATATTCCTCTATGCCGGCCAATTCTTCTTATGATCGATAGAAAGTTCTCACAACAAACTCGCGCCGACTAACCTTCTGCCCTTGTCCGGGACATTATAGCCTGTAATGCAGACTGGGAGACGTAGATGATCTATTCATTATATGCGTTATAGTGGCACCTTTAAACTCTCTTCTAGTGCTGATATTTCGTTAGGATCGGGTTGCTAAACAGGTAGTCGTAAATAGTCTTGATACCTATTAGTTCTTACTAATATATTACTGTCGTGCGTGCCCATTTACTTTGACATGTCTAATATATGAAGAACTTTGGCATAGCAATATAAAGGTGAGGACTAAAGTAGACTATCGGTGTAGACGTCTAAGACTTATGGTTGTGACCTCCACTAGACCGGAAGACTGAGTGTGAATCCGCAAAGGCATAAAGAAGGTCAAGAGGGCTAATGTGATAGTTATGAGCATATAAAATACATGTATATACATACCTTCAAAAGGGGGAAGTATTTAGACTATTATGTACCATCCCACGCGGGTCCCGTGGGGTAGAGTTTATACACATACGTATTTGGAAGTACCTATACCTAGCAATGTTGAGATGTAAGTACCTAGTGGAGAACCTACCTAGGTAAATACCTAGGTAGATGGAAGCAAGGTATTCGACAAAGTGGGGAAATGCATGTAAGTGCATATACTTTAGGTACACACATAAACATTGAACTAATATCTGATGCAGACCTTTGACTTCCATTAGTGCAGGTACTTAGTTTCGGTTGGTCTATACTTGGTGCTCAAACGCGGAAGGCTCCGATTATCTGCATTAAGGCTTAATCATGAGACTTGGAGATTTCAATGTTAGATGTATCATCAAGGTAACTTTCGTGTTGACGGATTCCCTTTTCTTTGTTTTCCCACGTCACGATTTATAAATCATGTGCGGGCTGTCTGGAAGCACAGACGCTTAGGTACCTAGTGTAGGTAGGTAATCAGGGATTCACATAATAAACCCCTCTTTCCCTATCCGAACTTTCCATGTCTCTCGCTGTGGCTCCAATGATACTTCTTAGAGCTTGTCACTGTTCACGGGTTACAATTACATCATCGGCAACCTTACTTAGCTCATATAAGCACCGTGGCTACCTAGGCATGTTGGGCAAGTAGGTAACTTACCCAGCTAATAAGATTAATTAAGGAAGGCGCTGAGAGAGACATCGTAGTTGAGCAGGTAAGTACACCTACCTAGGTAGATATGGATATGCTAGGCGGGTAGGTACCTAGGTACATAGGTAGGCTAGTGGTAGGCTAGGTAGGCAGGTATGAATGGTACTGTAGCCCGCACCTTCTCTGCATCTATGGATATGTACAGGTACCTAAGGCATCGATTGCATTACCTAGTACTAGCTTCTGGATAGTACTACCGACACAACTTATCCCAAATCGTCAACCACCAGTCTCCAGTCCCAGTCGTAGATTCCCATACCAGGTACCTCTAAAGATACACTTTTCACCTTAGCGGGTTTTTACACCTTTTCTCTTCCAATCCCATCCCACTCTTTCTCTCCCCAGAGTTCCTTTCCACCCTGTCCATACCTTTTCCTCAGTTGTTTCAACTTGGAATCAACTTTTCGACCTTTTCTCAACTAATCATCAACCTTCATACAACCTCCTCCAAACTTCACTCCCACTAACCTCCATCCTCTCCTCTCCGTCTTCATCCTCACACCCCTCAGCTCTTAACTCTCTTCCGACACATCAACACCCCTCTTCACCCTTCACTCATCACCCATCACCTCCCACCTTTCGCCCTTTGTTCTACCAGGAGCCAAACTTATTTCACGAATAAGACACCGCTTACTGGTGACTCAATACTCTTCCATAATTGGACCTTTCCTTATTTAGTGTCCATTCCATCACCGCTTATCTAACCCTGGCCAAACGCACACCCTTACTTTGGCCACCCTGCCGAGACCCAGCCGCCAACGACTACACTACGGTTAACAGACACTGTCTCCATCTTTTTTTTAAAAAAAATTAGTCCCCGTTCTCGCGCGGATTATTACACCAAGGCCCTAGGTGACGGACAAGCGAGAGAAAAAAAACAAGGGAAAAAATACACAAAATTTTCCCACCCCTCAGAGAGAATCAGTGCCGGTGAGAGAACACAGGAACTTCTTTCAAAGATATACTGCGAAGCACAGACTCTGCAGCGGAAGGTAAGTCAAATATGCAGTGCCCCGCCTATTCAAGCCCCAGTTTCGCATAATAACCTTCCATTTTTTCCTAATGTTTCTGCATTGGCTGTATTTCTATTTCTATTTTCTACAACCACATGCCGAAATTGTGCAGATGCAACAGCCTTTGACAAGATAAGATCTGTTTGTTAATCTGTTTCAACCGTTTCTTGGCTCTCTTCTCTCATAGCCATATCAGCCTCACATCCTTCCCTTACCTACATGACCATTAACGGATTTCTTCCCCGCAGCAGCACCTGCTTATCAGAGCTAACTGCGTGCGTGCAGCCCGTCTTCTAACGCCAGATCCGGAGCCTACAGCAACCCACTCCCGTACCACTTTTCTACGTACACCCGCCCCCATTGAGCGTCAGCCAACAGGATCTCCTGCGCGCATAACTCACTCTAGTTCCATCAACTCGGGTGATATCACCGAGTCAGACATAGCTGACATAGCAATACCACGCACCCACGTCACCCACCATCACCACCACCACCACGCATCCCCCAAACGCGACATTCATCATGTCTGTTGTTCCCCAAGACTCTCTCCCTTCCAACGGCTCCGACCTACTGCCGACAATGGACCAGCTAAAGCTCGATGAGAACGAGCCTCGTCTAGGACCGGACGGCGAACCTGCACCTAAGACGGACGAGGAGTACGCAGTAGCTCAATTGACCCTTCGCGCCATCGTCTCCTCCAAAGAAGCTGGTGTCATTATTGGCAAGGGAGGTAAGAATGTCGCAGACTTGCGAGATGAGACTGGAGTCAAGGCTGGTGTGAGCAAAGTCGTGCAAGGTGTGCACGATCGCGTTTTGACCATTTCGGGCGGCTGCGAGGCTATCTCTAGAGCATACGCCATCGTCGCTCGCGCATTACTGGAAGGCGCTCCTGCGATGGGAATGGGAGGTGTTATTCAAACCAGTGGCACCCACCGTGAGTCTCATCAGATTGGCTTCTCTTCCATGCGCAATTCTAATACGCGCAACAACTACCCAGAAATCAAGCTACTCATCTCGCACAATCAGATGGGTACCATCATTGGCAGACAAGGTATGAAGATCAAGACCATCCAGGACAGCTCAGGCGTGCGCATGGTCGCGCAGAAGGAGATGCTCCCACAATCGACAGAGAGAATTGTTGAGGTTCAGGGAACGCCCGACGGCATTCAGCGAGCAGTCTGGGAAATCTGCAAGTGTCTGGTTGACGACTGGCAGCGCGGCACCGGTACCGTCCTCTACAATCCTGTTGTTCGAACGGCGCCTGGTGGAGCGGGGTCCCTTGGTGGCCCCCCTGGCAGTGGCGGGGTAGCTTATGGCTCGTCCGGTCGAGACAATTATGGTGGCACTCGTGTGATGCGAACAGGAAATGGTGCCGATTTTAGCAATGGAGGTGTACGCCCATACAATCGTCGATCGGATTCTGATGCGGCCACCCGTGGACCGCCCACGCACGATGAGAATGGCGAGGAGATTCAGACGCAGAACATCAGCATCCCTGCGGACATGGTTGGATGCATCATTGGGCGTGCTGGCAGCAAGATTAGCGAGATTCGCAAAACCTCCGGCGCCCGCATTTCTATTGCGAAGGTATTATTAACCCAAACGGCTATTAGGATTTAACGACTAATACTAATTTTTAGGCACCACATGATGAGACTGGCGAACGAATGTTTACCATCATGGGAACTGCAAAGGCGAATGAGTCGGCTCTCTTCCTTCTCTATGAGAACCTCGAGGCAGAGAAGATGCGCCGCAGCCAGGCGCAACAAAACGAGTAATCTCCAACCGTCCTTGACGAACTGCATGGGCATGATGGAGAGGCTAGGAATTCATACACCTACCCGGAGTATTTCTAGTGTTAGGTCTGATATGGCGACGTACCCTGCGTTTAAGGGGATACTTCAGATTTGACTTGCCGCAAGGCTGACCTCCCTCGGTTTGGGTGGTTCCTACGATATGACATGACGACGATGATTTTCTCCTTATTCAGAGGCAAACCTCACTATTGCCTCATCGCATTTCCCTTTCCTTAATATTTCCTCGACGAAACCAACATCTTATGGACACGTGGGTCCTCGCAAGATGTACGGCAGACTCCCGACAGTCACTCGACACTTCAACTTTCGATATCTACCAGACTGGGTGCTGCTCGATACCTCTCAGAGCTATTATTCACTTGACACATCCGACCCCATGCGTCAGCATCCTCGTTGTATCGACTTTTCCCCAGAATACAACATATGGCCTAATCTCATACTTCCAACACAACCCTTGGCGATAATCACTCTCCCCCCTCCCCTCCCCCTTCTCCATTTCTTACGCGACACTGACCTTCCTCTTGTCGCAACGCAAAGAAGAATCCCTCCTTCACCCGCTAACCTACGACGGAAAAGAATCGGCGACCCTATCTCACTTTCCTAACGTCAGAAACAAGCAAGGAATATTCAGCATCCTGTAACCCTAACCACATGTGCAGCACAGTGGCATCTCTGTTTCGTCAAATGTGCCATGCGGTGCATTCTAGAGAAGAGAGTGGCAGTAGCATCTAGGCGACGGGAAGCAGCAACACCGTCGTTATTCTTGATGACCCGGAACCCAAGGTACATGATGTGGATTGATTGACGGCGGTTAGCTTTAAGGGTAGTTTGTTCCTGACGGTGAAGGAGGGGGATCAGACTAGCATTGCGCTTTAGCCACTAATCATTCCTTAAACTTCGCTATTGAGGAATGGGTGCGATAATCTTCTGAAACGTCTAGATTAGGTGTATCTAGCAGCAGCAGACAGAGGAAACTTGCGAAAAAAAATCATGCGCATGGTCACCCATTACTTGTGCCTATCCGTTTCGACTTGACAGATTTGATACGAGTAGGATTTGTGAATGTGTGACGATTTCACATGAAAAGACATACCTTACCTGGTAGGTAGGTGCTTAGGCAAGTAGAGTGAGTGAGTACCTTGTGAGGTAGGTAATGTATTAGGTTTGATGATAGCCGGATCTATTAACCATGCAAGAGTATAAGGTTCAAAATATGGATGTACCTACCTATATGGATGTACATACCTCTAGGTACACTACCTAGGTAGGTAGAGGTAGGGGCGGGGCGGGTAGGTAGAGCGGGTTTAGTCTCACCGCCTAACCAATTTAAGTCGTAAATGGTCAAGTGGCTTCT
Organism: Jackrogersella multiformis; assembly: GCA_902806575.1. Taxonomy (NCBI): domain Eukaryota; kingdom Fungi; phylum Ascomycota; class Sordariomycetes; order Xylariales; family Hypoxylaceae; genus Jackrogersella; species Jackrogersella multiformis. Next base: position 1,148,001 of record CADCXD010000002.1, on the reverse strand, counting down.
TCTTCCCGTGCAGACGTGGCTATTTTCTTCCTAGTTTCTATTTTCTGCCATTACATTAACCACCTACATTACACTACACTATGTACGTTACGAGGTAAGAAATAAGTGGCCAATCTGTCATCAGTTTCTGAGTTGTAAGCTCGTTATTGTCTCTCAATCTTTATTTATTTAAGTGTTCTGTATATTTCCCTAGCATTATGGATGTGTTATAGATTGATTAAAAATACCTTCACCTTCTTAGCTAACTCAAGAGGTAGTCAATCATTTTCATCATTTTCATCTTCCTCTAGCTCTCATTCTATACAATATTGTGTAATTACATACCATGGCGCGTGTTAAGCAAGCTAAACCTGTCGAGCGCCAAACGTCGTCCGAATACGTTACGCGCCAGATTTCGACGCCCCTCAAGAAGAGAGATTATACCGCGCCTCAGTCTAATGGAGTAGTTAGCAAAGCAGTCCCGGTACTGGCGCCGGCGCCGGCGTCGACAAAAAACGATGCTGGTGTAGCGCAATTGGTGGTTGCCGTCGCTGGCATATACGGGTCCTTGTACGTATAGACTAGGTCGTCGCGATATGCGAAGCGAGTTTGTAGACTGAAACTGACGAGGGGGTTTCAACTTGTAGTCTCACTTGGGCCTACCTACAGGAGAAGCTGACGACGACACCCCATGGCGCGCCTGAGGCCACCGAGGTCTTCAAGTACCCGGTCTTCCTCAATACGATCCAGTCGCTGTTCGCCGCGACAACAGGCGCGCTGTATCTGTACTTTAACACGCCCGCCGGAAGCCCGATCCCGCCCGTGATTCCCTCGCGCAGCATCCTACTGCCGCTATTACTCGTCGCGCTGACGAGCTCGCTCGCTAGTCCGTTTGGGTACGCAAGCCTCGCGCATATCGACTACATCACCTTCCTGCTGGCCAAGAGCTGCAAGCTGCTGCCCGTCATGTTCCTGCACATCACAGTGTTCCGGAAGCGGTACCCCCTGTACAAGTACCTCGTCGTGGCCGCCGTCACGGCCGGGGTGGCGGTGTTCACCCTGCACTCGGGCAAGGCGCACAAGAAGGGGTCCTCCTCGGCGGGCGGGAACAGCTCCTGGGGCCTGCTGCTGCTGGGTGTGAACCTGCTGTTCGACGGCCTGACCAACAGCACCCAGGACTACATCTTCGGCGCCTTCCAGCCCTACACCGGCCCCCAGATGATGTGCGCCAACAACCTCATGAGCACCGCCGTCACCGCCGCCTACCTCGTCCTGAGCCCCTGGCTCGTCCACACCGGCGTCGGCGACTGGCTCGGCATGGACGTCGCGGGCGGCGCCGGCGAGCTCGAGGCCGCGCTCGGGTTCATGGCGAGGCATCCGACCGTATGGGCTGACGTATTGGGTTTTGCGGCGTGCGGCGCTGTCGGGCAGGTTTTCATCTGTGAGTTTCCCTCCTCATTTCTTATCTCACCGCCTCTCCTGCCCTCCTAACCCCTATCCCGCGCGGAAAGCCGAATTTACTTTCACCAAAAAAAGAAAAAGGAGAAAAAGAGGACCAGGGCTGATAAAACGCGAAACAATAGTCTACACGCTGTCGACCTTCTCGTCGGTGCTGCTCGTGACGGTGACGGTGACGCGCAAGATGTTCACCATGATCCTGTCGGTCGTCGCCTTCGGCCACCGCCTCAGCCGCATGCAGGTCCTGGGCGTCGGCCTCGTCTTCGGCGGCATCGGGGTCGAGGCCGTCATCGCGCACCAGGAGAAGCTGGCCAAGGAGGCCGCCAAACGGAAGGCGGCGGCGGCGGCAGGGGAGACGGATAAGAAAGGCCAGTGAGCCCTTCCCTTCGTGTAAAGCATTTCCATCCATTGTTTCGTTTTGTTTCGGTTCTGTTCAGGACCCAGTTGCTGGCGAGGTTTCAAAACTAAATGGCGGTTCGGTTAGGCAGCCAGGGGCTCGGGAGCTCGCTTTGTGTGTATTGTATATAGGAGGACGTGGAATTGAATGTTGATACGTATATATATGGATACTAGTAGCTATCTACAGTTAACAGCAGTTGCGTGCCTAGAACTATCTTTCAAGATGCAGGGGAACAGGGGAGGGGGGACAAAGTCATAATTAGGTCTCTTGGTCAAAAATCTTATCATAATAAGTGGATGCTATCAGAAGAGAATAAAGCCTATCTTACAATTTCACAGCAAAAAAAGTACATTGAACTAACAAGAAGTTCGTGAACGCGACACGCAATTTGCGTGCCATCTCGCATTGGGTAGCGCATTTTGCGATTGCGGATTATATTTACAAGCGGGTCGGAGACACCCTTATTGTCCTCCCTTGCTCATAGAATTACCACCCCTTGCTTTTCCCGACTCCCTTAACGCCGTTGCTTGCTTTGTGCCTGCTCGCATCCTCGCGTGCGAACTTGTGCTGATACCAAAATTCGGTTATCGTGATATGTGTAAATGCTTCGTATGATCGAAGCGGAGAGGAACGAGATGGTGAATAACTTCGGGTATGATCGCGATGTGTTTTTCATCGCCCTTTAGGTGGACTGGCGGTCAAGTAGCAAATGCAAACAAGACTCAGCTCAGCGCCAGGAAGGAAGGATGCTTTGAATGTCCAGATATGCGGTTCCCGCCCTTTTCAGATTCCATATTCCAGCTATGCTCCTTAACATACACCTTCACCCCTTGATACTTTTCTCACCCTCCTGAAATTATCCACTGGTAGTAGTTTGGCAAGCACAAAAGAGAAGAAGAAAAATAATCAACCGTGCGAGCACCCCAACCCTTTTAGTAGAGGCCTCGCAATGGTGCCATCCGGGTATTTGGTTCCACCGTTCCAGTGCTGCTTTAATTCCATACCGGCCAAGGAGGTAAACAAGTCGAAAAAATACCGAAAAAACGATGGTGTGCCATTGGTAAACAAATGAAACTTATGTTATCCCGAATTAGACTCGGGGATAGGATGCGTGTTAATTCGTATTGCGTACACCGCGTATCACGTTATTGATCAATATCTGAATGCTTTAATGTGAGATTATAATACGTCGTCAATAGACCGAACGATAGGAGTCTCCCCTTTAGTCGGAGGACTTCGAGGATCGGCCACCTGGGGGGGTCGTCCGAATGGGGAGAACGGATCTCTCGGGAACATCGTCTGTCTTGGGGAAAAAAGTCCTTCGCTAGGTGTTGGGGGCGATTCCACAAACTTCATGCCGGCTAACTCCGAGTAAGAGTCATGCAACGGATTGTTTGTCATCGTCTCAGCTCTCGGTGACATTAAAGCTTCATCGTCATCCGGCAACGCAGGCGCAATTGTCAGCTCTCGCCTGCTAATAGGTCGGTTGTTGTATGGCTCGGAGGAAGGACCAGATGGTCCGAAATTCAGGCTGGAGAACCCGAAGCTTTGTGGACCATTACCGAAATGGCTGGGCCCGAATCCTGGTGACGGAGGGGGTCTGAAAAATGCTGGTGATGGAGGAGGCTTGAAGAACGACGGCGATGGTGGAGGGAGCGATGGCGCTTGACCAAGGTGTGGTGCGGGCTGCGGTTCAAAGAACCTGGGTGGCTCAAGCGAGCTTCCAAAGTTGAAGCGCCCATGTTTTCCGGGATCTTTCTCATCCTCCTTTTCGGACCAAGAGAAACTTGAGGGGGCGGATGACGGGCCTGGCGAGATAGATTCCAGATTTGGAGTCGACTTTCCACGGGAGTGGTTCGAAAGACGCTCTGTACCCAAACTATTCTCAGTTCCCTCTTTCTCGTCCGCTAGTGGTGCAGTCAACGGTTCCTTGGGCTGCATATCAATAGCATTTGCGGAGAGGGTAAGGCGGTGCTTTGTGGGACTTCTTCCACTTCGAGGTCCTGCAGCGGATCGAGGGGGCAATCTCTTCTTGGACACATCCTTCTGGAAATCTTGCAAGCAGTACATCAATCGCATGTTCGGACTAATCCACCTGCTCTTCGATTGCGCGGCGTAGTAGGCATCGTTAACAGTTAGGCCAGGGTTTTGATACATGCCATAAGCAATGATCAAACTGGCTGAGCGACTTGCACCCTGTTGACAGTGGACAAGAACCTTCTTCCCATCCTTCGTACGTTTCTCGATTGTTTCACAAAGCATCATTAGATCAGTGGCGATGTCCGTATTATGATCCCAGGGCATGTGAATGTATTCAGGTTCAGAAAGAGGATTTGCTTTGGGGGTTGTGGGTGTTTCCACCAACATCTCATCTGAGGGAAACTCGAAAGCTGTCGCAAAGCTGTCGTTCGTCATAGCAGTGTCCGGAATTGGCGACTCTGTTTTGACTGGCTGAACAATACCCGAGGTCTTCGTCGTGGCCGCAAGCTGGAAAGGGTTGAGCACTTCGCGAGCTACATTAATCACCACATCAAACTTCGAGGCTTCCTCTGCGGTAGGTTCCAAGTATAGGTAAACGTTGTCTTCATAGATTGCGATAGGGCCATCAGGATAGCCTGGCGATTTTTGATCTTCGTTATTTTCAGGCTCGATGAAGGGTTCAAAGTCCATCGCGGCACGATTGGCAAGCTGAGTCTTTATGGGTGAATCCTCCTCGAGAATCATAGTATCAAAACCAGGGCCACTGCATCCCGGTTTCGTTGGTCGTAGTATCTCGGACAGACCTGTTGTTCCGCGTTCGAGGACTGTAGGGAATGTCATGCCACCAGAAGGCCCAAAGGTTGCAGACTTCAATCCATTCAACCCCGAAAGCATGTGGGGGGATGACGTTGAATGCTTCAGAGATCTTCGCTGCAGAATCGGCGGGAGAATAGGTGAACTTGGGACCTCTAATGTGGTCGGTAGAATGTTGAACCCAGTGGAATCAGTCTTGAGACTGAGCTGGCTAGGTTTTCGCTTCATCGCCGGAATCTTGGGCTTGATGAAATCGGGCGACGAAGGTTCGGAGACTAAAGTGGAAGATAAAGTGTTCGCAAATGGTGGCTGTATCGACAAACCCTTCATGTTCCTTCCTCGTCTAGGGGAAGGAGATGTCATCGGTCTCTCCCTATTGCTAGGGTCATTAACCGTGAGATTATTCATGGTGGATGGTAGGCCTCCGAAATTGGTGGCGGGGAAAGAATTTAGTGGTATTAGATTTATAGGCGAATCGGGTGATGATGAAGGCGACGGGTCGGAAAGTGAAGAAGAGTCTGTAGTTAAAGTTGTTGTGGGAGAAGAGTCAGCAGACTCGGAATTTTGGGTGGACGTGCTGTCGTGGTGACGGTGCGAAGGGTCTGTTGGTAAAGTTCGTAACGCGTGTTGTACGTGTTGTTGTGGTAACCCACCAGGAAGTTGTCCAGGCGCACACGACGATTCCATCTCCATTAATTTAGGGTTAACCATCGTTACCAGTCCCCTCTCATCAATATTACTGTCCATCTCGGGATCGAATATGGACATGAATGAGGGTAATTGATCCTCATACAATCGTCTAGCAGCAGCAGACGGCATGTTTGCTAAAGCTCCAACCCGATCCTTCTAGGTCCTAATCTTTAACCACAATTTTCACACTGCCGCTCCTGAATCGAAGAACCTGGACTATTCGATTGGACTATTCGCGATTGGCGTTGTGTCGCGAATAAGTCGGCCCAATGATAATAAATAATTCCGCAACGAACAATCTCTTTTAACGAATGATGCCGGAAGTCAACGGCTAAGAATATGTTTTGTGCTGGACAGCTCTGCTGTATCCGTTTTCCTACTCTTAAAGTGCTTTGGCCTCCTTCTCTTTCAATGTCGTTACCACCAAGCCAATTGAGCCTGGTCACTTTCGTATGATGCTTATTCCAAAACTACCACGCCCATCACTTCTCTCACGACAATCGACAACTGATCAGGAACTAGGAGTTGCGTTGCACTAAAATAAGTAGGACGATGCCAGGGGCGAAGAAGGCAAAAGAGAAGAATGAGTGAAATTTACAAGACTAAAATAGAATGTATTGCCAAATATTCAAGGAGGCAGAAAGGATAGGTGTTGTTGGTTTTAGGCAGGTTGCTGATTAGAAGTTGGCCGCCATCGGGATGTCAGCACATTCTACCAACTCCCCAGAGTACCATTTAGAGGTAAACGATTAACTGTGTTTGCGGGCAGTAGATAGTCAGAGTGCGGCGGTTGACGATACAATCTCGACAGCGGCAATGTGCGATACGAAAGTAGGTTGGAAGAATCGTTAGGATAGAATTAATCGGAAAGATGACAAACGTTCGGAGAGACAGACACCAGCACCTGTTTACTCTCGCGCGCAGTCTTTCGAAACAGTGAACAAGGGGGAGAGAGAAGGCCAGGAAAAAAACCCGGGGGTGGGCGCAAAAGGCAGATGGTTAGAAGAGGAATAGGTGGAATAGGTGGATGGTAGGTGGTAGGAGGTGGGAGGACGGAGGGATCTAAACTTGTGGAATTGTTGTGGTGGTGTCTGTGTGTGTTGACTGGTGAATGGTAAATGGTGAGTGGTGAATGGGTGTGAATTGGGAGGGAAGAAGAAAAGAATGGGAATCAATGGGGATGGGATGGGATTGAGATTGCGCTAAACGGAAGGCACTTGACCTTAGCGCAAGGCCAACATGGGCAGTATAACTGGGGTACAGCCACTATGGACAATGGCAGTGTTTGAAACAAGTTCGCTACTTGTTCTCGGCCTGAAGCGCTAACAAGCTCAACTCGTGTGGGGCATCTCAGCTCCTTGTCCACTGCAAGGTATATTTGTAGTATAGTGTACCTAGGTACCTAGGTATATTTACACTAGATAAGTACTAGAAGTACTTATTGTGTACCGTAGAAAATCCATGTTCACAGCGACAACATACCCGGGCATTGTCATTAGTGCACCTACCTAAGCTGCTTATACCAAAGTATGCCTGGCAATACCAACGGTGGTTATCCTTCTTCTGTTTACACAGTATCTAACTATACAAATTTCTAGACGGCGAGCATGCGAGATTTTGACCTTAGATTATTCACACGATGCGGGTGACCCGTTACGTTGCTAACAATTAAAGCGTGCTCTATTCTGACTGGTCCTTTCTGACAGGGGCCTCGCCTTTGCGAAACAAGACACTCGCCGAGACAGGGATGGTAGTGGTTCCAGTGATCTATTAATAGATGTCTGCAGCTAAGCAGGCGCCAACATTCAACCAATCAAGGCCTCAATGCCAAATTTGGTCTTGCAGCTGATAATTTCACCTCTCCAATCGCCTCTTCCTATGCCAAGCCAAAACCCAGAATTGGTTTTGGTGGCTTGGAACTTGTAAAAATGCGGCGTTATTCTCTCCATGCGTAAATGGCTGATCTGAGCTGCAAACGGTATTCGAATCTTGAATTATCTGCAAGATGAGAAAAGATGTCCAGGTTGTTATACTTCAAATCTATAATATCGAACTTCTTATTTGTTTGATAGGTACCTAGGTAGCCGTTTCCTCACCTACACCAGCTGACTTGGTTAATAAGGCATCTATCTATCTTTACCTTGCTTCAGGATGCCTATCGATCCTTGATCCCTACCTAGGTGTAGGTAATCCCTAGGTAGTGTAGGTAGTGAGATACCCAAGGATGGGGAAAACAAATGGACCGATTCTCATACTTCGTGCAAGTCGGATTGATCGGATTTGTGAAGTGTTAGTTCAATATCCCTTGAAGCAAAAGAAAATGACGAATCCTCATTTACCTAAGTACTGTTTAAAGCTTTGCATACTCAGGTATTTATTCCATAGGTGTTTCTACCTTGGTGTCTTGCGTTATGTTCATCCGGTGCATTGCTTACAATATAAGATCCAACAAACTACGTAAGCTTCGTCAAGAGAAAGATACAAGCCGTGGTTTTTACAATATATAGTTTTGTTTGGGTTTATTTAAACTGGTAAGGTAAGGAGTTTCGGCCATAGTTACTATATTGAAAACAGGCTCTTATTTATGAGATTATCTGGAACTTAATAGGTGATTTCTTATTATGCTAAAGGGCTTGACTTAATAACTATCATACACTTAAGTTGTAAGGTTGAGATACCTATGTACCTAGGTACCTTAAGCACCCAAGTAAGAAGCAACAAACTCGAACGAGATGTAATCGCCATCGAGAAATTGGGAAACCTAGAAAATGGCCATTGTTGGCCGGCGGCTGACTGGAACCGACTCGGCGCTGGCGCTGGCTGCTACTATTTTAAACTGCCCATGTACGAAGTACCTAAGTACTAATACTTAACTGATCCATCCCTAGACACACCTGAAACGTCCGTGTCTGACTGAACCTTCTTTCTTTGGTCGTTGGCGCGAGAAATGGAACTCGCTCCAGGTACCTAGGTACCTAGGTATTTACCTACTATGTATTTATGATCTGCTCGTTGCCGTGCCATTTTAACATCTCATATCCATGCTTTATTACACCCGTAAAACCCCACACATACCAGATCCGAGATCTACCTACCAGCTACTAGTAATAGTATGTAGGTATTTTTAATATTAACTAGACGTCAGAACTTTGACCTTCTTGTCTGATGTAATCGAATGACTAAACCGGTCTCCTTAGGTACAGTACCTACTTATGCCGACATTCGACGCTTGGGTCCTGCATTAAAGATACTCGCTACCTTAAGCAGCTTATGTATGGCACGACATTTGCGTTCGCTTTCAGACAAATAGCTGTCCGAATGCGTCCACCTAACTACTACATAGTAGACCGTAAAGGTCTCAACTCTTATCTTGGTTGGTTTACCTGTCGATCTCATAATAAAGGGGTAAGAAGATAATCCATTCTATCTATTATGCGAGTAAAGGTTTGGTTCGACTCGACAGAATTTTCAGAATACCTACACTCACTAGGCTGTTGGGTACCTAGGGTACCTAGGGTACCGAGATTGTGCCTAGCTTAGTCTCCGAATGCAAGATGACGATGATTCGGAAAGCTGGCTGATGAAGTCAACGTGCGGCTGAATACTGGAGGGCAAAGACTTATGGGAGGACCGTGCTTTTATTTTCCTACAGGACGTTTCAGAGCATAAACGCGTTATAATGCATCCATCTTATGAGCGCCAACAAGAGTCTATTATCATTGGTCAAAAGATTACAGAGATAGACTATCTCGGAACCTTGGAGCCTTGAAATGACTCGGTATTGGGTTTAAATGACAGTATCATCTCTTCTTACTTTCTCAAATTAATTAGTGTCCAACCAGACAGACCAGGCGGCACTGTTGGCTTGTCTAACGTTCTATGTAGTGTAGGTAGCTCGACAGTCCAACTTTAGGTAGGTCGACGTCCCCGATCTTTCTAAACGGATCAACAAGTCGATATATGCCTGAGACACGCAGTAGAGTTACGCAACTGACACCTGCTCAGCCTTTTCATCTGTTAAAGAGTTTCATTGACTCTTCCCCAGGAACACGAGAACAAGAAGGGATGTCTGAGGCTTAACTTGGTACCATACCGTACCATACCGTACCTATTTAAGTATCACGCTGAAACATATCGGATTGTATGGAAGTTTGATTATATGGGTGATGCTCGTTCTGTCACGGACTCCACAGCCCTAGCTAAACGTTTGATCTCCTTCAAGCTCAGGGGTACCTATCCTAGTATTTCCGCTTGCAGCGCACGCAATTGCGGTTTGCGATTGAAGAGCCCGGGGATCCTTGCGGCTCCCCGCTACAAGCGACGATGATCGACCATTACCTGGGTTGCCTGGTTATAGTACGCAGCTGAGTATAATAAGATTGGCCGAGAATCTCGTGGCGCACGTCCAAACATTACCCTTCTCGAGATTATATGCACCCAGAGTCCAGAACATCCTTAGTAGTGTTCCCGGCAAAAGGGGTCGACCATGAAATAGAATAATAGAATAGGTATCTTAGGCAAGAAATAACAATTAACCAAGCTACATGCCTACCTAGTTACCTAAGTACCTAGGTAGGTAGGTAGGTAGATATATTAACAAACACCATTAACAATAAACACCATCAAATAAATCCCTTCTCGACGGCGAGCAGTACCAAGTCTAACCCCACAATGATCCGCAAACCCATTCCTTGCATTAAACCGCTATTCGCACTCTCTAATCTCTACCTTATCTACCTCCTCTTATATGTACAGTAACTAGGTTAGTGCTTACCTCGAAATGCACGACACAAACATTCGTTCATTCGCTCGACAACCCTTTTTGATGGCCTAGAACCATACAGAGAGTAAAGAAAGCTTGAGGGGTTTTGTCTGCAGCCGACCTCAATTCCTTGCAGAACTCCGCAAGCTAAGATCCAACCTGCCAACGTGACCACATTGTATTATCCACGCATCAAGTCATGTCTTATGTTGAGTGAATGTAGCATTTAAGATACTTGAGAAAAGGAAGAATCATTTACGTAATACGTAATAGTTGCGTATATACCTAGCATATATACCTAGGTATATAGATGACTTGGCGGAGAGACTGCACCTTGTCGGCTATTTAATACCTAATATATATCGGCATATTTCATATTCCCTTGCAGATAAGTACAGAAATATCTACTGGTAAACTGCGAAATAAATTAACTTCATCTTGTCTCGCTCATAACTACGAGATCCACCACTATATAACGACAGCTGCCCCTGACTAACGTAGGTAATTTATCCTTACGAGGTTAGTCTAAGCACATTGGCAAGAGCCTCTCCGAAACACTAGACTTTTATCTAAGCAGGTGGTCAATTTTAACCAGCCTCCTCGTGAGATGGCAATTGTCATTTCTGGTTAGCTGCAGCATCACGGTAGCAGTCTGCAAGTCTGCAAGCACACTCTCGAGCCCGGTCGTATGTTATGATTGGTATTTTCTCTCCGTGCTCGCTGATTTCTTTCGTCCAGCATGAACCGCTGCAAGCATAACCCCTCCATTGAACGTCTCTGAACTTATATCAAGTACGCTCACTACTAGCTAGGTAGCTAGGTATTCTACACTCACCGCTAACTTGCCCTCATAAGTGAGCGAGTTATTGACAAGTATAAGTTACCTAAAAGGCATTTAGTTTAAGCTGGAAGTAAACCAAGAGAAAATTTCCCGTACCACATACTTACACTATTCGTTCATTACTGTCATATCAGTGCTCTTATTAAGGGAAGCCCCTGAATAATACCTGTTCTACCCACCTTGCAGATCCCTTTCATTAATATATCAACCTAGGAAGCACAGACGGACCCGAGTCTTTGATATGGTGAATATACGTACATACAATACATAGTACCATCCCGGGCTCACGGACCTCGTCTACTAGATCCTCCATGCATCTAAGTGGCACTCGGTTTTGATGCGTAGTGCTGCGTGGCTGTTTCCGAGCGGGTTTGCGTCCCACATCTACCCTAGGTAGGTAGTCGGCTTGTTAGCTTTGATTCACTGGCGCCCGAGGCCAGTACTCCGACTACTGCAAGTCGACGCCGTCCACGGCCAATGAGAAACCAGCCCCTAGCTCAAGTCGGGAAAGGAGGACGAGAGGGATAGAGATAGCAATAACGAAGGTCTAACGAGTCCAAACACTAGAAGGTATGCGGTTTATGAGCTGTAGTTAGAGTAAAAGTAGAGCAAGGTAATCTACCTAGATATATACATCCGTACTTAGGCAGTTAAAACCGTCTTCCCTCTAGTTGATACCAGGTCGACTTGGGGTTGGTATCCGAGGGCCATATCCATACCATCCACACTCTTCCCATACATCCCGGCACACAGACTTGGGACCTTCGGGCTGCTACCCTCTGTGCCTGTCTCCCTGTCCTGGCCGAATCTCAATATGATCGAGGATCCCGATCAGCTCAATGAACTTCTCCTGAGATTTTTGCACCAAAGGCACGCCTCGGTCCTTTCCTACCAACAGTCGCTCATTTTTGTTTTTTTTAAACAATAACCTACTTTCCTTTCTATTGCCGTCGCGCATCTTTGTTTTCTTCAAGATCACGACAATAGCGCAGTTGGTTTTTCGCTGGCAGCACCAGAAGGGCGGACCTCGACATCACCCATGGATTTCCTTGCTGTCTTGTTTATGCAAAAAGACCGCTTGCAACCCATGCGAATCTGAACTAGTACTTTCGGACCCTGCTCGATAAGCAGCAGCAAGTTTGAAAGTGCCCAGGTGGTGGACACAGAAACCCTGGATTAAGAAGTGAGAAAGAAGTCGGGAACGATATGTATTCAAGTTATGAGGTAGTTGCTGCCTCTAATCCGACTTATAATAGCGGGAACAGTGATGGTAGTAATTTCTCTATTTTTTAACCTTATTTCTCTTTCGTCATTTTTGGTTTTGTGCAGCATAGCACCCGCAGCTTCAGCAGGAACGAACACCACTAATAAAATTTATGCCTTACAGTTATAGCAACATCGGACCCATCCGCATTCTCCAGCTCCCTTTCGTCTCCCACCGCAACAACTTCCACACCCATCACCGCTACTACAACCACTTCCGCTTCCACTCCCGCTTCAACGTCCACTCCCACACCGTCTAATAATAAGCATACTATATTACACACACACCGACAAAATCACAACTCGTCTAAACTCCCCGCCTATCGCTTTGCCGATCGGAAGAGAGAATCCATCACCACACCTTTGTTACTGCAAAGTCATCAAAGCCACCACATTCCACCCTCGCCTGTCTCACCTATTTCGGATCACCACGCCGGAATACAGCCAAACACGGCCCAGGAATTACCCCCACAGCCAGCGCATCAGCATCAGTATCAATCTCAGCACAATAGCGACAGTAGTAGCCCTGTCTCACCTAAACAATTACGATTACAATTACAAGCACGAGCACAAGCACGAGCACGAACACAAGCGGAAAACTCGAGTCCCCCCAGGTATCGGGCATCCACATTCCTGACCCCCGCCCTATCGACCGCCACATCGACGGCATCCACCAATGCAAAACGCTCTACGTCTCTAGAATTGGCTACCGCTTCTGCTACTAACAGTACTAATAGAATTACGCCTAAAACGAGTAGCGTTAGGTCGCCCACAGATTCTACCGACACTATCGCCAGCCTGCGGCCTCAGCATCGACGCGCGCCTTTGTCGGGTACTTCGATAAACGGGGCGTCATCTAACCAGCGAATGCACAAATCCGACGGCAGTCGAGGCTCGATCTCAGGAGAAGAGACAAGTAGGGAGGTGGCGCACGGGCAGCGGGAACTCCTCCTACCTAAAACCCTCCAGAGGACGGCGACCGATGAGAGGAGGAACTCCGTGGTGAGGCGACCACCGGTATCCTATAAACCACCCGTAAGCTCCAACGCTTCGGGCGGTACGGCATCTATTCCGCCCATTCGATCATTCCGATCCTCCGGTGAGCGACGGAGTCTCGTCCTCGACATGAATATCCGCTCCATGCGTGGCTACGATGGGGGCGATGACTATGGCAATTCAAACCACCGCGACAGGACCTTGCGCGCATTAGAGGGGAGGCGTTTCGACGATGCGTCACAAATAACACCGCCTGACTCGGCGGGAGATCGTCCAGATGGCGATGACAACGGTGATCTATTCCTAAAGATCGCACGGGAGGACACATTACGCCGCAACGCAGACGGCAACGGAAATTATGGAGAGAACCAAAGCGCCATCGTAAGTCGATTGATTGTTTGCTTCCTCGATCGTTTCAGAAGGTGGATGGGTGTCAAAGCACGCTTCCGGGTTTGTAGTTGGCTCCAGCCATGACCTGTGCTACCAACGTCTTCTAAGCGTAGTAGATATATCGGCTTTCGAATGCCTCGAATACTTAAGTTCGATCTATAACTAACATATGATATAGTCTCGAGTCACACGAGCTAGTCGACGGCCTCTCTCTGTAGGTGTCTCCGCATACCAGCCATCTTCGCCTCCTCAAGTGGTTCGTCGCTTGTCAGATCAGGAGAGCTCCCGGACTCGAGGTTATAACGAGGATCAATCGGGAGAGAGACTCGCTCGTACTCTGAGTTATAGGGGCCAATCTAGAGACAAGTCGTCTGATGAAATGAAACCCAAAAACACCAGCACGCCTCTTCGTGGTTCTCCGCTGACCCCCCGAACACTATCTTTCCAAGACCAACCCCCCGACCAGGGATCTACTTATGGCCGCAGAAGACAGCCGTCTATTGACAATGGCTCTCCTGGCTCGTCTCGCATGTCTTCACTAAAGCAGACTGGCGTCAACTATAGCCATCCTCGCACATACAACTCCTCGCCATTAGTACCTAAGTCGACGGAACCCCAAAAACATGATGCTCAGGTAGACGATGCGAACCACGGTGTTGAGGGGACAAATTCGACGACTTCTACCGCCGCTCCTTCTACCGTATGGGATGAACTTGACGACCTCAAATCCCGCATCCACCGTCTAGAGTTAACTGGCAAGCTCCCTCCAACTTCGGGTGCAGCCATATTACGCGCATCTGAGGAACGACCACCCACCGCCCATACTAATGCGACGACCCTTTCTGCTTCCCCAAAGCGTGGCTCTGGGAGTGTCTTACAAACATCAGAATCAATCAATGCGCAGAAGGATAGTCATCCTCTATTACACTCAGCATTAACCAAATCCAAGCAGTTCCTTAGTGTGGAAGTTTTTGAATCGCTGGAGACTGCTGCTAACGATGCGCTTGCTCTATCCACGATGATGGGCATTGCTGGCCAACCAGGTCCCATCTCGAGCGGTGCGAGCAGCATTGGCAGCGGTACAACTATTACCGACCGCCAGCTCAGACGAAAAGCAGATAGTATCTGCCGCAGTCTTACCGAATTATGCCTTGCCTTGAGTGAAGGGGCAGCGCATATCAAGCCGCAGCAAGCAGCCGCACCAGCTCCGGAGAATTTTACACCGGCAAGCCCTACCATCACGAAATTCACGGACACCGTCACACAGTTCCCAGGAGTAGCCTCTCAAAGGCGACCAAGTGCTCCAGATCGCAACCTCACAGTGCACGCTAGCCCAAGAGCTTTATCCCGCTTTGAAGAGAGGCGGAGTAATATGTCAGTGACCAGTGCGCTTCCAACACTGCGTTACAGTTCCACGGTTCCCCTGACTCTCACCGATGCTGCGGCTGGCCGAAAGACCTCCATGCTAATGTCCCGCAATCGCCGAGCCGGAACAGAGGAGCCGGAAGACGGGCGCAAGTCGTCGCTTCTTAGAACTCGCCGTGCCACTACGGAAGAGCCTGAGGAGCAGTCCGACCGTAAACCTGTATTGATCCGAGCCCGTCGGGGAACGTTAGGTACCGAAGATGAGGAAGGTCGTTTTCGCGCACCCTCCCGCGCGATCACCGAGGTTCAAGGATTTAGATCTGGAACCCGTGAATACACTTCGCAACTACCCCCGCCCCCGTTAAAAGAGTCCGAGCTCTTGGCTTCTTCGGCTCTGCCCAGAAGACGGCTTGGTTCCTCAGCAGCCAACACCAGATTAGTACTTCCGGCGACGACAGCAAGTCTTGCCACACCAACACGCCGGTATTTTGACCGATCAACACCAGAGCGCGAGACATACAACTCGGCGGACAGAGGAGCTGAGGAGCGGGCTCAGCGACAGTTTTCCTCTGCCCGTACCGGAAGTATGGACAAACGAGCTCACCGTGGAAGCATGATTGCCATGAGTTCTCCCGCAGCGAGCGGCTACCGATAATGCCATAACGACTATGATACGCTCATGACAATGTAACAATAGAAAGCCATTGGGCCAAGACAATCCCTTATAAGCATCAACTTTGCATAGTTAGACGATTTTTATTTGTTCTTTTTTTTTTAACTTCCCACTTCATATAATACCCCCGCGTCTGCGGAAAGTTTACGAATTTCTTCCATACCGTTACCGGCGGCGAGCACCGACAAGTGTTTTTTCCTGTATATCAACTAAAACGACTAGGAACAAAAGGCCAGAGGGCCAAAAAGCCATGGATTTGGTGTGGCGTGAAGGGGATGGTGCACCTCTGATCGTCCACGGAAAGGGGTGAAAATATCAGGCGTAGAGCCACTGCGCGCTCTAAGGCTCCTTTGTGAGGTTATAGGTAGTACCCAAATAGGAGAGGGCGGAATCAGGGCCAGGGGGGGTCGGGGAGCCTTTATACCAACCATGGGGGCTTGAGTGGTAAATCATTTACCGATGTACTATGTAAATATGTCGCCAGAGTACGGCGAATAATGTATGAATACTGGGATTTTGCGATGAAGACAAAATTCTCCGCCTTGTTAATTGATTTATAGTATTTTGTGATTTGTCTTACGCAAGTGGTTGATTTCCTAAGATCTACATGTATCCAGTACCTAATATCTGAGGTACCTCAGGCACCTCTAAAGATCACCTAGGCACCTAGTATCTTCAGGATGACGTCTAAATTCAGGAACCACCTTCACTAACTCCGACCGAGCGGGTGGGTCCTTATAGGGCGGGCAAGAACGCGGGTCGATAACTTCCAATATTCATCCCACTACGATTTACATTTACACTACCTTAGGTACCTAGGTAGATACCTAGGTAGGTACAAGGAATTAACTACAGCAACTCAACCCAACTTTAGTAAAATAAAAGGAATTTAACTCTCTCACTCATCTATTCGTTTGTTCTCATTATCATTCATATTCCATCGTATCCCAAACTCTACGCTGGCTTTACACAAGCTCATCTCGGCTGGGCCAATACCCTCCCACTATTCTTACTTAGGGAGACACATTTTCGGAGCTCATCCAGCAGCATTATTGCAGTTCGCACACCCGGCGTACATCCGTAGCCGGGTTCGTCACTACGGAAGGCTGAGTGGCGGCAAAGACGGTTGCGATACAACCGAAGGTGCCTTAAGAATGGCGGACGATGAGTACGCGGAGACGGTGGACCGGGTGGAGAGTCTGGCGCTCAGAGGGAAAGGCCGGGGAGGTCGCGATCGTCGTGGCGGTGGCGGTGGCAGAGGAGGTGGAGGAGGAGGAGGGAGGGGCCAGGATCGTGAGATGTTGATCTCGAAGGCGCTATCGTCTCTCCTGAGACATCAGGCCGAAAACGCGGGGATCAAGCTCGACGCCGAGGGATATGCGCCGCTGGATAAGGTGGTGAGTTTGCTTCTTTCATTCGATTACTTCATCATCCGGATGGGCTTTTGGTAGTGCGCAAGGCACGCTTTGCCCATTCCCAGTAATAACAGAGTCGAGGCAATACGAGCAAAGATGCGTCTAGGGAAGAGAAAAACAGTCCTACCTACATATCCAAATAGGAATAAGTAACCATCCGCCCAACTAACAACAACGGCACGAAAAGATGCAATGGCAGCGCATACGCTCGCTCAAACCCACGTTCGAAGAGATCCGGGCGTCGGTGGCAGACAACGCGAAGCAGCGCTTCGCCATGAAGCCCAAGGACCCGTCGACGGACGCCGCCTCGAGCGCGGCGGCCGACCCGGCCGCCTGGCTCATCCGCGCCAACCAGGGCCACAGCATCGCGCTGGCCGATGAGGGGCTGCACACGCCGGTGACGCTCGAGGCGGGCAACGTGCCCGACGTCGTCGTCCACGGCACCTACTTCGCCTTCTGGCCGGCGGTCGTGGCGTCGGGCGGCCTGAAGAAGATGGGGAGGCAGCACGTGCACTTCGGCACGGGCCTGCTTCCCGACGACGAGGGAGGCGGGGACGAAGGCGGGGAGCCGAAGGTGGTCAGCGGCATGCGCCGCGACGCGGAGCTGCTAGTGTTCGTGGACGTGGAGAGGAGCCTGAGGGACGGCGGGATCAAGTGGTGGATCAGCGCGAACGACGTCGTGCTGACGGAGGGAGACGAGGCGGGCGTCGTACCGCTGAGGTATTTCAAGGAGGTCAGGGGCCGGAGGCAGGGCGTCGGCGTCCTGTGGCGCGACGGCGAGAAGGTCGCCGATCTGCTGCCGGGCGTGGTGGCGAAGGTGCCGGTGGGCAAGAATAGAGGCGGTCCTAGCGCGAGAGGGGGACGGAGAGGCGGGAGGGGCGGCAAGGGGAGGGGGGGAGGGGGGATGGAGGTTTGAGATTATAGGGGTGGGGAGGTTCAGGCAAGGAAAAGGGCGCTGCCTCTTTATGACCGCAAGCTCTCGGTCATCTGAAGGTATCTAGAATCGTTAGACGGGATATAAAACACGCTAACCTCGATATCTTGCTCTGCACTTTAAGATTCGCTTCTCACGAAGCCAGATTCTTAATCTATCGGCATCGCTACAGTGCTACAGTGATGCGGGTTTCGAATTTCTCAGGATGAACAGCCAATCTTTAAAACACGATGTGCTGCTACGAAAGAGGATGAAAAATAGGGCCACTGGTATCTCCTGGGAGATTTAGATATACCAATGTGTACCTATTTGTCTAACTAGATCCGTGAAATAAGAGGTATGCCACCATGCCCATATGCCCGCACAAAAACTAACTCCTTCCAGCTGCTTTACATAATAAGCTCAATGTATTAGAGAGGCAACGCAGATGCCTCCTATGCCTCTCTAGGTTATAGTAGTAAGCGAAGCCACGACGCTCGTGTGAAGGTGGGCGCTTATTACGGGCGTGTGCGTAGGTGTTTCCGTCACCACCACGCTGACCAGAATAGTGACGGGAGAAGTCGTCGTCGCCGTCACCGTTCTTGTTGCTGTTGTTTTCTTCCCCTTCTTCGTCTTCGTCGTCTTGTATGTAGTCGTAACGGTGACGGTCGAAGGCGGTTCGGGTGAACTGCTAACCGTGCTGCTCGTCGGGCTCATAGTGATGTTGGTGGAGATGGTCGTTGCTACTGTCACTGTCGTCACGGCACTCGAGGGGGATGTCATGTTTGGGTGGTCGTCGATTATTTGCCCGTCGAATTCGAAACATCCTAGGGTGTTGTTCTTGACGTGGACTGCTTTGGCTGTGTTTGCGAGATGTTAGGGGTTCATTGCCAACCTTTTGGTCTTTTGGTTAGGTTACGAAGGGGGTAGTATTGGACGTTACTCACCAAGATTAAACCTTGACTCCTTCGGCGTCTTGTCATCGGGCATGTCTGGGATACAGGTACACTTCAGATACACACCGGTGGATTCGCCGTCGACTTGCCGCCAGGCGACACCGCAGTTTCTGCACGTCTTCGAATATGGTGCTGTGTCAGGACCCTGGGGCCGCGAAGGGAAGAGGTCCCCTTCTTCGTTGTAGATGCATCTATCAAGAAGAGAAACAAAAGGATGACATTGTTAGTTACTTTTTGGCCACATGAAACCTCGTTGTCTATGGGACTAAATAGTGAACTCACTGGTCGAGGTTCAAGCTGCTCGTGCGATACTGCGAGGTATCATTTCCGTCGGAGCACGTAGCGACAAGCTCAATGGATGGAGTCAAGAGGTTGCCGGTTTCGCGGAGGTAATACCAGGGACATACATCTATATCAAATACTGCGCCAGATGCTGGGTTGAAGTACGGATAATCGTCTGGGATTTTCGCTGCGGCGAGGGACGCAGCTCGCAAGCAGTAGATGATAAGGACGTAGTAGTGGTTGGTTGTCATCATAGTGTATATTTTAATAATATATTTTCGCCTTGGTGGTTATATTTGACGTTGCAGTATTATTATAGTAGCGGTTATGGCTAATAGAAGTAAAGAAGTGGCATATTCGAGCCATAGCATAGACTGCTTTGTAGCTAAGAATGGCTTCTCATTAAATGACTACCTACCTACTAATACTTGTTTCAGCTGGTCAGTCATAATTCTAAATTATCAACGACACTGGACTAGTCATGAATAGAACACAATGATTTGCAATACATTGGTTTGTGTAATTCGGAAGTGACTTGACATTGCTAGTAAGATGAGAGGAGAGAGTTGACTTGGCTGTACGATGTTAATACCATGACAAAGAAAAGCTACCAGATCATGTTTCAACTCGTAAAAATAGAAGAAAAATGACCCCCTCAGTCGAACTGTCTAGTATCCTGTACCTGCTTATCCTAATCGCGGATTGTGTTAGAGATGATGACGGGGTAGCAAACAGTTAAACATGCCAAGTCAGGTTTGCTTAAGAGCTATCTCTTAATATACACACTCCAGTAGTCCTTCAAGAAACACAGCATTCTAAAGGTGAATCGATTCGTATTTCTTCTTTCCTTCATTATCACTTATTTATTTAAATTCGTCTCCTTAATAACTGGTCTTGACATTGGGTCAAGTTATCCCAACTTTCATCATGTTAATTACGAATCATTTCCTACCTAGATATGATTTCGTATAAATATTTGATTTTATCATCCAGACGTATTATACTGAAAGAGAAACCATATTATTGGAAATTGCGAGTAATCTAGTTTGGTTTAATAAAAAGGGGTTGCTGGAATAATAACGGTCTTAACTATTAAACTATATCCATGAGAAGGGGTACCTCAAAGAGTCCATATGTCCGTCCAAACCGAAACATGAGCGAGCGTTGCCTAGATACGAATACATAGGTAAATTAAAAAATGAATCAAATATCCCAACTTAAGCCCGGTATTTAGACGTTCCCCCATAATTTCTAACCAATTTAATCCCGACCCAATCCCCTATTCCCACCTTAAGCCGTCATATCTCTACTAGATCATATAGATACTTCCGCACATGGTTATAAATGAAACTCAGACTATAACCTAGTATGGAGTTCGGCAGTTATTACAGGCGATGCGTAGGCGTCACTTGCACGCTAACTAGAATAGTGACAGGAGAAGCCACCGTCACAGTACTCGTTTCTGTTTCCTTCTTAGTCTTCGTCTCTCCCTTGTGGGTTTTCGTAACCGTGACTCGACTTGGTGACTCGCATGAACTAATGACCGTAGTAAGGGCTGTATTAGTAGTAGTGCTAATAATAGTCGTGTTTTCGGTAACTGTGCTTATGCTTGTGCTTATGATGGTGTTGTTGATCGTGGATGTCGTGGTCGCTGTCGTCGCGGTTGGGGGAGGGAGCATGGCAGGGTTGGCGTTGGTGGAATATTTCATTGGCACTCCTGAATGTCCAAAGCATTCGACTATGCCGTCCGTGACATTGACTGCCTCCTCTAGTTTAGAAAGGGGGTTAGAATTGATCTCAAGTTATCATAAGTTCTTGAATAGGGGAGAAGAGGCGGGTTAGATATGTCTATGCTTTTGCTCAGAGATCAATCAAGAACTATTAGGGCTTACGCATCCGTATCAATGCCGGAAAATGCGTTCCGTCAAGAATCCTTTGCTTGCATTGGCATATGAGAGCCACGTGCCATTTCTTTTTATCAGGGCCATAGGGTCCCTGAAGGATGAAACCGCAGCTATCACAAGTCTTGGAGAAAGGCCCCGGGAAATCGATATTCGCTGAGTTGTTGTCTGCCACGAGCCCCCCGTTCTGGTTCGTCAAGCACCTGCACGGAGAAGGAAACAAAGATGTACCATTAGCTACTTTAGGCATTGCAAACGTATGCTTACAATTGTTTTAGATGGGCATTCTCGGTTCAGGGACTTACTGATCTAGGTCCAAGCTGCTTGCACGATACTCTTGCGAGGTACCGTCGCCGATAGAGCATATAGCAATAAGCTCTATTATGGGGTCTTGGGTATCATCGAATTCGCTCTGGCGGAGGTAAAATGAAGGACATATATTGTTGCTGAATTCCAGGCCGTATGCCACGAAGGACGTGACCTGCAAGAAGGAGACAAGGACCACGTAATAGTACATTGAAACCTTCATTGCATATTCTCAATTAGCCCAGTTCCTAGGAGACCCTTCGTGTTAGATTGATGGAGTGTATGGGGGTTATTAGTGATTGTTTTACGATGATCTTGGTGGAGTGCTTGAGAATACAGAGAAAAGGGGAGAGCATCGCTAATAGGGGCAAGTTCAACTTTTCTAGTTAAGAAGGACTATTTCAATCAAGAGAACTTTCTAGGCTTAAGCTAACCGGTTATTCATGGTTCCAGCTCACTAACGTCACTTAACCCATCTAGCTGTTTCTAATTCGGACGTTCAATGGGCTGCTAGGACATACGAGTATGTGTGAATCGAAAGTGACAATAAAAACATGTTCTCCTTCCTCGTCACGGTGTGATGTGGATTTGGCTAGGATATATGATGGCTGGACCATCCTCATCATGGCTTGTGTCAAGATTAGATGACGATAACGTAGAACCAGTCGATCATCCTGAGTTGTTTTGTTCTTAAGCATAACTGATATATATATATAACGTGATAGTTTGTTAATAAAAAGGATAGTTTAATGTTAAATCGATTCACATATGCCTCCAGAACTCTTCCATATAAATCCGAGGTATCAATTTAGGTAGCTAACTACAAATGAAATAGGGGTATGTCATCGGGACTATATGCCCCCTCAGAACTAACATAACGAGTGAATTGAATAACCCAAGATTGAACTAACACTGAATACCTCCCATGTAATATTTAGCTAATCAAACTCCCTCATTCAAATCCAAAGTTAGTCGTTCTCATAACCCCCTAGGTTGGCTGCTTCGGAAAGAATGACGTGGTTATAGAGTTGTAAGTGAAGCCACAACAGTGGACTTGAGGTCTGCGCTTATGATGTGAGTAGGTGCAGGCGTGGCTGTTACCAATATGCTGACTAGAACCGTGACGGGAGAAGTTGCCGTGACGCTTCTGGTTACTGTCGCCTTTTTCGTCTTTGTCTTCCTATGGGTCTTAGTTACGGTGACCTGACTGAGTGATTGACATGAGCCATCAGCTGTGGTAACGGCTGTGTCGGTAATGGTGCTTATAATAGTAGTTTCAGCGGTCATTGATTCGGTATTTGTGATGGTGTTGTTGCTGGATACCGTTGCAGTGCTCGTGACGGTATTGTTGACGGTCACAGTAGTCGGCTCCACTACTGTGAATAGGGGAGGAATCATCTTCGGGATGGCATCGGTGAAATAAGGGAGTAAGTCGCCGCTGTGCCCTTGACATTGCATATTGCCATTTAGGACAGTGATTGCATTTCCTACCGATAGGTTAGAAGTTCGATGTCCATCTTCAATTTCTCAGGGAGGAGATGAAGGCGGATTGGAGGCATCCTTCTCGGCTGACAAATTCTATAAGCTTACCTAAATCAATCCATGCCACTCTTGCTAGAATGGGGTTTATGGGATTGCAGTTACATTTTAGACGGACGGTTGATTGCTTGTGATCCTCGGTGTTGGGCCCGTGGAAGACCAAGCCGCAGTTACTGCATGATTTCGAAAAGGGTCCGACATATTGTACTTGGGGGTCTGCTGGAACGATCTTCCCATTTAGATTGGTAACACAGCTATATATGAGATAAAACAGGATGCTGTTAGCAACTAGGGACTTTATGAGTGTGAGATAGAAAAGCTTAAAATAGGGGGGAAGATGAAGAACACATACTAGTCGAGATTTATGCTGCTTGTGTGATAATCGTGTGAACCGCGACCGACGGCGCACGTAGCAACAAAAAGGGGAGTAGGAAAAAAATGTGCTGCAACGGTGTCGGTATCGTTCTCATGGAGATAGAACCAGGGACATATGGCAACGTCGAAACTTTCGCCTGACGCTGCTACAAGAGACACCGCCCACAAGCAGGATAGAAGGACGATATAGAAGTAGTTATCAACCTTCATTGTATATCCTCTATTAAGTTAGTCCCCCAATTTCGGGTTTGGGTTTCTAAAGGGATGGATGCTATATGGCATGGGTGGTTATGATACGTCGATGCCTGTGGTGATACCTGTGGCGATGCTTGTAAATAGAGAGGAAGATGAGAGGAAGAAAGGGGCAGACGATTACCGATAAAACAGAATTATTTCTCAAGCTAAAACAGGGATATTAAATCAATAACCACCCTTCCGTCTGCGTTATCTGTTATTTATGATTCACAAGCTACCCACGGCACTCAACTATTTAATACCTTTTGATTTTACATGCTATTAGCATATATTTCTAGCATTGTGAGTAAGACCGGAGGAGGGTCCTTTATTTTGTAGGTCATCGTTAGATAATAAGCCGAGTCTGTCCCCCCTGAAAAGGAACCCCGACCATATGAGACCAATTGGTATCGTGCTCATCTCAATTACGATTTGCGATAGAGCGGCGAATTATGATGAACGATAGATAGTTGTTTGTGTTGAGCTGTTTGTGCCCAAGAGCCGTAACATACATATCACAGAATCCTCTCTTCGGTGACTATCACATTATAAAGTTGAATCCATTCCAGTTCGCGTTCATGACTCGTCCATCTCAACCCTGATCACCAAACACCTCGTGTTTAGTGTAATTCAAGCTCCTAAGATTGATTTGATTATTACTTCACTGTCACACTTCACTAAGCTGGGGCTGGAAGTTCTTCTTTCTGGATTGTCGGTGGTAGACCTGATAGATACCGATTGTCCGCCTCATCATGCTGACTAGCAAGCTTGCCCAGATGCTCTAGCAACCCCTCCGCGATCATCTCTCGAGCATTTTTCTTGCCGAGGACCTTTTCCACGCGGCCGACGCCTATAGGTAACTTCGAAGCCAACATTCCTAGGTCTGGATGGCCGTCATAGAAGCCCTCCATCTCAGAATTCTTAGTGATTCTATACTGGGGTAAATTAGGAAATCCAAGGCGCTTGCATATTTGTGAGACTTTGTGTGCCGCCGAGACCTCGTCGCCATTGAAGGGAGAGGCAATTCCTTTTGGTAGAGGGCTTCCGGGGAGCGCTTGAGCCCCGTTCAGTTCAGATTTGGCGGCGGAAGCTTCGGGACTCTTAGGCGAGGGTGGCGAGAGTTTCGGTTTCTTCTTTGCTGGCGAGGACTGCGGTGAATCTTGTTGCTGTTGGACTTTGGGGGAGGTCACGCCGTTGTCATTTCGAGACATATATCCATTTTCTTTGAGCCACTCAACGGCACATTTGGCTGCGTATTTCTTGGCATCCTTTTTGCGGGCGAAATAAGGCTGGGTCCCATCAGGGAATAAGCCACCATCGGGGCCTGGAAAGGGTACTGAATGTTCGTCGATTCGCACTCGGCAAAACCATTTTTGTTCCAGACCTACAGTTGGGCCTGCTTCCTCCATGAAGTCACCTCCAGAAGTGCCTGGAGCTACTCGTTGACGAGCAGCTCGGTATTCTAGGATGGTATTAGGATTCTGATTTCTTTATTAGGAGTAGATTTGGTGGCTGGTGTTTACCTAATAGAGTACCGATCCAGTTGGGATCCCCTAGTTCTGGCTCCGGCTGAGGTGATGTTACGGGTGGTAAAGCTGATTCGAGTTTCTCTAGCAATTTCCGTTGGGCGTCTGTCAACGGAGCAGGTTCTGAGTGCGTAGCCTCGTACTCTTGCTGTCGACTAATCCAGTTATGGATAGCCTGATAGGTTTCTGAAGACACCATGGCTATGCTAGTTGGTACTTGCTACTGATGGATGTAAATAAATCCAGAGGTGAACCTCAGTGGGTGGTATAGGTACTAAGCGATGTGTATGAAAGGGAGATGGGAGATATATACTTTAAGGAGAATTTATGATTGAGTTGGGGTTTATAATATAAAAAAAGAGAATCCTTGGAAACCTTGAAAGAACTTTAAAACCTTGGACTGGAAGTATTCGACATATCCTACATGTCGTACGACGCTACATATGCCGACATAGGTACCTGGTTACCTACATAATAAGGTACATACATAACCAAGTAGGTGATATTGTGATGTCTCGTCATATGTCATTTCTTAATTTCGGGGTTATCATATCGGTAGTCCGATGTCCTCTCGCTTATCCATAACTAAGAACCGTAATCTTTATGAATTTAGAACGGCTCCAAGGTTATCTTCTCTCTTAGTACCTAGGTAGGTAGTAGGATGGTTAATGGAACTTATAAATTACCTAGGCTGCTAGGTACCTGCAAGTTAAATATAGGAATACAGGCATTGATAAGATTAAGCTTGATCTTATCTAATCGAGATTTTCGAACACACTAGAGCGGTTACCTAGGTACTTAACTTACCCGGGTAGTGGACCTTCGCGCCACCTTCTTCAAAGAAACAACTTAACAACTTAACAACTTATAACAGAACAGCTCTCATATACCATTTCGAATATGAGCAAACCAGGCTTGTCATTTGGCCTCAATTTCGCCAAGAAGCCAGGCGCTACAAAACCAGCTCCCTCCAAAAGGAAGCCAATGTTTGGTGGCGATGACGATTCAGACGACGATGCGAATGGCTCGACCGATGGTCCTAAAACGACTGAAATATCCGAATTAGATGATTTTACTACAACAAAATCTTCTGCCCGTCAATCGAGCAAGAAACCACTGCCAAAATCGAAGAATGGCCCACCTACACTGCCCGCGAACGGCAAAGCCAAGATATCACAAATTTCGATATATGGGGATCTGTCGAGTTCGCTGGAGTCGCGTAAACATCAAGAAACTGCAGAGGGATTAGATCCTTCGATATACGACTACGATGCAGTATACGACTCCTTAAAACCGGAAAAGAAGGCTACGAAAGAAGACATCGAGAGAAAACCCAAGTACATGAAAAACTTGTTGGCATCTGCCGCCGTACGGAAACGCGACGCCTTAATTGCCGAAGAGAAGAAGATCGCGCGCGAAAGGGCAGAAGAAGGCGAGGAGTACGCAGACAAGGAGAAGTTCGTCACGGAAGCATACAAAAAACAGCAAGAGGAGAACCGGCGGATTGAAGAGGAGGAACGTAGGCGCGAAGAAGAGGAAGCCAGAAAGAATAAAGGCGGTGGCATGACCGCCTTCTACAAAGATTTACTGGAGAGAGGCGACCAACAGCATACCGAGGTTGTCAAGGCGGCGGAAGAACGCGCAAAAGCTGGGCCTAGAGAGAACGAAGGTTTACAAGAGGAGAAAGCTGCGACGGATGCGGACGTGGCGAGAGATATCAACCAGAAGGGTGGCTCCATTGCTATCAACGAAGAAGGACAGGTCGTAGACAGGCGCGAGTTGCTAAGAGGGGGCCTCAACCTCGGCACAGTTAAAAAACAAGATCCGCGAAAAGAGACACGCAGAGGACCAGATCAGGGAAATGACCAAGGTCAATCGCGTGGTTTCGTTGGTGCCGGCGGGAAGCAGGCTATGCGCGAAAGGCAAACTCGGATGCTCGAGTCGCAACTAGAGCAGGCTCTCAAGAGAACTCTAGACCAGGAGGCAGAGGAGCAGCAACAAGTCGAACGCGCATCGAAGAGCCGCAAGACTGAGTCCGACGTATCCAGCGCGAGAGAGAGATATCTGGCACGTAAAAGGGAAGCCGAAGAGGCAAAGAAGAAAGCTGTTACGGAGAGGTCATGAGCAGAATTTATATACCCATCCAGGCTTCCTTATCAATACAGGATGCCGCCCATCTCGAGGCCGATGCCTTCACATAATGTACACTATATGTTCCTCTTGTTCCGGGCTCCCTGAAGAATGCCCCCCTTTCTTGTTGCCGACTCGCGATATCCAGTTTATAATATGGTTTCTAGCGTACAACGACAAGGGGCGAACGGATGTATGTGATATCCTATAGCCTTAAACGCACATATACCTTAACTATCTCGTTGTATTCGGGCGATGTATGTCGTGCTGACTTGGTTCCACGCGGACATGTATTTCTCCATGCAGTGGGAGGCGCAGGTCTGCTCGCTACTCGAGAGCGACGAGCCAGATTTCGTTACGCATCTCTCGAAGCAGTGCTTGTTGACTTTCTATGCAACGAAACACGGTTAGGTCTTTCTTCCAATATTTCAAGTGTGGTTGGAGGGGTATAAATTTATGAAGCCATACATCGATTAGTGACTTCGCATTTTCCATGGCATTCGCCGTCTGGATCTCCTTTAGTAACTTGCTCTTGAATGCCTCGGAATCCATGTTGTATTCTCCTAATACTTTTATGAAAAGTCGTGGTTATGATGTGATCGTGGCGCTAATAGAATATCGGATTATAATGTTAAATTCTGAGCTCTCTGGAAAAAGTTGAAGCATTCATCGAGTAAATTCATACACTATCTAGCGGACCTAGGTATCCAATAATCAATCAACCGCCAATTCTTGGCACTGTTATCGATAACCTTGGAAATCGGGCCATCGCTTACGTAATGGGGTTTATCGGTGTCTACCTAGGTATTATGACGTATCTACCTGGAAGTGGCCTCGTTGAATACCTACACTAGGTAGGTACATATCAGTAATTACAACCTCTTATAGGTAATTGACATATTACCTTTCATTACCTCTTGTAAGAGTACATGTAGTTAAGTTTCACGATATCTCAATCTTCGCTATATCTACGTACGTTATTAATAAAATGGCATTGGGATGACTTATCTGATACTTCGTCCCTTTCTTCATCGACTGTTCGATTATCACATGTTCTCGCATATAAACTGCACTGTTGTTGTCTCTAACATGGTAACTTCATAAAATAATCGTATTGTTCTATTATATGTACCCGCATAGCTATCCTCTTCGCGACTGAACTATAGCGACTGGCTCGTACGGGGGCGGAGGAGCTTCAGGGAGACCTGACATACTATCCTCAATAGCGTGTTCGAGCCCCACGATATAATTGTTCTTCTTTTTATCTCCATGGAACTTCCTCATTCGAAGTACGTCCGCACACAGGGTGAGGACGGAAAAAGCACTACGGTATCATGGAATTAGCCAAGCCCCCATATGCCCTCATATATATGATAGCTGACCGAGATAAGCAAAGAAGTACTCACCTGGCAATAGATGCCATAGCGCAGATACCATATTGTCCAACCAAACTAGACTTCACGGCAAGGGCAACGTCGGCAGCAAAGACCAACGAGATGACTACCGATCCCACTATGACCGCATTTGTGAAGCCACCGTCCGATCTTGTGGACCGACGGTTATAGATTTGCCATAGTGTCGTGAACAAGACGATGTTGACGAAGGTAGTGAAACCGCCCTACGATTTAGTTAGATCCGACCTGGGAACCCCGAGCATCGTCCAAACGCTTACCACTGCCGCTGTGACCCAAGGTAGAGTCGAACGAGTCGATTCGTCGTCCCAGACCTCATCACTAGAAGGGAAGTGGTCACTATAGTGACTTGGCCGATTAAACACGAAAAATATAATGCCGACGACACACAAGCTGAGCTGACCGAAGATGGCGAGAATGTGGGCTGTTGCCCACCAATTTATTGTACTATCAGTTAAGTACCTCATTTGGAATATGTATCATGATATATTCCGGTAGTTGTGTTCGAGAACCATGGGGGTAGGCATGGCATACATATGCAGGCAGGCATCTCCACACTTCGAAGTGGCTCAAGCATCTTTATGTATGGCTTCCATTCCCCATCCCTTTTCTTCTTCTTCTTCTTCTTCTTCTTATCAAGACCGCTTCGAAACAGACATCGTCAGCCAACACAGGCTCGGTGTGTGTTGAAGAGGCTAGTTGTTTGCTGTAGGATGACATGGATCCAATCATGGGTCCGTACTCAGCCATGTAAGCCCATCCTTTCGCAAGTTGGACATAAATGCGGAGTCGTGAGAAATGGCTGAGGCACAATCCTACTAGGGACTGTCGTCATCCGACTAACAACAGTTCCGAGGCACACATGACAAATAAAGAACACGTCTGATCATATAAATTCTCCTTGCGGCCTTGTCAGGTCCATGTCATTGCTAGATTTGGTTTAAATGGCTGACTACCTACCTACATGGTAAATGGGATTAGATCATGTATATTTAGGTAGGTAAATCGCATATACTCTGGTGATGGCTTCAGCTGAACTGCGAGAAAGATGGGGAGAGACGGGAGGTATGATGATGAACTTCATTTACCTATTTAGGTAGGTCAGCAGGGAGAGAATTCCGCTTACCGAAGCTGGATACCTGCCTGCCTGCATTATTTTTATTCTTCGAGCAGGAATTTATTTTAGGCCTTAGCCGTTCTTAACCCTTGATCTTGTTTGTCTGCCTTGTTTGATCGTTTGATCAACGTTGAGAAAATCGGCGCCTACGATGTGGCTTATACCGGTATGTGATGTATTAGCGGCGGTGGCTTAGGTGGATAGTTTAGTGCCCGGGCAGTTGGTTTGCCGTACCTACCTGTCAGAATAGCCTCGGACTATGTTTGGAAATGCAGACAATGCGCAGACTACCTAGGGACATAATACCGATCGATACTGTATATGCATATCCCCTAAACCAAGTATTCAAGTAACTTACACGCCTTATGGCTGATGACATGTGCTAATTTGGGAGCTAGGGGATAGTTGGTGACACAGTTCAGTACAGTATCGTTATGACTGTCTGCACTTAGTCCGACGCCATTCCGCTAGTGTACAGTCGTATCGGTAAGAAACTGAAAATTAGGTAGCGAAACGGTCTGTGCATAAACTCCCTGTCACTAGACCCCGATCCTAATTGGAGAACGGCGGTAACGGTTGCTGAGGCAACAGAGTTCGGGTCCACAAAGACAACAAACTCACCCGCACCTATGTATCTTCAACTCTTCATATCCAACAGCCGCCACCTTTCCCAACCTAAATCTAATAGTCGAAGTAAAGAAGAAAAGACAATATACCATATACCCTTATATCCCACCCAAGCTCGGAACTTAGCAGTTGGTCAGCATATCTCTAGGAAGCCATGGCGACTCGAACCCTCGAGGCTCGTTTCGAGCGCATGTCTGTCAATGATGAGAATGACTATCAAAAGTCCAAGGTTCGTTGAAATATCGCCATATTTTACAGATGTAAGTAGCCGATTAATTGATTACGCTTCCAGGTCATCACGACAACAACTCAATTAGCTCAAAGCTCGAGTAGGCCGAATTTATACAAAGTTGCTCTGCAAGCACAGAGTGCAAATACCGTCACCGCCGTAACTCTCCCATCCCAGGCAGCACAACGCAAACCTGCCCAGCCTCCCTCGCCTACCAGGAAACCGTTGCCCACCGCAAATGCGGCGGCTAGACAGTCAGACGAAGCAGCCCAGGTCGAGCGGAAGTCGGTGACTCTGATCGACCAACCGAACGGGCCGAAGGATTTTCATTTAGGCATGTTCGAAATTGGGCGGCCGCTTGGCAAAGGAAAGTTTGGACGGGTCTACCTAGCGCGGGAACGAACGAGTGGCTTTATCTGCGCCCTCAAGGTTCTGCACAAGAAAGAGCTTCAGCACGGCCGCGTGGAAAAACAGGTACGCCGGGAGATCGAGATCCAGAGCAACTTGCGCCACCCCAATATCCTGCAGCTGTTCGGCCATTTCCACGACAGCAAGCGAGTCTTCCTGATCCTCGAGTTTGCCGGTAAGGGCGAGCTGTACAAGCACCTGAGGAAGGAGAATCGGTTCCCCGAGTGGAAGGCCTCGCAATACATCGCCCAGATGGCGAGCGCCTTGCGGTATCTACACCGCAAGCACGTCATCCACCGGGACATCAAGCCCGAGAACATCCTCATGGGGATCCACGGCGAGATCAAGATCTCCGATTTCGGCTGGAGTGTGCACGCGCCGAATAGTCGAAGGCAGACCATGTGCGGTACTCTCGATTACCTCCCGCCCGAGATGCTCAAGCCGGGCAGCTCGGACAACTATTATAACGAAAAGGTGGACCTTTGGAGTCTGGGCGTGTTGACTTACGAGTTCCTGGTGGGCGAGGCGCCGTTCGAGGACACACCCATCATGACGCAAAGGAGAATTGCGAAGGCGGATATGACTATCCCGTCGTTCGTCAGTCCCGAAGCAAGGGACCTTATTAAGAGAGTGAGTTCGCTTGTCCCGCTATAGTACTTGTGCTAGGACACCTTGGTTAACATGAATGAAGCTACTAGTCCTCGACCCCGAGAAGAGGATACCGCTGGAACAAGTCCAGGCGCACCCGTGGATTGTGAAGCACTGCGTCAAGGGGGAGCGGGTGGCGAACCGAGAGAGGTCACGCTGATGATTGTCAATGAGTTAACGGAATAGGCGTTACATGTAAAGTTGAAGCGAGAAGGCGTTTGGACAGTGGCAAATCTGGCTGGGGTACCTAGGTAATCTGCATAACGGGGAGTCGGAAGTTAATCGAGTAGCATTCCAAATAACATGCATTCATACCATTCATTGCCTTGCCCTGCCTTGCCTTGATTGGCTTTGCTTTTCCTCGCCTAAACTCCTGATATTGGGGGGTGGTTGTTTGTTGGTACAGGTGATGATAAATACAGAGCTTCTTCGAACTACCTTACCTCGGATCCATGTCTCATCTGTATACCTCGTCGAATGGCCGGGTATCCGAGAAACACGAATCCCATACTTGGTTGACCACCTTGACCGCCTGCACGTCGTCTTTGCACCTCGGCCGCGCCAGGACGGACTGCGCGGCCCGCTTCCGCACGCAGTTTTGGAACTGCTGCGTCAGCGTCCAGTTCCCTCTCGTCCACGCCTCCCTCGTCCACCTGCACTCGCCGCTCAGCATCGTCGCCCGGATCTGTCGACCATGTGTTAGACCACTACCAGGTAGGATACCGCATAGACCCAAAAGAAAAAAAAGGCAAGACGGAGATCAAGATGTGTCCAGCTTACCTCGGTGCAAGCCGCGTGCTTCAAGTCCTTGTCGCCCACCCAGTCGACCTTCCACCTCAGATGGTCCCAGGCGTGCACCATCTCGTGGGCCAGGGTGTCCTCGAGGTGGCCGCGGTTCCGCACCTCGTTGGCGCAGAGCAGGATGCCGTGGTCGGGGCTGAAGCCGCCGCCGGCGCGGTAGACCTGGCCGTCCCCGGTCAGGCGCGCGGGGCAGCGGCGGCACACGACGTTGGAGGAGTCGAGGGTCCCGTTCAGGGCCTCGACCTTCTCGCGCAGGAAGCGCACGGTGGGCGAATGCGCGAAGGCCCAGTCCCGGTACTGCTCGCAGCGCGCGCAGTCGGCGGCCTCGCGCTCCCGGTACCGCCACTCCCGGTAGTGGAAGGCGCCCTCCTTGCTGATGCCGCCCGTCAGGATCTTGAAGTAGTTCATCCACCACGCCGTCTGCGGGTCGAAGCCTGTCCGCTGCGGGTCGTTGGTGAGGATGGGCGGGAAGGACGACGGGTCTTCTGGACTGGAGGGGGCGGGCTGGGCGTTCGTAGACGGCGCGACGCCTGGCGCCTCGGGGGGCGGTTGTGATGGCATCGTAGGTTGGATGAGGGATCGGAATGGTTGAAAATTACGGTTATCTACCTAGGTAGGTACCTAGATTCTAGAACTTAACCTACACTAGATCCTAGGGTATGGAAACTTTGATGGAATACTGGAGCTCTACTAAACGTTAATTGGGTCCGGCTGCCCAGGTGTCAGTTAGAAGTTGCGGCCCGTTGCGGAGCAAAAGCTATCTACCTAGGTAGGTACCTACCCTACTAGCCTAAGATAGGCTTTTCTTCAAATTCCGATCTCGGCAGGGGTTTCTAAGGTTCATCCGTAGTCCAATTGGAAAACTTGCCGTCCTCGATTATTCCATATTATCATATACATGCCTAGGTACACTAGTTAGTACCTTTCTAAGAGGATTACTACGTATGTAGAGGTTTTACGATTTACAATTTACAATGTGTGTTACGGTGAAGTCGTAAATGCAATGCTCCACATCATTTAGCTATTCCTGTTCCTATCCCCTGCTTCAAGTTGCCAGTTGTACATACGCCCTGCCCAGGTACCACGATGGCAGAGCCAAGGGGCCCTACGCCCTGTAAGTGATCAGCCTGCTCTACTCGTATGGATACAATAAATAAAATTTCTCTATTGATACGTTCTGGAAATTCCTATGTTCAAAGCTGTGGTTACTAATGTTGTCTAAATCGTAGCAGATATGAAGGACCCCAAGCCGCTTATAATAGTTATCAAACTAGGTGAATCAACTCTTGAATTATATTCGAATATCATTGTCGAAAATCTTCAGCACTTTATGCAGCAAATATACATAAAACAATACCAATAGATAATGAGCTAACTTACATATAGGAACCAGTTCTATTGTCGATGAAAAAACTCATGAACCCTTACTATCAATCTTGACACTCATTGTCGAGACCGCCGTCAAGTTACGGAAAGATGGGCACAAGGTCATAATCGTCTCTTCCGGAGCCATTGGCGTCGGCCTTCGACGGATGGACGTCGACAAGAGACCAAAGCACCTATCCAAGTTACAGGCGCTTGCAGCAATTGGCCAATGCCGATTAATGAGTTTATGGGATAGTCTTTTTGGGCATCTCCGTCAGCCTATCGCCCAGATTCTCCTGACTAGAAACGATATTGCGGATGTAAGTGAGAGCCTTCACCGCTAGATCTTAAGGTGTACCTGCTCACATCATGTTACAGCGGACGAGATATCTAAATGCCCAGAATACCATCATGGAGCTCTTAGAGATGGGTGTTATACCCATTGTAAACGAGAACGACACCCTAGCGGTCGCTGAGATTAAGTTCGGAGATAATGACACCCTCTCAGCCATTACTGCGGCCATGGTACATGCTCATTTTTTATTTTTAATGACGGATGTCGACTGTCTGTATGACAAGAACCCACGAACACACCCAGATGCTCTTCCGATAGAAGAGGTGGAGGATATCAGTGCAATCCGTGCGGATGGTAAGGAATCCAGTCGATTGGCTACTAAGTGAACCATGAAAATTGATGTGAATCCAGTATCCAGCGCTGGGTCCTCTCTGGGGACTGGTGGTATGAGCACAAAGATCGTGGCTGCTAGGCTTGCGACATCTGCTGGTGTCACTACTGTCATCACTCGATCGTCCTCGCCAGGAAACATCGTAAAGGTTGTTCGCTACCTTCAAGCTCGTAAGAAGCACACCCCGTCGCATCACTCGCCGGTAGCGGGTGACGAGGTCGAAGACCATATCTCTCGGTCGACAGCATCGCTGGCCCTCGACGTAATGGAAAAGCCGCCGTTGCATACACGTTTCCTCCCCCTCTCGCAACCGATTAGAGATCGGTACTTCTGGATTCTCCACGGCCTAGCCCCACACGGCACAATCTATATCGACGTTGGCGCACACCAAGCGCTTTCGGACAAAGCCGGTCTCCTGCCTGTGGGCGTTCTGGACGTCGAAGGGAGTTTTGCGCAGCAAGAAGCCGTTCGCTTGGTCGTCGTGGAAAGGAGGTCGGAGCCCGGGCCGGACGGTAAGCTGTGGGAGGGCCCGGGAGTCGAGATCGGGAGAGCACTGGTCAACTACGCCGCGCCGGAGATCGTACGGATTAAGGGGCACCGGAGTCGACAGATTGAGTCGCTGCTGGGCTACGCCGACAGCGAGTATGTGGCCGATCGAGAAAGCATCAGTCTCCTTCACAGAGAAAGCCGGCCCGTCACGCCTGTGTTCGACAAAGTGAACGAGAACGGGGGAGGCGTGGCTGCTTAAGAAAACGATACCAGCTTATAGACACCCACATTACTTCGCATAGATGGGTCCATTGGCGCTAGGAATCTGGGGTTATAGATACAGCTACAAAAATTGGGGTTTTGCTGAACATATATAGCTCTCAAATACGGGAAGGTTCGTTGATCAGTACAAAATAATATATCGTCGCATCATAGAAATGGACAAAATCATAGATTACCTAGGTACTTGTGGACAACCTCGAACGCCCCTGAATGCACATGACCTAAGCCAATCCCAAACTCCGGGCTTTTCTTCTAGTGTTAGACCGTCCATCATCCCTTCACTTTTCACTTTTGATATATACACCCATCCATCACATCCGCCATAGATTAGATCTTCTACCCCCTCAGCTAGCAAACAAGGTGTCTTCGTCTCGAAGGTATTCTCCGCAGTCGGCCTGTCTGAAGCACACGATGCCGGTGGGATCTAACCTCCTAGCCTCGGCGGTGCTGCGGGCGGTGACGCCGAAGCCGAGAGGCGTGTCGGACATGTTGTACACTACGATGCCCTGGTGGCTGGGGCAGTCGTCGGACCAGCGGCCGACGTGGGCCTTGACGACGTTGCCGCCGTACAGGAAGGGCATCTCGCCGTTGGGCTTGATCCACAGCTTGTACCGCGCGTGCTCGGCCAGGATGGGCAGCGCCGTGATGTGCAGCCGGAATTTGCCTGTCTTGGTGAACTTGCCTGCCCGTCGCGTTTCTGGTTAGCTTTTCTGCAGAGCTAGGGACGGCGAATTTTGTGATGCATGTATGGGGGGAAGGGGGTTATATATCTGGATCTATATTTGCATTTATGGTGGACTGTTCGACCTACCTAGACATATGCCCAGGGAAGCGAGGTTGTCCCTCGATATCGACGTGGCTAGGTTGGTGATGGAGAGCAGGACATAGTATACTCTGTCGCGATTTAGGCGGAAGACATATCGATCGGCGTCGGGCGAATCGTCGAGAGGCGCAATTAGATTTTTAAGCGAGTTTCCCGTGTAGTTCGCTAGCTTCTCGAAGAGCACCTTCGTCTCTTGTTCTGTGAGGGGCCGCATAATGATTGTGTTTTGTCGGGCGCAAATCTTAGATGGAGGAGTTCACACAATATAAAAGTACATACTGTAGCGGGGTGTACTTCAGAATTTAGATTTTAGCTATTTCAGATATAAGAAAAAGTTCTGCCACTTGAAAATTTTGGCGGTGAGAAAAGTACTGAGTACAGCGGAATCTCTCCGATTGGTTGAACTATTAAGGAAGTGGGGTCTATATGCAGGGGTCCCTGCGGATTCCTGAAATTTTGAATTTCTTCATTATCTACTTGCTTCGATAAATCCAGGACCCTTCATTCTCTCACATTCAATAACTACCTAGGTACATTCGACAATGGCAACAAGACCTTCAAAGAAGAGGAAGCTCACTCCGCCTCAGTCAGATGACGATGGTTCTTCTCGCAAATCCAGCTCAAAAATACAAAAGTCTTTTTTAGTCAATGCCGCGGGCTGGGATTTGGAACAGGACTATGAGACGAGAGCACGCAAGGGGAATAAAAAGGAGAAGGAGAATACCAGGCTCCCCTTAAAGCTTCCAGGTGGACGGGTGCAACAATTTTCTGCGCCGGCACATGACTTGCGCTCTCTTGAAGATGACGAGGGTTGGTTAGAAGGCGGCGACGATGAGTCCGAGGATGAGGAACCAAAACGGAAGTGGCCTGAGAAACCTGAGATACCCGAACACCAGCAAATCCTGGAAGCCAAAGAGGAGTTAGCAAAAATAGCCCTGATGCTCAACGAGACCCCCGAGGAGAATGGAGGCGCCTTCAGGGCCCTGGCCAAGATTGGGCAGTCCAGAATCCCGGCCATACAAAAACTCACATTAGCCACGCAATTAACGGTTTATAAAGACGTCATCCCTGGTTATCGAATACGGCCCGTGGTGGAGGACGGCCCCGAGGAGAAATTATCAAAAGACGTAAGGAGAGTACGGACGTTTGAAAATTCTCTCATCTCGGCCTATCAGGCGTATGTGAAGGATCTCACCAGATACGCCAAGGCGGGACGGCACCAAGTGAGCGGAGGCCAAGGCCAAAGCACCGCGAGCGTCGCTATCACCTGTGCCTGCACCCTTTTGACGGCCGTGCCTCATTTCAATTTCCGAGGCGATCTAATCAAGATACTCGTTGGAAAGCTCTCTAGAAGGCACGTCGATGACGACTTTAATAAGTGTCTCCAAGCGCTTGAGACTCTTTTCAAAGACGACGAGGACGGCTCCCCAGCCATGGAAGCCGTCTCGCTCTTAGCAAAGATGATGAAGGCCAGAGAGTACGAAGTGCATGAGAGCGTAGTCAATCTCTTCCTACACCTCCGCCTACTCTCGGAATTCTCCCACAAGGCGTCCACGGACTCCGTGGATCGCTCGAATGGCCCTGATGTCAAGAAACCTAAATTCAAGAAGGAGTTCCGAAACAAGAGAGAACGGAAAAATATAAAGGAGCAAAAGGCACTGCAGAAGGATATGGCACAAGCCGACGCGCTGGTGAGCCACGAGGAGAGAGAGAGGAAGGAAGGCGAGACCTTGAAGCTCGTATTCGCCACGTACTTCCGGATCTTAAAAATGCGGGTGCCGCACCTCATGGGCGCCGTCCTCGAGGGCTTGTCCAAGTACGCGCACCTGATCAACCAAAACTTCTTCGGCGACCTCCTCGAAGCCCTCAAGGACCTCATTCGACACAGCGACGCCACCGAGAACGATGCGGAGGGCGAGGAGGAAGGCGCAGAGGACGACTCGGCACCAATCCGCAACACCTCCCGCGAAGCCCTCCTCTGCACCACCACAGCGTTTGCGCTGCTCGCGGGCCAGGACGCCCACAACGCGCGCTCGGACCTCCACCTCGACCTCTCCTTCTTCACCACGCACCTCTACCAGACGCTCTTCCCGCTCTGCCTCAACCCCGACCTCGAGCTCGGCGCGCGGTCGCTGCACCTCCCGGACCCGGACCGGCCCGCCCCCGCCAGAAGCGACAACAAGATCAACCTGCAGACCGCGACAGTGCTGCTGGTGCGGTGTCTAGCGGCGATCCTGCTGCCGCCGTGGAACGTGCGCTCGGTGCCGCCGCTGCGCCTCGCCGCCTTCGCCAAGCAGCTGTCCACCGCCGCCCTGCACGTGCCGGAGAAGTCGGCCCGCGCCCTGCTGGCCCTGCTCGCCGACGTCGCCGCCACCCACGGCCGCAAGATCGCCGCCCTGTGGAACACCGAGGAGCGCAAGGGCGACGGCGCGTATAACCCCCTGGCCGAGACCGCCGAGGCTAGCAACCCCTTCGCCGCTACCGTCTGGGAGGGCGAGATCCTGCGCCGCCATTACTGCCCTAAGGTCCGCGAGGGCGTCAGGTTGGTGGAGAAGAGCTTGGGGCGGGCGGAGAGGTGAGGGGAGGGGAGGGGAAAGGGGTGGTTAGGATGGGGGAAGAGGGAGGTGGAGTGGGATGGAATAGTTTACGATGCTATATGAAGTCCATCTTGGATGTCGAGGTTGAGTATTTACTGCCAGCTGTCTCGTCTGGGCATATGTAAGAATCCCAAAGATGGATACCTTAGGTAGGTAGTCATCTAAGGAAAACGCATAGTTCTTTACATAACGCCATGATACCTACTATTCCCATCTGGTTTACTTTATTTGCTGCTTGTTCCTACAATTTCACTTGTCAAGAGAAAGTCATATTGGGCTGATGAAGAAGTTAGAATTATACCCCTATCTACGAGTATGCTAAGCAGCGCATCGTGCAATAGCTATCAACATGTACACGCCCTCGACGTG
The DNA here is from genome assembly GCA_902806575.1 of Jackrogersella multiformis. Lineage (NCBI taxonomy): Eukaryota > Fungi > Ascomycota > Sordariomycetes > Xylariales > Hypoxylaceae > Jackrogersella > Jackrogersella multiformis. The sequence continues at coordinate 1,108,961 of CADCXD010000002.1, read as the reverse complement.
ATATCAGGATTCCTAGCTAGTAGTACACACCCACGCAAGTACAAAGTCCGAAATAGCTAGTCGCCTAGTCTCGCCAATCTCGTGGATTGCAGGACGATGTGACAGGAGTAAATGAATGCGAAGCGAAAATCCACAGTAGCATTTGCCTCGACTAAAATCCTTAGACCGTTGAGCAACTAGTATCTTGACGAATGATACATCGACGCAAATCGGCGGGATCGAAATCCTCCAACGAACAAAGTAAGCGTTGGTGCTTCCCCCTTCCACATCGGGTACGACGATAGTGTTGTAGAGGCATCCAGGGACACCGGGGAATTCGACGAGGGAGATTCGACAATATCAGAAAATACTTTCTCGGGGCATAACTCGAGGTGTAAACTCTTCGTCCTTCTCAGCGGTATATCTCAACTCGATTTGTTCGTCTACATACGCCTGGCTAGCCTTACGATGCCCAGCGAGAATCAGCCAGGCCAGGTCCCTTCGACATTCCGCTGAAAACAATACGACCAGTGGAAGGAGCAGGCCCGCGCCTTTCCGAGGGTGGATCGTCAACAACCATAGGTGAGCTTCCGTAATTCTCAGTGGCTGGAGAATTTCCCGTATTCCATCGCGAGGCGTTTAGACCGCTGAGGCCTGCTGCTATTTTAGGGCCGCCTGTATCTGTGCCACTCATGCTTACATCGTCTTGCCGAGACCTTGAAGCTCCTTTATTGGTAGTGAACTGCATGACAGGTTGGCTTACTTCTTCCCCTCTTGTATCGAGAATTGATGAGTGAAAGGAGAAGTTGGCGGGATAATGTCTTTGTGGAGCCATATTTTCTCGTCGCCGCGTTGGGACAGGCTGCTCGAAGTCCATTAGGTCATCGTCGCGGTGCTGTGCTCGGTGGGCGAATAGGCGTGGGGGAGGAAATCTAGATGGGACTTGAGGAGCTGGGGTCATCGAGAAAGGAGATGCTCGTTGTGGAGGACCGTTACGGGCACCGGTGGCTTGTGGTCCTCCTCTGCCATGGTAGGATGGAGGCTCATGACGGGGGCTTCTATTGCCCCTGTCGCGTGCTCGGCTCTTGGGCCGAGGCGACTTTGCTCGACTGAAAGAGGCTTGCAGTTCTTTAGCATCTTCTAAGTTGCCCCTTCCAAACATTTTGGCAATATTTCTCTGGCGTTGTCAAATTTTGGAAGACTACCGCAACAGTTGAACCACGTACGATTAGTATTGACGAGAAGTGAGGGAATTAAAAGGCGAAGAGGTGAATGGATGAAGATGTGAAAGGAGGAAAAAATGTGGAAAAGAGTAGAAGGTAGGGGATTTATAGATCAATGGGGTGATGCGAAAGAATATAATAGGAGAAGGAACCACGGCAACACTCTACAGCGCGTTTGGTGGTTGCGTAGGAAACTACAACTTCACCAGACACACAATATGGAAGTCGGGGTTTACTTGAGTAAAGACCAACCAGGCTAGGTAGGCGACTTCTAGATTTATAGGTAATTGTCTCAAGAAGGAAGGGTGGGTAAATAGTCATAGAAAGAGGTAAGAAGGAAAGACTTACAATGGATGTTCCTTCTTCTAATATACTTACCTAGCAGGTATCTGACTACCCACTTGCTACTTTTTGCTGTTTCCAGCAGTTGCTAGGTTTTAGATTCATATGTTTCCCTTAACACATGGCTTGTGGTCGAAGTTTTACTGGTAAAAGTCAGAGTCAACAAAGTGTGGACGCTTTAGTACGATGTCTATAGATGCGGGCACCCACCTAATTTGCAAACTGGACTGTCCAGCCAAAGGACAGGAGTTCCCACGATAGAAGATATATGTATGTATATATCTAGGACATGACATTTCTATAGTTATTGAAAAACATCTAGCAAAAACTTAAGGTATTCGATATCTACATCCTAGGCATTATATATATTACTTACCAATGGGAGCATCTAGTAAGATAAGAGTCAACCTCCTATAGACGTACGTAGGCCTAGTGATATGATAAGAAGTATCAGTGAGTATATAATATATAATTACGGCATAGACGTTCTGCAGGTATGCTGCCTTTTGCTACCTATAAATGTCTCGATCGTATTGATGTTCGTTTCCCTGTGTTCGGCTTGTCTCGCCTCTTCTAGCCACTGTGCTTCAACGGTTGGAACATGCTTGCGCATGAATTCAACTAATGCCCTCGAATTCGGGGCATCGTCGCGGAGTCCAATACAGGAAACACGAGGAATACCTAGAGATTCGGATAGACGGTCTTCACAAGACTTCGATAATCCTACCAGCTTAATGGGCGTTTGTGTGTAACTCGATTTTGAGGCAACAGCTACCATCTGGGGGAGATGTCCATTCAGAGAATTCGGCTGCCCGGACCGGGTGACGAAGATGGCCGAATAAGAAGGGACCGATGCTTCTTGGCTAGGCGAATTCTCTCCCAAGTTAGACTTTTCACCCTGTACCTTGGATGCTATCTCCTGCAGATGATTTGTGACGGCTTTCAGGCCAATGTCGACATACGATCTGAGTTCAGGAGCAGGAGGAGGCGCAAGTTCCGTAGAGTGTGTAGTTGGCATTTTGCGCTTCCGCTTCTTATCACGTTTGCCTTTCGATAGTTGAACATAATCCGATCGGTATTGTCCCAGCGGACCAAGCAGACTAATCCAAAAGGTTAGTGTGAAGGGTATATGGGCTGCTGATCTTTGTTCTGGTGGAAGAGCTACATAATCTGCACAATAAACATACACTGACTCTGGTGTTTTAGGTAGTTATTGAGAATCTCTTAACTTACGTGCATAGAAGTTCGAGGATAGTTTCTTGATCTTCGAGTGTCACGATGGGCCTAGTGACCTTAGTCAGTATAACATTTCAGAGGGGGGATGATAAAGTGTCTTGTTTAATACCATGTTATTGCTGAATATGGCGTGTCTAGCTGATATGCGATCTTCTTCTTTTTGTCCATCTTTAGGTGTCTACCTCTAGGTACCTAAGGTAGTTTAAAGTAGCGTTTATCCACTGGGTTTTCCGGTACGAAGTTAGTTAATTTAAGTGAAGCTTTTCTAGAGTTGCTCTTGTTAATACTATTGGTTATAGTTTCGAAGATTTATTCAAGATACTGAGATAGTACCTATGTAACTACCTATGTAGGTAAGTGAAATTCTATTAAGGAATTAAATCTTTATATGAATCTTTATATTAACCTAGAAATATCGACGTGAGCCAATAGAAAATCAGGATTATTTATCACCTACCCCATCCCAGTGAGTCAATTGGCCTGTGCACGGTGAGATCTACCTAAGTATTTAGGTACCTTAGGTAGGTCGGCACAAATATCAAGACAGTCAGATCTAATAAAGGTATAAGTATAATCGTATCAAACTCTCATATACATCGCTACCGTAAGGTAGGGTACGGCGGCCTTTCTAATTAAATTAGGTCTGCTGGTTATCGATGGGATCTATGCCATAATACTTTGATGATATCCATATCTTCTTTGACGGCATCGCTGTCCTCGCGCTCCTCGAGTATCTCTACCTTAGACCTCAGCCGCGCTACCATGAGGCCCAGAGCCATTTTTTGTGATGCTAGAGACAGCTCCTCGCTTAGTTTGGCTTGGCTAATAACTCTGCCGTTGCATAGTTCTTTGACGAGACTTTCTGCCAGATCCTGGCAGTTACTCGTTAAGAGATGATATCGTGGATGAAGTGCCATGTGATTAAGTCCTTAGATCCTGTGTGTTAGCATCGAGATGGGCGGCAGGGCTGCCTATGTCATTAGTCAACTCCAACTCACCTAGCTCTTGGATCTCTAGGTGAGATTTCGTCGTCTCGCCAACATAGTAGCATGAGCTCCATGTCTCGATGAATGTAGCGGTTATCTCTGCTACACGAAAGTTGTTTTTGCCAATGGCGTTGAGTGCTATTTGGTCACTCATCAAGTCGTAACAGTAAGAAGGGTTGAAGCTGCGATCAATCACGCACAAGGCCCAATGGCTAACGCTGTTTAGGCTCATGCCGACATGCTTGGCAAGCAGCTTATAAGTATTTTTTGACAGCTCAAATATGCCAAATTCGATAGGTATTGTGACCAAGAAGACAGCCTTATGAGAGGTGGCTGGGTCCCACCGCAGCGGCGTCATCTCGATGACCGACTCGCCGGTAACTTTTGCCAGGACCAAACGGAGAAAGTCATTCTTCTCCCGTCGAAGCCGTTCCTCTTCCGCTCTAGCTGCGTCTTGTTTTGCCGCGAGAGCGTCCCGGGATTTTCTCCGTTCCCTGTTGAGGGGACGATATTAGCTGCTGCGATTATTGACGACATCAAGTCTTCAAAATAATGGCCGGGGAAGGAGGAAAAGAAAGAGGGTTATTACCATTTTCCCTTCAGGTATTCTTCCGTTGCTAATCCAGCACTTTTCAGCTTTGATAAAGTCTCGAATCCCATCCTGATAACTACAAAAATGACTGGCAGTCCACCTAGTTAGGTACCTAGGTGGGTAGGTAGGTATCTAGGCAGCGCGATAATGGGCAACACAGATGCTGCAAATGTTGTGTAGGTACTTGAGTTTAAGGTTTGTAGTATATATTTTCCCCTTATGTATGTGCATATAAATAATAGCCCTGGAGGTACGGTAAATACGGCAATACACTACCTTAGGTAGGTACCTTATGTAGGGGCAGCGGCTGGGCTGACCAAGGCAATCAACTTATGGATCTTAAACTTCGGTATGCACTGCACGCGTACCACACACGTGTGCTTAGTTGGGGATATGTGATGGACACCTGCATGATTCCAAGGACCTAAGGGGTACCTAGGTCCTAGGATCGTGAAGAGTTATTTGGGCGTACGTCCATATCTTATACTCATGACTGTTATTAAGAGGTTACCTTCGTATATATCAGTCGTCCTTCTACTCCTTTACCTCCCCTGCTCCCTAGGTACCCAGGTAAGTACCCCTCAAGAAATGACTTATTGCGTAGGGCTATGTACTGTATATACAGTGCCGAGAAGCTACTAAGCATAGTTTCGTACTGTATCCGAGGACCTCTTAGTTAAGTGACACTTGCGTAGTAAAGTTATATTGTATATCTTAGCTGGAGACTAGAATAATTCGGTATCATGGATGCATGGATCCTCAGAAGAGTTACATATATGAATTGTATCGTTTTCGAGAATACCTACGGTAGCAAGGGAGGTAAATACGCTCGTCGTTTGTGTCTTTGAAAGGAGATACTTACCGGTGGGTATGTACCTACTACCTAGGTAGTTGCTAGGGTGCCTGGCCCATTATTTTCCTTATCAGCGATCTGCATACAGAACCTTGGAACCTTGGAACCTCGTCACGCTTAAGAGAGCTGAAGTCGCTTCCAGAATATTAACTATTTGAGGCGGAACCTAGATCGCGTCTCTTTTACTTGCCACCTTGGTATTATTTAGCATAACACTGCAGGCTGGGTTCTTAAAGTAAACCTACCGGTAGGTAAGTGTCTGGTAAGGTTAAGTTTTCCAGTCCACTTAGGTGCCTGGATATTTTGTGCATGCGCCTTTTAGATACCTACGTAGGTACCTAAGTACCTAATTTCAAGCTCCATTTATTGTAGGTGTTCGCATTCTTCCACTTACCAAGGTGGCACCCAGACCAAGAACTCTTTTTGATATCTCATCCTACCTACCGTACCTAGTACCTCACACCTACTAAATTAATCATTCCTATGATTACGACTCTCTTTCGAAATTACCTCATTGATTGAATACCTTAGTATCCTGTACATTTAAGCAGACGTTCTTACTTGTATGTATTCACATATCGGTATGTACCTTGTAAGTACCTAGGTACTTGCGTATATCATCCCCACTTTGGTAGCACGCTAGTGCCGCTCTTTACCAAGCGGTTTCCTTAATCGTATTTCCAGCTACCTGCCTAGTAGGCACCGCCTTACACCTACATAGTACCTATATCTTTCGAGTGCGACAAACCCGTCCCAAGGCGATCTTCGACTCACCACACACAGCCTTACCCATTCGTCTATCCACATCCACAATCACTCGAGGTGTCACATTCCAACATTCCAACTCCATTGAATATCCTGATTGCTCCATCAGGTACGCCGCACCGGGAGCATATATCTACTCATTGCAGTGCATATCTATTGGCCTGTCCAAGCTTCCGACAGCCTTACACACTCCTGCCATCTCATATGAAGTAAGTTTAGCTAAATTTTCTATCATAATACTCGTCATTGGAATCGTCACAAAAAAAAGGGTCGCGCGAGCATTCTAAGTCTGTTAATGGGAGGTTACCTCCTACATTTCTACCTACCTAGGCTAGGTACCTAGGAGGTAGGAGGTATGGAAAGAATGGAAGCAAGAATCCCTACCTAGGATACCTCCCTGCTTGGGATTAGCAGTTTCTTAGCTGGGAACTATATGGGACGCTGCTACCTACCCATTATACCTACTACCTATTACACATCGCTAGGGCTACAGTAGCTCTGAGCTTTGAGCTCTGAGCTCTTACCTACCTTCTCCCACTTCCCAAGGTTGTTCTCCACACACGCCCCTCCCCCACCATTAGCTCCCTCACACTCGCACACCAAGTGCACCACTGACGCCAGACCCAGACAAGGCCCCCGTCATCACCACCAAAAAGTAACTGGAGCTTCTCCAACATTTTACCTACACTAGGCTACCTTGTAGGTAGGTATCATCACAATTCACACCAGCTGCCTCTATCTATCACTCTCTTCTGCCGACCTCTTTTTTTACAAGGTGATTCTTCAAAGCTGCGAGAACTATCTTCCTTTCCTGCAATACCTTGATACCCTCTTAGACCTGTCGATTGTCTTCTTATTTCTCCTTCGTTTAAATTCTTCCCGCAGTCTATTTCTCTATTCCTTTTTCTTCTTCTTTTTTTCCTCCCCCCCGAGTTGTTATACCCCGCCTATAATTCCGTAACCCACATGCTAATACTGGAGTCTACCGCCAGCAGCCGCCGAGACTTCTCGCGCGAACGCCTCAAGCTTTATCTGGAGCTCCACGATTCCCCCCCTTCCCGACCGGGTCAGCAAGGTCCAGATGGATCAGGATTCGAGATCATCCGAGCCGCGAGAACGTGCCGTCTCCTCCGAGCCTTGCTCAACTCGACCTAACCCTTTTGACGACGAAGACCTGTCCGCCCGAAAACGTCGTAGGACCTCTCTTTCAGGTTCAAGGAGCACGTCTGTCGATACTCTGCCATCTCGAGACGACACCACCGGTTCCGACCCGAACATTATGAAGGTCGACACACCAGAGCCGCTTCCGCCGAGCACCCCAACTCATTCGGAGCCTGCTACTGAACCCGTCTCGAGCAAGGTCACCATCAACCTGAGGAATGCCGACAGCCTCGAAAACAACCCTTCTTCCCCATCTTCTCCAACGCCTGTACGTTTCCGCAGAGATAGCATCAAGGTCAGCGTGGAAGAGCCGGAGGTGAATATGATAGAAGTACATTCGGTTGGAGATGGGTCCTCGTCCGCGTCCGAGCTTGACAGCCCCGAAGTACCTACCGTATCCTTCGACGACGAACTCGAATTGTTCCGTACGGAACCTAACATGACGCTTCTGACGGATGCCAAAGCGGCACAGTTCAGTGCTGCCATGCTCGAATTTCCATACCATAGCGATGGAGAGTCATATCAGGAGACGGTTGCTCGCCTTGCCGAGTATTTTCGACAACGTGCGTCGAGTTGTCCTTTGTCTCGTCGCTATTCTAACTCTATCCTAGAACCTTCGCACGTCGACGAGGCCTTGCATCTTCTGCATAGGTGGTTAAGCCAGTATTTGTCATATGCGCAAATTGAATTCTACCCTATGGTTGTGGAAGCATATCAGGAGAACAGACAATTCTGGCACTCTCTTCCCGAGCTCTTCTATACTGTGGCTCATCGGTGCGTATGATCTGCAAAGTAGCCTTGATTGGTTAAGTTAACTGACGACGTCTTACTAGGCACGGTTCTTCAAAGTCGAACCAGACGCGAGAGATCATTAGTCAGATGTTCATAGAGATCGCTAGGCTAACCGGGTTTCTCCTCGCAGTTGACTGTCGAACGCTAGCGCACGCCATAAGCAAGGAGGACAGCGACTTTGACTTGATATCTCCAGGTTTTCTTCGACTCTTTGGAAGCATCCCCACCAAGGATGACGGCCAGTTGAATAGCAATTATGCTTTTGCGAACAACTCGGTACTTTTGGAGTCGCTCGACATACTTCAAGCAAGCAGTGACGGGTTACAGACTCAGCTAAGCCGCTTTACTGATTTTCTCACGAGCAATCTGCTCAGATCCCCCAAGAAAGTGATGGATAATCTGGTTGGCATCTCTTGGCTTATGGACAGTCTCGTACGTGACAGCTACAAAAAGCAGTCATACCCCGGGACTTATTCTCCCGCGACTCTTGATCGCTCGAGAAAGAATATAGCCTTTGGTCTGAGTTTCTTCGCAGCTGTCTCGGATGCTATGGATATTGTGATCGAAAAGTCTACCAACAACCTAAGTTCCGACACTGCAATCAGCCTTATCAACTGCCTGACGGCCATTCTCAAATATAGTCTACTCAGTAATATCACTGAGGCCACCAAGCTCATCCAAGACCACCGCCAGCAGCACCCTGATCTTCTAGACCGATTCACGCACGAAGCGCTCCCGTTAGAGTGGAGAATGCGCATATTCTGCAAGTTGGTAAGATCGCGCCAGATGCAGCTCAGAGTCACAGCAGCGACGACACTATGTGAAGACTTGGTCTTCCAGTGGAGAACATACATCGATCGCCAGGAAGTGGGAGACGACAATCCCCATTTGGCATACCTTCGATATTTGTCTAGTTATCTCGTCGATACCGGGATCGTCGACTATCTCCTCGGGCCAACGTGTCATCCGGAGATCACGCAAACGAGCTTCAACATCGTCGGGTTCTTAGCTGTAACTAAAACTTACACGGCCGCGCAGACGGAGCTCCTTTGGCAGACGTTAACGTCTACGCAGGATCCCCGAATCTCTGACGCCATAGTTCGTATGATGTCTAAGGTGGTCGGTCTGCTCGAGTTTGATTCTCTCTGCTATATGTGTGAGAAATTCTACACACTGCAGATCGATGCTTTCTCCTCTTGTATACGGGATCTCTTCGACCACGTTACAAAGCAGATCCAGGAAAAGATGACGAATTATCACCATGTTCCTCTTGCCCCGTGTAAAATATGTGTCCGGTTACTCCAAGAGTCTTCTATTTATGGGCCACAGGGCTCTGTAGCGTACCCGGAGATCCACCAATTTGCCTTGTCGAAGCTCAGCACTCTTCTACAATCGGGATTGGGGCTAGATCAAGCGGGACGCCACAGCATATGGATGAGTTGCGTCCATGATATCGCCGCCAAATCTCAAACAACGTCGGGGAGTCTCCAGGTGCTTAGTACGCTCATGGCCGGTACGCCGACGTTGCAGATGCTGATATCTGAACACGACCTGACTCGGCTTCTGGTTGACGAACTTGAATCTACAATTGTCAATGCCAAGGCTGTTGGGTTCACCCCCGTCTATGCAAATCCCATCGGCCATGCTCGCCGAAGAATCATTTCTACCATCATCATTAACCATGGTTCCACCATTGATTCGGAACTCGGTCAGCGTCTCTGGGATCTTCTTGTAGGGGATGGTGCAGCATGCCACGACGATAGAAAGGCTGCTTGGGATGACCTGAACCAGGCGCTTAAGAGAACGCGACTTGACAATCCTTTTCTAGGTGCCTGCTTGCGAGAATACTTGCCGAGATTACCGCCTACCTGCTATTGTGGGGGCTCTCTCGCATTTGTTCGAGAAGCTATCATTCCCCTCGCAAACGATATCAATGGCATAGTCCTCGACGACGAAGATAGTGTCAGGTCATCTGGGCTTGAGTTACTTTGGCAGATGATCTTGACGGCTCCGGATCACACTATCGAGGAGACCGCTATCTCTACGCTCGTCGACGATATATACGTCGACAGCAAATCGATGATGTCCTACCCCCTTCACCGCGCACGAAAGGTCCATTTTGCCCTTGTCCAGCGATGCCTTCAGCAACTTAAAGGTGCGGCCCAGAAGCTGAAGGAATTTGGCGATAGAGCATTAAGTGAGAATGGACAGTTGATGATGCCCGTGGCCAGTGACGAGCAACGCCAGGAACAGGAGTTACAATTCGCAAGATCGTTGCAGGTGCTCATAGCACTCCTTAAGGCATTGCAGACGAGACCTCATTTCGCGGCGCCGGACTTACGATCCCTCATGTTGCAGGTTCCTAGCCCCGCCGACGGCGATGCCGCAGATTTGAAATATCAGTCATTTGATGGCGACGACCAGTCCGATATAAAATCCCTAGATATTGGGCTTAGGAATACTGCTGCTTCACTTCTTGCCAGTTTACGTGAAGCCACCGGCTTTGACAACTACCGACTGTACTTTCGTGGACAACCATTAGCACCATCGGAGAGTTCTATCTGCAAGTCTATTAATGAACTCGATATTAAAAATGGCTTGATACTTGTGAAGAAGGAGTCTGGAATCGCGACTTCTCCGAAACGCATCAAGCCAGGAGCTTCACCGCTCGATCTCGAGATTCTGAGCCATTTTGAGGACTTGTGGGAATATCTAAGCATGGAAGAGAAGCTAGCACGAGAGGTAAAAAAATCCACATAAAAGATTTCCACCTTGTTCTGTCTGAGAATATACTGACTGTTATCAGATCTATCACTTTCTAGTATCGCTTCCAGCTGACGATTCGATACTAACGGCATTCGAGAATCCTGCAACTTCTTATAGAGACGTGTTCCCATTTGGGCAACCTTTTAAATCGCTTTATGCCTTACATGCACTTCGCGAATATCTTAATACTCGACAGCTCAGAAGCAATGTGATGCAAGTGTCTTCGCAGGACGGCGATGGTCAGCTAAGTACCGAAGACGACCGACGAGATGCTCTAGCCAGGGCTATATCTTTGATCGTCGCGGCAATCTGTGATCCTAAAGTTGTCGAGCGAAGTTCGAGCGAGTCTCTGCAGCTCAAGCTATGTCTTGAACTTATAGACAACTTCGTTCAGCTGTTGAAAGGTATGTATATTTGTGTTTCCGTAACTTGATACTTAGCTGACTGGATAAAGAAACCATGGATATCGAGGCCGTGGTGCAACTCCTCAACTCGGATCTCCAGAGTCGACTCTCGGCGATACTCGCAGGTGCTGCTTCTGCCCAAACAAGTCAGGTTAGCATCGAACTGATTAACAAATCATTCGAGGCCCTATTGGAGCCTTGTGCGAAGAGCAGCGCGTTCTGGAGGGGGTTCCAGGATCAGATGGGAGTGCAGAAAGTGATCCAACGTCTTCTCCTCGATGATCCGCGCGCCATCGTGAGGAAAAACATCGCGAGGCTGATCGCTTCCAAGAGCATCCACGACCATGATGCATCCGGGAGACGGGCTCTGGAATATGCCGAATTATTCTGGCCGATAGTGTTTCAACTCGTACCCCGAGCTGCTACAGAGCCTAGCAAGTGCGAAGAGACGTTTAGTCTCTCTTTCGAGTTGCTTCCTAAACTCAATGCCGAGAATTCCGGCGTTGTCGACTTACCGGCTTGCCTTGGGAAATGCGGAGAACTTCTATTATCACACACAACTACAGAGGACATAGCCCATCCGGACAAGGACGTCGTGGCACATGGCCTTATATCGATCCTAAGCATGGGTATCACTCGAACATCCATTAAAAAGGAGCTGATCCCACTCCCCCCCGGCTTTGTGTCGAAATTGTTCACTCGGCATCTGTTCCCCCCTGAAGATGAGCACGGCGCGCTAGTACCGAAAGTTATCCTATACAGCACCTCACGGAGCATGCTCTATAGCATCATACTTGCATTAATCAAAGAGGATCCCATGCTGTCTACTCGTTTACTAAATGATCTGAGCCAGCTCACGTCGCATCGTGTCGAGGATGGAATTGAGATGTACAAGTATGACCTCCCTCAACTTTTCGAAAGATCGAATGCTATTAGATCATCTTGTGGATACTCTGGACTGCGAAATCTTTCAAACACCTGCTACCTAAACTCGCTCTTCACGCAACTTTTCATGAATGTTAGATTTCGCCGCTTCATGCTCGAGAGGCGAGTTCGAAACCCGCTTACGCATCCATTACTCCACGAAACCCAGGTACTCTTTGCGTTTCTCCAAGACAGTCGACGGCGCTTTGTAGAGCCACAGTCCTGCGTAGGACAGATCATGACCTATGATGAGGCTCCTATCGATATCCACAACCAAATGGACGTCGATGAGTTCTATAGCCTTCTTTTCGATCGATGGGAGGCGCAGTTTTCTCTGGAGAGCGACAAGAAAAGCCTCAGGTCGATCTATGGGGGTGAATTGGTCCAACAGGTGAAGTCTAAGGAATGCGAACACATCTCAGAGCGCATCGAACCCTTCTCCGCTATCCAGTGCGATATAAAAGGCAAGGCGGGCCTCGAGGAGAGTCTTCAAGCCTATGTGGATGGCGAGATCATGGAAGGGGGTATGTTGCTTTTCTTTCCGTACTGATATTTGCTTGTTCTGACGCTTATTCTGACGCTTATTCTAGACAACAAATACAAGTGCTCCGAGTGCGACCGACATGTAGATGCAGTCAAAAGGTAAGCAGAGCGCGGCTTGCATTCAATGTTGGAAATGCTAACCGTATTAACAGAGCCTGTCTCAAGGATATTCCAGACGATCTTATTTTCCACCTGAAGAGGTTTGATTTCAATCTAAGGACGCTGACGCGGAGCAAGATCAATGACTACTTCCCATTTCCCACCAAAATCGATATGCAGCCCTATACTATCGAGCACCTCAGCGACCCTTCCCGCAATACTGAACCAGACATGTTCGAATTAGTGGGAGTGCTCGTGCATTCTGGAACCGCGGAGTCTGGTCACTACTACTCGTACATTCGGGAACGGCCGACAGCAAATAACGTGTCATCCTGGGTTGAATTCAACGATGAAGTTGTTACATCGTGGGATCATGCACAAATGGAGAGCGCTTGTTTCGGAGGGCCAGAATACCGGCAACAATTCGAGGCCGGTACCACATATGAGAAGGTCTACAGCGCTTATATGCTATTCTATCAGCGATCCTCGTCCCTACAGAAGGAGCAGGAAAAGCTGAGAGCATCGGGCCAAACCGGTCCTCTCCGGTCTGATCTTCCCAAGCCCCTCGAGTCCCAGGTCAGGGAGGATAACTGGTCAATCATCCAGCGTCATTGTCTTTATGACCCAGCTCACATGCCTTTTGTGCATGACGTGCTCATGAATACGTGGGGTATCAAGTGTTCGAAAGACCACAGGAAGGAAAACATGGCGATGCAAACGGCACTTGGTCATTTAGATCAAATTGCATCGCGAGCCAAGGATCTTCCGGACTATGACCAGCTTAAGACTCTCTTGATCAAGGTCTGCCAACGGTGCCCTATGTGCTGCTTCTCGTTGTTTGATTATTTCACGCGCCACAAGGAGGCCTTGCGCATGCTCCTACAGAGAAATTCGGATCAAGCAGTGCGCCAGGACATAGGAAAGATCCTGATATTCGTTCTCTGTATCATCAAGGCTGCATATCCGGACGAATACGGCCCATTTGACGGCGACAATGATGCAGTCTCCGGTGTGTTAGTTCAACCGAATATAATGGATCTAACCTTGGATCTATTCCAGAACATTTGGGAAACCTTCCACACGCGTCTCAACTCCTGGTCCGAATGCTTTGGGACTATGCTCGAATTTGCCCGAATGGGACGCCTTGAAGCATTGATGTTCCTGGATAGAGATTTCTTGGTCAAACTTCTAATGGTGATTGCAGTGGACCAAGCCTTCGATCTGCCGACCCAATATGTTAGGTTGCTTAATGCAGTGTCGAGAAGATCAGCAAGGCCGCCTAACTACGAAACCATCATCGCCCTGGTCGACGAGCTCCTAGCAGTCATTGACCCAGTATTGCAGGGCAACGATATCATCGAGGATGCTCAAGGTCGGTTGTCACGAGGGCTTCAAGATGAGATCGTTCCGTTCACTGCTAGTGAAGTGAACATACTGCATAGGGATTGGACCAGGGGACAAGCCAACATCTTCGCGGAAAAGCTTATCTCTCTCAACCAAAACCATTTGGCCACCGATTCTATATTCAGGCGCCTTATAGGGTTAAACAAAGCGATGGATAACAAGCTCTACGTGACACTACGGCTTAGTATTACCGGAGACCTGACCTCTCATGTGGTGTCGCCTTATCTCCGCGTTGCGGTGACTTATTGCCGCTACAGCACTAACGGCGAAAACGTCGATCACCTGATCAACTATATCGCTAACCAATGCAAGAACTTACAAAATGCAGAAGGTCGATCGTTTTTCGAGTTCCAGAGGGACGTGTTCGAAGGACCGCGAAACGCAGGCGATACCAGCGAGGGGATCCAATTGCACAGCCTAGATAATCTCCCGAAATGGGTTCCAGGACTGCTTGGATATATCGACCAAACAGTCAGCGATGACGTGGAGAACTTTATTGAAGAAAAGTTACTTAGGCATGGACCTTCACCTGCATTTGGTGAGAGCAACGGCGGGCTAGAAAGATCACAAGCAATGAACTCGGCTGCCAGGCGTCTGGCAATCTCCTGCCTGGAGTATCTACGGGATACCTACGTCGTTCGCGCAGCACAGGCAGCTAGATACACGGTCATTCCTCTAGACCGAGTTATTAAGAAGTGCCAACCGTATTTCAGTCTCGACGAGGAGATGGACGATGGTCTCGAAACACAGTTCAGCGAACTTTGTCGAGGTAAGAATTCTTATAGCGATGAATGACCCGATGTATATATTATATGCTAACTCGGGAACAGCTGTGCTGGAGCCAATGGACAGGCTAACGGTCGACGAGATTGAAGAGGACGGTTCCGGTATGTGGAGCGACTCTACCACCGCCACCATGGACTATGACTGACATGGTCAAGATTGGGAGCAGTCAGTCGGCTCTTCGGAGCCGATAGATAACATGACTGATCTCAGCATGCAAATCGACCGTGATTTAGTATAAAGGAACCCTCGGGCCCCAGCGAGACCCTTTTCTACACCATTGTAACGATTGATGTGGCGATAGCGGTCAATCAGGACGGATCGACTAGGTTATAACGAGTAACCAACGGTTGAGAACAAAACAAAGATTCGATGATAGGCCGGCCGGATAGACGGATAGGTAAACTAGGGCGAATGCATAGCACCGGCGTGGCAGGCGTCTTCAGGAATGGACAAAATGGTACTTCACAGCAGCGTTCTTTTGGCGTCACCGCGAACTGAGATGGCTGGTCGGGTAATGCTTGACCCGGGCATCTGATTGTACGAGCTATGGTTGATTGCAACTATTATCACGAGGTGGAACGACGGATGATTCCCTGTATTAGGGATACGACAGCCATAGATTTGCCGCTTCACGCTTGCTTGCTTTCTGTGCAGAATACTCATGCTGTTTCTCATGTTTTCACAACGCAGAGATGACGAGGAGGAAGAGGAGAATAATGATTTGACTGTATTCTTCAGTAACGGATAGTCCCTTGAGTACTCTGTGACCGATAACGCGTAGTCACTTGGAAACTCACTCTTCATCTGTCATTAACAGGATCAGATACTCAAGCGCCTACCAAGGTAGCTATTAGGTCTAGGCTAGGAAAGCAGTAACCATTCAACTGACCTCGTTTTCTCGGAATCGTGACAAGCCGTTCGGGTGCTATCGTGAAGGCGATTCTGATTGGTCATCGTTGTTGACGGCTAACAAGATGCAAGTGCAAGGTTAGGATGGTGCTTCCCTATGTAGCTATCATATGTCCTAGATAGCTACCTACCTCCTGAGGTATAATGGAATGAAAATGGAATTACATATGTAAGCACCTAGGCAGTCTCCAGGTTACCTAATGTGCATTAGTACCCACTCAGATACCCAGAAGGTATCCATGGATGCAGTCTATTTTTATATTCAACCGGTACCACCTCCCAGCAAGAATATCCCGGGCTCTAACTCGAACCAGACTAGCGCTCCAACTTAGTAGGGATATAAGGTCGGGTACCGGGGCCGGCATCTATATTTGGGACCATTTAGGCGCCGATGCAATATGCGGGGGAGGAGCTACTCTCTTCTGGTTGGTTGACAATTTGAGCTTTCTTCAAATTCGGCTATCGAGTGGAGGGAAATTTGAACATTTGTTGCTGTGAGCTGCAGGTTCCGCACACACCATCATCATCATCACAACACATGGGATGGATGCATGGAAATTAGAAATCTAGGGCTAATAACGTGCAAAAGGAGATGTTGGTCTCTTCGACGGTGAGAAGCCCTACCTACCTATGCCTGACCTAGCTAGCTCGCTGCATGTGATACCTACCTGGGATTTGTAGGCTAGGTAGGCACGGCGACGAATCACAAACATCACAAGCGTATGTTCCTCTTGAAACGAAGCACGATGACGACTAGCTGACTACCAGTCGAGTGCGATGGTTGCGGTGAGCCTGACGCTATGTTTCAAGAGGTCCGCAAGAGAATCCGAATATAGAAATCATGAAGAACAGGAGGGATGGGACGGTAAACAAAGGACCAATCTTATCGCTGGATCCGCAACCCCCTTTTCCTCTTTTCTCTAAACCCCACGAAAACCTCGTGGGGCTCGGGCTGTTTCTCTCAGAAGTGGCCCTACCACCAGCTTACCTACCTGGGTACAATTTACACCACCTACCTAGGTACCTAAGGTACTCGAGTGTATGTATGTATCTAATGTACGTGTAAGGTTGTTTCAGCGTTTCATTGTTTCATGTTTCGAAGCCGAAGCGCCCTTACTTTTTATATCCACGCTTGCCCTTTGGTAAGGCTTCTTTTCCCAATTTTGCTCATTTCCCTTATTAGAGTCTATTTTTGACGTTCCCTTAGTATCGTGCTATATTATATCTATGTACATATCTATCTAGCCTTCTATTTTCTTTTTTAAATTTCGGTGGATCATCCTTCAAGTCCAAGTCCGAGCCCAAATCTAAATCTAACTCTTTGCAGACGGAAGACAAGACACCCGGTTTTGATATCTTCTATTCTCAGTCCAAGTTCATCCGTACACTGCACTGCCTCTCGGCTTGATCTTGCTGAATATCTAATTGCTTTCTATTGGATAACATATATATATTTTTAATCGGCATAATGTCGCTTTCGAAGCAACGTATCTCCTCGCCTTTGGAAGCGGGTCCCTCGATTATTGATGCCTACAATCTTCCATCTCACTTGACAGGCGCGTTGGAGTACGCGTCGAAGAGGCTTGCGAGGAAGGCTTTGCATATTACCTTGGTAGTCGTGCGGAAGGAATATCAACTCCCAAGCGTGGTGCCACCGACACCAACCTCTCCTTCACTCGCGTCAGGGGTCGCATGTCCTAAACGCTTTACCTCGCCCGTCGCCGGACTGAGGCAACTAGTTCGAAGGGGGGCCGGCAGGTCCACAACCAGTCTTTCCTCCAGTCTATCGTCCACTGCGTCAGACACCGCATCTAACAGATCTACTCCGACATTCCTGCCTCCGCCAACGGAACCTCTAGGATGTCCTCGTCGCTGGGCTACGTCTCCGATACCCGGCAGCCCAATGCCAATGTCCCCTACTACGCCATCAAGCACCCTCACAGGATCCTCGACAGCCTCCATAGCGCAGGGCCCCAACGAGTTCGGCATACGGCTGATATACACCGACTTGCTCTCCCCCAAGGCCGAGAAGATGTTACGGACCACCATCCTGAAGGCGGAGCGGAAATTCCGCATCGGCACGGGCTGGCTGCCTCCCGCCACGACCGCGTCCGCATGCGGCCTGAACGCGGACCTGGTGCGAAGGAGCATGAAGCAAAACGAGGTGCTCTTCTCGTCCGAGGGCCTAACGTTGCTAGGTCTCGATAGGCTGTACACCTTCAAATCCGCGCTTGCAGCCTACGCCCGCTCCGTAAATTGCAGCAGTGCCTCTTCGCCGCTCGCCTCGCCGGCACCCAGATTCTCAGACAGCGCACGCATCGAGGACGCGGTAGACTCGCTGCGGCGCCTCGTCCTTGCCAACGGCGGACGGCCCGTGTCGAGGTCGGACTTCTACCGAAGCTACGACTGGCTCGGGGTCAACGTCCGCGCGCTCCGAGACGTCGAGGGCATGTACAGGCGCGCGTACGGCGGCCCCGACCGCGCCGGCGCCTTCGAGATGACCCCGGAGGAGCGCGAGCGCGAGGCCGCCGCCGTGGTCAGGATCGGCTCGCCGCCTCCGCCCAGGACGCCCCCCAGGACGCAGACCACGCCCGTCCTCAAACTGAACACGCAGCTCGCGACCGCGACCACGGCGCGCATCTTCAAGCCCAAAGCCAAACCCATAACGCAGACCAGCCAGTATCCGCCAGCCCAGAGCCCCGAGAAGGAACAGGGCGCCCCCGCCCCCGCCGCCAAGGAGCCGGGGATCAAGATCGACAGCTTCTTGCTCATGGACTCCTCCGACGAGGAGGAGGAGGAGGTGCGCACGGCTAGGCCGGCGCCGCAGGGCCTGCCGTTATGGAACGGGAACGGGAACGGGGGCGTGTCGATCGACGAGCTGCTGTCGCCGTGCGACAACGGCGGCGCGGGGGGGAGGCGGTCGCAGAGGCTGGGCCCCACGACGCCGAACGGGTACGAGGACATCTCGCCGGTGACGAGGGGCGAGTGGGGTTTCCTGTTCAAGGGCGACGGGTGGAAGCAAGGGAAGACGGCCGCAGTGGAGACTTGCTAGCGAGCGCCACCAGATGGCGTGCCTTATGTTTAGTATATATACCTTATATATACACACCATATTAGGGCAAGACGGAGATGGATGGAGATGGATGGATAGAATGATACCCGGCGGCATTTAGGATAAGATTCGAGATGTGGTTGTGTATAACCCAGACTTACCTTAAGGCTGTATGTATTTAATATTTCATCGGACATATTTGAGAGAGCGGACAGGCAAATAAAGTATATAATTATCTGGGGGAATATCGAAAACCTCGATTGGGTGGTCCAGAGAACGTCGGGCTATGCTATGATGCTATGTTATTCAATACAATATGGTGTGACGTGATGTTTTGCTTGGTTCCAAACGATGCTATCCCTAACTCCGGGTTTTATCATCGTGACTAAGCCGCCATTTCTTTCCCTCTCTCTTTTTCTGTCCCTGTCTCCCATAGCAGACACATAAGCGGCGAAACGTACACGACAAACGACCGTCCAAAAGGAAAAGGCAAGACGATCAGCGCCAGCCATACCGCGACCTAGCCTCGCTCTGGTTGCTCTTGCCCTTGGCGAAGCTCTCCTCCAAGGCCTCGCGCTGGTTCTGGACCTGGTTGACGAGCTGGCGCAGGTTGTGCTTGCCGGGGGCGATGGCGCGGATGGGGTTGTAGGCGGGCTGCAGCTGGCCGGCGGCGCGCAGGGCCTCGTTGTGCTCGTACTCCCTGCCGGTGTCGAAGTTGACGACGCGGCTCGACGACATGGCCGAGGCGTCGCCCCCGCGCCCGAAGAGCTCGCGCCGCGCCGTGGCCGACAGGTTCATGGATGACGCGATGGCGTCGAGGGACTCGACGTTCGAGGGCCCGGATTGCGGGAACGGGGCGGAGGGCGCCGCGGCGTATTGTGCGTCGTAGGCGGCGAAGTCCGGGGACGTCGAGGCGTCTTCGTTGCCGAACATGGGCTCGTAGACGCCGTTGTTGGCGGGTGTGTCGTTTTCGGCTTCGTCGAATGACGGCTCGTCGGATATGGAGAACAAGGATATCTTCTGCTTCTTCGGGGGTGGTCCTGTCTCTTTTTCTTCGGCTTTTGCTTTTTGCTCGTCGAGTGTTTTGGAGGTCGGGGTAACAGTGGCGGCTTTTGATGCTGTGGTTGACTTGCCCGCGCCCTTCTTGTTCGGCTTTCTTGATACTGATAACGGCTTGAACATCAAGGGCTTTCCCACCAGCTTGACTTCGTCCGCTGGCTTCTGCTCGGCAGGGATAGAAGGCTGCTTTGTAGGGGGGTCTGCATCGTCGCTCCTTGTAGCCGTGTCATCCGCGCGCCCCTCGCCATCGCCATCTGCATCCCTGCTAAAACCCGGCGCCGCACCGGTCTTTAGGTTAATGCCAGGTCTCGGCGCCGGCTTGCCGCTGCCGCTCGCCACGGCGTGCTGCTTTCCGAGATTCTTCGGAGGCGGGAGGAACGAGTTGAAGCCGCTGAAGGCGCCGCCGCCCCTCCCGGCTACTCTCGCGCGCTTCACGGGCGGCTCGTCACCTCCATCTACGTGTCTGCTCCCGTCGTGGCTGGAGGAGCTCTGCGGGAGGTTGACGACGATCTTGCCTGGCTTCGCGCGGTCGACTACCTTCTGGAAGGGCTTCTTGCTGCTCGTCGTCGCCGGTGGTGGTGGTTGTTGGGAGGGCGGCGCGGGCGTGGGCTTGGTGGTGGGTTCGGAGTCGGATTCCGAGTCCGAGTAGTCGACGAGACCCATTGTCGCTAAGTATGGTAGGGGTTTTGCGGGTTGAAGAATTTAAGGTCAAGTTTGATGATGATGATGATGATGATGATGCAATCCGATAATGAAAGAGTTTAGAAGCTTTAGGTTGATTGTGGCGTCGTAAGACATTGTAGAGTGTGGCGCAATTTTGGTACCTATGTACATGGGTACAATACAATCGGCTTACCTAAGCTTGTCAGGTGCTGGAGACCTTCCAATTACATCATACGTAGTACTTTTGTTTGACAAGTGCATCTCCGTCTTAGACCTTCTCCTAACTTTTTACATATCACAAAACGAGAGAAACAGCATGAGCTAATACTTACGTACCTGGGTAGTTATACTTACAGCTATTTTTAGTAGATTATAACAAATATAGCAAAATGCCACTCAATGAGATAGCTTCAACTTATCATAACATTACACCTTATCAGCTTCTTTCCCCCCCCCCCCAAAGCAGCCAAAGCTAAGCATATCCCAGTCCGACTATATAAGGCCAAGATCTGGGCAATATCCATAAGGATTAATAGGGAACCGAGAGAGGGGTAGGGCTGCAGGGCTCACCTTGTACATACTACAGCTGATGGGTTGATCATTGGTGCCTACTTCGGCTCTCCGAGCAGTTACATGACCAAGTATCTACCTACCTACCTAGCCTAGGTACCTAGGTAGACATAAATTAGCTATCCATCGTACGTACGTAATAAGAACTGCAAAGGATGGTCTACATGGTAACCGATCTCCCAAGGATATGATTCTATAGGTCTCCTGAGCAGACAGAATTTTCACATATCTGCATCTACGGATGTTCTAGTGTAGCTAGTGGCTTGGCTATAGATGGCGTGATGACTTTCAAACAGAATACCCCAAGGTTGTTTAAAATAGGATTGATTGATAAGATGATCTTATCAATCAATCTAATCAATCAGTTCAAGTTTAAACTCCAGCCTTACCTACCTAGGTACCTACATGTAGGTAGGTACGAGGTACGAACGGAAATACGAGACTTGACAAGGATATCCGCAAGATACATGCTCGCAATATGTAGTGTACTTCCAGCCGCAACCGATCTTCCCTAAATAGTAGGCAGAAAGGTCATGGAGAGCTGCCGATTATTGTAAAAAGCAGTCAGCTCTCAGGTCTTGGTTATATTTTATTTAAATTTCCTCCGATAGTCCTCTTTTCTGTATTTCTCGATATCACATCTAACATAGGGAGAACATAAGTCACGATTTCACGAAATGGCAGACCCACAACCGACCCTTAACGGTCTTGCAGCGAAGATCACGGAGCTTTCCAAGACGTTTACCCGCTTCCTCGAGGAGAACAATGTGCCAGAGCCCACCTTTGCGGCGGATAGCCCAACCAGCTATAGCAACCTCACGGCCGACATCTTCATGACGCGTCAGCTACTATTAGATGCCCTGACAGACATGTGGTATTTGACGCAGGGTCCGAGCGAGAGTATTTTCAATTACGCCCACAATGTGAGCACACCTATCACACATTTCCAGTAATATTTATCAGATAGGGTTCTTAACTATATATCTGAGGTTCGTAGGCCTTGCCTGACGCTGCGGCCCTAAATACCTTGAATTATTTCGATTTTTGGTCTGCCGTTCCCCTAGACGGATCTGCGTCGTATCCGGAGATCGCACAGCGAGTTTCTCTCCCAGAAGATGTAGTTCGGCGGGTCCTGCTGCACGCAGTAGCCCTCCGCATCTTCGAGGAGACCGATCCTGGTAAATCTTCATCGCTGATCCGGCACAATTCCAGATCGGCAGCATTAGCTCGATCTTCAGGGCTAAGGGCCCTCGTCTCCACAATCCTAGACGATGCGGGCGCGCCGATGATGGTCTTGAATGAAGCCCTGGATAGATACAGCCGTGGCAAGCCGGAATTGACGCAGGACATGAACGAGACGTCATTCGCCCTGTTTCATAGCGGCGGCCAGTTTGGTAAACACGGGAACTCTTGGGACCTGCTTGAGAACGACGGCGTAGGAGAGAAAAAGGGCTGGCGACAGAGGAACTTTGTTGAATTCATGCGCTACATAAAGGAGATTTTTCACCTCGAGGCAGTCTGTAAGTCTACTTCCCATTTTCCGAACTACTTATAAAAGCTCGAGCAACGGGCCTCCCTATTAGCTTATAAGATTATGGGACGCGTATTGTGACCCAAACCTAGTTTCGAGAGTAATAGTTATCAACAATTACTTACTCTAATATTTAGTGCTTGACGCCCATGATTGGAAGGGTGTAGGGAAAGCAACAGTGGTTGATGTGAGTTCACTACACTATGTAACCCCTAAATTAGTTGATCGACATCGCACAATATACAACCAACCCTGATCTTGACTAATATCATTAGGTTGGTGGCTCCGCTGGTCACGATGCGATAGTACTAGCGCGAAAATTCCCTGAACTCTCCATCACGGTTCAAGACCTAGGAAAAGTGAAGCCCGTTTTCGAGACAAATCTCCCCGAGGACGTAAAAGACCGCGTGTCGTTTGTGGAGCACAATTTCTTCGATCCGCAACCCGTTCAGGCAGATGTCTACATCTTCAAGATGATTCTCCACGACTGGCCGGATCACGAAGCATCCAAGATTCTGCGAGCATTGATTCCGGCGCTGAAACCCGGATCCCATGTCATTTTGTTTGAATACATCGGTAACCAGGGCGAGACTGAGGGGCCGCCTATGCCTCGTTCTATCCAGCAGATGGGATCCGCTACGGATCTAAGACTAATGGCGCTATTCAACGGAAAAGAGCGGCCTGTTGAGGCTTGGGCGAAGATTTTCCGAGACGCTGACGAGCGGTTTGAGATGGCTAACGTTAAGGCCAATCCGCAGAGCTTCTTCGCCGTCATCGATGCTGTTTGGCGTGGGTGATCAAACTTGATTAGATGCTACTGGATCTTATCTCGTTCAGGTACAAGTTTATAAAGAGGTGTGCCAAGTTTGATCAGCACCAGCTCTCCAGATTAGGCATATCGAGTCGAGCTAGCTACAGATTAGGATATATAAACCCGTCTATACTTAAATGAAAAGGGCATTAAGAACCACTTCAAAATATCATCTATATCGTTAGGTACGTCTTACTAAGAAGAATCCCGTCTTGGGTCCCATATGCCAAGGGAGTGGTGCCTTGGTACCTTGGGAATCAACGCTTTATTACGTATGTGACGAACCCCTCATCTCACCCCCAGCAACAGAGTATCCCAAATACGGCGAATATAGGTCAAATTTATCGTCTTGGCATGTAAGCATTAGGTACGTTAATAATATCCAAGTAGGGTTTTTGCACAAGTTAGCCTATGGTTACGAAACAGAATAGGTCGAATTAGATCTAGTAAGATTATTCTTGCGACCCACCCCTCATTGTACTAGGTTGTAATGCGATCTAACCAGTGCCGGCAGGTATATAACGTCGAGCAAAACTTGGTGGTGGTCGATGATGTGATTGGGCAACCCTCCGTTCTAGGCCGACCTACCTACCCCTTCTATATATAAGATGGAGTGTGTATTTCCATATGAGTGTTGTTCATAGTGCATGCCAAGTTGGGAACTAGGAAAATCGCATACACGATGTCTTTCGTCGTACTTCCTGCCCATATAGCGGAGATTGAGCCGATATTTGATGTATATTTCGCAGCATTCAAAACCGAACCCATACTTGACTTTCTCTACCCCAGAGGTGTGGACAGGGCGGCCCACACAGAAGGAACGAAACAATGGTGGTGCCACGACACGACAGGCTACACGGTCAAGTGTCTTGATACTAAGACGGGAGGAACCGTCGGGATGGCCAGCTACGATATCTTCTGGAAAGAGGGGAAGGATAATGGGTGGGAACGGCCTGCGGGAATACCATGGTTGGAGGGAGAAGAGAAGGAGAGATGTGAAGGAGTGTTGAACGCTATGTGGGATATAAGAGATAAGTTGTTTGGCAAACAACACCGATATATCTGTGAGTTGAGGTAAAAAGAAACCGAACCAGGGTTTTATACTAATGCGTAGAGGAAAGATCTCAGTGTCATGGCTGTGCTGCCGGAATATCAACGCCGCGGGATTGGACGCTTGCTTGTGCAATGGGGTATCGACATCGCGGAGAAACTCAACCTCCCGGTGTATACGGAAGCGTCGAAACCGGGCATGGACCTATACCGGAAGATGGGATTCGAAAATCTGGTGCATGAGAGACTGGTTCACAGGGAAGAAGTCACCGGCCGACCAGACGAGGAGGTACCTCTAGTGGTGAGAATGCCTAGCGCGGCAAAGGGGCTCAGCTTCAAGGAGTGGACGGATAATGGGTACCCGGAAGGATACCAAACTCATGTGAACGGGAATGGGAAGCTGAATGGGGACAGTAAACAAGACTAAGACATAGTAAGTACTGGGACGATATTTTATTTCGATGCTGTTTGACTCTAACATTAAAAAAAGGGGGAGTTGCTTACAGACCACGTATTGAATTCCTTATATCGGTTCTTAGGTCGCTGGGGATCCCATACCTACCTGGGTAGGTAGCTACCTTATTAGCTACCTTGCTTGGGGACATGATGATGAGAGTAACAACAGATGGCTCAATTGGAAGGTGGTTCGGATTGTGTTGGTGCATCCTATTGTATATTAACTTGAGCTTTCGAAAGACTCACATTTAACCCTAACCCCAACCCTGATAGTTTGAATGACTTAAGGTTAACCTTTGTTTATGTAATTTATTTATATGTACCTAGGTATCACTGGCGAGCGCTGTGCACGAACCACTTTGTGACACCAACACTAACAAACCTTGGAACCCTGGAACCTTGGAAACAGTTACCTTAGGTACCTAGGTACGAAGCTACGTAACCCCTTGACTACCTACATGTAGGTACCTACTTATGTAGGTAGGTATCTAGCTGTAGGTGACGGTCCACTGAAACGAAGTTCGAGATCATTCATTATTATTACCTGACAATTGCGACAGTCCTGTTGCATGTGCATCAACACCCTCGACACGATGGATGATGGATGTTTCGTGAGAATGAATGAACATCATAGTCTTTCTTTTACTTCTCAGTAAATAAACCCATTCGTTATCTACGATGTCGCTGATACGAGTAGAAGAGTACGTGATGACATCCCACTATCATCTAGATAGGTACCTAGGATAAATATGCTGACCTTCGATCTTCTTCCTCCAGATTGATCTCGTATCAGCTTCGAACAAGCTATCTCAATGAAGTCGCTGATGGCGTTGGCGAACGCCTTATCACCATCAACGATAGTTTCCTTAATACCGCTCCTTTTAAAGCCGCTGGCTGGCGACCCAACCCATCACACATCAAGCGAACCCATTCGCCCCCGATACCTACTGCTATTGCCTCCGAATACTTCCAGGCTGCCCCAAGATCAACTGGCCTGACCCTTGAGGATGAAGCTGAAGAAGGCGGCATGCTGACTGGCGGCGGCGCTGACACATTAGGACCCGGAAGCGCTCTCAAACGTCGAAGGGAAAGGCGTCGCGAGCAGATGGAAGAGGACGATAGCAGCGATTTAAGCGACGATAGCGATGATGACGCCGATCAGAGGGCCGCCCAGCAAATAAGATTTGCGAAGATGCCCCTTAGAAGCCGCGCTGGATCGTCGCCTATTCAATCATCTAATCTGCGCCAGGGCGCTATCATGTCCTCTCCACGCGCTGTCCCAGCCCCTCGGCGAGGCTCGCAACCTACACTAGAGACCGTCAAAGAACGACCGCGGCGAGATACTGTCACTAGTAGTGAGGTTTCGTCTGATAACGAGTTCGATGCCTCGGGTTTCCATAAGAATCGAGAGGCCGCGAGATCGAGAGCGGGAAGACCACATTCTAAATCCTCCACGGAGACAAGTCAGGGTATGAAACGCCAGGAAAGCGACCTGCTGGTTGAAGAAGATGAAGAGGACAACTCTGACGCATCTGATACTTCCTCAGCCTTTGTCGAAAGTGTTGATTCAACCTCCATCTTGGATACAGTTGAGAACCCGACAGTGGGTACCTCTCCCGGGCAACAGGTTGTCGGGAATGTGCCAAGACAGTTGCTCCGGCAGTCTACCGTCAAGAGGCAGCCGCCGCTGCCCCAGCCACAGATGCTTCAAGCTCTCCCACCTCCCCGGCCCATGAGCACTATCAGACCCCTGAGCATGGTCCAGCCTCGTAGCTTACTCTCGGACGCCTTCAAGGCGAAAATGACCAAGCCAGCTATGCCATTCGATATGTTCGCAACCTTATCGGGCCAAGGAGACCCTGATCCTCTTCGGATACGAATTTATGCCCCTTTTTCTAGCGATCCAGAAACACCATTCGAGGTCCTCATACGACGGAATATTCAAGAAGCGGACGGAACTTTCAGACCAGTAACTGTCGCAGAATTAATAGGCCTGAGTCTTTGGAGGTATCATGCGGAAAAACTCCAGCCTGCGGTACCCACCGAGAAGTTGAACGTGAATTGGTGGACGTTGAGGATGGTAGAAGAAGGCGGTGAAGTCGACGACGATTTCGAACCACTGGATCGTAAAAAGCCCGTGAACTCATTTACTACGGCAAATAATAGAGCAGCAAGGTCACGGTCAGCTTCCAAAGCTTATGATGAGTTTGCCTTGGTGCAAGCTTCAGAAGCTGGGTTTACAGACAACCAGACGCAAACGCCACAATTCAAGCAGCAAGACGTAGTGGAAAATGTTGGTGACGAGGAGACGACTCCGAGAAATACGCCCCAACCCCAAGCTTCTCCATTGACGGCATCACATCCGCGGACGAATCCAATCATCACCACAACATATCGGGTTGACGCACCCCTAGCCGACAAGCCAGAGAAGAAGCTCGAGACAGCAAGTGCAAGTAGAGGAAAGCATAAACTCCTGCGGGTTCGTATCCTGTCATCCGACGTCGCTCCCGGGCAGATGGTTACTCTTGATGTCACAATGGAAATGTACATGGCCGAAGTTCTTGACCTAGTCTGTCGTAAAAGGCAGCTTGACAAGAACGCGCATGTTCTTAAACTCCCCGATTCTGGCGCCGTAGTCTACCCAGACCGCACTGTTTCATCCATCGGCAACGTTATCGACTTGGAACTTCATCGTTGGCGATTTGCGACAGATGGTCTAACAATTATAGGTTCTCCTAGCAGCCCCTCCCCTAAGTCACACATCTGGAATGAATTGCCCCAGAAAGGAAAGAAGAAGCCCATGACTATCCACCCCCTTGCTCAGGAAACCATGATGCAAGACGAGGCTGGTAGCGGCGACGTGAAATACAAGAAATATACGGTTTGGCGTAAACAGCCAATGAGGTTTGTAGGCATGAACGAGCGAATACTCGCCATCGACGGCGAGTATGTATACGTCCAGCCATCCTCTGGAGGCAAAGCAACGCGCGAGGGAGGCAAGACTACGACGGTTCACTTCAGCAACGTAGTCGGATGCAGCGTTTCGCGTCGCCACCCGACCAATTTCAAGGTAGGTCGATGTGAACCACCTGTTCATACGTATAGTAAGATGCTAAGGTTCGATATAGCTTCTCGTGTATAAAGCCACCGAGAGTAAGAGGTATGACTTCGAAGCAAGGAGTACCCAAGAGGCAGCAGAAATCGTGCGCGAACTCAAGAAGGGGGTGTCCCCATATAACAGAGACATTTAGGCGCTGCGTTCAAGAAGAGCCCCTCGAGCCTCTACTATTTAGGTCTTGCTAAAGTGCATAACTCTGCTGGTGAGTTTTCTAGCTAAAGTTGCGATGATCTCTTGGACATGCTCACCTGGTGGGCTGGTCACATATCGAGCAGTCCATGCAATGCGTGTGGATTATTTGTAGTTCTACGACAGTCCCGTGGAGTTCGGAGCCAAGTTAGTCAGTCCAACGTTCAACAACCTGGACAGATGGTTCACCATACAATACACATATTTCAAGGACGGCGATAGTATTATTATCTTCACTAGACGTGTATCTTGACCCTCGCATACGCATCCAAGCCTAACAATGCTTGGAACCATGAGGTGTTTCTCTAGCTACGTTCCCGAGGGTTAAGCCCATCTAGTAGACATTCATTCCAATCACTTTCAAGTTCTGGCCTGTTTTCGGGCCTCGATCGCCAGTATGGCAGTTTCCGAAGAATATGCAAGCTTAGAGGTACGTATTTCAAATACCACATGGACGATGATATCCAATCATATCGGCACAGTGAAGCATCATCTTCGTATATTAATTTATTATCTAGTATGCATCTTGCCACGATACTGGCGGCGTGCATTCATTGCAGCTACCAGGATATATCAGTGGACGCGTCCGTTTATTACCCGTTGCCTACTTGCCTATAGGCAAGTAGGCAAGTAGGTACCTAAGGCATTTAAGATAATCTGTGCATGGTTCTAAATAGTTCGCGACAGTATCACCCCATAATAACCCCCACCACTCGAATAGGGGTATAGGAGGGCGAGGAAAGAAAAAACATGTTGCCAAAATCCGGGTATGTGGAATTTGTGTCCAGATTTAATGAATCGGTTTAGCAACAGCTAAATACTCGATCGCTATAGATGAAAATCCGCTAATGACGTTGCAGAAGTGACATGTCACAATGAGGCTGAATTCTAGGTTACCGCCTGGTTTCCAGCTCTCACGGCGGGCAAGCTGACAGGCCTACGATATGTATTAAATTACCTAGGTGTGTGGATATGTGTACTGCATCGGCCCGGTTTGTAGACTTGGATGAGCTTCAAGTTGTTGAACCAGAGGAGGAACCTTGAGAATTTGGTTAGCAGACGAACCATCTTTGGACCATTGATTCGGTAAGACGTCCCGTGTAGAGGACAAGGATATCCTTGATAAGATATGGAAGCTTTTATACTGAAGGAGTGCTTATGTACCCTTAGGTCTTGGGTATGTCGCAAGTAGATGACACCCGGCGATATGAGACGATGGGCCTTGGTAGACAGTTACACGCGAGAAGGTCAAATCACACCAATCAGTGTACAGTGTACAACCATATGACAGCAGCGAAATCAAGAATATCTGGGAGGCGGGTAGCAAACAAATAAATTGGATGGGGCAGCACTGGATGCTGCAGGAGAGCGGGTGGTGGCATGAAGTATTATTAACAGAATTTCGAGACGGAAGAAAAAAAAAGGGGGGAGAGAGACAGAATCTTGGAAATATCTGGGTACCAAGATATATCGGTAGGTATTTCCAGACATCATGGATAAGATATAAATTCACATGCTGATTCATAATATACATAGGTACTCGTGGCGTCCAAATCATTAAAAAAAAATACACCCAGAGTTGGGATTGATCCAAGCACCAAACACGTACAATCACTAGGGTGACTACTTACAGAACTATTCATCCGAAAAGAAAATAATACAATTATTTCCCATTCGGGTCTAGGTACACCTAGGTAATGGTACTGATTTCCCTGGTCAGGTTGAGAGGCAACTGCAAAATATAAACGCGTCCGTTGTGTGGTGTGGTGTTGTTGAACGTTCCTTCCTTTTCCTACAACCTACAAGACCACAATCACAAACCCACCTTCCAACCTTCCAATCTTCTCGGCCTTTACCAACCCAACTTACAAATAATTCTTTCTTCTCTCATCCATCTAATCTTTTTCTTCACATTACACACTTCGTCACCCACAAAAAAACATTTACACCTTTTCTAAATTCCGACGCCGCCCTCGACAAATATCCTTCGTCTATCAATAAGATCATTAGATCATCACTACCTCCTTACAACAAACATACAACACCAGTACATTTCACCCAAACTCAAACATCTTCCACGGCATACTTCGAGTAAGACTAGAACAAGTTGTCAACATGCAGTACTCCAAGATTCTCGTCACCATGGCCATGATTGCCATCGGCGCTGTAAGTTTATCTCTATTCTTCTTCTATCGTCGTTATCTTTATATATTTCTATCTCCTGTTATTGTCCCCTACCCTCATAATATCACCATACTATCCTACTTCTGTACCGTTTGATTTCTAGTCTACTCTCATCACGACGCGTGTCGCGTTCCTAGTTGTCAACTATTTTAGTTTGACATTGCTTGATGTTGTTTGATGACTAACCCACTTCTCTCTGCAGATCGCATCTGAGGCTGAGATTGTCAAGAAGGACGACTCTACCTGCACTTGCAGCCCCGTGACCACCACGATCACCGCGCCTGGTACCGGTGAGGAGTCTAGCACTCCTCCTGCTGGCTACCCTACCGGCCAGCTCACCTCATCGTCTGTTCTGGTTACTGCTACCCCGTCGTCTTCTGTGACGTCTCCCCCTGTCACTGGCGGCTCTATCACCGAGAGCTCCGTCACCGAGAGTGGTACCGGCAGCATCACTGCTTCTGCCTCCGAGACTCAACCCACCGAGAGCCAGTCTTCTCACTCCATGAGCATGAGCATGAGCGAGAGCGAGACTCACTCCGGTACCCATCCCGCTAGCACCCCCACTGGCACCGAGGCCACTCCGTCTCCCTCTTCGGCCGCCGGTTCCGTGCCTACTGGTGTGCTCGGCATGAACGGTGTTCTCGGCGGAGCTGTTATCGCCGCTTTAGTTCACCACATCTAAGGAGAGGAGGGACTGTCTAATGGAGGAAGAGTATTCTTACATCAAGGAAGGATTGTCTTTTCACCATCTGACGCTTTCGATTCTTTTCTGTGGATACGTTGCCATACTGCTGGTATTCCCTTTGCATTATTGCCTTTGTATGCATGGATGATTACGCAGGCTTAATGAGGAATGGAGATGTACTCTAGGGTTCATGACGTTGCGTTGCATACTGATGCTTTATTCTTCTTCACGAAACAGACAGAGGGAACTTTCCCAGATTTGACATGGAGGATTTACCGGTATTGACTCCGAGAAGTTTCTCATATGACAGAAACATTGTACTCGAGCAATAGCTGACTAATAAGATTCACTGATCGGCGGAGCTTTATTGGTTCGCTCTCTTGATGTGATTGTGATTGTGATTGTTAATATCGTAGCTCTTAAGTGTTGTTATTGTATCCGTACACTTCTAAGATTTTCGTAGTCTGATGTGTTACGATGTATGCTGGCCTCTATTCGTAACTTGATGTGTCAGTGCCCTTTTCGTTGCTTTCGTAGTACACATCGTAAACATTTCACCTTGAACTCATTTGCTCGATGTATCACATATATTTACGTTGTCCTAGGAAAACAACGTCACTTAGGCGACCAACAACTAATTGACACTATCTACGTGGCAGCTCTATTACTATTGACAAGTACACCTACCTAAGGTAATATACACGACACAGACGCGACCATCACCACAAAGCTCACAACTTGGACGACCCACCTCCACCTCCACGCCTACCCCCAGCGCTGTCCATCCGCACGCCCTCGTCGTTCTGCTCGGCCACCGCCAGGTCCGGCAGCAGGGCGGGCATTATGCGGCGCGGCTCGGCGCCGGGCACGACGGCGTACCGCGAGAAGTCGGCCACGCCCCCGCGCGTGCGCAGGTAGTCCTCGTCCAGCTCCAGCCGCCCGTTGACGGACGGCGCCGGCGCGCGCAGCACCGCGAGCACCGCGTCCGAGAATACGCTGGCTTTGCGCAGGTCCCGCGCCGCGGACGGGTTCTTGGAGGTCAGGGCTTGGGTCGCGGCGGATTCGATGGCCTGGAGGGGGTTGTGAGTTAGTAGGAAGAGGGAGGAGGGGGAAAGAGGAAAAAGGAAAAATGGAAGAGAAGGAGAGAAATACTCACTACCGCCGGCCAGAGACTGGTGATGGCCATGCCGTCTAACCCCTGCCTCTGGAAGTCCATCGCGAGGCCCATGGTCAGCACGCTCATGCCGACCTTGCCCATGGCGTAGGCCGTCTTGCCGCGGAAGAAGCGGCTGTAGATGGGCGGGCTGACGACGACGATCCTTCCACCGCCGCCGCCTTTCCGCTTGAGGTGGGGCAGGGCCGCCTGCACGGCGCCGTACAGGCCCTCCGGGTTCACGCGCTGCAGCAGCTGGAACCGCTTCATCGGCGTGTCGTCCACCGACGCCCACCAGATGGCGCCCGAGTTGTATATCAGCACGTCCAACCGGTTGTAGGTCTGGAGAGATGGGTTGTCTCGAGGTTAGTAAGCATTCCGAATGGGAGGAAGGGGGGAGGAAAGGGGCTTACCTCGATGGTTCGATCTACCAGCTTCTGCACGCTGGCGAAGTCCCTGACGTCCACTGGGATGGCCGTGGCCCGGCCTCCCGCCTCGGTGATCTCCCGCTCGACTGTGCTGATGGTCGACTGGGGAGAGTTCGGGTTCGGCGGGAAGGGCACGGCGTTCTTGGCGTCGCTAGTTGATTTGGCCGCGACGACCACTACGGGAATTTATGATCAGAGCTGAATACCTCCTATATTATAAATACAGGATAGATTCCAACTCACCGGCATAACCGTTCTTGGCGAGGTCGATGGCGATCTGTCTCCCGATACCCCTCGACGCGCCGATTACGAGCGCGACCTTGGTATTGTCGTCTGCCATTGCTACATTAGTTACTATGTAATTAAGGAGATGATAACTTTTTATATTTAAAATAAAATAAAACTACATTTAGAGACGAATGGAAGGATTACTAGTGTATATCTTCATATGCATCAAAGCCATTATTAATCACCTTAATTACTTACTTCAGATATGTCCGTTTACTTATCACTAATCCTCGGTACCTAGATCTTTGGTAGCTGTAAAAGCGGGACCCTACCCGGGAGCAACCGAGGTAGATCTACCTGATGACCCACTTTGCAATAGGTACCTAGGAGTACAAGTGATACATACCCTTTTATTCAATATAATCATCCTCTACGGCTTATAGTCATATAGGCAAGATATCAGAGAAAGGGGGCGATGGCTTCATAAATGATAGATCATATGCAATTTAGAACTTGGTACCTATATACAAGAAGATTCATAAAGTACCTAGGTATTTCGAAAATAGGGGTATTTTTAAACTACACTCTAATCAAAACTCCTCCAATTCCCGAGTGGATATATACTAAGTCAAAACACCAGTCTTAATCTTAACTTTATACATGTCTATCCTCCAGTGCCACATCGGCCGTCCGTCATACCGCGGAGACCTGCTGAGGTGAACGCTTAATATAGCCATGGTCCTACTCGATCGTGTTAGCTCGGTACTCCTTAAAGAGGCAAAGAGGCAACCCTTCCCGGGAGGGCAAGGCGACGAAGATGTCTTACCTGGAATGAACCGATTCTCCTGTTCCTTATGCGTCGGGATCTTGAGGACCTCGCCGTGTATGGCGTTCATCGCCGCGAGAGCGTCGTCTGCGCCCACCACGAGCGATATGTTGATCTTGCTTGCGCCTTGGCTTATCAGGTATATGCTGATCTGCGCCGAGGCCAGCGCCGACAGGATCTCGTCTGGGAATTGTTAACAACTTCCGCTCGGACTCTTGGATAGCGATAGGGCCGTTTAGTAGGTACTTACTGGATACGCCGACCATGTTGCGCATCTTGTGGCCCACAACTGTCACGATGGACATGTTCGGAGAGACGGCGACCTGGCCAAACCGCTCGAGTTCCTCTTTGAGCCTCAGCAGCGCGCTGGGATCGTTCGGCGCTTGGACGGCTAGGCTGACGTGCCTCTCGCTCGTGGCTACAAGGTCCGCGGGGATTTTGTTCCGCTCGAGACGGTCGAATACCTGTGTTAGGAAGCCCTGAGATTTCGTGTTACGATTGCAGACGACGTTGAGGAGAAGGATGTCATCTTTGACCGTCACCGCGGTGGGTTTTCTGCGCTCCTGCTCGGCCCCGTGGTACCCGTTCTTCAGCATGAAGCTGGATAAAGGTGTGGTTCGGGGAGAGTCGGAGTCATCGGACGACGAACTGCTTGCTGGGCTAATGGGGGTAGGGTTTGTTGTCGACGGGTATATAATAGTGCCATGCCCTGATGGCTTGAAGACATTTTTCAGGCGTAGTGGTATACAAGCATCTCGGATTTGATCCATCGTCAACGGATGGATAACCTTCAGTTAGATTAGTAAGTCTAGTCTTTCTCTGATGGGTATATCGACTCACCTCGCTGCCGTAGTACGTTAATTCCGTCGCTTCTTCATCAGTGACTGTTGATAACAACCGTGCCGAGGGCACCTTTCTCGGATCTGCCGTGAATATGCCGTCGACTTCTTTCCAGATCTGTAGTTCTTCTGCTGCCACCGCTACCGCGCACATAGCCGCGCAGAGATCTGAGTATCCTCTTCCCACTGTTTGGAGTAGCGAATCGGGCATTATGCCGAAGAACCCTGTGAGTGTCAGTGTCTACTATCTAGTCGCGGCATCAGAGGGCATCTTACCAGTTACGATAGGAATCGAGTTTCCACATTCTCGGATTTGGCCGGATATTTGGCCTGCTAATACATGATAGAACTTGGGACCTAGCCTCTCGAGCGCGGCTACTTGATCATGGATAGAGCTGCCAAAGGCTCCTGAAATGATGTTGTCGAGGAAAACTGGTTTCGCCGGCGTGCCCTAAGCCTAGCTTAGCTCTCTTGTTCACTTCTCCCGTTTTCAGGCTTGAGAAACTTACTGTGCTCGTTAGACAAGCCGCGACAATCATACATGATAGCTTCTCCCCGATGGAGATAACACGGTCTTTCGATCGTGGTGATAATTCTCCAACAATCTGGAAGTAACACATTAGCATCGACGCCTACGGGATAATGGTTACGTCAAACCGACCTGAGCTGCAAGTAAGAATCTCTTAAGACCTTCACATTCCTTCTTGATACTAGAAGCCGTATCTTGGTGGATCTGTGAGCGAGCAACATCCCGTGCAGGGGAGTTCGCAAACGCCTCTAGCACGTTCAAGTGGGTATCCTTAATGAGGTCCACTATGCTTATCAACCGCTTCTGGGCGTCGACGCCAAGTTCGGCGTATGATATGCATTGAAGTAGCAAGCTTGTCGTCCCACTTGCTTTCAGAGTCCCCGAGAGGGCGGAGCAAACAACGATGAGATTGTTCCTGGTGGCGTATTGCGGGATGATGTCAATACATATTGTGTCTAGTAGTTTTCCTAAGCTAGTCCCGCCGTACTTTTGGACCAGCCAGGGCTTGCTCGCTGTCGCAGTCACCATGATGGTGGTAATGGTGATAATTTTGATACTGAGGTAGGTATATGAAAGTCTTACGGCGCACTGCAGGAGGAGAGGATTAAGATAAGTAGCAAGGTGCAAGAAAGAGTTTTTTTTTCCGTCAAGAGGCGATTTGTGTTGTGTTGTTCCTACACAAGTCGAATCTGGCCACGCTGGCTGGTGCTCCCTTTTTTATGGTCCCCCTTTAACTGCCTCTTTGGGTAGAAAAAAAGGAGGCCAGCCATCGCCAAGAGGCCAACTCAACACGCCGTCGGCGACGGGGAGGGAAGGAGGGGCGGAACCGAAATACAAGCGAGCTCTGAATTCACACCAACCACATGCCCGAGGGATTGCGTCAGTCGGGATGGATTACCGAGGATTTCGAGGTAGGACTAAAGAAGAAAATGAAAA
This sequence comes from Jackrogersella multiformis, assembly GCA_902806575.1. NCBI lineage: Eukaryota > Fungi > Ascomycota > Sordariomycetes > Xylariales > Hypoxylaceae > Jackrogersella > Jackrogersella multiformis. Next base: position 1,072,890 of record CADCXD010000002.1, on the reverse strand, counting down.
ACATCCGGCGTGGGCCGACGACAACATCATAATCTCACGGAGAGTTTTTACTAAACCCTCAGAAACTAAGAGAAGAAGAAGAAAAACAGGGAAAATAGACCCCGGAAGTGTATGTTCGCCATCTGGGAATTAACCCTGGAGGATTATTCCAAAAATGTACCCACCGAGATAGGTGTACGATATCAAATGAAGGTAAATACGCATACACCTAGCCGCAAATACTGGGGAAAAGGTAATGACAGTGCATATGGAGAGAGGAGAAAGCTGATAGTTACCTTCCCAAATCCCGGCCGGCATTTATGATAGGTTCCGTGCGTGATAGTACTATGCATCGAGCAGATCCTCCTTTCCCAAAGCGGGCCCCCCTTTTCCCCGGACTTACTCGATGCGGTTCTGGTATTGAATACGGCGTTTGAACGACTACGCTACCCTTAGCCTCCGAGCTAGACTATTTTCAAAAATAAAAGGCAAACAATCGGCCGTAGTGCTATTCTAAGTTCACCTTAGATGGGTCTGTTTTTTTGTTTGCCTCTTCTTACTTGATCACGAGATGGATGAGTGAGGGAGTGAGTGAGTTATTAGGTGACTGACCGGGAATCGCCGGAACTGGCTTACACATGTTGTCTCGTTGTATCCATGCAACTTTCTCCGGCTCCAGTGAGTTGGTTTGTTCGGTCCCGTTACGACGTTGGATAGTCTAAGCACTCTATTTGCCCCGCGGGGATATCGCCGATGGAATCGAGTGAGATGTGAGCTGTATTCGTGTCCTTTCATCGGAGTTACTTTCACCTCGTACTCTCAGTTCAAGTGACTTCGTCCTCGTCGTACGTGTAGTAGGACGTTATAAAAAAAACTACCTACAGATGCTAAGAATCCGACCCATTAAAGCTGTTATGTATCCCAAGTGTTACCGATATGAATATATTGTTATGTAACTAATTTATTGACTTGTACCTACAAATGGGAGTATGCCGTGTAATATGAAGTGCAATATGGGATGTGCGATGCTACCTTAGTCTTACCATCCCAGAGCAGCATCATACCCAAAAACACATAGGGTTTCATTGCTTCTCAAATAGAGAACCGGTAGTAGCAACTTAGATGAAATATTGACACCCAAATGACACCCAAAACTCCTATAACTCGCTTGGTATACAATGAACCCAGTGAAAACACAACCCTCCCAGTCTTCTCGCTGATCACCAAGCTTCCACCTCGCCAGTCAAACTGGCACCGCCTGGTTGCGCCGTATGGTCATCAAAAAGCAAAGTAGCGTCATCTGCCGCGGCATTGTAGAACTGCGGAAAATCCTTCCTTAGTTTCTCTAGGATCAGCGCCCCGAGCTGCTCGAACTCGAGTAGGAACCCGTCATGCCCGTCTGAGGATCTCAGCATCGCTAGCGTGGCATCAGGGAGGCATGCCGCTAGCCGCTCTTGTTGTTCGGGGAGGAACAGTGCGTCCGTCTCGACGCTGACTACTAGGGTACCAGGTGGCACTACACAGAAAACTTCGCGCAGTGCGTAGTCGTCGTGGTCGCCCTCACGAACAGACTTTCGACCAAGCGTCACATCGTGTGCGTCCATCTTGTTTGTGATGTGTAGATAGCAGTTGGCATCGAAGCGCTGAATAAACTTCTGCCCCTGGTAGTGCAGGTACCCCTGAGCGGAGAACGACGGATCACGTTTCGCGGTCCAGCTCTTCCGCTCCGAGCGCTCCTTTGCGGGTATTGTAATTGCCGCCGGAGCCGTCGCGATTTGGCCGGGGACGTCCGTACGCGGGAGGTCAAGAGGCGGCTCCTGTACGGGTCCCGGCTTCTGGCGCTGGGGCTTGCGGCCGAAACGGGAGTCGAAGCTCATGCACGAGCGGTACGTGAGCATGGCCACCATTCGAGCCGCTGCTAGGCCCGCTGAGGGTTGTCCTTCCGGGCACGGCTCGTAATACCCGTCGTCGAACTTAGGGTCCGAGTAGATGCACTGTCGCTGCGCCTCCGCCCAGGATATGCCCCAGGCGCTATGGTCGGCCGCGGTCGCGATCGGGACGATGCTCCTGACATACCCGGGCGCCGTGCAAAGCGGCCACTCAAGGGTCGTCATCCCGCCCATCGAGCCACCGATAACGGCGGCTACAGATCGGACACCTAGGGCGTCGAGGACGTACTTGTGTGCCCTGTGAGCGTGGAAATATCATTAGCAAAGAGACAGAAAATGATGTTTAAACAACTATATGCTTATGAGAGTGTTTGAGCGTAACTTACCGTACATCGTCACGAACTGTCGTCTGCGGAAACTCGCTAGCATATTGCCTGCCCGTCCGCGGGTCAACGGTGAGCGGGGATGCGCTCCCGTAAGGCGACCCCAGGACGTTGGCGCAAAAAATGAAGAAGTGCGCCGGGTCGAATGCCTTGCCGCGTCCGAGAAGAGGACTCCACCAGTCGCTAATGTCGCTGCTGCCAGTGAGAGCGTGGCATATCACCAATACATTGTCTCGGGCGTCATTCAGGCTTCCCCATGTCTTGTAGGCTACTGGGCACGATTCCAATATCTCTCCCGAATCGAGGACGAGCTCTGGTATGACCGCAAATTTCTGCCCCTGAATGAGGCTTGCGTAGTAGTTGTCAGGATTTGGGTTATGATCGTAGACTGTGATGTGTGAGAATACCTTCTACGGTAGCTTTGCCAAGGCCCACTTACGAGTTGCCATCTCGTAAAGATGTGAAAGTTTGCTTGTAGTTTAACGATATAAGTTGAGCTACGAAGGCGAGATTGGAAAGTACGAGCGAAGGGAGAGTCGATCCTAGATTCACGCACATGGCTAACTAAGTATGATCACATCCTAGCTGTATATGGATCGGTTTCCGCGTAGTCCCGGCGATATCAAGAGTCCCGACTATCTGGCGAGCCCGAATACATGTGGTACTCACCCCACACAGATACCGTTGCAATGGAAACTCCAGATTTACCTTCTATACCGAGGATTGTAGACTACGTATCTCCTCTTTCCAGCACCGGTGTTCGGACTACTGTCCTGCGGACCGGGATTTGGTGCTTCGGGATCTGCGTCGTGTTGCAGGGTGGTATGCGCCGTAGTACTGCAGCTGTGCCTCGGCCCCACAATCTACGACTTATCCCATTGACCGAAAACCACGATGGCATTATCCACCTGCATTTGACTTAGCTTATAACCGTTATAGCTCAAGTAGTAGGTATATCGTGTGCAATAAGTATCGTGTACCATAGGGGGTAAGCAGCCATCGGCTGATACAGTAGCCCCGGCTCGTCCCGCGTCTCACTGTACCATAGAGGCGTAAACCGCATGGATCCTCAAGTCCAATAGGGAAATATTTTAACACATAACTTTGCAAGGTCTTGCTGCTCGTGTTTTGAGGCGCGTACGGGCTTTTTCTCGTCTTATTTTTCTTTGGTTTACAAGTCGGAATTTAACCTTTCGGATCCATCAGTCCGGATATACAATGGCTACCGCCCGAGTAGTCAAAGTAGCTGCTGTGCAGGCCGCGCCAGTCTCGTTCGACTTAGAAAAGAGCTTAGAGAAATTAAGCAGGCTAGTCGGTGAGGCTGCGGAAGCAGGGGCAGATCTTATCGTCTTTCCGTAAGTCGCTGCATACTTTGACCTACACGAACGCAGAAATTTGACCCTGTCATGCAGGGAAGCTTTCTTATCCGCTTACCCATGGCGGTATGCGTTTGATGCCACCATCGGAGCTCGAGAGCCCCGTGGTAAGATATTCTGTTGATATGACAGGGAATAAAGGTACAGGATTGACCTCAAGCAGGAAGAGAATGGTATGCGAAATATCACGATTCGGCTGTTGCCGTACCTTCTCCAGCGGTGGACGTCATCTCGAAAGCGGCTAAATCCCACCGAGTGCACGTTCAGGTTGGTATCATCGAGAAGGACGGAGGCACGTTGTACTGCACAGCATTATTAGTTGGCCGAGATGGATCAGTGCTGCTAAAACATCGCAAAGTGAGTCCTGTCGGCTACTTTAGGACTTCTCACATAAGCTAAGTAAAAGTCAGTTGATACCCACAGCCGCAGAACGGTTGGTATGGGGGAGAGGAGCGGGAGACGGCCTTGGAGTCGTACAAACTGACATCGGCAAGATCGGTACATTGATATGGTGAGATATCCTACCTAGTTCTTGCTGAGCCTCATTTGTTGACAAATATATGCAGTTGGGAGAATTATATGCCTGCGGCACGGATGGCGCTTTACCAACAAGGGGTCGAGTAGGAATATACAACCATTCGGGCGAGGGTAAAACTCCGCTAACTAGACCTTGATAGAATTTACCTGGCGCCCAACGCAGATGATCTGCCATCGTGGGTCGCATCAATGCAGCACATTGCTAAGGAAGGACGATGTTTCGTCGTCTCAGTGAATTCGATGTGCAAGGTTTCGGATTTCCCTGCCGACTACCCGCCGTTTACCCCTGAGCATCATGACCGGAAGCCAGATGGGTCGAAATGGGAGCCCGACGATATTGTTAACCGCGGAGGATCTTTCATCGTAGGGCCTCTTGGGGTTCCCCTAACTGAACCAGTATGGGACAAAGAAGAGATCATCTTTGCAGATTTGAAACTGTCTGAAGTGACGGAGTCCAGAGTGAGCTTCTTAGAGTTGATCTGTGCCTCATGCCAACGAAACTAACCACCTGGCTCTTCCTTTTCATAGCTTGACTTCGATCCGGTTGGCAGCTACGCACGTCCAGACGTGTTGTAAGTCTAACCCCCCGAGTAGAAACTCCACAAAGCTAGGACGTGGTAGCTAATACGTCAACAGCACTTTGACGGTCAATACCAAACCGGGGACAAATGTCAACTTCACTAGATAGGTCGGGAACTGGGTTAGGAGGTGAAATATCGGAGCTGTTGTTGTTGTTGTTCGATCGAGACACACACGTGGTTCCACCCACTCGGACATTAGACCCTAGCAGCCTAGACTATTCTATGTACAGCCCGTAGTATGATGTTAGCTCGCAGGCAGGCAGGGTAACCCATGAATCGAGGATCCCGGGTTGTACCCGCAGGATGACCCGCAACCCGTTATACATGCATGGTATCATGTAGTGCTGCTCCGCAAACCGATTGCTTATCTTGACATACGTGAGTTATGTCATGAATCTCGTAAATCTCGTGAATAGATCGTAAACATGTGAAGCCCACCCAATAACCGAGTTTCCCGAGAACCTCTCGGTTTCCCAGACAAGTGAACCAAGAATTCGGGTCGCCTTAGTTCGGTAACGAAGATCATCAAACGCCATTTTCTTCAATAACCGCCGTTATCACACCCCACGAACGTGCGGGGAACGCCGTTGCCTCACATATGTATGTGACATATAGTACATATCTCCACACATGTGGTGTATGCTAGGTGTTTAGGGGGGTATGCTAGGGGTATGCCAGGGGGTATACCAACGGACATCCAGGAGCTAGAGTTGTGGGTCTATCATGTCCATCATACGACGACTGAGGAGGCGTCGGGCTTTGCTGGTGTTACATTGCAGTCAGATAGTAAGGTGGCCAACTGAATCCGGATGTGTACGGCAGTGAGTACCTTATCTGATGTAGGTACCTCTGGCTGACGAGGGAGGTGCAGCGTGAGGGGGCATGTATGTGTACTTCCGTAATCCGGATGCCGCATACACATCCCTACACGTCCCTATACGCCCCTACCAAGCCCTACACCTTGTCTCACATACATTTAAGGCCGAGCCTCTTCTCTATATCAGTTCGAATCGGAAAGATATCAAAGTCCTCGACGTTTCGAAATCCTACTACCTATAGACAGCCATCAAGAATATTAGCCTATCAAATAACAACTCAGACATGTCTGCTCCGGGATCAATTAGCAATTTGGACTGGTATGACGCCATGGCCCCCACGATGGGAAAGTAGAACGTACCTGAACATACCTCTAACAAGACATACAATATAGGGAACCCAGCTTCGACACAATCGCCGTACATGGCGGACAGGAGCCTGATCCCATCAATGGCTCAAGAGCCGTCCCCCTCTACCAGACTGCTGCGTACAACTTCTCCGACGCTGCTGATGGAGCAAGCAAGTTTGCCTGGTCCAGGGATGGATACGTCTACACACGTATGGGCAATCCCACGAATACCGTCTTCGAGACTCGGATGTCTATGCTAGAAGGCGGTGTTGGAGCTGTGGCTACTGCATCTGGTCACGCAGCGCAGGTGAGTCGTTGCTGGGACGCATGCTGACTTAACTCGTATGCTAAAGAACAATTGTAGTTCATGGCTCTGACCCAATGCTGCGAACCCGGCCAAAACTTCATAAGTACTAGCTGGTGTAAGTCTCTAGATACCTAGGAAAATAGTTTGAAGTTGGCCATACTAAGCTTCCCGTGTCAATAGTATATGGCGGCAGTTTCAACCAATTCCGAGTGTATCTAAGCAAGTTCAAGATCAACGTCAAATGGGTGATCGGAAACGACCCCGCGGGTTTCGACGCAGCAATCGATGAGAACACGCGGGCCATTTACATCGAGACGATCAGCAACCCCAAGCACAGCGTCCCAGACATCGCGGCGCTTGCTGCCGTGGCCCATAAGCACGGCATCCCCTTAATTGTCGACAACACCTTCGGTATGGGCGGGTACCTGTGCCAGCCCATCAAGCTTGGAGGTATGTAGATTGCACACCCATAAATTATCTCGAGCCAAAATCCGCAAGCTAACTCGAATATCTAGCCGACATTGTCACACACTCGGCCACTAAATGGATCGGTGGCCACGGAACCAGCATGGGCGGTATCGTGATCGATGGCGGGCACTTCGACTGGAGCGCATCAGGAAAATTCCCTGGCTTCACAGAGCCGGCAGAGGGCTACCATGGCATGCGGTTCTGGGAGACGTACGGGAACAAGGCATTGTCAGCCAAGTTGCGAATGGACAGCATGCGTGACCTGGGCCCCTGCATGAGCCCCTTCAACGCGTGGCTATTCCTTCAGGGCCTAGAAACCCTCCCGCTTCGTGGCCAGCGAACCGTCGAAAACACGCAAAAGCTCGCAGAGTGGCTCGAAGCTCATCCCTGCGTCAACTGGGTGCTGTATCCCGGCTTGAAGTCACATCCTGACTATGAGCTGGCATTAAAGGTGATGCCAAAGGGGACAGGTGGTGTCTTGACTTTCGGTGTGGTACGTGCCCATGCCCCTTTACTCGTATAAGCCGGGGACGTTTCCGTTGTAACGTATATAATGCCATTATGCATGCCTGCTAACGTTGACTATAGGCCGGAAAAGTCGAGCAGGTCCGTGCCGTTGTCGACAACTTGAAGATGGCTAGCCACTTGGCCAATGTCGGAGACTGCAAAACACTCATCATCCACCCTTGGGTTACGACACACCAACAGATGCCTGATGACGAGAAAATTAAGGGCGGAGTTACGCGTAAGTATACACCGACCTCTGTTCTTCTACCGTCATCGTTCCTTGTGCTTGAAAAGACATAGCTGACTTGATAACTCCTGATGAACAGCCGACCTCTTGCGTGTCAGCTTAGGTATCGAAGACTTCGAAGATATCAGGCGCGATTTTGAGCAAGCCTTCAACGCCGCTGGGCTTGAAAAGGCGGACAAGAGCGGAACAGATCCTTTCCAGATGGCCATGAACCTCGTCAGCGGAGGATTCATGGGCAAGCTAGCGACGGGACCACCGAGACCCGGCACAGATGGTACAATACAGGCTTAGGAAATTGCTGGACCGCCGAAAGATAAACGAGGAGTATAATAGTTCCAAGGTTGTTAGTTGTAGGTAGGGTATTGATACCAAGAAACTTGCGGGGGAGTGGGAAGGATACGGGTCAAGAAGCAAAGGGGGTCGGCATTTGCATTAATGCATGTGTACTGTGTAAGGGGAACACGGTCAAGCATTAATTATCGCATAAATTATGGGGGGAGGTTCCCTATTGTTAAGTAGGTACCTTGGTAGTAACGCAATTATAATGAATTTCAGCTCTTATCAAAATCTACCCAACTACCTCCTAGGCTAGGTACCTAGGTAGGTAGATAACCGTTGAACCTAGGTTGTACTTAGTGGGGCGTATTTAGTAACTGAAGCTGCTGACTAAAGTTACCTATGTCTTAGTCATGTCCTAGCTATAACTAATCATTTACATGTGCTGCATGTCTTAGATCTGAGACCATGATACAACATTTAACCAACTTACATCTCCACTACCTTGTTTTATGACGATAGTTCTCCAACCGGCTACATCTTACGAAGAACCAAGCCTCCACTATGGGCGGCCGTATTGATATGTACATTGACATCTGTACAGTACCTACCTAGAGCTCATCCCCTCGGAGTTAACATGGCTGACTCGGCCAAAACGCTTCAGCGTCGTTATACAGCTATATCGCGTTTGCCCAAGTGCTAAACACTCAGGATATCCTGAAGCTGCATGATGTAGAAATCGAGTTAGCCTGCCTAGTTTCATTAACACTTAACATCTACCTGCAATAACATCTCTCTTACTTAGTCGACTAAACTAACCAACGAACCAGCATCCACCCAGTATTCCTGGGCGGCATCAACGTCAAATCCGGTATGTACCTAGTCTGCCTCCTCGCAATCCCGGCACCGCATCATGCTGTGCTACCTACCTAGGGTAATGCCGTCCCGTTCACTCATCGACTACTCCCTCCCTAGCCCACCCAACCCCCCACGCACCCACCAATCAACCCACTAACCCCCCGCCCCACAGGCAACAAGCCGCCGTGGGTGCTCCCGGCCAAGCGCGCCTACGGCGCCCACGACAGCCGGCGGTCGCTCGGCGCGGCGGGGTTCGCGGCGGGGGACGTGTCGCCGCCTGGCGACCTGATGGAGGCGGGCAAGACCGTGGTGCCGCTGCGCGCGCTGCACCACATCAAGGCGCGCTTCCCGCGGGCGCGCTACCTCGCCGCCTGGCGGTACCTGTTCCACTGCTTCTGGACGCTGCACCGGCCGCCCAACACGCCCGCGTCGCTCGCCGAGGCGCTGGCGAACGCTCCCGCCCACTTCCCCCTTAGGTCGTCGGGGGGGACGAGCGAGGGGGAGGGGAAAGAAAAAGAAAGCCGGCTCTTCACGGCCGAGGAGGTGGCGCAGATCGTGGAGGCCGCGGGGTCGGCCGAGTGCAAGGACGCGCTCCGGGACGCGACCGACACGGCGCTGCGGCGAGGCGCTTTCGGCGCCCCGTGGCTGTGGGTCACGAGCTCGGCCGCGGGGCAGAGCGAGCCCTTCTTCGGCAGCGACAGGTGGCACCACGTGTACGAGTTCCTCGGCTTGCCGTACCAGGACGTCGCGCTGTTGCCGCCTGGGGCGGAGGAGCCGAAGTCGAAGATCTGAGTTTAAGGTCTGGATGGTAGTATGTAGCATTCTTACTGCCTACCTATTTACATACCTGCCTAGTAATTTACAGTTTCCACAAATGTGTACAATTACCTTATATATACGAGTTAATAAATTGCACAAGCGTATTAACGTGGTTTTATTCGAGCTGACAAGTTTATTAATCAACGCGTAAAGCTATATCCTAATTTTTTTATCCAAGTGAAGCAAATAGGTATGTCTATCTGTATGTGTAGGTAGGTATATACTCGTCAAACAATCGTAAATGCCGTAGCGTCGTGAAATCTATCAATAGAAGTCGTAAAAGTGCAGTCAAAAACACCGAGTCTGCTCACGAGGTTGACCGACCAATCGAGAGACCAGCGTCGGCGGAGCCACACGAAGCTTGGTTGGGTCAGATCTCGGATGGCCGTCAAACCATTTCAAAGCCTTCAGCGTCGGTTTCTTTCCTAGCAAGTAGCCTGTCCCTTCTGCTCGGCCCTATCGAGGAGGGACCCCCAGAATTCCACGTGGTAGCTTTGTTGATTGTCTTCTTCCGCATAATAGCTAATATGTCTTTCTCCATGGTGTCGATACCTTTCTCGATCTCTTGGTCCTCTTGGGCGTACCTCCTCTCTCGCTTCTGGTCAATGTAGTACCAGAACAGCAAGATGATAAGCGTCAGCGGTATCGTGACTACGAAATACACCCAAAGTTTATTCGAAACCGTTGCCCCATCACCTGAAGAGTTGCTGGAGTTACCGGAGCCCCCGTCAGCGGGCCCTAGAGGAATCAGCTTTGAGTACAAACACTTGTAGATGTACATGAATGGAAGAAAGGATTTGTGAGCACTGATGACTTACCAACATTAAAATCGAAGAAAGTCATGCTGAAAACAGAGGCCATAAATGTCCCGGGAAGGAACACGGCGCCAAGAAGGGATAGGGTTTTCATAGCAGTACCGTCACGCTTAGTAGCATGTGCTACTCTCCTCTGCTGAGAAGCAATCTCCAGGTTAAGTTTGGATTCCTTCTGAGCCATGATGTTATACAACTATTTGACACCTATTAGTAGCCCGTACGATGAGTGAACAAACTTGGGTATAACTCACAGCTTGCCGTTGTATGTGCAACCTTTCCAACGTCGTGTGGATATAGTGTTCCATACCAGTAAGCTTGACCCGGTAGAAATGCAATCTACCTTGCATAGTGTTGTGTAAATTTCTGAGAGCCTCTGTGTCACTTTGATGTGGAAGATGTTCGGTAAACTTCGTCATGGCTCCCTCAAACTCTTTGATAATCTCCTGGTAAGCCTGCGGCCGCTTCCATAGAACCTGGGAGTGGCACTCCACAAGATCACGGTTGATCCCATCAACATCGAAATCCGAATAGACTTCCTTCTCGTCGATCTCATTACGCATAGTGATTGCGTTCTCAAGACGCCGTAACCAATCACGTGCATCACGTTGTCTCTTGTCTGCCTTATATGATAGATCGTGAGAGAGGATGATGGTTGGGAGGAGAAGGGGGTGGCCGATCTCAGCGCGACATTCTTTTAGATGGTTGAGCGCGTTGACAATGTCTGATGACTCCGTCCCCTTGACAAATCCTGAAGTAATGCCGGTTCTATACGAGTACGAGAGCACTACAGCGACAGAAGTCAGTGATCTCCACTGATAGAAGCTCTGGCAATGATAGTAGGGTCTACTTCTGACCGTAAGGTCTAAAGTACGCTCGGAACAAAGTGGATGGCAGAAAAAAATAGACATTTACATACTAATTTCCCATCCTCGAGTTTTACCCTTCTTGCGCACGTCAGATTTCCGGAAGATCATTTCTGGAAAGCATCAGATTTGTGATATTTGACGAAATTCATATTTTGTTCACTTCATCGTATAATGAAAAGTTTAGCTGCTGAGGGGAAAGGCTTCTTACGTAGATGGCGATCATTTTCATCTTGATCATGAGAGCACCAAAAAAAGGGCCCAACAAGACTGCTGCCCTCAATTGCCTGGAATGGAAGATGCCATGCCTTAACCGTTTAGTGTTAGCAACTGCTATCCACGAGAATCTAAAGGCACATTTCGAGTCATAGAGAATGAGCTCGCAGATTGTAAAGGATCCCTGAGAAAGGAAATATACATACCCTAACCATTGATCCATAGGCCTCATGATTCAGTGATATGTAAAGAGGCGCAAACGTATTGACGTGGTCGGCATCTTTTTGGATTCTATTATGGATCAGTCTCAGTCTCGATCTCAGTCTAAAATGTGAGAGTCGACTCCTACTCACATCAGACGAATTCCATCTTGTAGCTTTACTCCATCGTCTAGTGGCTCGGGAGTAAATGTGCCCTATATTCTAATGTGTCAGTAACCCGTAATACCCCAAACGGAAACACAGCACGAAAGAGGTAAACCTACAGTTTGATGAATGAAGTTAGTAAAATCATCGTCCGTTACCAAAGCATGTTCCTCGCAGGTGTTCCAGTCTGTGTTCTGGTACGGTCTATAAGTTAGTACTGGTGTGAGGCTATTCATGCAAACCCCTAGGTACATATGCTAGATAGCTACCTAGGTACCTACAGGTAGGTAGTTACGGTACCTAGGTAGTTACGTAACAGGAGAAAGGGGGTCTAATATATACCGAGTAATTGAGAATCTCCAAGTAGCTCGTTTTTTCCTCGACATGTTTGCATTGTTTGAGATGGAACTGAAAAAGGTAGTCGTCCATATTGATATCGTTTAAGTGATAAGTGATATTAACTACTAGATGACAAAAGTAGCGAAAGCGAGCATCTATAAGGGGGCTTGATTATTCGACCAGGGCGAGTTCAAAACATCTTCAATTGGGATCTCATATGACTTCTGACGTGCAGAAGATCGAGGCGCAGTCCACGAGCTGTTGCGGAGAAACTTGAGGGCGATGCAGCTTGACCGAAGAGCGTTCTAAAGATGCAGGTAAGGCGGTCGAAGTAGCAGCAGATTATAAAAAGCGCCCCAACTTCGTAGATAGATAAAACGCATAAGACAATTAAAGCTAAATAATTAAAGCGAATGGGAAATAAGGGAGAGGCGGGTAGGCTAAGTTTGGTTAGAAGCTGTGGAGACGAGAGACGGGATTGGGTGGAGAATATAGTTCGTATGAACCACGGTCCACGGCTCTATTCCGAAAATCCGTTCCAACTTGCAATTTCTATTGGAATATTCTAGGTACACCAACAGTACATAGTACATAGGTAGATATTTAATACCCCAGCTACTCAACTTATTACGCTACCTAGGTATATATAGGTATATATATATCTTGTTAAAAATAATGATGCGTGGCTTTCTTCTTGTCTTTTTTCCTCTTCTTCTTTTTTCTTTTCATTTTCATCTAATGGCCAACACACATAAAATAAAATACCAGTTGTCCTAAAGCCGTCAACCTAATAACAAAGCGAATAGGATGATCTAGAAGAAATTGACTCTGACCCGGGTCGAGGCCGCATGGCAAGGCGCAATAGAAAAAAGGTGGGGGCACATTGGGGATTTGGGGGAATTTGTACACATAGAATTATCAAAAGAGCCTCATGCGGGTCTCTACGTCGACGTGTCCACCACGCCTCCCTATGGCTGTTGGATATCGCACTACCAAATGGCAACGCCTTTGTGGTAAGCAAGGACGTGTTCTTAGTAAAATACCTACCTAGGTACCTATTTTCTTAGGTAGATACCTCTCTACCTCTTTTACGAAGGCAAAATACTTTCAACACTCGATGCCACCCAGGCGACATAGCCTATAGTGTATGTCTCTAGAATTTTCCAAGGTTAGGTATACTAGACTTCCATGTCATCATTCAACCTTTTCCCTTGGGCGTCGAGACGGCTTCCCGATTGTTTGGTCTGACACACTCCCAACTCCTAGCCATCACCCCTCCCAATCATGTACCAGACCGCAGTATTCAAACATGATTTTCATGCTGCACGGGTCACTATTATCACTCCCTTTTTGAAACAACCGTAAAGCAACAAAGCTGTCAGGTTGCGTCTTCAACCTCTCCCCCGAATCTAACCCAGTTGGCATGGCCCCGGATCTATGAATACAACAATGTGCGCCTCTCCCAAGACACTTGTGGACTGAATCATCGACTCATTAAAAATCGGGGAATAGGAAGCCGTACCTATAAGACGTTAGTGTCATGACATGATATGTCTCATCGACGTTCGATTAGCTTGACTTACTCGTCGTTCCCGGACTGGCCATATTTCTCCGTTTCCTCGGGATACCTATCGAACTGGCTTGCATCACCAGCACCAGCCTTAACTGGGGGTGTATATGGAGCATCGATATCTTTTCTTGATAATCTGTCCCAGGTAACTTCCGAAAACCACGGATGGTTCTTCACATCTTGCGATCCACCGTACAGGTTCCCAAGTCGCTTCGTCAGATCTGGTGTGATGAGAAGCTCAAGCAGATTCTGGGCGTCGGGGTGGACATATGCCGGATACTTGACCTTGCCTCTTAGGATATTTTCGTAGATTTTCATGGGAGAGCCACTGTCCCAAAACGGTGTATAGCCGCAAAGCATCTCGTAGATCAAGATACCTAGCGACCACCTAAATCGAGTCTCGTGTAAGAAACCAAGTTATCGACTGTTCTGTAAACCGAAATAAACTTACCAGTCAACCGATTTGTTGTAACCCTTGTTGGAAACTACTTCTGGAGCTAAGTAGTCCGGAGTTCCACACAGTGTCCATGTCTTATCCGGAACTCTCTTCGCGAACCCAAAATCCGTTATTTTGAGGTGTCCGTGACGGTCCAGAAGCAGGTTTTCCGGCTTCAGATCTCTATAAATGATATTTCTCGAATGTAGGTATTCAAGTGCCAGAGTGACTTCTGCGGCATAAAATTTAGCCACCGGGTTTGGAAAACGCTAGTATAAGTTAGCATCAAACACATTTAGACCACCAAGAAAAAAAGTGAGTATAATAATAAAAGCAACGGCCAAACGCACGCCTGATTTCCTCAGTAGAGAGAATAATTCGCCACCTTCCACAAAATCCATAACCATATACAAGTTCCTCGGGTCCTGGAAAGTTCCCCACAACGTGATGAGGAATGGGTGTTTAACCTCCCCAAGCATCCGCCGCTCATCATTGGTGTGCTCGACTTGTTTCATCTTGACAACTTGGGCCTTCTTCAAAACTTTGATAGCGTAAAATCGTTGGTTGTGTTTGGATTGTACTAAATGGACGCGGCCAAAACTCCCCGTGCCAAGCGTACGGAGGAGATCAAAGTCGCCAAGCGAGTATTTCCCTTTCGTCACCCTGACCTCTGAAGATTGTGCCTGGTGTTGCGATGGAGGTACCCCGTGGTGGCCTGACTTGTGTGTTAGATATGAGAAGTACTAGCTATGACTATGTGTCCCTTACCGTCATTTTGCGGTAGGTTAATTAGATTATTGATGCTCGGTAGATTTTGCGGTGTTCCGGTCTGCGCCGGGCTCGGAGCAGGCTGGAGTCCATACGGAACGGCTTGGTGGGCTGCCGGTGGATTCATTTGCGGCCCTCCACCAGCAGAAGCTAGTACCTCCTGGCAATTTTGTGATATGGGTTGCGATTGAGAAGGTCTTGCGCTTGTAGCACCCGTGCTATGGGTGGGAATGGTTGTGAGGGAGCTCTTCGACTCGAAAGTCCTCGAGGACGTCGGGGTGATGGGTGTAATTGGACTCGTAGGCTGGCTGGAGGAAGGGTCGGGTTTTTCCTCCTTCGTCCGCTTCTTCTTGAGAAATCCTAAACTCGGCATATGATATGATGTTTAGGGAAACGAGGGACTGGTCCCTCGTAGTAATTGATGAGGTAAAGATATCGTACTGCTGGGAGAGCTGACTCGGATGGTAAACCAGCCGTTAGTATTGAACGATGCGAATTGTGTGACGTGCGACTTCACAATTGTCGGTGGGCAGGAGGGAGCAAGTGGCAACTAGATAGTTTCTAGATATGGATGTACGTAGGTGAGCAAGGGACTTGGAAGCGGGTGGGAGGAAAGAGTTTGGAGCCGGACGATATACAACGCTCCTTCGCTAGGATGTCGGAAGGCGAGCAAGAGGCGTAGAAGGTTTCTAGACAGTTGAAAGTAGCCGGCTTCCAAGGTTAACTGCTTGGGTGTGTAAGTTGCTAAGTAGCTTGAAGCAGTTGGGTTTAGCTGAAGCAATTCGATTTAGCGACAAGAAGTCCAATCTTCAAAACAAGAACCCAAATTCACTCTTTTCCAGACGCTCAATGATAAGTCGTTCTAGTACAAAGAGACGTATACCGATCGAACCAATCGAACCAAGTGAGCCAATTGATTCGCTTCAACTCTTGCGCTGGAGGGGTTCCCTTTCTCTGGCAAATTGAACAAGAAAAGAATGACCGTAAGTCAATCTGATGAATGCGCTACAAATGTTGAAAATCGATGGTTATGATCGCGGTGCGAAGAGACAGTAATATTACTTAGTCGAGATTCGATTGAGGGATGCGATACGGCACAGCAAGTAGGTAGGGGCTTAGCAGACAATACTATAGGTAGGTAGTAAGTAAAGTCTTGAATCTTTGCAGCGGGAGGAGTTGACTTCGAGAAGGCGACAGGTGGGCTGGGATGACGGCGAGACGAGCGGGGAGAGCTAGGTTAGGTATTCTACCTACAAGGTAGGTGCTCCTAGATATTCTAGGTATTCTAGGTATTCTAGGTATTCTAGGTATTCTAGGTAAAGAACCTTGGAAGTACCTAACCCAGGTAGGCAATAAATAACCTTAACCTCTAGGTAGGTACTAAGAGGTAGGAGGTGAAGACAGCACCTACTCCGTGCAAAGTGCAAAGTGCAAAGACGGGGGTGAGTTCGAGTAATGTAGGGATCTAGGTAGATAATACACTTTACCTACCTAGGCACCTAGGTATGCAGGTAAGGGACAAATTCGAAGAATCGAAGAAGTAGTGTAACTCGGTAGGCTAGGTAGGTATGGTTAATACACTACACTAGTTATGTCCCCAGGTAGGTATATATTATGTGGATATGGAGGTATAATATGTAGATAGGTATAATGCAAATATGTGCTATGTTCTATGCCATGTGCCATGTGCTATATGCCATTCAGGAATAGCACGAATCCACATACATGACAGAAGCCCCAAAGCTGTGGGATTCTTCAGGCGAGGCGCTGACGAAGACGAGGAGAAGGAGGCATGTTGGACCTTGGGCCGTCGACAGGATCAAAAGGTGGGGTCCTCTTTTCCCTTTTCTCTCAGTGTCTTGCTTTTGATGTACTCGATGTACCAATCACCAAGTGTCAAGCGGGGTTGTCAATGATGAATGATGAAGGCTATGAGTAAAGCTGAAATACAACTGGCTAAAACGTTTGAAGTTTAATAAAACAAAAAAAGCCGCATCCCTCTAGTGGCTACAAGGCCCTAGTTTATTAAAAAAACAAAATAAAAAAAAACAATAGGAAATAAATACGCAGGCCGCGTTTTGGGTTGAATCTGAAGGATATCTCATGTGGACATTACGTAGATCTGTTATATTTGTGAATTGGAAGGCTAGCGAGGTATACAAAATATGTATGAGAGGGTTCCATCATCATTCAAGATCGAAACAATAAGTATTACTGTAAGATCTTATGGAATATTGCCGGATGGTTGTTTCATAAGCGATATTGTAATCTTACTCTATTTCCTTTTTTTAAACCCCTTTTTATAGAAACATGCCAATGCATTGACGGATGAACACTCGAGATTGGAACTGCCTAATAGGTAGGTGTATTGAAGATACTCGATGGTTTGTGTGATGGTATGAGTAGGACGGATAGATATTGGGGGGAGGGGGGAAGAAGCTAACTGAAAATCGGTTAGCCCTGGATGTTAGGTAGATACCTAGGTACTTAGGTACGTATGGACGTGGGGTAAGCCGAATCTAACTGCCTCTACCTAGGTAGGTAGTGAGGAACTACGGTTCAATAAATCTATCATTCTGACGACGTCATATTCTCAATAGTGCCATATATAGTAAGGTACATAAAATGTATATAATAGTCAGCTCTACGCTCAGTATCTATCACATGAACCGACCTGGAAGACCTACCTAAGAGGTACCTAGTAGGTACATAGGTAGGTAGTACCTAGGTAGGTAAGCCATCCATTTGATATGATATTCGTAGACGTATGAGTACTCATTTCACGTGTAACGGCAAAGTTGTTTGACTCGCATAGCGTCCATCCAGCCATCGCATTTTGAACCATATTCCATGGGACTGTCTTTGAAGACCTATGTTATTATGGGGTCCAGTTTTTCTCTATCAAAGACGGGACTATCCTGACATCGGATGGAGCCCGCTGATGGGAATCCCTGCAATATTATACAATAACAAGCAGTGCAACCCCACGCACATTAAGAGATCCAACTGAGTTACTGCCAGAGGAGGTTGGTAGCAATAGTGTAGGCTCATTATGATCCTTCATGGAGTAAGCTTCCGATGGAAGAATCAAGCCAGGTATCTGATATTTTAGGTCATCTCCACGCCAAATATAACCATAGGTCGCAACCGCAGAATCCCCATCACCTGGCACCTAGGTAGCATGACCGAATATAAGTATCTCGAGATTCGTAATTTTTTCTGTATTGAGTACCACTTCTTCACTTCTTAGTTTTACACTGCCAGTTGACGCCTTCCAACCTCGTAAGACCACAGCTTTGAAGTTTCATATGCTATTGGTATGTACGTCTGTGCCAGTCGCGGCGTTATCCCTACATTCCAACATCGAATACATGTAGCTTGTTTGCCCTCTAGAATCGATGACTCCTCTTCTTATTTGACCGGTATGCCGTGTAGCCTAGGTACGCCCCGCCGATAGCCAATCCAAAGGCGATAATCTTGAAGAAAAACCAAGTCCAGCTGCCACTCTTCTGTTGCTGAGGTGTTTTCGTGCTTCCTCTGCCAGGCGTAGGTTTACTGGATGAGCCTCCCGTAATGTAAAGATTCTTGGCGTCGATGGAGACGATGTCGTGGTTGTCGCTCAGCTCGCCTGTTTCGGCGCTAAATCCTAGGTATGTGACCGAGGGAATCGCCGGCGGTTCGCCCGTCTCGAAACACAGTTGCCAGTCGTCTTCGTTCTTGTACTGAAGTTCCAGCTTCAATGATTTGTCCTGGAAGTAGGTAAGCTTCAACCTGGTTGGGACGTTCGCATTTCGAATGCCTCGAGCGGAACAGCCGGCGAACTCGGCGTCCTTTCCGTCATTGTCCTTATTATAAGATGTCTTTCCATCGCCGAACATTGCCATCACGTAAGGGAAAACTACGCCGGGTCGGTTGTTCTTGTATGTATCGATAAAAACGCCGAGACCTTCGAAGTTGTCTGCGTGCCCAAAGACCGGTCCACTTTGTCCTCGCTCTTTCGTGAGCCACATCGCGAAGCCGTCGCCATATAACTGATTTTTACCGTGGACCTTAAATTCAACAGTGATTTCCCAATTCGTAGCAGTCAGGGGTACCCGAGAAAACAACCATCCATGTTGCGACGGACGATCCGAAGTGAGACGGATATACCTATAATGCAATGATCAATGGAAAGGTTCGCCCTGGCTAATTGTAAATAGACATACGAATCTGTCCTAACTATCGTGTCACCTCCAAAATCGTACCACCGACTTTGCATGTCAGAGTCTAGGTATGGCTGCTTTAACGTGTGGGTTCGCAGCTGGAAGAAGAAAAATATTGTTCAGCAGCGGTCCCAGGAGAGTCTAATCTATGCGCCTAGGACTTACGGAAATAGTCCTAATATTGCCATCATCGTCGCGATTCACGGCACCCAAAGTTGTGGCCGCCAGCCACAGGGCTGACAGCGCTGTAAACCACATGGCCGATCTCGACTCTCGGAGGATGGGGAAGCAGCAGAAAAAGAGATGTACCTAGGTAGCAATAATAATGCAAATAGAAGCGAAAAAGGGAAGAAATGGGACGGGAAGGAAAAGTTGGTGTTGACCTTATGCGGCGCAAAAGGCCCCTTATCGTAGTGAATTGATCGTGTGAGAAACCGACAGTTTAAACACGATGATAGTTGGCCTCTCCTCTCTCAGCTGTATGAAAAAAAAATCCGGGGTCGATTTCCTTCAAGTGGCCAGCTTGTTCCACCGAGCTACCCCTGCTTAGCTCTGTACATAGTACCTAAGTTACTTAAGCAACCTTAAGTCATTCGAACGGGCTGGCTCGCTGGCTGCCCAGACATCATTCCTCCGGCAGGGATATATCTAGGTACATAGCATATACAGCCACACGCACCGCCACAACTTTAATCTTGTAAAACTTGACCAAGTGGGTTCGTAAATCCATAGATCTGTCCATATATAATTCTAGCGCACCCAATGGATGGCCGAGATCACATGTTATGTAACTATGTTATGTAACTAATAAAGTTTAGGCTCAATAAAGCGCAGGGATATTTAGGGAGTGCACTGGCCCGCCGACGTCAGCGGTAGTCCGAAACCCATGCATGCATTTAATGTACCTAATTCCACCTACATACCTACCTAGTACCTCGTTGAGTCTTGGACGAGATCATCACGTTCCTATCATCTAATTCTTCGACAATTTCATTCATTTCAAACTCAATCCCGCTTCATGGGGTGTGCTTAGGTTTACAGCATGCTACAAATATCGAGCAGTCCGTCGCCGATACCTTCTGAAATATTTGCGCTCATCGCGCTTCTTGTTCTATCCCTTATCGTTCTTCTAATTCTGCGATATTATCTTCCATTGCGATCAACACCGGCTTTCCTGCTGGTACCCGTCTTCTTTGCACTATGGCTACCTGCGACTATTGTGCTATTAGTTCCTATTGATCTCGCCTCTAATGCCACTACCGACGATGAGACAACAAGAGGCATTTGGCTTCCGCCTAGGGCGCTTCTTGTGTCGTGGAGGATTTCATATTGGCTAACCTTTGTTCTGACCTGGTAATCTTCGTCACGCAACAGTTGTAGATACTCTCAAATGCAACTACTAACTTGGCTTATCCTAGGTTCATACTACCAATATTTGCCGAGTACTCCGACGCCGGTTATCGCGAGCCTAAGGACCGAATCCTCTATTCTTTGCGCCAGAATGCTCAGTACTATGCTCTGGTGTTTGGCTCCGCTGTGCTCGGACTGGTCTACTTCTTCATATCTTACGGCCCTTCGTTCACCTCGTTGAAGGGCCTAATACTTGCACTTGCCTATTGCTGGGGGTTAATTTTAGCCATTTATCTCATGGGTCATGGACTTGTTGCTCTTCCTAGAAACTTGTTCAGAAACGCAGACGCCAGCCACCGGCTACGTCGACTTCAGAGCCAGGCGCCCAGACTCTATGAAAATATGGAGGATGCCGCTCTTAATCTAGAAGATTTAGAGGCTCAGGTATCGGAACTAAGCAAGCGCAAGACCGGAAGCGCCAGGAATTTCCAGGATTGGATCGAGGAGCTATCGGAGATATGCAATATACCCGAGTCTCGGCCAAGAAACATACTGCCTCGGGTAGACAACGACAGTCGCAAAATTCCGACAGTTGTTACTGAAAAGTACTTGGCAGACCTCACTCGCCAACTTACTCGGGCGAGGCATGCCAAGTCGCGGTACCTTGACGAGTGGGACCACTTGCTTCGTGATGCTTCAGAAACGCAAGCAATCTTGGACTCTGCCGCTTCGAAAAAGCTCGACTTTGGTGCTAGCTCTCCGGGTTCCTCGCTCTGGGAGAAGGTTACTATCCTTACCCCCTATACACGGTATTTGCTTCACTGTCGTGTTGTCCCTTATTGTCGTATTTTTCTTGGAGGCTTCCTTGCGTTGGCATCAGCATGTATCATATGGTCTGAGTTGGTAAAAGCGGTTCTGCCGTCCTTATCAGTCATCCGATTCACTGTGGTTCATCACTGGACAGGTGAAAGTGGTCGCGTTGGTTTCGCAGGTCAGCTTATTTCTGCGCTCTGGATAATGTACATGTGTGCAGCAGCTCTCCATTCCGTAACCGAAGTCAAAGTGTGGCGTGGTCGCGCTCTAGTTCGACGCAACACTGCTCACGAATCAGCATTTTGGTATGCAGGTCAGGTTGCAAAATTAACTGTCCCACTATCTTACAACTTCGTCACGTTCTTGTCTCGGCAGATATACGAAGAGACAACATTTTATGATATTCTTGGGAAATACGTCGACCTTACTCCACTCGGGAAATGGTTTGATTATCTGTTCCCCGTCTTCGTTCTCGTCCCTGTGTTTGCAACGCTATTTGGATTATACGGCAAAGTGAAGAGGCTCTTCGGGTTTGGTGTTGACATCGTGGACGATGATGAAGAAAGCCAATCCAGTTACGGTAGTGGCTCGTGGCGCGAGGGAAGAGATTTGATAGAAAGCGAGTTAAATGGAACCTCGATATCCCGAAGACTGGACGAGGCAGCATCTAGGTCTGCGAACAGTCAAGGCCGCGCTGCTCCAATTTTGACGGTGCCCGGGGCTCGAAACGAGGGTCCTCGAACACCTTTTGCCACATCGCCGTCGTACCGAGATCATCCAGCTGGACGAACAGGACAATCCTCCCGGGCCGAGGTTCCCGAGTCCGAAACTGAAGATGACAACTTCTTCACTAGCCTGGGTCATCGATTCAAGAACACATTCGATACCATTGACACCCCCAAATGGATACAGGATATCGGAGAAGGTTTCAAGAAGCCACAATGGATGGGTGGTAATGAAGCTGGCGAAAGTAGTAACAGAGATGGTCGGAGTGATTCAGATATACGACGATGGTTTGGAGGTGATGGGAGGATAAGACTATGAAGATATATATTATATCGATACTTAATTACTAAAGTCGATTTTCAATTCGGATGATTATAATTTGGGTCCTTCGGTGTAAAGACCAGCGCTGCCCAACAACATATAATCCTAGAAAGGGAATGTGACCTTATGTGTCTATGTAGTAAAGCTAAGACACTTAATACCTCTTCACAAGCTCTGCATGTTTATAGCGAACCGTACCTATTAAAGTATTATCAAATTTCGCACTTATCTCTCTCTTATGTGGTTCGTTTATATCTGGTTATAGAGACAGACCACAATAGTTTACTTTCAACAAATACGACAAATATCCATGTAACTAAACTTGTCTATTTCATTAAACGATCCAAAATCAAACATCCGATATTTATATAGGTGTACTGAGTTTTACTATCTAGTTTGATGAGAAATCAATAGATGTTCGATCTAAAGGTAGAAAGGGGGCTCTCGTAACAGGAGCTATGTCGTAAGTCCTAGGCAGGAAGAACAAGCATCTACATACCCAAATCATCACTATCTCAAGCAACTTTAATGATAGCTCAAGCAGAAGAGTTTGGTTTAAACCAAACTGGAGCAGAAAACAAAACTTCTTTGGTTTGTAGATGACGCTGACTCACGAAGCTCTTCATATTGCATTCCTGCTGATATATATGTGACCACGCGCGCATGTCCATGTCGAATCCTTAAACAATCCAACCATTAACTTGTACCAAAAAGAGACATCATCCAGAAGAAGTTAAGATGCCTCCGGACACGCCCTTGCCTCGTCAGTCTTGCCCTACATGTGGCGGGAGTTTCACGGTCCGAAGCCTGCATGAACACTTGCAGAGCAGCCATCTGGGCACCATGTGCTTCTTCCCGAACCACCGCACGATGCTCGAGAGAGAAGACGATGCAAAAATGACGGACGAACTATTGGCCGCCAACAAGATGGAAGGAGGGGGGTCAAGCGAGAACAGGAAGGGGTTTCGGTGCAATTGGCAGGACTGCAAGAAAGGCGAGCTTCATTCTTACGACACCATCGCGTCCCTGAGGCGCCACCTCCGTACCAAGCAGAAGGAGGAGTACCAAAGGCATCTCAGCGATCTGAGCAAGCCTGCCGGCGCCCACAACCATCTTATCTCGACGTGGAACGACATAGACATCAAGATGGCCCGGCGAGATATATACTTCTGTTGTCTTAGGATTATAATAATACCGTTAGATCCTCCAGACATGGTCGGGCCATATCGGCGTCAAATGATCCTAAATTATCTCGCAGAGACAAACAAAATGCTCAACGACTCGCTTCAATGTGCTAAAGGCCTGACCAGCAACAGCCAGAATCTTCTAGCCAAGTGGGAAAGGTTTACCCAGCTGAGTGATAATTGGCATCAGCATATCGAGAACTGGCGTTCGAGCCCTGATAACATACCAGATCCTATGTGGCAGTGGGATTGTTTACAAACTACTTGGAATGAAATGACCCAACTTCTCGAGGAAATTAAGGCTTTGGCTTCCTGAACCTTCCTTCTATGTTTGGCTCGTGGACATTTGGTTCTATGGCTCTTGGCCTCAGATGGGGATACTGGTCAATGATACCTACATTAGTAAAAATGACTAGGTATCTAGACCCTACCTACCTAGGTATACAAAGGAAACGGGATACCTTTCGTGTATCAGAACTACTCGACTACATAGCACAATTTCCTTGACCCCATCAAGATTTTTCAATCTTCTGACTGTTTTTCACGAGTTTCTCGCTGCGATTCTATCTCTGTCTTTGTCCATTCCCCCCCACTTTTACACATCTCGCATTGTGAACTACAGACGAATAGTAGAACATCACTATTGGATGTTTACTCCTAATACTTTAAAATTCGTTGGAGTAGTTCATGACTATGGTCTCGTTATCAAGAGAAGATAACTTCTAGGTAGCTTCGCAAATTACGATGATTTTAACCACCCTGCTGCTGTGATGCTCCCGTAAAATTCACATCGAAATGAGTCTTAGCTTGCTGCTACACCAACTCGTTGATTATATCTTGGTAATTGTAGCCAAGAACCGAATAAAGCAATGGGAAGTTTCTATTATATGCTGATAGCAGCTCGATGGTGCTAGGCTCTACTAGACAGTTCATTTCACTTAAAGCCACATGAAAATCTGATATTCCTTCAGTAGTAGTATTAAACGATCTATACATATGTAAGATCTTAGTATATGGGCTTGCGTCAAGTTAACACATAATGTGTCACCGAAGACCTGGTTTCATCCACATCAATCGTGATAGATGCCAGTAGCTCAGTAGTCGTTATCACGGCCGGATCCAGCGCCCTCACGCGTCCCGCGGCCCCTCTCTTCCGTGCGGTCACTGCCGAAGACAGCACCTGCTTCTATGATCGAGTTAGCGTCTAGATCGAGGGGAGAAATAGGGGTAAGACTAACTCTCTAGCACCTTGCCGGCAATACTATCTCCCTTGCGGCCCGAGCTGCTATTGTTGTTGTTGTTGCTGCTGTTGTTGTTGCTTGACCCATAACTGTCATTGTTGTCACTGGAGCCATAGCTGTTGGAGCCTGTGTTACCAGACCCGTAAGAGTCGTTGTCATTGGAACCGTAGCTGTCATTGTCGTTGCCACGGGTGTTGGAGGAGCCGTAGCTGTCCGACTTAGTATTTGAGCCGTATGATGAGGTATCGTTAGAGCCGAAGGTGTTGCTCTTGTCATTGGAGCCGTATGAGTTGTCATTGTCCCGGCCAGTGTTGCTCGAGCCATAGCTGTCTTTGTTATTTGAGCCGTAGCTATCTTTGTTGCTGGAGCCTAACGAATCGTTGTTCTTGGAGCCATACGAGTCCGAGGATCCGTAGCTGTTATCATTATCACGACCGCTGGAACCGAACGAGGTGTTGTTGTCTCGGCGGTCGGAAGATCCGTAGGTATCGTTACCGCTACCTCCGTAGCTTGACTATATCTTATATTAGCCACATCACCGGTTGAAATATATGCTTGGTATTCTCACGTCGTTGCTGTTGTTGTTATCGTTATAAGACATGTTGATGGTAGGTAAATTGGATATTAGGTATTTTAGTTGAGTTCTTGATATAGATTATATTGGATGGATATAGAAATAGAATACCGAAGGAGAATAAAGTCGAGAGGGGGGGCATTATATAGGACAAATACGGGCTTAGAAACAAGAGACATTTCAGGAGCAACTCCCCTCATTTAGAGAGGAGAGCTATAGGGGAGCTCGCTTTGGAGCTACGAGGTACGACGTCACTGGATGCCTCCCAATAGATCGAAGAGCTATGTCTAAGTTCGGCGAAAGCGAGGGCGCCACGGTGGACCTCAGACTATCCGGATGTATTCGGGGCCTCCAGAGCCAAGTAAGGACTGTTAAGCCGGGAGTTCCTGGTCTATGGTGGCCCATTTCAGCTCCTTGCATCCCTCGCCGGAGCAGGTTTATTGGGAGGTTGACCAGTCGTATTTACAAACGTGCAAGCACAAGGTGTAGTTCAGCTAGCCAGATCGATTCGTCATCCCTCATGGCATGATGGCATATCATTAGCGGCGCAGTTTGTGCAGCTACGCGTAATAGGATATCTCGTTTCTCCCCTTCTGTACCTAGGTACTCGTCAAGATTTTAGATCGTATGGAGTCTATTTCTCTCTTCTTCCAATATTTCCCGTTCGGGCAAGTTAGCTCATGGAGCTATATACATACCTAGGTACGTATATGGGGGCGGCCTCATCGAACTTGTTAGCTGAAATTACCAGAACTAGCCATTATTTGACCACCATAGGGATGAGAATAAGACCAGGTAATATTATCCAACACGGGGAGACCATTGCGTCAATTAGAACATACGAACTTGATATCATACAGGATTTACTAGAGTTATATCTTGTTCTAAGTTCTTACTGGGCTGACTGGTAGGTTTCTCACAAAATACCAGTTCAATCGTCATGATGATGTAAAGGTCGTTCCAGCTACCTAGGTGGTGGGGGTAGCTCAATAGGTCTAGGTATGTAATAGTAGCTCAATACATTATCAAGCTAAGTTGTTAAATCTGTGCCGTGCCAAGGAAATTCAGGGGTAGCGTCCCTGGTTCTTGATGGCGCAAGTTTTATGAAATCTAGTGTAGTGAGATCGATTCCATGGACTTCTCTGACAGAATGTTTGATCGTACCTAGTCGTAGAATTCATCAGATTTCACTTAACCTTACCTTCCTAGGTATGTATTACCTACCCCGCTTACGTCAAAAGCAAAGACAAGCCAAGATGAGGTTAGACAATAGGGAGAGCGGGAAGAAGGGGGCGGGGGGGGCCACATGTTGTGCATCCAGTGCATCTAGACAGCCACTAGGTAAAGCCTGGATGTCTTAAAACTAACCACTCAGGAGGCACAGAAGTATACCAGACAGTCCCGAGGTCCTCTAACAAATTCCATCCCTTCCTTTAATACAGGTATGTATCTACCTAGGTACCTATATTATCGTGACTATACTAGACTGATAATAAATTATACGTATTTTTAATAAGGCGGAACATACTGGCTGGAAGCATCAACATACGTCGTCCTCTCATCCAATTATTTCGCAGAGTTTGCTAATATATATGTAATCGTGATGTAGTCGTAATGTGGTCGTTGAATATGTATGAGTGTCTCTATGTACTAATTCAAGACTCCCTTCGTGTAACCCGGATGACCGTATTCCTCATGACTCCGTACTCCGCCGGAGTCCTCGCTACATGCAAATACTACCTACCTAGGTACCTACCTAGGTAGGTTAGGTAGGTATGAAAAAGTCTTAAAAAGCCGTCCTTGCCGAGTGATGCTGCAAGAGGCTCCGAGGCCATGCTGGGGCGATCCTCTCAAGTTATGCATTTTTATGATCTGCTTTATAGGGGGGGTATCAATGCATATGCACTCCTCGTAATCTGAGGGATATCTCCCGTAAAACGCCCGGGCGATAACATATAACATAAGCTCTCATACTGCCGATAAAACCGGTAACCGGTAATAGCACATAATGACGTAGGGTCAGAAAATGGCCATTGCAAGTACGCCATCGCTGAGCTTTACCAAAATGAATGCCGTACATGCATCACAACATGTACGGCATCACAATAGTGTTGTTGCCTCAGCACCACTAGCACGCACGACACCATCGCCACTTGTAGCAGGCACAGCGATGGGCCTGTTTTGAATCTTCTGGGTCAAGGCTATCATCTCCTTGAGCATGAGCTCCCGAGTGCTGCGAGTTAGCTCGTCAACATCCTCGGCGGTCAGCCCGACGGTGGAAATAGGGTCGAGGACTGCGGGATGTCAGTATGGACTCGAATCAAGGATTATAAGGGGAAGGCTACCTTTCACGGGGATCTTCCCAGACTTGAACACCATGCCCTTGATATAGAGTATGTGTGAGTAGTTGGCTACCACCACGGGGACGATGGGTACACCAGCTTGAACGGCAAGATGGAACGCGCCCTTCTTGAAAGGTAGAAGGTCGGGTTCCTTTGTATAACTACGTGTGCCTTCGGGAAACATGTAAACGCTCTGCTTTCGTTTTTGGATCTCCCTGGCAGCACCAGCCATCGCGGATCTTGCATCTTTCGAACTCTTTCTATCCAGGAAGACAGTGCCGCTCAACGACATATACCATCCCAAGAATGGTACATTTTTCAGCATTTTCTTCGCCGTCACGCTACAGTATTTGGGGAACATGCACCCAAGCATGAGGACATCCAGCTCGGTTTGGTGGTTCCCGATGAATACAGCTGGTCGGATGGTTTCGAGATGTCGCTTCGGGTCGATGATTTCGAAAGTGATACCCGTGGCGATGAGCATGAGGTATTTGAACGAGCGTGCCGTCGCCCACTGCGAAATCTGTCCGTAACCGAATATTTTCAATACTATACACGATAAGACTCCGTAGATGGCGCTTATCATTAACGAGATATAGGAGGCGAGCGTGCGAGCTACGAAACTCGCTACGGGCACGACGGAGTAGAGCATGTATGCGATTATCACGAGGGCGGTATAAGCCCCGAGAAAGTAGGCTAGGATTGAGGAAAAAGACATATTGTTCAGGACATTGGGCGAACCGTCGCGACAAAGGGAGGTCAGGTCAAGTGATATCAAATATCAAATATCGGGGTGATCGAAGCAGGCCGAGTTCGTAAAAGGTCCAGGTCGAGGTTCAGGTCGAGGTCCGGGTCGGATAAGATGAACTACCTAGGTATCGAGAGACGTGTGCGGCAGGTCGTCAGTTGATATACCTTACTATGTAGGTGCATAGGTAGGTATTTATCGTATACACTCGTGACAGTGATGACAGTGATGATAGTGGTTTAGGTCAAGTTAGCTTTGTGGTTACGGTAACTTTCATAGTCACAGGACCAGTCCTGTGCCATCATATCGGAGGGGACATGGCTTAGGGGAAAGACCTTAGCAGAATGGATATTTCTAGGTGGCAGAATGGTGGCTTTGGGGGTTTTTTTTTTTTCCTTTTAATTTTTCTCACCGACAACTGGACAGAGTTGATTTGTTGGGGGGGGGGGTGGAATTGGAGGGAGGGTCGGCAACTTCGAAGCTTGGCATCCGACTTGCTACGCTAACCAAGTCTAGTGAACTTTAAACATGTCCTTTGGGTCGTAGAAAAATCCACATCGCGCATGTGATTCATT
The DNA here is from genome assembly GCA_902806575.1 of Jackrogersella multiformis. NCBI lineage: Eukaryota > Fungi > Ascomycota > Sordariomycetes > Xylariales > Hypoxylaceae > Jackrogersella > Jackrogersella multiformis. The sequence continues at coordinate 1,044,050 of CADCXD010000002.1, read as the reverse complement.
CAACCCCACACACTATGCATCAAATGAAGTTTTATATGCGAGGTACCTGCGTTACTTGCATTTAGTGCCTATCTTATCGGCCTATCCTTCAAAGTTCCAAATGATTTCTGCCTCGCTTCTAAGTTTACCTAGGAGGTAGTTAAGCCTCGGCATGAGAAATAACCTTCAAATACCTCTAGGTACCTAGGTTAGTAGGCCATAACCAACTTAGCTACAAGGGCCAAATACTATATTATCAAGACTCATCCATTCAACACCTGGGCACTGAATAGAAATAAAATGTCAATTAAAACTACCTATTACCTACCTCCTACCTTGGTACCTAGGCAGGTAATTTCATTAACGATAGTGCTATAACATCGATGCCCCCTCGAAGTTCAATGTTCGTGGCTATCGCTCTCTTCCGTTCAAACGCCCCCCCGTAGCTTGCTATCAAACCACCTGGTCGCAGTACTAAAAAATTAAGAACCATAGCCATCCACCGCCGCAGTAAATCCTCGTAGCTCAAGTCTCTGTCGGAGTTCATCCACCTGCCAATCTTTCAAGCAAACCTGAAATTCCCAGTCGGCTGATTCATTTACATCTTGCCGTCTGGGCAATAAGTTCACCGTCCCAACAGCATCATGCAACCAAGGACTGCGCACCCATTTCGGTCTCCCGTCGCCAACGCCACTCCCAGCACCTGGAATACCGAAATTGATGTCCGCGCTATTCTCGAGATAGTTGAGCCTGATACCAAACATGCAGCATTGGATTATGCTTTCTGATACCCTGTGAGCCTGTATAGGGGTGTCGAGTTTATTTAGAAATGACAATCTGCGTTGAACGTAGTTTTCGTTGATCAAATCGATAGCATTTCGAATACTCAGGGCGGTAAGCGCAAACTCGATGGTAGACTCCTAAGCTCTAGGGTTCTGCGACTTATCGCTAGGGAACCAGGTCTGCAGTATATCTTCATCGCCTTCTTCCTTTATAACGACCGCCGTCGCCAGCATATTACCTAAATACGAGTGGTGAAGGGGCGGGAATAACCGACCGCGAGCATCTACATCGATGTGAAGTCGTGCCTCCCTGTTTGGGCCGCTGGAGTCGGCTGGGCCTCCTCGAGTGATCTCAATCCATATGAGAGCTGCAAGACAGTCATTTGTCGTCAGCCTCACTTGGGTTATGGCCACACTGCTGATCCAATTTGTCAGTCTTTCCGTCCAGTCTCGGGCATTCGATTCAGACATTCTGAAGATGTAGGTTTTAGGCGTGCCTGGATATGGATCAAATGTTGTCACACGGTTTGTGATTCTATCACTGATTGTCCATTCCTGAAAGGATTCGAACTCGTCAATGGCATCTTGATTAATGTAGCCGCGGATACTGGGAGGAACATACGCTATATTATCCTGGGTATCAGCAATGTGTAAGTTGGTCACAGCACAAATAGCCATGCCAGATAATTGACCACTTACCAGACCGGTTTAGTATTCTTTTGTCCTCTTTAATACCCCCTACAAAATTTTCCAAAACACTAGTAATTGACCAGTTATCTACGACAGAATGATGAAAGGCGAAGCACAGGACCAAGCCGCCGCTTCTGAGGAAATTTGCTTGTAAGGTGAAAGCTGGCGGCCAATTGTAAATATCGTGAAACGCGGGTGCCGCACAAAATTCCTCTGTCTTCCAATGCGACACAGGCATTTTACAAATGCAGAGGCGCTCGTAGTTAAAGCCGAAATCGCCTTCGTGGATCCCGTCGTCGTGGATCCTCCACTTGAATATCTCGGGGCGAATATTTCGTGAATCAGCTGTATCGCCATATCGCAGTTCAACAAGTTCGCGTTTGGAGGTACTAGGACAGAAAGCCCCTAGCTTTCCTGTCAGGAATGGACAGAGCTTGAAAAGACTTTCGAGGCCTTTCCGGATGGAGAAAACAGCCCTGTCGATAGCGGCCCCCGAGGTGTCCGGGAAGTCGAATATAAACATCCGACGAATATACTCGCGGCGTACTGGGGTTTCTTTCTTTTAGGGATGAGACTTGTCAAGAGGAACGAGGGTTGACGGTACCAGATTGATCAACGTCGGTTAAAGGATGTATGCAATTCAGCCCGTCGGGAAAGTTCATGTCCCGGAGGCGATTGATTGTATTGATCCATCTATGATCCATGGTGGATTGTACACTGATAGATGTAACCTGGGAGGATGAAACAGTCAAGAGTGATATCGAGAACGAAGGATAAAGCAGATCCTACGAGGTTGGCGAATTGCTTGAATTCATAAAGGTGCTCAGCCTCGAGCACGTTGTATTTGATGTTTCCTAACACAATATCCAGCAACGAATAAAAGTTTCTTTTATATCATGAGGGTTATGTTACGAGCTGTCAAGGAACAAGAAATGATGTTTATTTAGTAAGATGTTATTCTACTACGTAAATTACCTACCTTATGTACCTAGGTAGGTACTGGGGTAGGTGTCCCTAGGGTACATTACATACATGTAGGCAAGGAAGGTTGAAGGTCATAAAATGGGTAGCCATGTCCTCAAATGAAATATTAAGAATTTGACATGTTACCTTAGTTAGGAGGTATTAATGAACTTCATATCTACCTAGGTAGGAAAGAGCCTCCCGTACTTATAGCAAGAACAAATCAAAATTGACCATCTTAGCGGACAGGTACGTAATAGTCATGGATATGCCTAGGTAGGATGAACTAAACACGATATCAATAGAGTAATTCGTAAGTACCTAGGTAGACGTATAATATATGATCAGAAAATGTTACAATTTCTCACTACTACTTTGATAGTTAAAAAGACAACTATACTATGTAACTAATGTTTAAGAATAAGGACATACCATAATGAATGATCATATAACATGATGATAACAACCTGCTTTGAATCAACTTAAAAACACCGCAATCTATTAACAAGGACCATCGAATTTTCGTACGAACATCGTTCAATGAATATCCCATTAAGACGAATGTTTATGTTTCTTCCCGTTTCGGACAGTTAAAGGTTTTTATATCGACGTGGGGTGCTTAACCTAATCGAGTATAGCGTATCTGCTACTTTTTCTCAGGCTTGTGGGGCAGTTATGTAATCAAAAGGATAAGTAAGATCCTGAGAGCTTTTAGGTTGAGAGAAAACCTACCTAGGTACATAATACAACAACGATTATCCTCCTACAGGCTCAAAGCCGTTCAGCTTAGTGCACGTGACTGAGCCATGCATTTATGAAAGTTATGAAGACTTACGTGTAGAAACGGAGCCTAAAACTGAACGGAGTGCTTCAATCCTACCGTTCAACGAGATGTGGCTTATTAGTAACTGGCAAGCTACAGCTCTTCGCCGCTATAGAGCGCGTTAAGCATGCCCAGGTGCTCCGGTAAATTGAGCAGCGGGGCCGCACCGACTTCCTCGACTACATCCTGCCGGCCGGCCGGCCGCATTCGTACCTTGGTACGCTTCTCGTCCACAAGCCTAAGTGTTGTTACAAGCTCTCAAAGGGGAGGAGATCGGAATTCTGGTCATAATCCATGCAAACATGTGTGCATCTGCAGGAATAACACCACACTGTAGGAACGATTAGATCGCTTGCACAGCCATCTTTAATCTTTAGTCGAGACAAAGCCTCGTCCTATATTGAAATCCAGGAGAGCTCCAGCTGTCTTTGGATTTTCTAACGCCACCGGTATACCGTTGGCCCTGAAGAACAGTAGTCACGGTTTTACTACCTGAAGTAGGGTTTGTGTGTTCGGTAGGGAAAATCAAGAATCTCCGAGTACGAAGTACGAATAACAATATCGGGGCTTGGTATCAAGCACCTAGTTGTCAGGAAATACTTCTTGTCTACATATATACCTTGTGAGAATCTGTCTCAAACCCATGGTCTTATAAGCCACCCACAGCGGAAACCAACCTTATTCCAAGGGTCAACGCGGGATTCCTGATGACTTCCCTACATCCCATCCCGTCCTGTCCCGTCCCGTCCCGCTGCCGGCGGCCCGAATGTCAATGGCCTAGGCTTACACCACCAATCAGACGGGTTAGACCTCCAAGCCCCGTTGCCTACAGCGAACCAGTACTTAATGAGATAGGGGAGTGTCCAATGCAGCATAGGGAAGGGGTGCCCGCCCTCGTAAGTCCTATCAGAGCATCCATAAACGCATGGGAAGACGTCGTACTAGGATCTGTCAGCTAATACCTGGCAGTTTTGGTAACGTGGGCTTCCCTACCAGCATGCCGAGCTTCTGGCGGAGGTTGCCTGATTCACTGGCCACGGTGTGTGTTCCAATCCAGACCTTTTTGTACCCCTCGCTGTCAAGGTGCCCGAAACCCAGGAAAACGTCGATTTCGTCATAGAGATGATCAGTGAGGTGCTTGCTAAATGAATCAATGACCTCTTTCATGCCGCCGGCCCATCGATACTCATCAGGTCGCGTAGCCGTTGTGTAAGCCAATAGTTTATCCATGCCTTCCTGAAATAGACGGTGCTGGTGCCACGGCCCCTCCAGCAAGTCAGGGTCGCCGCTAAACTTGGCCATCTCAGGGAATATGTACATTTCTTCGACAGAGTGGTGATGGTTCACCATCTTGATCCACGACTGAACAAATGAGAGGAGGTCCTTCACATCTTTTGGTTTGTAGCCCTCGTCACTCGAGCCAGGCACGTTTGGCGCTTGCAGAACAATGGCGTTTAGTCCCCGGATTATGGCGTTGTGGGCATGCGTCATGCCAGTGGCAGCTCTCACGTAGAAGTGGTCAGGATTCTGAACAGCACCAGTCAGCTTATAAATTCATGGATGAAACCGTCAGACTTTAGTCACTGGCGAAACACACACTCAGGTCTTGACGCTGTGATGGGGTTGCAATCAGAGTAAAGGGCCCATCGGCCCATGGCGCATCCGACGGCTTTGTAGTCATGGTCGACACTATCAATGTAATATAGGCGGAGGAAGGGAAAGACGTCTGGTAAGTAGTACGTATGTATTAAGCCCAGAGTTGATTTAAATAGCTTCGTTAACTGGGCTCACCAAGGGCTTCATAAAAAGGGGTGGGGGGGTGTCCTAGGCCCCTTAAGAGAGGTTAGCATCGCCGTGAGACTCTAACAGACCCAACCGCTTGGTACACCCGATGTAACTATAGGGAATGATAGCTGCAGGGTGATTTGCTAGTTCAGTTGGTTATGTCACTGTTGTCAATACGCAGTTGGAAGTTGAGCATGCCACCTTGGGTTGCATTCGTGCGCAGAGTCGCCAATAGGAGAATATCATTATTCTGACTCTTAGCTGACCGCCGCTCTGGTTCCAACAACTACCTAGGGACGTAACCCCTTGCGTGTATAGATCTTTCAAAAATATATGCTCGTTTTGCCCGTGATGCTCTCTAAAAGCATGCTTGCAGCGTAGTTACTGTGAATGATCAGCCTCGAATGTAACTGCTGTACGTTATTGGATATTTTTCTCTACTTAAGTATGTTCTCTGTCACCCATTCTTATAATAATGTATCTTACTGATGATACTCGTGTCCCACCTTTTGCCTTTGAAAAACTCTAGCCATCATGTCAGCGGAACTTGCACCTTTGACACCTGAACAGGAGGCTACTTTCCACGAGGATAGAGGACCGAGCATAATTGCGGCCGCATCGATTTTGATTAGTCTTACTACCGTTACGGTTTTCCTCAGTTTTGCTTCAAGACTCAACCGCTGGGCGGGATTTGGCACCGATGATTGGCTTTCGGTTGCTGCTTTAGTATGTCATCAAAAACTCGTCACGTCGTCAAGATGGTAAACTCACGTAGAGCTATAGATATTCGTCATCGGTTACTGTGTCACCGTGGTTCTTTGTATGTTTCCCATCGTCCTAATTGATCCAACGCCAAGCCTCCTGACCGATTGAATAAAGCTGTTCACCGTGGCATGGGGAGACACGTCTGGGCTGTTGATCCAGCCGGCGCGTGGAAAATTATTCAGGTGAGGTGATTCCCCCAGCTCGAGGCCAAGAGATATTTACCAGGACAGATCGGATATATCAATGCGCTCATCAATCCAATTGCTCGCCTCGTCAAAATGGCCCTTCTTTTCCTTTACCGGAGAGTCTTCACGATTAACGTTAGGTGGTTCATGTACACGTGGTACATTTTGTTCTGCTATGTTATCGGACACTCCACAGCGGGCTTCTTCGGTGCCGCGTTCCAATGGTATATATTCTTCACTCTTAGTCGCTGTAAGCACATTCGCTCTAACATCATGTAGTACACCACCATCATACTTCTGGGAACGGCTCGACTCGAGTTTGAACCCCCCAGCCCAGGGATTTTGCGGAGTCAACACCGCCGCTCTCGTCGTTGCTTCGAGCGCCCTGACCATCGCGGTGGAAGTTGCTCTATTTGTATTGCCGATTATCATGCTTTCGCAGATACAGCTGAAGCCTCCGCAAAAGATTGGCCTTATGCTTATATTCGGAACAGGAGCCTTGTAAGTCCATCTCGAGCCCCAAAACTGACCTCTCGTGTCCGACACTCACCTTGCTAGTGCTATCGGTGCCGAGTGTACGCGTCTTCGATTTGCAATGACCGCCAATCAACTGAATGTGGATACTACCTGGATCACTGCCGATATCTACTTATGGGCTGCCATCGAAAACTCCGTTGGCCTGATATGCGCATGCCTGCCGACCTTCGCACCGATCATCGTCACCGCCAATAACGTTGTATCCTCTTACATGTCGGAGCTATCGCTATTGCGAAGTGCAAGATCACCACCAAGAGTTTCGCCCGGCCAGTCAAGCTCTCGGTGGAATCCCGCTGCTGCGGGCGCCATCGAGAGAAGGACTGTCAAGGCAAGCACGTCGATTACAAGCCTCAGACCAGCCTCAATCCAAGTCCAACAAGGCATCTTGAGGACAGGCGAGTATGACCTGGACATGTATCCAAGAACTGACGAGCTCTCACTTTATGATTATCACGACCCGACGAAGCCCACGGGCAATGTGTCGGCGGTTTGACGAGGGCTTGATAATCAGGAGATGCGTAGGGACAACTTACCGGAAGGGGAAAGAAAGGAACCATAGTTCTCTGACAATTTTTCAATCGTAGGACGGGAGGTCCCATATTAACTGTAATATAATACCCGAAAGACCAAAATTACTGAAAGGGGTGTCCTTCATTCTCGTGAAAGCTATGACTTCTCCTAATCCATTGATCCTGTGTCAACTAGAATTCCACTGTGTCACGTAGAGTTTATGTCGTGGCAGGTAGAATTGGTACCATGACACTTTATTACGGTGATGCCGCCGCATGTGGCCTTGCTCCTGACACGAGGACAAGAAATCTACCTAGGTGGGTAGCTAGCTAGAACCCCCTTGGTCCCTTTTCTCGCAGGAACGCCAGTTCCTCGTCGGTGCTCTCGCGGCCTAGGGCTGCGTTGCGGCCCGGAAAGCGGCCGAAGCGGCGGATAACGTCGACGTGGACCTGGGCCATGCCGAGGGCTCCGTCAAGCAGTTCGTGCATGGCAGAGCCGGGTTCGGCGCGCGCCACCATGCCCCGGTACAGCCCGAGGCAGCCGACCTGCGCCAGCATGGACTCGGTGTGCATGAGCGGCAGGTAGAAGAACATCTGGCGGTCGAGCGCGACGCGGCGGTCGTCACCGCGCGCCACAGCGTCGACCGCCACATCCAACGCTACACTTTCCGATGCGAATGCCGCCTCCGTCCCTCTGTACACGTTCCGTGGCACCTGGTCCAGCAGCAGCAGTAGCGCCAACGTCCCGTCCGGCGTCTGCGCCCACCCGTCGAGCGCCCCCGCCCGCGCTGCCTCCACGAGCGGCGTCCACGTCTGGCACTCAGCGTCCACGGTGGGCGACGGTATGAACCACTTGACCAGCCCGTCGGGATGGTCGAACCAGAACGACAGCAGACGGGTTATGTTAGAGAAGTCATCTGCTGGAGTGGTGGGGCCGCCCTTAGTTGGTGTATCTACCGTAGTAGCTGATAGCGGCTGGTTGAGCTGACTCGTCATCCTGCGCTCGGGTTTTGAAGGGGGACAATTTGGTTTAGCTTGCTAATTGACTACAAAGATGCCTGAAGAATCTTTTGGTGAGGGATGGAAGGGTGGTGGGTACATCCATCATAAGCCATCCGCCATAAAAGGGGGGAGGGAGAGGGCTGTTGGACAACGAGCCATCCGTGTAACTACCCGAAAAAGAACCAACACAATCCTAGTATCGGTAACCCCTGGTAAACTCGGGCATTACGGAAGTCTTGCGTAAAACGTAAAACTCCTCAGTAAATCAGCCGTTTAGTCCGCGGCAAATCCGGTGCATAAGAACGTTATGTTGGCTTCCATCTTTTTTCCCCTGCTTGATGTCCCTAGGAGGTAGGTACCTACAGAACTGTACCAGGTACCTACTTAAGAGCAAAACCCAAGTCGGCTCAAGGCTTAAGATCAGGTTGGAGCTTAGGCTTAAAGCCCACGTAAAATGGGCTACCTACGTACCTAGGTATGTGGGTAGGTGGTTATTAGGATTTGAAAGATGGGCAATTTCCAGAGGTTCTTGAGAGTAAAATAGTTGTTGTCCCTCTTTTAAGTGCTGAAGTTTACCTAATCGGAAACGAGAAACTTCATCTTAATCCCATTGGTCACATGACACCTCCACCTAGGTACCTAGAACATTTAACGTACGATGCCGCACAGCTAGGATGCATTACACACAGTTATAGCACGTGTGCTGTGGAACCAGTTCCTGTTTAGGTAAGAAAGTATAGAATTGACCAATGGGAAAATCTTCAATAGGTCTAGAAACTCAGCAAGTTCCCTGCTCTGGCCAGTACTATGTAGGTACATACCTAGGTACATAGTGTACAAATAGACTGAGCGGGGGAAATGCGGGATGCCGAAGGTCCGAGCAAAGAGCACATTTTTATGCTATTAGATACCTGATCTAGGTTGGGAATATACTATCTACATATCCTAGGTATGCTTTACCTAGTGTACCTCTCCTACATGACTACACTGGCGGTGTTTAACGGTATACCCGTCTCGCCTAAGTCGTCTGGTCGTATGTCGTATATCCATCTCCTTGTTGCCTAGTGTTGTTTTGCGGGTTTTGCTTCGGCCCAATTAAGAGCAACTAGATTGTTCCTCTTTGTTCTCTTACGTTAGACTTATTTGACCTAGTCTTTACCTAGTCTCCAATCATAATATAGACATCTGTCATCAAGTGTCTTACACTTTACATGCATACTTACCTACACACGGTTTCAATTGAGGTTATAAGAAGTGCCAAAGGTACATCCTCCTACTATTATGATGAGATAGAAGTTATGAGTTATGGTAGGTACCTAGGTAGGTACCTAGGTAGGTAATTATGAGTGTTTATGAGAATAGTATACTCAGAGTACATAGTTACCTAGGTAGGTACCTAGTACATATCGTACCTATGTACCTATTGCCTACCTAAAATTTTTATGGCAGACTGCAGTTACTAAACCCCACCATGCAGCATGGATACCCTGGAGGCGCTCAGGCAGGTACTCCCATACCTACAGTGCACCGTCCTAAAATAATTTAGTACATAAATCGGAACTTCTTCTATTAAACCATTGTCTAAACCATTGAACCCTCTTTTTCGTTCTAAGTATTTTACCCCCATCCCCCATTGAACCATTGAGCTAGATCGATTGGTAAGACAAATCTCGGATTTTTCTGTTTTCTGTCGATCGTTGTCACCATGGACGCCGTGCTTCGTCAATCCAAGGCTTTGTGCCCCTTCTTGAAGAAGGCATCCCCCGCCACTCTCCGCGCTCTGTCCACTTCGACTCGTCCTCACGCCTCTCCATGCGGCGGTACCATCTCCAAGTTGCAGCTGCTAGGCCAGCGCTGCCCTGTCATGGGCAAGGCGCTCGCCATCCAGTCTGCTAGAGTCGGTAAGACTCCAATGGCCAGTGCTGCCACTGTCGCAGGAATTCGCCACCACTCCGCTTCGTCACAGCCGGGGAGAGCCAAGATTCATACCAGCCGTTCGCGCGAAGCCAGAACCGTGGACACCTCCGTCTTTCCTGCTCACGAATCAGGTATGCACGCGCAATCCTTAATATACCAGAGCCGAATACTGACAATTCCTCCTAGTGCCATTCCCGCCGGCCGTTCATGTTAATCGCAAAGCCAATGTGTCTGCGCATGCTGGAAAGCATCCGAGTCAGAATGCCAAATTCGATTACGATGCCTTTTACCATGGAGAACTCGACAAGAAGCACAAAGACAAGTCGTACCGTTACTTCAATAATATCAATCGGTTGGCTAAGGAGTTCCCTCAAGCCCACGGAGCTAGGAGGGAGGAACGGGTGACGGTGTGGTGCTCTAACGATTATCTGGGAATGGGTCGAAACTCTCGGGTTTTGCAGCAAATGCACGATACTCTTGATGAATATGGTGCTGGTGCTGGTGGTACGAGAAATATCTCCGGCCACAACAAACACGCAGTCGAACTTGAGGACACTATAGCCAAGCTGCACTCCAAGGAGGCAGCGCTTGTCTTCAGCTCCTGCTATGTCGCCAACGATGCGACACTTGCGACGCTCGGGAGCAAACTACCGGAATGCGTCATCTTATCTGACAGCCTGAACCATGCGTCCATGATCCAGGGTATTCGTCATTCTGGGACGAAGAAGATCGTATTCAAACATAATGATTTGGAAGATCTTGAGGCCAAACTAGCTTCTCTGCCGATCGACACGCCTAAAATCATCGCATTCGAGTCCGTCTACAGTATGTGCGGCTCAATTGGGCCGATTGAAGGAATCTGTGATCTCGCTGATAAATACGGAGCTATCACATTCCTCGATGAAGTTCACGCTGTTGGTATGTATGGGTCAAACGGTGCCGGTGTTGCCGAGCATCTAGATTTCGAGGCCCACCGGCAGGGCAAACCCGAAGGAACTATTATGGATCGTATAGATATTATAACTGGCACTCTCGGCAAGGCATACGGTTGTGTCGGTGGTTACATCGCGGGAAGCGCAAAGCTCGTGGATGTTATTAGATCCCTAGCACCCGGCTTCATTTTCACGACCTCTCTCCCACCGGCTACTATGGCTGGCGCTAGGGCTGCCATTGAATATCAGATGGACTACAATGGAGACAGAAGACTCCAGCAACTCCACACGCGTGCTGTTAAGGAGGCATTGGATGCTAAGGACATCCCCGTCATTCCCAATCCCTCGCATATCGTGCCGATTCTGGTCGGAAATGCCGAGCTTGCGAAGCAAGCCTCGGATATGTTATTAAACGATTATCAGATTTATGTGCAGTCTATCAACTACCCCACTGTACCAGTCGGTCAAGAGCGTTTGAGAATCACTCCGACCCCGGGTCATACAAAGGAATTCCGTGATCAGCTTGTCGCCGCCATTGATGAGATCTGGTCCAAGCTTGGCATTAAGCGGACCTCCGAGTGGGCGGCTGAGGGTGGGTTCATTGGTGTTGGTGAAGCCGGAGCCAATGTCCAGGAACCTCTGTGGACGGACGAGCAGCTTGGAATCGACCAAGAAATTGCCAAGGAAATTAAGGAATCAAGGCCAGCAAATGGCTTCATGGAGACTCTTCTCGAACGCGAGAACTCGGCTAGGGCCGTGAGCACCGCCGCCTAATTGCACTCTTAGTCTCAATAGAGACGAGTACAGATCCGCAAAAGGGGAGCTCATCGGACCTTATCCACGTTCTTTCGAGTGTAGCGGAAGAATTCAAACGCTTGTGATCTTCACATTATGATCTGATTCGAATCTTAGCCCATGCTACAAAGACATGTCTTATAGCATTGCGGTGAATTATATAGCCCAGCCCAATGGCATTTACATAACAATACAATCAGCGCCATCTCGTTATTCGAATGGATACCGCTCATTGAATTTCAAATACTTCGTTGAGAATTCATTTTTCGTGAATACTTAGTGTTTTCTTAGCATGGTCAAATGGTGAGACCAAAAACAAGGTAAGAAAACGACTTGATTTAACTAATTTAGGTATTTAATATTGGGTATGATCATTTTCAGCTTCGTCGACAGATTTACGAACAACTAAAGCTGACAGCCTTTCATATATCGTTCCAACGGGAATTGTGGACTAAATGAGCCGATACCTAGGTGTTAGGTCTTGCTCCTTTTCCAACCCATCAGTGGCAGCGGTTCCATTTTTAGACTCGAGCTCTCTCATTTTCAGAAGGCCAGAACCCGCTGCCTATGTGCGGAGAGTAGCCAGTGGCTAAATGCCTACCTAGATAACTCGGCGAAGAGGATATTGACTATTTACCCGTCCTTGGCTTGGATATCGTTAATCTGAACAGGCTCACGTACCCCACAACCAAGATGCGGAGGTTCCATCTCGCGGAGCTTAACACGACGACCACATGGTTTCTCCACGTGTCGAGGATATAGAATGGTAGTATACACTACATCCAAATATTACCGCTAGAATACGACGACGGTCTAGAACGAGACATGCCAATTAGTATGGGTTGGCCGGCAAATATCGATCATGCAGGTCTTTTACGTCGTTGAGATCTTCTAATGGAGGCATTCCATACTCATAAAACCGGAGGGAGACGCCAGTATGAAATTCTGTAAATTTCAGGCTGCCCAAAGTGCTACAAAAATACCTACCTTCGACTAAGCGAAAATGAGGCTGGCAAATCTGATTGCTCTCGCCGGCACCCTGCCGTTCGCGTCGGCGGTGCCGTCATGGCTCCCACTTAGCCGGCGCCAGGCCGGCTCAGCTATCACGGTCGACCTCTCGAAGACGTACCAGGTATATATCCTAATTTATATGCAATAAATTGTATTGATATTGATTCTCATACAGACGATTGACGGGTTCGGCTGCTCGTTCGCCTTCCAGCGCGCGAATCTGATTACCAACATGTCTGACAAGATCAAGCAGCGGGAGCTGCTGGACCTTCTATTCAACACGACGTCCGGCGCGGGTCTGACCATCATTCGCAACGGTATCGGGTCCAGCCCCGACAGCAGCTCTGACCACATGAACACATTTGCTCCCAAGAACCCCGGAGGACCGAAGGCCGCCCCGCAGTACCAGTGGGACGGAAAGGTATTTTTACAATATTACTATTCATAAAGAATAAAAAGATTCTTATTAACTATTTTCACAAGGATTCTGGCCAGCTATGGTTAACCCAGGAGGCGTATAAAACATACGGCGTGCGCCAGATATACGGCGACGCTTGGAGCGCCCCTGGGTACATGAAGACCAATAATAACGAGAACAACGGCGGCACGCTGTGCGGCGTTCCTGGGGCGAATTGTCAGAGTGGTGACTGGAGGCAGGCGTATGCGGATTACCTGGTCCAGTATGTTAAATACTATGCCGAAGCTGGCGTTCCGGTTACTAGGTGAGTCGGTATTCTTCGCTAACACCCGAACGTTCCATTCCCCTTCGTCCCTACGTACCGGGTAATCATCGTTGTTGACTTAATATTGCTCGTAGGATTGGCTTCCTCAATGAGCCCGAGTTCACTCCGGGCTACGCGTCGATGAACTCCAACGGGGCTCAAGCGGCCGACTTCATCAAAGTTCTGCACTCTGCGCTCGAAACTGCGAATCTGTCATCGCAGGTGGGCATCGGCTGTTGTGAGTCAGAGGGCTGGGGGAACCAGGTGAACATGGTGAACGCGATTAAATCGGCTAACGCAGAGAACCTTCTGGCTATGGTGACATCGCACACTTACACGGGTGGGCCGTCTGGGCCTATGAATACACGGTATGTAATATCAATAACTTAGGGGGACGGACAATATCTAGCTATAATATCGCTGACAAGCTCATAGTACGTTGCTGCAACCTTTCCATTCTTATACCCCTAAAGCTCTCCTATTCTTCGCTTCCTTGCTTTAAACAGAAGAATCTACAATGTAAGTTGTCTCCTATTCACACGTGACACTGACACATATAAATCCAGGCGTCCCCGTCTGGCTCTCCGAACAATGCGACCTCCAGGGGGCTTGGACGTCGTCATGGTACCAGGGCGGCGGCGCGGGCGAGGGGCTCACATGGGCCAACAACATCTACAACGCGCTCGTCAACTCCAACATATCCGGGTACATCTACTGGGAGGGCGTGCAGTGGCCGTCGCCGGCGACCAACGAGAAGATGATCCGGGTCGACCAGCAGGCGCCCTACAACTACGAGGTGTCCAAGCGGCTCTGGGCCTTCGCCAGCTGGAGCCGGTTCGTGCGGCCGGGGGCCGTCAGGGTGGCCAGCGGCGGCGGGACGGGCGTCAAGAGCGCCGCGTTCAGGAACGTGGACGGCAGCGTCGCCGTCGTCGTCATCAGCACCGGCGCCTCCGCTAGCAGCGTCAGCATCAAGATCAACGGCGGCAACGCCACTGCAGCCACGGGCTGGGCCACGGACGCGACACGCAACTGCGCGAGCATCAACGTCACCGTTGCCGCCGGCTCGGTCAGCGGCAGCGTCGCCGCCCGCTCCATCACCACCTTCCATATCCCGGCGCCGCCCGCCCCTCCGGCTTTTAAGGCGAGCAGCAAAAGGGGCTGGCGGTTCGTATAATTGCTAGACGCCGCGTGCTTGGGGGAGGGGTAAAAAGTCTAGGTTGGATAGGTAGTTTATAGCTATAATTATGAATGAATTACCTGCCTTAAGTTTTTGATAGGTACTCATTGATATGAGCTCTGTCGAGAGATAATAATAGTGATAGTGATAACTGACCGCTCAGAAAGATTGTTACGAAGTAGCTACATATGTAAAGCTGGCCTTAAGGACATTACAGGTGTCTTAAGCTAAGGCATACCTAGTATTTATTTAATACCTTACTTGCTTTTAGTGTTACGAGAAGTTTATAATAATACCTGCCTCCTTAAGCACTTATATATTACCCCGATCTCTCCTCTTTTAGGCGAGGAAAAAGGGGTTAAGGGCCGCAGGTATGGTTGCCTACTTACCATACACGCCTAGACATTTATTTTCCAGTGAGGATGTTAAGGGGCCCGCGGAGTGGAATAACTACCTAGGTAGGCTAATGAGCTACTTGCTCTTAGTGCGAAGCTTCATGGTGCAGCCCCAGGCGTTGGCATTGGCCGTGCACAAGGTATGACAGAACTACTTGGAAAGTTATCATTCCCGAAAAAGGAATATAGGATAAAATGATCCTGTACCTGAAGTTTATCTGAGGAACCTCACGCAAAACCAAAAGAATTTCGAAAAAAGAAAACATACAACACCAGGGATTCGCTGGTCGTCACCGACCCAACTACTGATCTAGCGATATCCGGCTTGTCTAGGGGAGAGCGAACGGGATCCCGAATTTTCCAGATTCTATGGTCGTATATGCTAAACTATGTTGTTGTTACGCATTATATACTTCCACCACTCTGTATGTAGAAAAATAACCCGCCCCTTTCCTATCATTATTATAATACCAGAGTCTACGAAGCCACTGCGTATGTTCTCCTTTTAAGTCATGCTTCTTTAATCTGTAAGTTTAATAGCTAGCGGGACCTAGTTAGGTAACACGTACAAAGCCCAACCAAGCTCCGACGAATACACCAACCCTAACCCTAACCCTTAGCCCCTGAATCCACATCTGCATCTACATCTACATCCTACCAAGCAAACTTAGCACCGTCTTCGTGGTCCCGCTCGTCTCCTTAACAAGCTTCGCGACATCCCTGAACTCCGCGATCCCCGCGTCGCCCATGCACTCATACAACCAACTCTCGCTCGTCGTGACCACCGCGCCGGCGGCCCTCAGCCGCGCCAGCGCGATGGGGACCTCCTCGGGGTTGCAGCTGCTGACGGCGTCGACCAGGACGTAGACGGCGTGGCCGCGGGCCAGCAGGTCCAGCGCCGTCTGCGTGACGCAGATGTGCGTCTCGATGCCGACGATCGCCACCTCTCTCCTCCCCGCGTCGGCGAAGCGCGCCGCGACCTCCGGCGCCCGCAGCATGCTGAAGGCCGTCTTGTCGGCGCTGACCTCCGCCGCCGCCGTCAGGTCCTGCAGCTCGGCCACCGTGGGCCCCAGCTTGGCCGCGTTCTGCGTCGTCACGTACACCGGCACGTTGAGGATCTGGGCCGCGCGGAGGACTTTCTGCGTGGTGAGGAGGCTGGGTTCGGGAGGGGCTTGGGTTAGTACATAGGTAGGTACTTGGCTATCCGAGAGAAGGGGCATTCAGGGGCGGTATAGGTATGCATGGAGTCTGGATTGGTTACATGTTTTCAAACTGCCAGATAGCTTTGCGGAACTTCTCCTGTATGTCACAGACGCTACACAGCCATCCCGAGTCAGTCTCATTTCAAGCGGAGCAGTTTCTCAGCCTTCCTGATGGGATGAACTGACAGGACTGCTGGATTTTCTACAACCAATTAGCCTCATATTCTCACGAGTTATTGCTAGTCACATTAAAACTACGATGTAGGTTAGCTTACGGAAGTGTCTTTGCGGGCTGGCTGCCATGGCGATGGTAGCAATACAGACTCTCCGGCCGGAGTAGTTAGAATACGGATATAAGGATGCGATTGGACGTGGTCGAAGAACTCTGGCAAATGTATGCTTCGATACTTTCGTAAAGCTCATCGGGGATAAAGGAGTATACAGCTTACGACAAAGATGAGAAATACCGAGGTTTGAGCGAAAATCCGATGAGGACTAAGTTGCTTAGTAGGATATACAATGCTAGGCTAGGTAGGTATCTAGGAGTAGCCGATGCGGGGATACGGGGAAGAGAACGGGAGCGGGGATAATAGCTTTATAGCTTATCGATATCCGAGGTATCCTATATATACCTAGGTAGGTACCTGGGTATATATCTCCATGGTTATTTAATTCACCCCTTGTGATTCTTTTTTGATAGGTACTTATTGTGGGTATATGAACTTACTGCTAGTTAGCTGTAATATAGGTATATACCAAAAGGGGGGAGGGTATTAACCCAGAGGAGCTTGCACACAGTATATCTACAAATCTATATCTATCCACCCCTCATTCGATGTATAGCCATTAAGATATAACCGATACCTTCGCCCTTTTGAGCCACTCTAAATCTCCTTTAACAGTAGCTTTCCTCACGTTATACAGCTCGTCGATAAACGCCGGGACGAAGGTGCCCGGGCCCCTGACGTCCTCCCGCTCGGCCGCAAGTTCGGCCGCGATGCTGTAGTGCAGTATGCCAGCTACTACGGCGGCGAGCTTGTCACTCGGGTGCGCCGCAATGATAGCTGAGATGGTCGTGCCGAGACAGCAGCCCGTGCCGGTCACCATGCCCAGGTACTCGTGGCCGTTGTCGATCGCGAACACCGTCTCCCCGGCCGAGACCAGGTCCGTCTTCCCGGTCATCACGACGATGTGTCTGCGGAGCTTGGCTAGCTCCTTGATTGCGGACCCAAGTTCTTGGAGATTCTGGCCGCTGGGTCCGCTGTCCACACCTCGTTGCTGGATCGTAGATCCGCCCGGGACGCATGATAGGACCTCTGACTGGTTGCCTTTGAGCACGTCGACGTAGCCTGCGCCTAAGATGGTCTTGACAGCCGATCGCCTGATCGCCGTTGCCCCGGCGCTGCATGTGCAATGTTAGGTTATGCTCCTAACGAAAATCGAGGGATTTGGAACGATGCAGCATACCCAACGGGATCAAAAACCACAGGCTGTCCAGCATCATTATAAGCTCTCAGTGCCTTCACATAGTTCGCCAACCCCTCCGGCGTTACCGTTCCCATATTAACAACGAGCGCGCCTCCCAGCTTGGCCAGGTCCGCGGCCTCCTCGCCGTAATTCGCCATGATGGGACTAGCGCCGACGCTCAGCGCGACGTTGGCGGCGAAGTTCTGGACGACGAGGTTGGTCATGTTGTGAGAGAGCGGCTTCTTACTATCGACGGCCTTGAGGATGTACGGCACCAGGGCCAGCAGCTCCTGGGGCGACCGCGTCTGTTGCTTGGGCGTCGTGAGGGCCTTCGCAAACGGCGGCGGTGTCTTCACCAGGTCGGAGAGATCTCGCGCGGCTTGTGACGGAGATGAGGCTGCCATGATGGCGCTTACGACCGCGACACCGTCGAGTGATTTCCCGTTTGCTGTACTCTGCCATACTACCCGTGATACGTTGGATGCGTTGATGCCACCGATGCATACCGTCTTTACGGGCCATTTCTCAACTACGATTTTGGCTAGGATATCTCGAAGACCTTCTATGCCAATGATACTCTTTGTATTCTCCTTCCTTTAGCTATATTAGCGTCAAATAATTCAAATTGATTTTAGAATCTCTTACGTAGGCGTAGCAAATACGGTCCCGATCCCCAAGTAATCGGCGCCTCCTTTAGCCGCGATCTCTGCTTCGGCAATATTGCTTACAGTAACGCCGATGATAGCATCTTCTCCTAAGATCTTTCTAGCGGCAGGAAGATCTATTTTGGAATCCAGTCAGCTCATTCTCTCGCGAACCTATCTAACAACCAGTCCTCTATACCTCTATACTTGGGTATTCACTGTAGCATCAGAAATGGATTAGCATCTTACCTAGGTCATCTTGTCCGATATGCACGCCCTCGCAGCCGACCGCGAGCGCAACATCTACGCGATCGTTGATGAGGAGCGGGACATTGAACCTCTTGGTGATCTGGTGTAGTTTCTGGGCCGTCGACACGAGCACACCTGTGACGCTGGTCTTATCCCGGTATTGCACGATAGTGACGCCCCCTTTCAGAGCCTCGTGGACGACTTCGCATATATCTGCGCTCCCAAGAATAGCTGCCGTCGAGTCTGTGACCAGGTACAACGTATAATCGACCCCATGTTTTGACATTTTCTAATGAGAAGTAGACCAAGATAAGTACCTACCTGGGTCCTAGGTGCATAAGGTAAGTGACCGATGGCGAGGCTTTTATGATGTCGTATCCATTTTTATGTATGGATTGTGCAACCGCCCACTAGAGCTCTAGTATAGGATGCAACTAGCGGGGTTAGTGCAGACCATTCCCTATTTCTATAGGCCACTCTCCGTTCCATCGGATACGGGGTAGAAAGGTAATAGGCTAGGTACCTAACTGTCTAGGGTAGGTACATACCTTAGGTACCTAAGGTATACATACCTCGTAGCCTCCGTCATGTGCAACGGGTTGTACAACCTAGGACCTAGGACCTAGGTAGGTATATAAGCTATATCTTTTAGTCACCTACAAGGACCTGGGCATCATCATGATTTAATGTAACTTATTTAGCTTCTCTTTTTATTGTTTTTCCTTAATCATGTCTACCTACCTACGAGGAGAGTAGAATCACTACAATCCTAGCAGAGTATCAGAACGTGAACTCGGCAATCCATCATCAAGCATTGCGCCCGTCATCATAGAAGTCATTCCGTGCGCGAGAGTATTCTCTACTCGGCTGCCGCAGTCGGCGTTCTTGGCTTGCCCGACTGGCTCATCCACGAAAAAGCCGAAGCGCTACCGATAGGGTTGGTCGAGGTACGAGGAGTCCCCGACACACTTCGAGTCTCGCGGGTAGCTGCCGTCGGCTTTGTCTCTATGCTCCCGATCGGCGTACGCTTCGACTCCCACCGGAGCCCGGCGCTCCCAACGCTGACACTATCTGCTCCACCTTGGCTCTTGCGTCGGGTCTCGCCCATGCTTCTGGGTGGCGGAGCCGGTTCGTACAAAGCCCCTGTCCGAACTGAAGATGGCGTCGATTTCGTGGGCTTCAACACCTTCATGCTACGGCCCCCACGTCCAGCAGGCTGATATCCGCTCAATGGAATGATATCCTTTTGTTCGTTGCCATTGGGCGTAGGCCCGTGACGCCACGAACTCCAGATGCTTCCTGTTGCCGAAGCTCGGCGCACGTTGTCACCTGAAGCATCACTCGACTGAACTTGGGTTTCCTTGCCCGATTCTGACGTCCCGACTTCTTTGAACTGCCTTTCGCTTTCGCCGCCGCTTTCAGATATGCTACTTGCCACAGCAGTTGCAGCTTGCTGGCTCGTTTGCTCCGAAGACGGCGAAGCGAGCACTCGGTTTTCATCCTCGTCATGCAAATCCTTCGCCTGGGCTCTGTCCGACTGTACAGATGCCGCCGTCTGTGGCTTGGTTTCGGTTAAGACAAATGGTCGGGCGGTTGCATTAAGCTTCGGCTTTTCAGGGAAGACAGCCATCGTACGGATGTGCTTGAAAACTCCATAGTCTTCGGGGCGCACGAAGGGGACAGATAGCTTCTCACGCTCACTGCCGTACAGGGTCATGCGATTCTGTGAGAACAGGACGTCGGCCGAGTGTTCCCTTAATGCCTCGCTACCAATGAAGATGCGGAGAGTCTTCTTGGCTTCGGCGTTGTCGGGCTGATCCATCCCTGCTACTTCAAACGTGCACGCCAGACTTGGCATCTGCGGTGCAGGACTCATTCCTCGAGAGCTTGGCTGGGATACGGTTGCCTCCGTCAAGTATACGGGCAGACGGATTCGATGAACACTATCTAGGTCGCGGTGAATATCATTCACCAGATCTAGTTCCTTAATCAACGAAAATTCGACGACCGACTTCTGCGATCCAGTGCAAACGTCTGCGTAAAGTAGGGTATCATGTGCAAAATTAGGAGTAAGCCAGCAGCGAATAATGGACGGCACAGAGCCCAAGACGAACAAGCTCGGGGGTGGCTCTGGAATCCCAATTGGAGAGTCATCGTCCTGGCCTCCAGGTGTAAACGTCGTGTCTAGACCTAGACTACTCCCGCGGCCGGAGGCGACGGAGTGGTGGGAATGGATCGAGTGCACCGAATGGCCGGCAGAACTATGCCTGCCATCTGATTTATGTGACAGTGAGCGTTCCATCAAGTTATGGTTGCCAAGACCGCTGCTGGGTCTGATCGGACCGAAGTCGCCAGAATGTCGACCGTTTTGCGCCCAACTTGAGCCCTGAAGAGCGCTCTCGTCGAAGCGAACACTATTCGCCCTAGAAGCTGCGCCGCGTCTCGCAGGTTCATCCTCGGTATCGAGATGTAAACTACCCAGAAGGCTCTGGCCCTGCTCCTCAAAATCGTCGAACATCTCGCTCGGAGGCATATGAAGCGGACCTAAGTAGATTCTGTTAGAACTTACCGTATGTATGGATAATAAAGAGAGGGGGGGATCGAACCGTGCTGTGGTGTGCCACTTAGAGCACTGGGAAATGGCGAGTTCCAGACGGACTTGATTGCAGCATCATCAGCCTGGCGCTTCTCCAATCGTGAGAGTCTTTCAGCATGGTTGTTCTGTATCATCTGCATCTGCTTGACGTCCATATGGACAGTGTAGAGTTCGTCACGAGAAAAAGAAAAGCGTGAATCCATGCCCACCTGGGTTAACAGCGTCACGATTCCGATAGCTAAGCAGAAGTGATGGTAGGATAAATGGCTATGGTTGGATTTTGTAGAAGCAGAGATAGAGCTGACCGAGGAATCTCAGGTATAGGCCGGAAACAACAGGATAGAAGAGGTTAACGTTTAGGGGGCTTGAATAGCCCACTCGTAGCATTGGATCGGGGGGGTGGTGCAAAGTTGTAGCTTATCGACTTATTTACAGCTCCAAAGAAGGGTGTTTTGCGACGTGATCGAGTCCTCGTTTGAGCCGTTGCGACCTCTATCCTTGATTATATGAAAGATGAGGTCCACCACCACCTCCTCATCGCAGAGGACCTAATGGTCACTTTGCGAATCACTGTGCAGGGGCAGTAGTTCTCAGTTCCGAATCTGATGTACGCTGATACGTATTTGTGTAATTTGTCTAAGATCGAAACACGAAGGCTTCCAGCAGATAGATGGGAACGGACGAGGAGGCGGCGAGACGATGCTAGCTTGGAATATCGATCAGGCAGCCTTGTCGTGGGAGAGTATGTTGCGGGATTGTTCGCAATCAAGAAAGGCGAGGTAATTCTCGTAGCACCAAAGATAGCTTCCGACGTAGTAATAATATATTACAATCAATCACAAGCTAAGGTTATACGCCAATCGAACTCTTTTTTCTTAAGATATATGATATCAGGTTGATCTAGTCGGCGGTGGCGACCGGAGTTCGCAGATGATCTACGGAGCGGAGGAAGGAGTTTTTAAGTAATCGAGGTAGAGGTAGGTAGGTAGACGTCAGAGGAGGCGACTGAGGAAAAGGAAGCACTCTTCAATCGGACTTCCAAAAGGTTTAGAACAGCACACGAGATGAATATATTGGTGGGGAATAACGGAGGGAATTAGATGTATCAAAATATCCGCTATCTGCCTTGTGAGAGAAAATGGTATAGAAAAAGGAAGAGGAGCTGAGCGGTCGAAGAACAACGGGGTTCGGCTTCTGGAGAATACCTAAGTAGTAGGTAGGCAGAAGGTTGCTATACTAGAAGTTGAGAAATGAGGATTGAGGATTAAGTTGAGGCGAGGCGAAGGTTGATTACGGGTCGTAGGTTACGTTAGAAGGGTCGTAGCAACTGCGTAGGTAACGGATTATCACAAAAAATAGTTGGTGGTACAATCTAGGTAGCAGTGGCCGTTCACGTTCACAGGCACTTATCCACCATTAGATTTAGATTCCTTTTAGTGTGCATCAGCTTCTAGTACGTACCACACGCCCTTGATAGGTCTGCATTATTCCTAACCTAGTGCACTGACCAAGCGGTTGCCTAGAATACCCTAGCAGGCCCTAGCCTAGCACCTACCTCTACTAGGTACATAGGTACCTAGGTAGCTAGGGAAGGATGCGCCACAGCTAAGATCTCCGACTAATCTCGTTCCACTGGAATCCATTCTCCTCCTTCTCCCAATGCAATAGGTATGTATTACCTACCTAGGTACTACGTAGTATGTAGGTATGTATATATATATATCAGGCTAACATCAGAGCTACATCTGAGTGATCTTGAGACTTGGTTACCCACCTAGGTACCTACCTAGGTAGGTATTATCTCGAGAAAGAAACCTTTGGAAGAAAAAGGGGGAAACGGAGATTATATTGTCCCCGGGTTTAGCACACGCCACTCTGGGAAAACTGCTTGTCCCGCGGGGAATGGATCGATATGCGGCGTAACAATGTCAAAGAAGATCTTATAGGCCTCCCCACTCATGTGTAATCCGTCCGGTAAAAGTTGCTCTAATGCACCTCGCTTGCCTTTAGGGTATCCCAAAGGAGGGCCGCTCGTGTCTATGTCCGTAGTCAAGGAGACGGCTTTGTCCAAGATCGCTTTATGTAGATCGACGAGCACAACGCCGGGAATTTCTGCTGCCACCTTTCGAGCCATCTCGGAAAAGGCAGCGCTGATAGCGGCTTGTCGTGTTGCTTGCGCATGGCCTCCGGCTAGGTCAAGCTCAGTGATTCGGATTTCATCAACCGGGGGAGGTGTGACCAGCAAAATCCTAGGATTGTGGGCTTTTATATGGTCGTGGGTTATTATCTTAGTTAAGTTGTCCTTATATTGGTCGATTGGAACTCCCTGGGTGTTGGTCGGAATAGGGAGGCACGCATCATTCGCACCTAATAGCACCAGCTACAGCATGAAGTGATCAGAATCCAGAAGCATTTTCAAGATGGATACAAAACAAATAAAGTGTAAGGCAGCCGGACTAATTTCGTCACTTACGAGGTACTCTATCTTGGGGTTTGACGGCGACGGCGGTAAGAATATCTGAGGCAGCAACTCCAAGGCGTTCTTGGTATTATAACCGGAGAAGCCCCTATTCATCACATCTAGATATCGTATACAGTCTATAAACGAGTTAGAGGCAAGTATAATTGGTCGTTACGGGGGTATGTGTAATCATACGACTCTGTAGAGCACCCTGAAACGAGAAGCCATCTTGGATTTGACTGGACTGTTGGAAGAGCGAGTCTCCAAACAGAACTATCTGGTTATATGATTTCTGGTTTATATCCAAGGTTAGCTCTCAGCCGAGATCAACTAATATTTGACTACAACGAAACAAGTTCGCTTTGGAACACTCACAGCCATTACCTCGAATAAGGACGGAAAGGAAGCAGATAGGATTCCCAGTAAATGCTAGGATGAGATTGAAACAATCCGCACACAAAAACATAGGGACCATCTAGGTTGGAAAACTGAAACTAGTGTAAAGTGGACAGACAGCCTGATGAGGGGAGCCCGGTCGAAATACCCGGAAACACATGCACGATAGTAGTAGTAGATAGGCAGTAGATAGGTACGGCCCGATCACCGAAGATGTCAGAACTCTGAAGGCATCTACCAATCAGAGACTGGGAGTATTGGGCTCACTCATAATGATTATCGACGCATACCTACCTAGGTCCTAGGTAGGTAGTTTAGAACTTTGGCCTCGTAGCCTCGACCATATAATAAAATTAGATTAATTATTGTGTAGACAAAACCGGTAATTCTTGATCGAGATTTATATTTCACTATTTCATTTAAATACTTATTTGCCCTTATATATATAAATCGGTAGCTTTCAACACTAGGTACCTTAGGTAGGTATAAAGTTTAAAACATTAAATATATGGATAACGGTACTAGCACTAGCTATACATAAAGTTCGCCTTGTGCCTTAGCAGGCATTGCGCTTTAATTAACGAAACGGGTAAGATTAGCTTATTATTTTTTTTAAGGTAATTATTTTATATAAAATCATATACCTTATTAATACGTATTTTTAGCGCTATATTATATATGTAAAAGCATATATATATGCATATAAAATCCTTAAGGGATTATATATTGGTACTTAGTTAATTACTGCCTGTTTAGCTAATTAAAGCGCAGTGCCCGCTAGGGCACAAGGCGAACTTTATGTGTAGCCAGTGCTAGTAAAGTTATGGATACTGCGAAGAAAGGCACTAATACTTTAGCTGGTTAGACGAAAAGATCTCCTCTAAAAAGAGTTCAGACGTCAATGATAAATGGGGCTATTTTTATCCGAGGAACTTGATTCGTCCAATGACTTATCGGCCAGACCCTTCTAATACCGAATCTTTACTCCCCGCTAAAATTTTGGGGAAAAAAAGTTCAATCGCTATCACGAATTAAAAGTCTTCCAGCATACACTAAATACAGCATTAATACAACAATAGAAACAGAAACAGAAACAGCAATTCTCACCGAGTGCTCCGGGCGCGTGCTTTTCTGATGGAAATACTATCGCTGTCACAACTCCGACCAATATGACGACAGCATTAGCTGCGCAACTCGCGCAGATTGCTACGAATTCGAAAGCGACACTCGATGTCAAGGCGCAGAAAGCCGCCCATTCGAAATCGTTAATCTTCGAACCACGAGTTGCGACGTCGCAGAATTTCCAGACTCTATATGGCATCTGCCACCAAGGGTACGAGGAGCTATGTCAGCTAGACTCGCGCTTCGTCTCTTTTGGCAAAACAATATTCAGCGAGCAAAGCCGAGATGAAGATCGGAGTCAGATGACTGCTGCTGAGAATGCAGAGCTCGACAAGAAGATAGAGTCGTTCCTCCACCTGGTGGGAGCGCGGCTCAGACTAATGCCAACTATCAAGGCTATAGAATGGCTCATTAGGAGATTTAGGTGAGTTACCAGACACTATTTGTTGCATCGTATTTCTATTCTAACCTTCCTCGCAATAGAATCCACGAATATAACACTACTATACTCATCTCGACATTCTTGCCCTATCACGACATCCCAGCATTCGTAACGCTCTTGTCCATCCTCCCTCGCAATTTGCCGCCCGTATACAAGTTCTTAGACCCGTACGTACGGTCGTTGGCACAACCGCCGAGGTCTGTTCTTGTCCACCGAGCCACACACCATTCCGATTTCCTCGCTACCCTCTCGGCATATACCTTAGATTCGTGCAAGGCTCAAAAGCACTACCCTGCTTTAATATCATTTTGGGCTGGTATTATGACCGAGGCGGTAAATGGCATGCTGGACGGAATGCGATCTGGCCGCCGCAGCATCCAACGAGACAATGACCAGACTCTACTACATCAAATAGGACCTGTCCTTAGTGATGCTTTAGTCATGCATAAGGTCCCTAGTTTGCAAATAGCCTCCTATATGGTAATCTCCGTTTTCGTTGCAAAGGGCGATCTTGACGATGCCGCCATCAGTGCCTTGATGGAGCAGCTCGTTGCTGGATGGACTACTGGATCTCTGCGCCCTGGTCTTGTCTGCCTCTCAATTCTTGCCCAGTACCGTTCGGCGAAGCAAATGTCTGGAAAAGTAACAAGGGCTTTACTTAAGATCCCAAACCTTTCCAGTCTCCTTCCCGAGATTGGGAGAGAACACAACATTGGGAAGCTAGCCAATGGTCTCTGCCTTGCATTAGTAGATAGGGCACACAAGAAGGGTGACATAAAAGGCTTGCCAGTGGTCGAGTCGAGTCTCCTAGGCTCAATTCTTAATGAGCAGCAGACAGCAGTGGTTTTCAAGAGTTTATTGTTAGCAGCCCACAAAGTCGATGATACCGTTGACGCGCAAGGTCAAGTGCGACAGGCGCTCGCGTCTATAATCATTAGACTTTCACAACTAATTACTGATCTCGGGAAGATCTTTAACAAAGCGATCAACGAAACCGATGTCGACGTAGATGCGCTGGAACTGAGGCTTGGCACTGATCTTCGACCGAAACTCTCTATAGCCCAGCCCCAGCAAGATATTGCAATGGTCGAGGACGAAACCGCACCGGCCCTTACCGAAAACGACTACTTTCAATCTGCTCTCCAGAGAGTGGTTAACTTGTCGACCTCATCATCGGACTCGTGCCTACGAGCTGGTTCTTCTGACATATTCACTGACCTATGTTCCCTTTTTCTGTTCAGCCTCGCCAAGCCAGACAACCTGAAGGCTTTTGACAAACTTACACCATTGCAACATAGCCGAGCGAGCGTGGCCCCCTTTTATTTCACGTTCCTAATGCGAATGTGGTGTGGGCCCTACCCAGCATTAGCTCGTGCTGCAGCTCTAGATATGGCAAAACAGCATCTGAAAGATGACGACAGCAAGAACGTGGACTTCCAAGCTCTTTTGCCATACGGCCTTGTAGCACTGAACGACCCGTCAAAGAGAGTACGACGCGCCGCCGCAGACCTGATCATTGTCCTAGAGAATTCGTTCCGAGATCTGGACAAGAAATCCGAGAATCATATCCGTTGGGCCACCGATTATCTATATGAGTACACTGGATCATTGGAATGGATGACAGTAGACATATGTTACAAACTGCTGAGGAATGTCATTACGCCTAGCCTTGAGGAATGCGTACTAGATGCCGACTACGTTATCGAAATCCTACAAAGCTCGCTAAACAGTAGTTCGAAATCCTCGACTGACGAAGACAAGGACAAGAAAAGCCACTTGTCTCATGGGACGCGACGTTCTACTCTAACCTTCCTTGCTTCCCACGCGGTTCATACCCCACTCGTCGCCGTAAAATTTCGCCTGCTCGCATCATTAAACCAAGTCAAGGGAGTGTCCGGCATTACTCGTACTCATTTACTCTTGCCGTTGCTTAAATGGTGGTCGTCGTTCTCTTCCGACGATGCTGCTCGCGTCTGCGTTGAAGAAAATGTCGAAGAGTCAGCTCTAGATAAAAGTTGCGTTGAGATAGTGCTTCCGAATGATAGAGACGGTCTAGATTTTCTGCTGAGCATTGTGGGAACTCAGCAGCTTCTCACAAGACCGAACCTCCTTCACGTCATTTTCTCGCGCATCCAGAGCTTATGGCCCTCCATGAAAACGGAGGCGAGGCACGTTGTTGCTGAGCGGATGCTCGAACTATCACAGAAAGACCCATCTAGTGACGGAGGTATCGTTTCCAGTGAGGCTGCAAATCTTCTAAGGAATATTGATCTTACGACGGATATTCTTTTGTTCTTCCTGGAGTCTCTACAGCCCGCGGCAAAGATGGCTACCGAACCACCTTCAGGCAAGCGAGGGCGAACCAGCTCCTCGGAGGCTCACCGGGGACTTGGTACACAGCCAACTCCAGAGTTGAGCGCGACGCTCAGACAAGTGACATTTGTGCTACAACTCGTCGAAGGATCTGATCCTGAAAAGCACCCGGAGCTACTTAATGCTCTTTTCAATGCCCTTTCCGAACTCCAGCATTTTAGGGTACTAGTTGGTTCAGAACTTGGGTATCTTCAAAACCTCATTCTCCGAAGTTTATTGGCCATGGTTCCTGCGTACAAGAACAGCCAGTCGCTGAAGATTGATAGCACAGGCGGACACGGCGATCTCCTCGTTAATTGCATTCAGAAATCATCGAGTCCTTCGGTTCAAAGCACTGCACTACTGCTTGTCGCAAGTCTAGCAAATGTTGCCCCTGATTTGGTTCTCAACAGCGTGATGCCAATTTTCACACACATGGGAGGCTCGGTGCTCCGTCAAAGTGACGATTACTCAGCTCATGTGATAAATCAAACAGTTAAAGAAGTTGTCCCGCCACTCATCCAATCATTACGGAAGGGTAAGGTAAGTCCCTTAGCTGGAGCTTCTGAGCTTTTACTCAGCTTTGTGACTGCGTACGAACACATTCCTTCACATCGGAGACTTGGGCTATTTGTGTCCTTGGTGGAGACGCTTGGTGCTGAAGAATTCCTGTTTGGGCTTTTGGCCATGCTTACGAATATGTACGGTACAACTGACCAAGTGTTATCTTTCGCTACTGAAGTCTTCAACTACTTCACAGTCGAAATTCAGCTTCAGTCCTTGATCAAACTTTTCAGCTTGATCAATGATGTATTTCAACCGAGACCCAGTCTATCTTCCGTTCTCCTCGGCACCAACGAACCGGGTGATCGAGATCCCCAGAAGATCGGGTTCCGCCAGTTGAGCTTAATTCCCCATCTTCTGTCTAGCAGAAAGTTGACAACGCAAATCGCCAAACTAACGGAGCGGGATGACATGGAGGCCTCAAAGGTCCGTGAGCTTTATTCAACGCTGTTAGAGGATCTCCTAGTTCTGGCAGATTCGTTGAAGCAGCACAAGACCCTGTACAACCGATGTGGCGATGCCCTTTCAAAACTCCTCAACCTTCTTTCCATCGGGGAGTTCATAAAAGCTGTCGAAACTCTTTTAGACCGGCCGGATATTGTTCTACGCCGGAAGGTCTTACGGGCTGTCGAGGTCAGGATCGACGAGGAGAGCCAAGGGGACGCCAATTCTAGGGCAGCCTTACTTGCATTCTTACCGCACTTAACGGCTATCATTAGAGTTTCCGAGGATATGGCCTACAAGCACTTGGCCGTAGGCTGTGTGGACAAGATCTCTGAGAAGTACGGAAAGAAAGACCCGGAAGCTGTGATGGCAGCTGCTTCGACCATTGCTAGCGACCATTGTCTGGGTCAAAATGACGATCAACTCCGCATCATGGCATTGCTCTGCTTAGCATCCCTGGTTGACGTGCTTCAGGATGGTGTTGTGCCTGTTCTGCCCTCAGCTATCCCGAAAGCGCTTTCGTATATAGCGGATAGCATTACGAGTGAGACTTCAGGAGTCGAACTTCATAACGCTGGTTACGCATTTATGGCAGCGCTAGCGCAACATCTCCCCTATATGATGTCTGGCTCTTACCTAGGGCAGCTTCTGGCTGTTTCCAGCGTGTCTTCTAGTGCTGGTTTAGGTAATGAAGCCAACGATGCTAGACTACAGTGCCTACGATTACTCGCCAAACAGGTCGACGTCAAGACGCTATTTTCCGCCCTGGAACAAAACTGGGTCGCTGCCACGGACTCCGGTCCTATTGTAAGTTATTATCTATCACGTATGATATCACAGCTATAGTAGAACTAACAATGGTACTAGGCTACGCGAGAATACCTTGACATTCTCGGTATTGCAATTGACAAACATTCGAAGACGGATGTCTCCAAGAATATCACTTCCCTTTCGAATACATTCCTCAGTGCCTTCGATCTTCGCAGGTTGAAGTGCTCGAAGGCCGATCTTGGCGAGGACTTCCCGAGACAAATGCCTCGCATCGAAGAAGCAATCAACGAAGTCGCATTGAAGATGATATACAAACTTAATGATGCGGCATTCCGGCCTATATTCTCACAGCTGATGGACTGGTCTGTTTCCTTGCCGAAGAAGGATACTGAAGGGAAGAGTCTTCGACTGCTAAGCATCTACAGCTTTCTATTTTCCTTCTTCAGCAGCCTCAAGTCAATCGTCACTAGCTATGCATCTTACATCATCGACAGTGCTGTTGATATCCTCCGTACTGCCGACACGAAGAAACCCGTAGAACAGGAACTGTGGAAGAAGGCGCTTAACACTCTTGCCAAGTGCTTCGAGCATGATCAGGACGACTTTTGGCAAGCTCCAGCCCACTTCAGTGCGGTAGCACCCGTCCTAACTTCACAGTTTTCTTCCGCTTCTTCCATTAACTTGATGCATGATCTTGTTCCTGCGGTAGTTGAGCTCGCTGCTGCTGCTGATTCTCAGGAACATCAAAAGGAGTTAAATAGCGCTCTGTTGAAGCACATACGCTCCGAGCAAACGTCAGTCCGTTTCGCAGCCATAAAATGCGAGCAAGCTCTTACGAATAGGTTGGGCGAAGAGTGGCTGTCTATGTTGCCGGAAATGCTTCCTTATATTAGCGAGCTGCAAGATGATGACGACAATGATGTGGAGCGCGAGACGCATCTCTGGATTGGAGAGATAGAGCAAGTTCTAGGCGAGGACTTAGATTCTATGTTGCAATAGGTGTATAATAGGGTAGGCCTAAATAAAAGCAAGTTATTCATAATTAGCTGTTTTCTGCATAAAATAACTGAGACCATCTAGGAATTCTCATAATATCATAGTTAAGGACCAGCCTCCTTTTGTAAACACCAAGCAGAATGTCACATTTTCTACTCGTGGATATATACTACGGCTGACCTACCGAAAGTATGCCATCGATTATTACACGAGCTCCTCACATAATGGCAATATATCATTAAATATTACGTTAATAGCTTAACCAAGTCACAATCATAAGAGGATTAAAGGGGCACAACCCCTATTCATTTCGTTCACCATTTTTATTTATTGGCCTTAGCTTCTTCTGCTAGGCAATTCTGACTTCTTCGTTCAGTCATAAGCACATACACCGTACTCCGTGCAAATCATTCTCGTGAAAGGAAAGAAAAATATCAGGCCCTTAATTACAATCTGGGGCAAACAATCAATGTGAATAGAAACCCAGTAGTGAATAACCAGGTGGAGAAACAAAGAAAGATCTCAGATCCTGACCGAGTCATCTGTCCAACCTAATGTCCCTGTGCCTGAGTGTTCCGTCGATGTCTTGGTGGATGTGAGGGAACGTATGTGGCATAGTATGCGTATGCTAGAGGGAATTATGTAGGGGGGCTAGACTGACTGTGAGGTGCAGGTCGGGAGTCTTAGATCGCGAGGATGATGGAGATCACGGCAATCAGCATGACCACGTAGATCCAGCCGTTTTCACCGTCGTCAGCACCCCACACGGAGCGCGACTTCACGCCGTCAGACATGGCAATTGTGGTCGTAGCGTGGGTTTGCAATGCACTACTCGCCAATGGGTCGGTGACGGGCGTTCCGATCAACGACATGTTCCAGCCTAGGGGCACAACTCCGTCGGGAGAGGCGGGGCCTAGGGGAACATCCTCCGCAGTGGTGAAGTTGGCGTTAATAGTTCCGTTCATAGTACCGTTTGCAGTACCGTTCACAGAGGTCGTGATGTTCACTGAGAAGGGGTGAACCCAGGCAGTGCTAGACGCGGAAGTGCTAAGATCGGTCATGTTGTGAGGGTGCAGAGTACCCGTCGTGATCGTAGTGATGATCGTGCTGACGATAACACCAGGGCCGTTGTCAGAGGAAGTGGACGCGGGCAGTGGAGTTACGATCACAGTGGCGGTTGGGGTAGAGTGGCACGGGGTAGCAGACGATGATTGAGAACCAGTAATGCCGTCAACTGAGCCAGTGGAATGGATCCAAGTACCAGTGCTTGAGGTCAAGTTGCTTACATGGGACGACTCGGTAGAGTTCGCACTAGCAGTTGGAGTCACAATGACGGTGAACGTAGAGCAAGGCGTAGCGTTGGTCCCGGCAGCCTCATCAGTGTACGTGCTAGTAGTGTTCCAAGAGATTGAAACCGTCTCAGTAGACACAGTGCTGGACAGGGTAGCCTCTGGGTAAACAGTAGAGACAACGGTGGTGGTAACGGTTTCAGTATCATGTGCGCCGCAGTCCGAAGTGTGAACACCCATATCAGTGAAGGTCTCGGTAACAGTCGAGCTTCTAGATAGAGTAACAGTGATGGTGCTCAGGTTGGTCAGAGTGTACACAGTGATACCACTACCTTCACCTTCAGTCACGCTTGTGGTCATCTCGACAGTAACAACTGGGGTAGTCGTCTCAGTCTCCGTAGAAGTGTACACATTGTTCTCAGAAGTGGACGGTGACGAGGTCAAAGTCAAGGTCGAGATTATAGTGGAGTACAATACTTGGATAGACACGGTAGGAGTGACCGAGCTGGAAGTTCCGGAGACACTAGCAGTGGCGGCATCAGAACTGTAGAAGATATGTTAGTTTATGTTTCTATGCTTATGAACGGAATCTTGTTACTTACCCAGCAGTAGAAGTAATAACCACAGGAGTTACAGTTTCGGAGGTACTCATGGTGCAGTTCTCCGAAGGGATAACGGTCTCGGTTGTGGTAGTGTAGACAGTGCTACGGGTGCTGGTAGAGGTGCTAACCTCAGACGAAGATACCGAGATGGTGCTAGTGGACACAGATGGGGTAGAAGATCCCATGAAGTGAGTCACCGTGAAAGCCGAAGTCGTGTTGGGAACAGAACCTGTCACAGCTTCCGTGCCACCTGTAGACAAGGCTGGCAGAGGGAAAACAGTGAGAGTTGCGTTGACAACTGAAACCTGGGTAACAAGAGTGACAGACTCAGAAGAAGTGTTGTTACCATTGAAGTGACTAGTCGACACACCGCTGGCTGAAGTAAAGTGACCGGTGGTCACAGTAGAGTTAGGCCAAGTGTACGAGTGGAAAGGGGTAACAGTGGCAGTAGCATTTGAAATGCCAGAAGAAGTCTCAGTGACGTTGTGGACAACCGAAGTGGTCTCGGTAACGTTAGGGGAGACGGTGACGGGAACTGTCACGTTGGCAGTAGAAGTAACCGTGAGATGGTCAGTCAAGGTAGTGTTCCAGTTGGTGATAACTGGAGGCAAGCCCGTGATGGTGACAGTAGGGTGCTCGCCGTAGGTATACGCCTGACGACCGACCAAGCCACCAGATTGGTGGACAGCATCTCCGTGACCGACATCCTTGTGGTGTAGCTTCTGGATGGCCGCTAATGATAACAGTTAGCTATGAGCAGCTCCTCAGGACGGCAATGGTTGATTTGTGTACTTACAAAGGCCCAGACACAGGGCAAAACCGACCATTGTGCAGGTCAGCACAAGGAAGATGCTGGAGACAAGAGCCATGTCTGTGAATTTAGGTTAGATATATTATCACAATAATGGGGAATATATTTGGAGTATGATACTTACAGTGACGGCAGTAAACATCGCCCATGGTCTCACCCACCTCGCGGACTCGGACCGCGACGAAGCGAGGAACGCGCACTTTGTCCTGGCGGACGCGCTCCTTGTCGTGGCCGAGCAAGGGGTTTTGCTCCTGGGAAGACATGACGATGGTTTCTAGACCTGCAAAATGTTAGGTAAGGGTTAGCCAAGTGAATAGTCTCGTCTGGAGGAGATGGAGTGAAGGCTCGACGATAAAACTGTGCTGGGAAAACGAAATGGATGAATGACAGTGACAAATATACAACGATGGTACAGATGGAGTGGATAAGTGTAAACGATGGTATGTTGGGAGAGGGGAAGTACAAATGGAAAATAGTATTCAAGTAGTTGATTTGTATGTTAACGGGCAGAGGATAGGATGTAAACTGACGATTGGGATGGAAGCTGTTGATGGGATGGATGTTGATGATTGGATGGAAGTTTACGATGGGGATGGGTGTTAATGACGAGAAAGTAGAAATAGAAATGGGAGAGAAATCATTGACGCGTCAACGCGTAGATGGTTATCTTGGGAACAGAGAGGGTATGGTATGTACTGTGTACTAATAGGGTGCCATGCTAAAAGGAAGAATAAATACCTAGATACTTACCAAGTGTATTGAATGAACAATCAGATCTTAGGTTACTAAGAAGTGTTAGAATGAGTGAAGAGTATCTCCGTGGAAGAGATAGGTGATGCCAAAAACGATTAACAAAATGAGTGGAAGTTGTTGTCGTGAAGGTGAACGAGTGTGGTAAAGCAGGAAAAGAATGTTGGTGTGAAGGAAGGTTGTTGGGAAAGAAAAAATAATTGGGAGAAAGGTTCGATTAAATAAGTTGTAGAAAACTAAATCGGCAGAAAGAAAGGCGGTGTTGTGTTATGTTATGTAGTTCGGTAGGAGACGGGCGACAACAAGGTAGACGGGTGTGTGTAACAACAGTGATGGTACCAAATAGGATCGGTTAAGAAAGGAGAAAAAGGCTAGGGAGGAAATTTACTCACAGTCTTGACGATTGTAGACGTCTTTTTCTTGGATATTATCGTTCACGAGGAAGAAAAATATGAAGAATGCTGTCAGTTGTTGGTGAAGTGGTGAAGGAGGAAGAAATATTTTGGTGTGGGATGGTTAGGTGAGAAAATGAAATATACAAGATCACACCCACGGCTAATCAGTACGGAACTTAATAGAACTCGTAGAATCAACGATAAGTAAATCAATCAGTAAACAACGTCAGTTGACCTATCGTTTGGTTGATTTTCCCTTAACCTACCTAAGTACTATTACATCTATTAGGGGATCTAAACCTAGGAGAGCCAACCACTTAACGCGTAGGCACTAGAATATCTAATCAGCCAAAAATAATCAGTACAAATTTAATCATTGGAAATCTTGCACAGGTAATCCATCGTATATACCTAGGTACTAATATTATATTATTTTATCTTTATCCTAATTCCGTCCCCTCTTCGCTACGAGTGACACCCATTTCGGGAACATATTAGTAACACTAGCAAACATGGAAACGAACGAGCCCCCGTAGCCGGGTCATATAACACAAGAACGAGTAGGCAATTAAGCCTTCGGCACGGCTATGGCATCCTATCTTTTCGTGATCATGATAATTCAAGCCGGAGGTTGTGGTATTTAATAACGTCCACGCCTCGCGTGTACAAAAAGCACTACGAATATTCATACTTAGGACGTAATTTATTGCTACCTAGGGGAGACCTGTGAAAGAATGCCATGAATATTCAAATCGAATATATTCTTCAGCTATTTTATATAATATATTTGACAATTCGTTGAAGGTCATATTTCAACCAATGTTGTACTTATTATTCAATGCTTAAGGCCGTCTTAACAAGGAGGATTGCTTATAATAATTAATTCCTAAAATGATAATCAAAATAATCAATGATCCCAAGAATAATTGGCATTACTAGATTAGGTTAATAGGGTTCATGATCACGGATAGTCAGTGCTGTTGTTGTTTACCTAAGTACCTAGGTACCTATTAGAAGTTCACGATGTGAGGTTCAGGGATTGTTAGAGCCTCAGGTACAAGTAAGGCAGGTACTTAGGTACTTTCCATACCTGCGGGAAGTACGTACCTCGAAGGTCCCGTTGGTCCAAGCGTCAACATAGTTGTACTTAAGTACTCATGTATCCTGTACCTAAGTACCTGCGTACCTACGTACCCATACCTTGGTACCTACCTAGGTACCTAGGTACATAGATATATTCCACTTTTCTAAAGACACACTGGAGTAAGGCGCGTTCCAGAGGATTAGTAGGGTAGACCAAGTACGAGGGACACCTGGGACACCATACGCGACGCTGGAAATTTGATTGATTGACCCTGCTGCAGTTTCCGTCGCGTAACACCTCCCGAGAAAAGAGGAAAGACCATTCTCATCGTCGAAAAAGGTCCTTCAAATAAATCCCTTCCGGCATTTGTCCCACTAAATCTTTGTCTCTTTAGCCTCCTATCGAGTATACATTTCTTTTTCCGCAGTCCATCTTATGAGTGCCCGTCCGAACCTCTCGTTTAATTGATTTTTTATCTACGGATTATTGGATTATTGTGGTTACGCGCTCGGATCTATTACCACAATTCCATCCTCCGTTCCATTCGCCCCGCTCCTAAGACTAAGTCGAAGCCAGACCCTTCGAACGTTACCACAACATACATTGTATTTACTCGTATCCGCATAGCCTCGGTGTTCCTTTAGATCGAGTCGACAATCATTCAGATCTCGATATGGCGCGTCACAGGGACGAGGCCCCGGAGGAGGATGATCAGGAAATGGAGGAAGAGCTTGTGACCCTTCAATTCGACGAGCCTTTGTCATGGCGCGCCGGAAAGCCAATCGCGACCGGCGAGCTTCTTCGACGCCTCGAGAAGCTCTCCAAGGAATTAGTTGATATGGACCAAGAAACTGTTGACAAGGACTCCCTCACTCACGTCGCAAAGGAGCTAGCCTCTCCTAATCTACTCTCGCATAGAGAAGCGGGAGTTAAGGCCTTCGCGGCAGCATGCTTGGTAGACATCTTGAAGCTATGCGCTCCAGAGGCACCTTTTACACCGAAACAACTCAAGGTTCGTCTTAGAATGCTATCTGCATTGGTATAATTACTCTTGATCTGACTGGAACCTCTTGTTCGGCTATAGGAAATATATACCCTCTTTGTCAAGACGATTCTCCCGGCCCTCTGGGATCCAAGCAACGCATACAATACTCAACATAAATACGTCCTAACCTCCCTTGCCGAGGTCAAGAGTATTCTTCTAATCAACGATGTCACAAATGCAGAGGAACTTCTGCTTTACCTCTTCTCCTCGTTCTTCGATGGCATTTCTGGTTCTTCGAAGGCAGCATCGGGTGAACAAGTCGCCAAGGATGTTGAATTCCACATGACGGATATCTTGGTGACATTGGTTGAAGAAAGTCCCTCGCTGCCACCGCCTGTGCTAGATGTCATAATGGCCCAATTCCTACGAGCGGCACCACCGGGAGGTCGCAAAGAGAAAGCGGATGCCAATGGGAAGCAAACGACTCTTTTGCCTAAGGAAGAGCCAGAAGCATATGTTATGGCCAAGACAGTTTGCAATTCATGCCCAGAGAAGATGGCACGTTATGTGGGCCAGTACTTCAGTGAGGTGATCATGGACGTCTCTGGGAACAGTGGGCATGCCAATGGGCATAGGGATGATGGCGATTCGGACGACGACGATGGTGCCGCGGGGCCCTCGGATTTGGAGTTCAAGGAGTTAAGGAAAGCCCATCAACTTTTGCGCGAGCTTTGGCGAGCAGCACCCACGGTTTTACCAAACGTTATACCCCAGGTCGACGCCGAGCTATCTGCTGATAACATCCAGTTGCGTTTATTGGCAACTGAGACACTAGGGGACATGATATCTGGCATTGGTGCCGCGGGACCACCTCCTTCTCCAGAACTCGACCCAGCAGCATACCCACCCCTGAAGCTAAATGACGAAGTTCCAGATCATCCTGCAATGAGCATTCTTACTACCCCTATTTCACCTCTATCCTTCGCCCAAACGCATTCCCAAGCGTTCCATAATTTCGTCGGCAGGAGGAACGATAGATCCCCTTTGATCAGGGCGGCATGGACAACAGCGGTAGGCTATATTGTCTCGACGTCTGCAGGCGGCATTGGGCTCAGCCGGGAGGACGAGTCAGTATTTGTCAACGGCTTGCGAGATAAGCTAAACGATAACGACGAAAAAGTTAGATTAGCTGCTGTGAAAGCTATCGAGACTTTTAGTTTCCGTGACATCGTCACTAAGCTGGCTGCGATCGGGGGGGTGAATAAGGAGGGCTCAGTTTTGTTCACTCTCGCGGACCGTTGTCGAGACAAAAGGTCATCTATTCGTGTCGAGGCTATGGCTCTTCTAGGAAAACTCTGGGCCGTAGGCAGCAGTGAAATAGCAGCAGGGCAAGAATCGGCAATTTCTGCTTTGTCGGGCATCCCTTCTCGAATATTCAACACGTTTTACGCCAACGATCTAGAACTCAATGTGTTGCTAGAGCGTGTCGTGTTCGACTGCCTTATTCCCCTATCTTTCCCTCCGCCTCCGAAGGCAAAGAGCTCAAAGCCATCGAATGGCAATCCCCAACCCCAATCGGCTGTCGATTCCGCTTATGACCAAGATAGGATCCGTGCGGAAAGAATCCTGCTGCTCGTGAGAGACCTAGACAGTAATGCCCGAAGAGCATTTAATGCATTACAGGCGCGGCAACCGCAGTTTTCGAAAGTGTTGGAAAATCTAGTCCGCCAGTGCGATGCTTTCAACGGAGGAAATCCAGAGGGCAATGCAGACCGGATAAATCAAAATCTCAACAAGACCATCCAATACTTATCCCAGTTCCTCCCTGACGGGGTCAAAGTCGAGGCGGATCTACATAACTTTGCCAATTGGCATGATCGCCGCTGTTATCAATTGATCAGGTTCGCTGTCTCTGCAGAGAGTGACTTCAAGACGATGCATAGGGCCGTCAAGGAGCTTGTTAAGAGAATCCAGGGCTCGCCGAAACCTCATATGCTGGAAACTCTGTTGCCTCTTCTTTACCGCTCTGCCTACATCATATTGAACAAGAGCCACCTCTCAACCTATATGGACTGCTCTAAGAGTGACAAGGACGGACTTGGAGCTGCGGCGCAGGAGATTACGACCGAAATTTCCCAGAATAATCCAGACCTATTCAAGACGCATGTCGGGCAACTCTGTAAAGACCTGGTAGATGGTGCGCCAACCGCAGATAAGCCAAACGAGACATCCATGGTTGAGACCCTTAAAGCCTGCTCTTCTTACTCGAAGAAGTATCCCAATGAACTTCCGGATGACCGCAAGTTCACCCAGGCACTGATAAGCTATTCCTTGCATGGAGAGCCGTCCAAGGCCGCCAAATATGCTGTCAATGTCATGATGGCCAGAAAAGACGATAAGAGCATGGTGTCGGCAACGGACCTGCTACAGAGGATCATGAAGGGCTGGGGTTATGATTCGCCTCATTTCATAACTAAACTTGCAGCCGTCAGTCAGCTCGAGCTTCTAGCACCCAAGGTGACAGCCGATGCCAATGATAGAATCATCGACACCGCGATAGAGGATGTTCTGTTCAAAGTTCGCACAGATGCCAAAGAATCAGATCCTGAGTGGGTTCCCGATTCTGAACTTGACGAGGAATGTCAAGTGAAGTGTTGGGCGCTCAAGCTAGTGATCAATCGCCTTCGAGGCACACATGATCTAGAAGAGGCGAGGGAGCTGGCGAAACCAGTCTTCAAGCTACTTCGAAACACTCTGAAGCAATCTGGCGAATTATGCAAGATACAGGACACGCCTAAGCACCACAAAGCTCGCCTTCGACTGCTTGCTGGGCAGCTTTTCTTGAAGCTGTGCACCTCTAAGCACTTCGAAGAGATCTTCTCCCATGCCGACTTTAATCAACTGGCCTTCTTAGCACAAGACCCAACCGCCATGGTTCGTCGGCTTTTTATCGAGAAACTTCAGAAGTATCTTGTACAAAATAAGCTGCGACCTAGGTTTTATACGATTATTTTTTTAACAACCTTCGAACCAGATACGGTCCTCAAGAACCAAATTGAAACGTGGATACGGTCTAGGGCTCGTTTCTTCCGAGATGCTAAACAAAGCGTCATGGAATCAACGATGGGCAGGTTGATCTCCCTATTGGCGCACCACCCGGACTATGGGACAGAAGTAGATGATTTGATAGACCATGCTAGATATCTACTATACTACATCAGCAACATTGCCACAGAAGCCAACTTCGGGATGATATTCAAGTACGCTGAACGCGTGAAACAGACTAGGGACGGCATTACCCCGACGGAGAGTGAAAGGCTCTACGTGGTCAGCGATTTAGCCCAGAACATCCTACGAAAATGGCAAGAGAAGAGGAACTGGAGTTTCCAGGCCTACGCTGGTAAGGTTGGCCTGCCTATGGGGTTATACACCGCACTACCTAGCCACAGCGTAGCGCAGGAGATAGCAGCGAAGCAATACCTCCCAGAGGAGCTTGAGGAGCAACTAGATGATTTACTGAAATCAGTGGACAAAAAGAAGGTACAGTTACAAAACCTTAGACCATCCCAACTATATGTACTCTGAATTAACATCAACGGCTCTTAGAAACGTAGGAACGCAGATGAACGAGGTGAAGGACAACCTGTCCAGAAGAAAGTTAGAACGACGGTACCAAAAGCAGCCCCGAAAGTTAGAACGCCAAAGGCTGCAAAAGCACCTTCAAAGAGACCCGCCGTCAAATCTACGAAGACTCCGTCAAGATCCAAAAAGGGTCCTGCGTCTTCTCCCGGTCCGGATTCAGCAGATCGCAGGCGCAGCGGCCGTTCGAAGAAGAGCTCTACCTATATCGAGAGAGACTCATCGGAGGACGATGAGGATATGCTAGAGGGCGTAGCCGAATGGGATTACTATGATGACAAGGGAAATCACGTCCGAGACGAAGATAATGAATCCTCAGAACTTTCCGAGCCCGAAGAAGACCCCGCGCCCGCAAATGAAGAAGACAAAGCAGAGGCACCCGAAGAAGAGGAAGGAAGCGAGCTTAGTGATGTTGGAGAAGAGGAGGAAGAAGCACCAGTCATTCAGTCATCCCCACCAAAAGCAAATGGACGAAAGCGTCGCGCGGCCGCTTCTTCCCCTATCTCCAACACGAAGACGCTAGCTTCAAGGCCGGCTGCTAAAGCGAGCGCAGCTAAGGGCAAATCTCCCGCTGTCAGCAAGGCAAAGGCGAAACCGGCCCCTAAGGCAAGAGCGGCTAACACACGCTCTACGAGGTCCAGGCGAGCAGCGACACAGGATCAGGACGAGAACTTGGACTCGGAATGAGGCGACAAACCTCAGGGATCATAGGCCAAGCTCAACCAATTGGCCAAGCGGGATGCGGATTTGCGTACGGCACAAGGAGGCGGGCGCTAGGACGGGACATCTGACACGCGAGTCGGAAGGCGATAAATTTTCTCACTAGGTTGCTTTCCTCGCTCGTGGGAGCCATATCTACGGGCTGCAAGAAAACTGGAATATGATAATGAAATTCCTGGTCGGTCAGGGCAGGGTGGTGAACAAGGCCGTTTGACTTTTTTTTTCCCGGCTTTTTATCCCGTCATGTATTTATTTACTTACCCTATACTGCTTTTTATACCCTTGTTTCTTCGAGTATGGAGAGAATACAAAATTTTATTCGCTATCATGTGGTCACTTCTTGAATATGTTTGCTCTTGATGGTTGGGTCGTCTTGCTCTAGATTAAGAAGCATGGGGGATGGGTAAATACCTACTTAGATAGGTAGCTATGGGATGCCTTAAGGGGAAAAGAAAAACAATGGGGTCTTTGAAGTTACGCTAGTTAACGATAGCTACTCGACGGACTTAGTACGTATGCCTGGCTACATAAACTTAATGCCCTTGATTTGGTGGTGTATGTGTGATTTAATGGGATGAGTAGGTAGAACAGGAGAGCTCAAAGGAGAGACCAGAGTGTATGATCGGTACTCGACGAGATGGGGCAGCTCCATGGTGATGGGATGAGGCAATGCTTTTGTTATTTCACGTATACCATCCGAGATTACTTGGGTTAGGAATACATATATATATATATATACCATATATCCACGCAACGAGATTCTACGCAGTATAGGGTTGTAGCATTAATTTAATTGACTTCTAATTAACGAGGCCGAATTATTTATCCCGCGAGTACGGTACGGTAGGTGCCTACCTCCAGCGAAGAAACCTTCTAGCGATGCGGTTCCCCCTTTTGCTGCTGTGAAAAAACAAAGCCGTATCCTGAACTCCGCTTCCAGTTCCAGAGTCTCTCCCGGAGGCACCTTGCTATCGGCCGGCATATCATTGCCGTCCTAGGTCCAACAGCTTTCGTCTGTCTAGACTGAGGGGGAAAAAACAATCAGGTATATCTTAAAACCAGTATCCACCTGTATCTCAGCCGCCTAACTGCTGATAAATGGTGGGCGATAACGTCGCGTAAATGGCCGTCTAGGCTCATTTCCGAGCTTTCTCCCGGGCCTTCCAGTTGTCTCGCACGTTCTTGCTGTGGTTCTCGAGCTCGTCTCGGGTCACGCCGTCCTGTATGCTCTCGATAACGCTGTTGACTACGGATATGTGATTACCATCCGTCTTGTCGTCTCGGAAGCGGTAGAAACGCCAGCGCTTTTGGTTGTCCATGTACACCTCCACTACGCGCTCGTCGAGCGCCTCTTCTAATCCCTTCAGGATTTCCCACTCGTCGTCCTCTAGGTGGAGGTTGCTAAAGAAGCGGTACTGGCCGCTGCCGTGATTGGCGAATAGCTCTACTGCAGGCGTGCTGTCGAAGTCGACGAAGGGCTCTATGATGCCTTCTGACCGCTCCTGCTCGTCCGGCTCGACTATAGGAAATTTGAGCTTCCACATGAAATCAACCGTGTTCTCGTCCGCGTCTTTCCACTTTAGGATGTGTGGGTCGGTGCCCGGCTTGTACTCGCTATGGAGAGCGGTGAAGATCAAGCCATCGTTATCGTGCTTCAGCTTCTTGATGACGTCCTCGAAGATCATACGGATGCCGTACGCCATCTGCATGGACTTGAGGTCGATGAAAAAGGGTTGAAACTGCCGCTCCTCGGGGAAGTCGTCTAGCAGTTTCTTGTACGGCTTGAAAACTTGCTCCTGGAAATAGCCGAGTCGCTTCGAGAGTTCGCGCGACATGAGGGATTGCCCGTCTAGCGCGAGGCAGTCGAATACGAGGTATTTCGGCTCGAGGCGCCCATCGGCGTGAGTGTCCACCACCAGCTCACCATCCAGTATAGTCCCTCGGTGGAATTTCTGCAGGTCGCCCGGGAGAGGGAAGTGTAGCGATCCTTCATGAATATACCAGTAGTCGTTCTTGCGATCAATCAGGTAGTGACACTCTCGGCCATACTCGTTAGCAGCTAGGTAGAGGAGATATCGAATACCGTCCGACTTCTCGCAGACATAATAGCTACGGCGCAAATACAGTTAGTTTGGGAGAATAACCAAGCTACATTATATATCAAATTAGGATGGGGCTCGTCTTGGGGTACTCACTCTTCTCTGAGGAGTTCACCGAGGTGCTTCCGCGTAAAGCTGACAGGTTGCGCGCCTGGAAAGGCAGTGGAGTTTCGGTGAAGAAGGCCGGCAACCTCTTGTCGCAAGGCTATGACCACTTCACCGGGGGGTTTCTTGCCAGGCTCGTCGATGGATTGAATTGGCAAAGTCATCTTGGACGACGTAAGTATTAGGTAATATAAAGATGAGACAAGAAGAGGCAATGCGTCGTAGAATATAAGGGACAAGGTGGATGATTGTTTGTTTGGACGGGAAATGCGATGCGACGAGGGAAGGCTTTAGTAAAGAATTAACTAAAAAGCAGATGTGGTGAAAGGAGAAATAAGGGGCGCGATCGCAATCATGTGGTAGGTGAAATTCATTGCATTAAGTAATCGTCTTCGTCGGAAGTTGCAATACAGAACACGTCCATCGCAAACTGTAAACCGTAAACCGGACACTGAAGCATGCGCAACCTATGGTTTGTTTTCCGCAAATAGGCTGCGGAAAGAACGAGGCTACAAAAATAATGCCAGTCGCGCCGCCATCGAGCTTATCGATGCTATCAGACGTAATCTAGTCCCTGTCCTGCAGGGTG
The DNA here is from genome assembly GCA_902806575.1 of Jackrogersella multiformis. Classification (NCBI taxonomy): domain Eukaryota; kingdom Fungi; phylum Ascomycota; class Sordariomycetes; order Xylariales; family Hypoxylaceae; genus Jackrogersella; species Jackrogersella multiformis. The sequence continues at coordinate 1,000,307 of CADCXD010000002.1, read as the reverse complement.
TACCTACGTACCTAGTATATCCTTAATTGGTTTAGCCTGGAATGCCTAGCTTGTTAGTAAAACTTCATATTGGTTGGCTCTTGGGAACGACATGCATCTATAATCTGGATACCTAGGTACTTAATTACATGTACATAGGTAGGTACCTAAGTAGATATCCCAAAGTCTTTAAGTTTGTATTATTCGGTCCTTATTACCGAGGTATGCTAAGTACTAAGATATGAGGAAGGGTATTCCACTGGCGTTATGTTACTTGGGTATATATAAATAAGACTATTTCTCTAACGCCGAAGAGAATAAAATCTCATTTCGGTACCTGTGATATGTACAGTGGAAACCCTTTCTCAGTCCGAAATATCTCAAGCTTGCTCTCCTAACTGCCTCTAGAGAAACTACTTGGCCTGGAGCCATTAGCCAAAGCCGCCATATCAAGTATCCTCGATGGGCAAATTGTCAGCCACCACATCGACAATATATCTACCTAGGTAGGTATGCGTAGAGGAAAGCTTGTTATACAGCGTTCAAGGTTAGGTTGATAAGGTATTGTTACAAACTCCGCGCTTTCATGGAGCCTCGGCACACTCTGATAACTCCCCGGGGCCGGTAACAAGTCGATCGAGACGCATCTGTAGAGTCCCTTGATCGACGAAATAGTCCAACGCAGAACTCCGCACCTTGTCTTGTATTTCGTGTTCCTGTCGTATTATGCTCCTAGTCTACCATTGAGAAAAATTGTCCATCGCTTCCATTAGACTGCTCAGCTAGATTTGCTATTTTCTAACGCTATGCGAAGTTCGACCTTCTCCTTGTGTACTTTGTTCTTGAGATGTACCTCGAAGTTCGAAGCAGTTATGTCGGGTCCCGGAGTGTACAGCTTGCCCGGGCAATCAAGGCAGCGGATCCGGGGGAGGAAGAAGAACCGCACATGCTGAGGGATCGGGTCGCCTGGCTGAGGAACGGGTACTGGCGCGCCCGTGTTGCTATCGATGGAGCTGTACCGCATGAGTCCTTCGAACCTGTCCTTCGCGTAGGCCGGTTCCTGTTTGAATTTGTCAAGTGCCGCGACGAGCCACGCAGGAGGAGGGGGCTGTTAAAGGTAGTGAGTATGAGTCCTGGTTTGCTAAAAAAAGATAATGATTCCCCCGCGAAGCCGTTGATCCGGACTATAGATCATAGCGACTGCTGGAGAATCTGAAGATCGAGGAGTTGGGATGTAGGGATGGGTGGGGAATATGTCTTACGGGAACTGGGGGAGCAACACCGGCCACCGGTGCAGGGGCTTCAACACGGCCGATCTGTCCTGGAGGTAGACTGGTAGAGGGGGTTGTCGCGGGGATTGCTGATGTCGAGACGATCGGAGTAGAAGGAGGAGGCATGCTATTCGAAGCAGAAGCACTATGGGCACGGGCTGGTGTCTGAGATGGAGTCTGTGATCTGCCTTGTATGCCTTGCCTCAACTTGGGATCGCGCAGTAGAATCTTCCGTAGCCTCTCCTTATCCGATACTCTAAGAATTACCTTGAGATGCTGGGGTTCTTCGGTATCTTCCCTAGTTAGTTCACGCCCAAACCTTCTGGATGTGCGGGTTTCATGGTGGTGTATCGTTGCTTCGGGGGTTTCTGACCGGCCGAGGTTCGCCATTCGCTGCTGTGCTGCAGTGGCGGCACCCCTCATGCCTCTCGTTCTCGCCGTGCCGGTTAGCTGTGAAGCTGCGGGTGAGTCGGGGCCCGAGTCGTCACTTTCGTCCGAATCGGAGATATCGCCATCACGCACGCCTGGTCCTCTCCTTCTACCTGTGCCTGGCGCACCTGCGACCCGCTTGTAAAGCCTACTCTCTTCTATGCTGGTTGCTGCGCCGGGTAGTGTAGATGACACGACGAGCGTGCGGATTGTTCTCTGCCTTTCCCTTAGATCAGGTAGCGACGGCCCACCTCGCCTATTTATTGATCTCTTCTGTCTTCTTTGTTCTCGGGAGAACACCATCTCGTTTCTTTCTAAGTCCGCTTCGTTGAGCTCGTACAAATACGGAGCATATTCCTTCGCCTGCTGCTGCGGACGAAACACAGAAGGAAGCGGTGACGGGAGGAAAGCCGAGACTAAATCCGGATCTTCGATTGGCCTGCCGTCAAATGGGTGCCCAACGCTGTACAGACTCCGCGTAAACAGCTGTGATTGTTCTCGGATACAGTGCGCGATGGCCGTGGTGAACTCTCCGGACAGCGCAAGGTCCTTGGACATACTCGCAGCGAACTCCTCAGGCGAGTTGAGAGGATTGTTAATCTCCCATTCGAATTGATCTACCAAAGTATGCTGACCAATGGTAATATTCAGCTTGACTAATATCCTCATTTCGTCGTTCTTCCAGGCCGAATAAGGTAGCTCGGGGTCTAGCGCATCTTCGTCGGAGAATACGAAAGGGTAAAAGTCGTTGAGTTGCTCGTGCATCTGCTGGATGACTTGGTCGAAGACTGGCTGTGCAGCAGGTGCTTTAAGTCCCATATCTTCTATCAAATGCGCAGCGAACAGCTCGGCGCCGACAATCCTTTCGTGAAGATTCCACGTGAAGGTGTCGCGCAACTTGATCTTGTCCCAATCCACGTCCAGCCTGACGGGGACTAACTCTTCGTGCTGCTCGGCCTGTTGCTTCATGTCCTTCCTCTTCCATTTTAAAGGTGGCGCCTGTCGCTTACCGGGTCGGGGTTTATGGCTTGGGTAGATCAATCGCGACTGTTGCCCAAACTCGGTTCTCCCATTACCGTAGCCACTATAACCCTCGCCGAAAAGCCTGCTAGGTGTAAACCAAGCTCTGTATTCGTTACGCAGAAGCTTGTAATCGTTGATCATCTTAAACTGGTATTTGTTGTGCTCGTTTTGGCGGTCTTTATCGCTAACCATGGCGGCAGAGTGTATATGATCTCGGGCGACGGCTTGCCCTATCAGTATTTGTTTGAAGGCATCTTTGCCGCGACCTGAGTAGGCGTCGTCCGGCGCATCTAACCTATTCTTAGGCGTCGAAGTAGACGAATGGTTTGATTTTGACGTTGAAGAGAAGGAGGCGGCGGCGGCGGCGGCGGCGCTCATCGTCGAAGTGGGCTCTGCATCCTGTTGAGTGGCCATAACTGAGTTGAAGCCTCACATGGAGTGAGGTGTTCCGCAAAGCTTTAGCAGTGGCAAGAGAACACTTTTTCTTTCTTTCCCTTTTTCAATCCACCAATCCTTATCCCGTATTTCCCGAGATTTCTGTATCTTCCGTATTGTTTTAATCTTGTATTATGAATTGAGGATCCAGTTACGAATTGTCGCTATAGTAGACGACGACTTTTTGAAGATATCGGGCGCGGAAGAAGGAATCAATGTTTGCGCGTGGTGGTGGTGGTGGTGCCGTCGCGATGGATTTGATGGGCGCTCAACTTTTTATTTTTTATTTTTTAGGAGAGAAGGATGTCTCGATCGTGGCTGATGAAGAGGACTACAACGGGAGAAGGCTGGACACGCGACGAACCGCGACCAAATGAGTTAGAGGAACATTGATTTTTGCTTGCGATCCGTGCAAATTAGAAGTACCTAGTGTACTTACCTAGAGATAGGCAGTCGAAGTTGCTAAACCCGATGTCCGTGCGTTTGTAATCCGTCCACATTTGCAAACTGTACAATGTACATCCGTAACCTTACTATGTACCTAGGTACCTATGTACCTAAGTATTAGGTATACCTACACTACCTAGGTACATAGATACGTAAACCTTTACCTAGATACTTACCGTTTAACCGTTATTCTTTACGGATTATGCAGCTATCGAATACCTGCAAAAATCTTCCAAGGTTGGTTTCCACCTTCCGCGCAACGTCCAGTCAGCACACGGACCTGCAGCCCTGAATCGAATTTAAGGTAAAGAACGTCACCAGCTCTCATCGATTAATCGATTAAACTCTAGTCGGTGCTGCCCCTCTCCCGCTCGCACAAAGCCCCGCAGCTAAAACGAAAATACGAAAATACCTAGTACATACCTACCTTTAACCTCCAGTCCAATCTCTACCTCACCCAACTCCCACTCTCCCACTTCTTACCCTACCTCGTTACTATTAAATTAGACGCCAACCCAACTTATTTCCTGTTTACTGAACAGTAAGAAGACAGCAAGAAGACAGCACGATCATACAAGGTAGTCAATATGGCTGACGAGAAGGAGATTGGTTCGTCTATCGATTTCTAACCATTTCTTTTTCCAACCAAAGCTTCCTGTGAACTACCCCGCTATTGGCTCTGTCTGTTCCTCGTTCCTCGATCGAGGCCCTCGTCATCGACCTCACGAGACTAGAGAATGCCGACCAGCAGCTAATTTGGTAATTCCTAGACTATTCCCTGGCGAATCCGGACACCCTCACCAAATATAGGGTCGCCGCTACCATATCTGAGAAGATCCTCGCTGCCGTAGCCAAGCTATGTGTTGCTGGCGAGAAGGTCGTCACCATCTGCCAGCAAGGAGACAAGCTCATTGAAGAAGAAGTTGCCAAGGTCTACCGCACGACCAAGCTAAAGGGTGAGAGGGAAATTGGGTGCTTCCTTTTTCGCATCCGAATGTTTGCTTATGTTGGACATGTGCAGGTTTCTCCCACCCTACGACTGTTTCGCCAGCATCCTACGTGACACCCTACACCCCACTGTCGTCCGATACCGCCGAAGCGAATGTCGAGCTCCAGGCCGGCGAACCCGTCAAAATCCAGCTTGGTGCCCAGATCGATGGATTTGGTTCCATTGTCTGTGACACGATTATCGTCCCTCCCAAGGACGAGGCCCAGGATGTCGTCACTGGTCGCTCCGCCGACTTACTACTCGCAACATACTACGCCAATGAGCTCCTTTTGCGGCTCATGATTCCTCCTGGGTTATTGGCGAGCGGAAGTGATGAGGAGAAAGCGAAGGCAGCCGCAGCCAAGCCCCCTACTCAAACTAAGATTACCTCCCTCTTGGACAAAGTTGCAAAGACTTACGAGTGCAATCTGGTAGAGAGCACAACTTCCTGGCTATTTGATCGCAATGAAATCGAAGGCAAGAAGAAGATTGTTATTGCTCCGGCAGAAGGCACCAAGGGAGAGGGCTCGCCTGATATCGGCGAAGTATGGGGTGTAGAGATGGGCATGAGTCTGAGCTCTGGCAAGGTTAAAACAATCGAACAGCGAGCGACTCTACTCCGTCGGACGAATAACACCTACATCTTGAAGTCGCAGACCGCGCGCAAGACTCTGTCCACCATCCAGAGCAAATTCGGTCACTTCCCTTTCAGCTTGAGACAGCTCGAAGAAGAAGGTGGTGATACCAAGTACAAGGTTGGGGTGTACGAAGGCGTCCGTCAAGGGGTAGTACGACAGTATGATTTAGTCGGTGACAAGGACGGCGCTCCCGTAGCAAGACTATTAACCACGCTTGGTATGTTTGCAGGACCCCCCTTTTTGCCCCTTCTCGTTGCCCCCTTCTTGTTGCCCCCCTGGAAGCTAATGCAAAACAGCTATTACGAAGAATGGCATTACGAAACTTGGTGCCCCACCTGCACTGGATCTGAGTAAGGTCCAGTCAGATAAGCAGATTACTGACGAGGAGATTCTGAAAATATTAGAACAGCCTCTGAGCAAGAATAAGGGCAAGAGCAAGAACAAGAAGAAGAAGAAGCCCGCCAAGAAGACCGCCAAAGGAGAAGGCGAGACCGAAGATGATAGCGAGGCGGAGTAAGATGGTGAACAGCTTAAATGCATATACCGGCACGCATTCTTGCAAGTCAGCATTCATTGCCTTGGTCACGGTTGACACGGCACAGGGTCAATCAATGGCATAGACTCTGGGTTCCCACGTTTATCGATCGAGATGACTTGCGTGTCTGTCAGGCCTGGCATCCTGACATATGGTTCTTTCCAAGTCGCACATGGCTACTTGAAAGCTGAAAACACACGCACAGTGGACCTCGGGCAATTGAGGGGAACTGGTTTACTTAGGTCTCCGCTCCTGTGTTATTAGTTCCTATAGAGGAAAAAAAGAAGAAAAAAGAAAACGGTCGAACTGAGATAAATACAACCAAAATTACCGTAACCCGAAGCATACAGTTTCAGGGTGAAGCTTCACGCACTGGTCTCGTTGCTGACGCTCTCGGTCTAGACCACCTATCTACTTGATTGATGACATGATAGGCGCTATTGAGATACTAGGCTACATGGGCGTTATTCCTGGTTATTCCCAGAAGCATTCATATTCAGAATCGGACTTCTAGTGATGATAAATATTTGGAGGGGCGGGTTTACGGATGCGAAGTTGTGGACTCGGGATTAAGACATATACATTCGCCTAGGTACGTTAGATACGTTAGATACGTTAGAGTGAGGTGTGAGTGAGTCAGGATCCTAGGCTCCTACGTGGCGTGATGATCTTTGAGGCCGCAAAATGGCCAAGAGGGTAAATGCAGTAGGGAAGGTGGGGAGGAACCGGCCGAGCATAGAAAGGTTGAGTATTGTGTTTTAAAAAGGGGAATGGGAACATGTGATGAGTGATGATTGAATCAGGTGGATGAATTTATGTGTAGTGCTAGTATTTGTTCTCATTAAGCGCGGTTGACATAACACATGGTGAATTCAGGGAAGGTTGATGTATGTATGGTACGTATTTCAGGGGAGGGAGGGGAGGGGGGGGGACAATGATAAGAGAAATCCAAAAAAAATTAATCTACAGGAGGTATAAATATTGAGGGAAAAGATATAAATAAAATAATAGCAAGCATAAGCATTTTCTTGAGAGGGATTGGAGATTTATTTTATTAGGATTTAGAATAAATAGCCAGGGAGAAAGGAAGGTTAAGGAAGAGACAACCCGAGAGAGGGAAAGAGAGAGAGGAGAGAGAGATACCTAATAAGCGTTGAGCCCAGGCCTCTCGTTAGGGGGGGGGGGGGGTGTGAGGTACATTTTTCCAGTAGCGTGTGTCTTGCCCCCTGGTCGTGGCGGGCGCCGCCCACTCCGAATTTTGGAGCTTTGGAATCCTCGCATAACCCTTCCCTCACCCTACCGCGTAGGACAAACATCATCGGCGAAAAAGCGCGACGGGATAGCCTCGTCAACGAATAATTCCGCAAAGGAAGGTACGTTGGATAACTACGGGAAACTAGAAGAATAAATACTAACGATTCTTAGCAGCCGCACAATTGATTTGATACGGTGTCGCGCAGTGTGTACTTGAGCGCAGCAACGGCCAAGGCAAAAGGGGTGTCGGTCTCCCCCCTCCCCTAAAAAACCGGACAGGACAAGGAGAAAAAAAATATAATAGAAATAAAAATAAAAATCAAATAAGACGGCCTACTTCCTACTTCCTACTTCCTACTGTACTTGCCGAAATTATGTCTTCCAATAACAACATCAACAACAAGCACGTCCGATCGCGGTTTTCCAGCCCCTTACACTCGAGCTCGCCTTCCGGTCACAATAGAGGTCTCGCGAGCGAAGGTCAAAGAAATTTCATGCAGCGCTGGCTCGAGCCGCCCATACAGAACAAAGCGAGTTTCCAGGAGGCAGGATTGATCAGAGGCGGAGTGGTCGAGAACATGGCTCCTCTGGGTACTCTACCTAAGGCGGCCATGCACAAGAAGTCGCCCGCGGTAAATGGAGAGGCACCGCCTGCTGCTGCTCCTGCTGCTGTTCTTCCTGCTGCTGTTCTTCCTGCTGCTCCTGCTCCGGTCAAGACTCGCATTGTTTTGAAGAAGCCGTACGTGACATCGACGCCGAGGGAAAGCGTGCCACGCATAAGGGAGCAGACACCGGACGCCGATGTTGAGGAAGAGAATGAGGTGGATGCGGCACCGTTGTCACCATTGTCACAACCTTTGCTGCCTGTCCCAGCGATAGACGACGGGGAAGACGAAGATTACGTGCCCAAAGTACCCAAAAAACATAAGATCCGGACTTCCACTACCGCTACCACTACCACTTCCATTACCACTTCCCACCACCACCACCACGACGTCACTCCAAACAGCACACGACGGCATTCTTCTAGGCGACGAAGTGCACGGCCAAGCCCTTCGCCTATCAAATCCACACCTTTGAACTCTGCACCTGTCAATTCTACACCTGTTCCTTCCACCCCCGTTAATTCTACACCAGCCAATACTTCACCTATTCAGGCTACATTTTCACCGCCTCAATTTCATCCAACCTCTTCAATCATGAATCGCGAGCCTGATAAAGACCTCGCCGATAGGGTCGTCGAATTAGCGGTAGATGAAGCAATTCGTCACTATCGTTACCCTACCGCCTGGGCCCTTCGTCTACTCTACGATGAAAATTCAGGTGACCCTCATTTCGTGTCGATGATTGAGGATATTTACTATCAACGCGCCGATATAGATACCATGAAGGAATTTAACAGGCTCATTTCCGAGAAGAAAAAGGATGGCAAAAAGGATAACAAAGGTTGTGACTACTTCGTGCCGCCTTCTACCGGGAGCCGCTTCACTCCTCACAAGCCGAAGCCTGCACCCTACGGCGACCTGCTCAAAATGGACCTGAGCATTCTTCATGACGACACGCCCAAAGGTCATATCAGCAAGAAGGTCAAACTTGACGAGGATTCTATCGGTGAAGGAAATGCCTCTACTCCTTCCAAGGCAAATGGGGCCATTAGTCACAAGGGTGCCGGCGCCACAAGCAACAAGTCACCACGTAAGACACCGCATAAGTCACCAAAGGGGAGAAAGACTCGATCAGGATCGGTTAGCAGTACATCATCTCTCTCGTCAGTTCCCGACGATGTACCCGATGACTACGAGGAATACATGGATCAGATTGATGATGACCTAGGTGTCTCGCGTTCCATCTCTGCCGAGCCCAATAATGCGCAAATCCCGGCAGGTTCAAGCCAACCAATCAGCGAGCAGCAGAAGAAACCCGCCGCGAAAAAGAACAATGGTGCATCGCCCAAACATCCTACTCCTTCTCAAAACACTACCCGCCCACACCCATCTTCCTCCCGTGACTCGAGTATGCCCGCCGCTGTTGTCGCCAACGGCAACTCTCACCACCCCCAGCACCCGCACAAGAATCAAGCATCCAAGGGACCTAAGTTTTCCAGCAGATTTGGTGATCCAGATGAATCAGATCAACTCGTCCGGAAAAAGCTGAGCAAGAAGTTGGAGACCAGCACCACTACGAAGGACAGCGTCGAGGATAGTTTCATCCGCGATCCCCTTCAAGAAGACGAATTGTCCTTCGAGCTGGCTGTGCCTCCTCCGCCCACCACCGAGCAATATCGCTCATCTCGGACGCCCGCTCTGAGTTCTCGGGCTACCAGGGCGGCCAAGAGACACCATGACGAGCTGGATGATTCTATCTCGCCGACTGCGCTGTCATTCAACCGCGCTGATCTGGAGGCTTCCTCGGCGCGCAACTCGCGTGCTGCGACGCCATCCAACAACTTACGCTCGAGCAAGAAGCCTCGAGCAGGATTACGAGTCAAAAATTCGTGAGTTTCTTACCCCCGATGTCTTGTTTAATCTGCCTACCTATCGTTGGCTGTGTTGTGTCGCGGTTGCTTTTTTCTTTCTTCCTCCTCACAACATGGTCCGACCGAAAAAAACGCTGTGCTGTCACAAAGCAAGGCCCAGCCAAGTGGCGATGTGGCACCACATGATCTCACGTTGGGCCAAAACCAACTTCAGCACGGACACTCTCACTTCTACTACTAGCAAGACCTGTATATATTTTGCCGTAAGGAAACATTCACTAATCGTAGCCGTGTTCTACATGACAGACCGATGAAAAAGAAGGGTACTTCTGCGGGCATCCCTCGTAGCAATGCTGACCGACCAAGTCCTGTGGGCTTCGGACCACCACACAACCAGGTAAGCAAAATTCCATCTCATTATTCCCTTCTCCCCAGACCAAATCCGCAATCGCTGTCTGCGATATGCATCGCGATATGTTCTTGTGCGGGTTTTCTTCCATCGTGGGCCAAGGGAGGCTTAGTTAGCCCTAATACCGCAAACGCGGGTTCGGATGGTGGCGATTGGATCCTTCGATGATTCCGCTTAGCCCGAAACTCTGCTGCCTCGGCCATCCGTGATTATCCCATGTTCATGCTGACGACATCCGCCAGGACGATAATGACGACTCCTGTTATACCTGCGGAGGTAATGGCGAGCTCGTCTGCTGTGACGGCTGCAACTATTCATTCCATTTCCTATGCATAGACCCTCCTATGGACGAGGGCCACATGCCTGATGAGTGGTATTGTAATGAGTGCAAGCATCGATATTATCCGCCCTTCGGCCCAGAGCACGTCGGCCCGTTGCGTCCGCTCTTTATTGCTCTCGATAGGAAGAACACCAGAGCTTTCCGTCTTCCCGAGGACATTCGAGACCTTTTCGACAACGTACGAACAGGCGCAGAAGGCGAATACGAAGAGGTCGCGCCTCCTAAGCCTAAGTAAGTAGAAATTTGCCATAATCTCATATGTCGCTACTTAGCTAACACGATCCATTTCCAGGTCGAACAAGAAGGGTGTCGATGAGCCCTTCGACTTTTTCAAGGTCAAGAATTCAGATGGACCGGTACTATGCTATCATTGTCACAAGGGAACTTCGGACAACCGCCCCATCGTCCCCTGCTCTTCGTGCGGGTTCAACTGGCATCTAGAGTGTTTGGATCCGCCTCTAGCTGTTCCACCGGTTCCTAGAACCTGGCGTTGCCCTCTCCATATTGATGGCATGCTAGGTGAACTTGCGGAGAGACTCGCGCCGGCTCATCGTTATCGCAAGATCAAGAATGCTCCTGTCATCGAGCATAACTACAACCGAGGAATGGCAAACAACGGTTGGATAGAGATTGAAAACGATGACAGCGAAGATGATGCAGACGCTTGGCGGACGTATAAGGGTTTTGGTCGTGTTCACCGATTGTCCGAGAAGGGTATCAAACAGGACTTCATTTCTCGGTAAGATGGTCTCGGCAATTGCTTCAACGTTCAGGATACTAATTTATTGAGTAGTGTACGTCAAAGTCGTGGACCGAGTTCAAACCCCATTGGCACGTCTAGCCCTGCTCCTTCGGTTAAATCCAGAGTTCGAACCCTAGAAGAGGAGCAAGCGGCGTTGAATCTGGCTCAGCTGGCTCGAGGTGACGGCGATGGTATCAGTTTACTACAGCAAGCCATGATAGTACGTTTAACTCCAATCTTTATATTTAATATGATGCTAACATTGTATACAGTCTCAAGCCAGTCCCGCTGTGATATCCATGATGGCGAGCGGAGATGCTCAACGTATCGCTACGGGAGACCTATCATCGGCCGATACTGCTTCCCTTGAAGCGATGCTCGCTCAGACCGAAGCCTTGAGACGTGGTATTCACCAAGTCCTCGTCAGCAGAAGAAAGCCAACTCCGGAGAGGGTAGCAGATGCCCCAGCGCCCAGCAAGATCGTTCAAGGAGCTCCCGTGTCGCCCGATAGCTCTAAGGGTCACAATAAGACTACGCCCGCAGATGGGAAGCAATGTGCTCCTGCTGAAAAAACTATCAGCAGCCCCGATGTTGAGGATAGCAAACCTTCTACAGACGATTCTGCAATGCAGATCGATTAGGAAGCCCATGTCCCTCCATCTGGGTCTAGCGCATATGTCCGCCTCACCAATGGTCTCTTCTACCTTATTTTGACTTGGTTGTGGCAGAAATCTATCTGCCTTAGATGCCGATCCATGGGTTTCAACGTCTCCAAAATGAGCGCGGTGGAAATTGCAGTGTCACATCGACGGTTCTAACGCCTACTAATTTTCACACCCCCACCGACACTACCACTACTCGTCACCGCTTTTTTCCGATCTCGAACTTCTCGGAACCGCTCAGTTTCCCTAATAATATACTGGAAACGTTGGGGGTTTTGATAGATTGCAAGAGAGCAGTTGGCGCAACCTAGAATGCTCTTGGGAGTCGAAGAAATCTACAGCCTTGCCCAACGAGGCCATTCGCCCTTTAGACATGATCACAGGCCACAGTGCGTCATGTCTAGAATCATCTCACATGGAGGAGTAGACAACTAGAAGATAGTCTATTCCTGCCTCAGTCTGTTTTAGTGGCACTCTAGGTAGAGAGAAGCATATATGCACAAACAAGACGAGAATGGGAAGGCAGCGGTACAAGGGACAGACAGGTCATGGTCCCTAGATACCAGCAATTTTATCAGCTTTTCCACCAGTTTCTTTCTCCCTGTTCATATTTCGCAAGGGCCAATTTACATACAACCGGTTTTCTTCTTCGACACGCCTTCCCGCGCTGCGACGACGTTCAGCCTAGAGGGAAGGGGAATAATAGGGAAGGCAACCAGCTCGGTGTGTCCATAATGGCCCAACGGTTGACTTGTTTCGTTTTTTTCTCTCTCTGTTTTCGTTCTCTCGGCATTTCATTTACTATTCACGCGACCTGTCTGTCCTCGACGTTTTCCACCCCTTCTTCCTCCTTTCGCCGCGGGCGCCCCTCCCGAAACATTACAGCAGAAGCAGCATTAGCAATGGGCAGAGGAGAGGAGAGAAGAGAAGAGAAGAGTAACCAATACAACACGCGAGTGGCCAGGGCAGGATTGGCGGAATTCGATGGATCGGCGTTTATGCGAGGGGATGGGCAAAAAACTGGATCGCCTAGAGCTACACCTACTATTATTATTGCCTACTACTACTACTACCGTCCTACTACTACTACTAACTACTACCACTACTACTATAGCTACCAACCAGTCGTATACTAGCTACCGCAGTAGGAAACGAAGATTTTTTCCCAACTGGTTTAATTACTGCAAGACTCGAGTGTTCGTAGTTGTTGGCCTGGCCGTGTGAAGTCGTTATAGTGATCGTTGTTGTTACCATTGCCATTGTTGTTATTATCGCCATCACCAGTTATGAGGAATAGGGGAATATGAAGATGCCGAGGAGGCAAGGCAAGGTAAGCTAAACTAAGCTAAGCTGGTCCGGTATGGAGCTGGAGAGGCTAGGTAGCCACATGGTTCCCCTCTACCCCAGCGTGTATGCCGTAGGTATGCTGTATGCTGTATGCTTTATACATACATCCGGTACATCGTACGCAGGTATCGGTATATAGGTACTATACGTCCCAGCTGACGTGGCTACCATGCAGTGGATACCGCCTGTCTGTCTTCTTCTAGTGTAGCCCCAGCCGACCGATTCGTCCCGCGTAGGAGGGGGGGGGGGGAGAGATGGGTAGCGTAGCCTCCTCCTCTTCTTCCCCCCTCCTCGTCACCCACTACCAGATCCGCCTCTAGCACATTTTCTCAGGTAGGTACCTAGGTAGGTAGGTAGGTAGGTAGGTAGTTACCTAATAGGTATGGTATGTTATGTATACCGAGGTAGGCAGTATGGTCCGGCCCAGCCTTGGCCAGGGAATCAATCTGGCTGGCGCTTGGGCGGCAGGACCCGGTGTAGATCCCGATGGTGAAGGGCTTGGTGTCTGGGCTAGCGGATACGTATACATACATATGGTATTTAGAGATGGTGGCTGGTTTATTGATTGGTCATTCGTTTATTTGCTTGCTTGCTTGTTTGTTTTATTCTCTCGAGTCGCGACTGGGCTGGCTGCTTGGTGGATGCGGCGACTCCGATAAGGCCTCGTTCGTTGGATACAGACGTGAGATACCTAATGGGAGGCTACCTAGCACGCTCTCGAATTAAATATAAACATGTATATATATATAATCACGAAGCACGGTTAGGCCATAGGAAATTATGTAAGTCGGACAGGTAGCCTCGTGGTATAGGGAACATAGGAAAATGCATGTATTATCTCGTCAGTCTATTTATGCGAATTCGTAATCATCGTCCAAGTCCTCCCGGATCCATCCCCTCGATCTTCTCTCAGCCCCCTCATGAACATATATCTACCTATCGACCCAGCGGAGCAAGGGAGTTTAGTCACTGGGTCGTTAAGGTCGAACAGGAAGCCTTCGCTGGCTAGATGTGTCTCATCTGACTCCGACGATAATGCAATCATTGAGACAGGTGGGTCGGTAGCCTTGATAGGTAGCCTATGGTAGCCACCCAGGTACCAGCTGGGTAGCCAGGCTCTTGCCAAAGACAAGGAAAAGAATAAAAAAGACAGCATAAATGGGAATGGGGGCCTCGTGAGACTCGTCGTACCGTACCGTCGGTATCCACAAAACCACACCGAATTGCAGACACATTGCGCAAATATACTAGGATCTTCACTTCGTTACCGAATCATAGTGTAGGAGCGGTGACAAACCGGCAACTACAGGATTGGAGAAATATAAGACTTCTCACCGCCTTTCAGAACTCGGGTATCACAGAAAGAGCAGCAAGTCAACAGGATGGAGAGAGGCATTACACTCGATAATAAAAATCATTCGGCTCTTAAGAATTTTTCCTATCCATTTGCTTTGCTAATGATGTGGTTCTTTCTTCTGTCTGGGATCCGTAAATGATGCGAATTCCCCTCCCTTGCTTATGTTGGGGGCCTTGTCGAGAGCCGAAGTGAAATCCCAATGCAAGCAAGTCTTCCGTTGCAACGAGAGGTTCCGCAACAGAGGTTCGGGTTCTCCGCACACATCTCGTGCCCTATTCCGCATTTGCTTCATCAATCCTACTTGCTTTTCTCTATATCGCCTGCTGATGATAGAAACTGCGTCAAAGTTCAAAGAATCCGGCTGAACTTCAATTCGTCCTCGTAGAGCGACTGAATTTGTACATATAACAAACGTGCCGGAGTTAGTCCTCCATCCACGGATGCTTCCTCCAAGTGAAAAAAAAAACGTTGCCGTGAGGTGAAGCCTGCCGATCTCTCATTCATTATCTGCTGCATCGGAATCACGACTAGAGATTTGGCCACGTCTAAGAATCGCGTAAAGGGGTACAGATGGAATGAGAGTAACTGTACGGAGATCCAAGTACTGCCAGTGTGGTTTCCAGCCCTCCACAGCGTACCAGGCCGAGCTGCCAGCTGGGTCTCAGCGCATCACATAACTGCTTTTGCCACACAAACTCGTGAATATAAATCAAACAGGTCAAGCCAACCAACTCCTTTATCTGTACAACCGCGCAATTCTGTGAAAATGCACAAATATGTAGATATGAATCTAATCTCATGCGGAACAGTCAAAGATGACTTCTCAGATCATCTCTGAAGCCATCTGTCAGCATCATTGGAATTTACGGTCGAGGCGACCTCTTCCTTTGAGGGGGTTGACCTACGCGTCCGCGCCTGGCGTTGACCGGTTGCTCTTGCATGTAAGGCATGGCATTTCCATACCCATAGCCTCCCATGTTCACTCCCATGTTGAAACCAGGAGGGGCATAACCGGCAGGAGCCCCAGGCGGCTGGATAGGGCTACCATTTGCCGCGCTCTGGCCACGGTACTGATCCATTGAAGGGTTTGGGTTATTGTAACCTCCAAATCCCGCCTGCATGGGTGGGAAGTAGTTATTCATTGGCGGCGTTCCACGTGGGAGCATGTTCTGCTGATATTGCATCTGCTGGAGATTCACCGGTGCCATTGATCCGTTGGTCTGGTTGTACATCGGTCCCTGGGGACCATATGATGGGAATGCAGACATGCCGGGTTCCACACTCTCGCTTCTAGGTACAGGAAAGCCACCCATATCAAAATTCGACGCTGTACTAGCAGGGTTCAGCGGATTGAGGTATTGGTTGCTATATTGAGAGTTCTGCTGTACGGCGTTGGCATTCGATTGGGCCTGGCGAGATGAGGGTCGTTGTCGTTCGTTTGGCGCGTTATTGCCCACGGAATGGTCGCGTGATCCACCTCCTCCACCGCCGCCGCCAGTTCGAGTAGATAGACCAACCTCGTCCATTAGACGCTTGTAGCCTTGGTTAGGTTGCGCCTTGATGCGAACGAGAACGCTCTTCACGTTCTCTACCACTTGACCTCTGATGCTCTCGTCGAAGAATGGCGTCGTGAGAACCTTGAAGATCAATGTAGCACCACAAGAGTGATCGCTTAGGATAGCCTCTAGGATATGGTCCTTGGGAGTGAAGAAGAGAGCCTTCAGGATGGTGTCCCTTGCCTCTGGTTCGGCCTTTTGATTGATGACCTTGAGAACGGTAAGATATGCAACTTTGTGCGTACAAAGATGGACGAGATAGGGGACAAGCTGAGGAGCTAGTACACTACGTCGCTGAGGAAATGTACACGTGTCCAGGAACCAGGTCAGCAGAAGGGCTCCGTTAGCGTTGGTAGCTAGTTGAACGCTGTGGAGAGCAATGGCAGCGGCGAGCATTCTTTGCTGGTCCTTGGTGGCATGGTGACTTTCGAGACACGCTCGCATAGCCCTAGCACCGTATCGACCTTGGGAAACTTCCCACATCCTGTTAAGCATGGTCTCGAAGATAAAATCATTGAATGGCGCGCCAAACTTGAGGCATCCTTGCAGAACGTAGTTGCCGTATTGATCTAGGAACAATGGAAGAGTGTACGGTCGCAGGTATTGTACAACCAAGGTAAGCTGGTGAGGTGTCTTGCAGACATCGATAATCTTCTGCGCTGCCCAAGTTCCGTTCTTGTGAACGCCAATCTCAGCCATGTGCGGGGCGATCTGGCCTAACATGAGATCTCGAATGTTGTCCGAGCAGTGCTCAAACAACTTTTGGACGACGGTGTTGCCTAGGTAGTCTGAAGACAGCTCCGAAATCTCAGAAAGCATCTCAGTGGCAATGTGCTCTATCTCCCCCTGAGATAAGCTCTGGTTGTCAATCCGCTTTCGGATATCCCTCAGCTTTGGTGCATCATGGACCCGAGTGTGCGTGGGCTCTCGGATTGGAGGTATCTCATCGACAAATGCATTATATTGGATAGCTTGCTGGAGGCTATGGGAAATACGGTAGGTATCCTCATCGTTAGCACCAAAAGACTTGACGATTTGAAGGATATCTCCTGTCATATCGCGTAAAGGGGGGATGACCGGTGCTGCATTGGTTGTGTTCGAGGCGGCTGCCGCATTGTCGCCCGTAGAAGCAGCAGTGCCGGGGGTAGTTCCGTCTTGGCTCTTCGCGAACGGATCAGGGCTGGGACTTGGGAACACCCCATCGTGGCCAGGAGTGTTCGACGCGGAAGGTGGCTTGGCGAAGTTGATTCGAATGGGGCCAGCTCCAGGGAAGATCTCCTTGCCGTTCATGCTAGCTTTTGCCGAAATAGCACTGTCGGCTCTTTCAAAGTTTACAAAGCCACAGTTCTTGTGCGTCAACACCCTTGCAGACAAAATTGGGCCGTACGCTTTGAACATTTCGGTCAAGGTTGACGTGGTTGTTGAGGTTGGGATGCTGCCAAGCCACAAGGCACTCGTGGGACCCTCAAGACCAGCTTCTTCTGCCGTCAACAGACCATTGTTCCGACTGTTTGATCTACCCAGATTCATCGCCGCCACGGCCGTGGGAAGGTCGTCAAATTCTTTTTCCTCGGGCAATCGAATTTCGGCAGCGGAAATCGAGCTATCAAGGCGCGAGGGGGTAGGATAGTAGTTACGCATCAACCTTGAACCTGCTCCTTGCAGCTCTAACACACCTGCTGTTCGTGCACGTGGCCTAGTGGACGATGCCTGGGAAGCAAAAGCCTGGAGTCCCTGAACCGCCAAGTTATGACTGTGAATAGCAGCATTAGTAGCGGCCAATTGATCCTGGAGATGCGCAGCATATTGGCTCTCGAGTGCCATGTCTTCATCGTAATCATCCTCCTCGTCTGCGTACTTGTCCTTGTTGTTGACCGAATAGGAACGGAATCGGTTGGCTTGCTTGGTGAAATCAGCAAGACCAGGCAGGTAAGGCGTGGCCAACTGGGCGCGAGCTGGCTGCGGAGTCTCGGCTAGACCTAGATAATCAAGAGTTCTCATATGAACGTCGTTGTCTCCAGGTCCTTCCTTAGAAAACGCAGACTGGGCTGGCGAGCTTGGTCCATTCGATCCAATGCTTGCTATACTCGCAAGAGTATTACCCCTGTCACGGCCGGTCGGATTCCATGTACTAAAGACTGAAGGGCCAAACGGCGAGCTGCTGCCAGGTCCGTGTGAGAAGGGACTACGCTGTGGCATAGAACCAGCTCGGAGTCGCGATAAAAGGTTCGAGGAACGAGCAGACTCTGGCGGATCATTCAGGCCCGGAGATGGTGATTTGAACGGGCTCTGGGACGGCGTCGGTCGAGTGGATTGGGAAGAAATTGTAGGGATATTTAGAAGACCATTTCCTATGCCACCAGCAGGAAATCGAGATGGGACAGTGCCGGCTCGCGCACGTCGCGTGGAGGGTAAATTGTCGGAGGTAGGAAGTTGGGCAAAGTCGGGAAACCCGTCGGTTGGCGACTCAGGGATGTTTTCTCGTAAAGGTGTCGAGTTACCGCTAGTTGGCGGGCCACCCCAAGGGTTACCTGACAAGCCAGGAACACCTTCTTGGGCTTGAATTTCCCTCGCTCTAGATTTGGTCAGTTAGACACGTATGCCAGATACGAAAGATTTAGGGTAAATCTAGAAGGTAATCCAGAAGGTCTAAGATGTCAATGAAACTTACCTCTTGGAGAAGAGCCTACTCGAACCGGCAGTCTCGTGCGATGGAGAGCCAGCCCCGGAACGCGAGGTGCCTGTCATCTTGCCAGGTGGGTTCAAGACACCAGACATGCCGAATGGAGATCTGAGGGAAGATGCGCCGGGCGAGTCGATGGGAGGGAAGTTAGTGGTTGGAGAAGTAGAACGACCGTTGGCTGTCTTAGGAGGATAGCCAATAGTCAAATGTTCCGATCTAGAAGTTGACATTATCGATTATTCATCCGACCCTCATCAGGAGAAGCAAGAATAAATGCTCTCCACGGATGGTACTAAAGGGCAGTTTATACTTCGTATAGTAGTAAATAGGTAACGAAGTCGAAATAATTCGGAATGACGTGGCGTCAAGTCAAAGCCGGGCGGGCGACTTATTTTCTTGCTTCTTGTCGTATACGTGTAGTAGTTTTTAGACGACCAAAGCGACGGGGTTTAACCAGCCACACCAGCGACGGCTAGACGTGCTCGGTAGATTAAATAGTCGCACACGAGGCCGTAGGAGAATAGTATCCTAAAGGAATAAGTGAAATGTCGAAGGTAGTAATCCCACAAGTGGACAGTATCTAATGCGGCAGCTTGGGGTTATTACAATTGAGGCAATCCGACCGAGCTAGGTCGAAGCGGCGTTGTTTTGGATAGAATATTGAAATAAAGGTTTCGAAGGCAGAAAAAATACAAGGAATGTAATAATAGTATTCCGAGGACAGTGTCCGAGTCGAATTGGGACTGAGATAACGAATTCTGACGAAGGACAGGATGAGTTTTTTTTTTTTTTAATTAGCCTTCCCTATTCTTTTTTTTTTTCCTTCCTAGAAGAAACCCCCCGTTGAAGAATTCGGTGGGAAGGGAAAGGAGAAAAAAAAAGAATGGCCTGTCGGGACGGAAAACAAGTTGACCAAACAGATCAGTATCAATATACAGGCTCCATTAAAGATCTACGTATGATCTAGAGGCGGGGGGAATATGAAGGAGACTCGAGCCTGGAGAAGGGCATAAAAAAAAATAAGGGAAGAGGGAGGAAGGTTAGAGAGACTAGAAGAACTAAACTAGGTAGACAGTGATTCTCAGGAGGTTCTTCAAAGAACGAATGATGGATTGGTTAACCAGAATGGATGGATGGCAGATGGTGGATTTGGATCAGGGTTGTCTGGGCTGGGTGTGCGTCTGGTGTCTGAGTGTTCCTGGGCTGGGTGTGTGCGAAAAAGTTGAAGTGCAGCAGGGAATAGGTGGAAGGTACTAGGTATGGCAGGTATGGGTACCTACTATGGGTTTTAGTGGGGGCCGATGGTTTTTCTCTGTGTACCTCCAAAACCTACCTACCTACATATGCTAGGTAGGTACCTTTCTACTCCCGGTTTGACCCAGTTTGACCAGTTTGACCAGTTCGGGTTACGAGTACCAACCTCAGAAAGTATGTATCCTTTGTATCCTACTAAATGTACCTACATACCTACCTACCTCTTGTATGTATGTACCTTTTTTATGTATTATAGTACTATGCTTATACCCCTCTTGGCATTCTTCACTAAAGATCTTTACTAGATTCATCCCATATGGATACCGTAAATAACATAACCGGTACCTGTAGTATCCAAGTAAAGCACCAAGAGTTCAAAGGCACATGCACACATATGGATGTGGACTTTGAAACAACAAGATCGTCCTGATCAACTAAAAGCCCTCTCTTTTTTTTTTTCCCTTTACTCCAAGGCTCTTAGTCATTTTTACTCTTCATACATACTTAGGTCCTACATACCTACCTACTCTTGTCCACTTTTATAAGATATTAAATACCTACCTCTAATAAATATAGATAAATAAGTACATTACCTATAAATGAAAAAAGAAACGAAAACCCCTTAGCTTTTCGTTTCTTCCATACCTTAAAAAAAGGAATGCTATAATATACGAGTATATTCATATTATATATTGGCTATTCTTGGTTAAACAAGCTACCTACTTGAGCAGCTAGGATTAATTGAGTTGCTTCATCAGGCGCTTCCACCTGTCCCTTTCTTCGGTTTTTTCCTTCTCGAAACAGGGGTCGCCGACGCATGATTGGTGAGAAGCAAGCTGTGGAAAATTTCAATAACCAGACAGCCCAGACCAGACCACTTTCCGTACAAGCGTCGACGATGATTTGGTATTCTATAGGAGAGGGAAGAAAAATATGTGTCCTGTCCTGTCCTGTCCCTATCCAAAGCATGTCGGAAGAGGCGTGGCAGTGCCCCGGCGTTGACCAAGTAGACGAGAATGACGACATCTCACCCAGAGCTACCCTAGGGCCTATCCAACTATCGTATCGGAATCCATCTGCCCAACAAGACCTTGGATCCGATTCTCGCTACGGGTCATACGGTTATGCTCCTCTTTGGCATCCGGCTTTTTAAAATCTTTTTATATTTTTATCTACGCTTCTCCCCACATTGTATCTATCCAGTCCGGTCCAATCCAGTCCAATCCAGTCCGTCTTCCTCGTTCCATAAGCCGCTTAAGTCATGTCCTCCTCCTATTACAGAAGGCAACACGGGTTACCTACCTCCTTAGGTACCTGGTATCCCTAAGCCTTCAGCACGCCCGCCGCATCACACGAAACGTGATACGGACACCCGACCATGTACTGGTTCAACGTAGTATACAGGCCAGGCCGTACTTGAAGCTCGAAATGGCAAGGTCAACCTAACATACCTAGATATTGTTCAAAATCTGCTTGAAACTAGCAGGCCGTCGCCGTATGAAGGCTCAAAGCGGGACAAACTCATCTGGTGTCTTTCCTTTTCCGGAAGGAGATTTGTGACACTCCCTGACGTTACATAGGACAGGAAGCGTCAGATAGATGAAGGGGGCCGCCCTTTTGAATATGAGCCTCTTTAGACATGCGACAGACAGCTACAAACAACAAACCTAGGTAGGTAGATATATTCTACATCTTACATCTTCATCTTTATCTGCCTACATATACAAGATATGACCTAGGTAGGTAGCCAGGTAGTCAGGTAGTTAAAGCAACGTAGCAATACTACCTTGGAACTCAATCCCCTGGCAAAGTTTGCTCGACTACCTCCTAGCAACATTGAAGTTTATGCAGGCTGAATTTCATCACGAGGCAGACGAGCACGCACAAGGTTTAATTCCGCGCTGCCTACTTTCTTATAGGCCGACGACTATACTTTGATACTACCTAGTTACCTAAGTATGTAGGATACTATGTAGGTTTGGCTCAGCTATGAAGTTATCGTAAGTCAATCGCAACCTTAGTCGATCCTCGAATTCAGGGGTAATATCTTAGCTAGCAGCCTAGTATGTATGTCTTAAATACATACATCATCATTACAAGGACTACTCAAGGGCTATCTAACGTTTGCAATACATACTAGGTACCTACACCTACCTAGGTAGCTGGCTACTATGCAGCTACTAGGTATGTAGGTAGGTAGCCATGGAGGTAATCAAATCGACCTGTCGAATGTCTAAACCTTGTCGACAGCTGCAGAGTGATACCTAGGTATTTTCATCTTTCCCCAGAGCTTTACATAATCCTTTCAGGGTTTTAATAGAAGACGACATGCTCTCGAACCCCGTGCCCCGGTCTCACTAATTGTCTAAGATACCTACCATGCCGCATCGTGGCTTGCGAACCAGATACATACCCAGGTAGGTACGTACCTAGGCTGCTAGGTACATAAGCAGGTAGGCAGGCACATAGGCAATCCTCACTACCGCTTTAAGGATGCGCAGCTATAATTTCATGCCGGGTCTTCACTGGGAACCGAAGCACCAATCACCGGCCCGGAACGGGGTCGGAGGGGGGATCTGTCTATAAAATATGAAACGGCGCTCCAAGCTGCCCTCCAAGCTGCCCTCCAATCCAACTCCAATCCTCACGATACTCGATTGGGCCAACGGCAAGCCACCCCTGCAGCTTAAATAACCCGACGCGAAACCCTCGAGACCGCATTGGACGAATATGTCTTTCCACGTAAACTGTACCACCGAGCGGTTTTTTTCTTCTTTCTTTCTCTCCCTCCCTCTCTCTTCCCGTCTAAAGAACATGAGAGAAGTCAGGAGAGGTATATGCTCCAAAGAGGCTGATAAGTGTGCCGACCTTAGATGTAAACCATCAAGATTGTCGTAATCTCCTCTCCTTGCCGAGCCATTTCCACGCAGGCACTGACGCTAGCCTCGCCGTGAAGTGAGGTCCATATGTTTCAGGACCAGAAACGCGATTGTTTGTTTTAAACCGCCCATAGCTACCTAGCTAGGTAAGTTAGGTAGCGTAAATCCCATCATCTGTCAACCTATCTATGTTACTATTATGTAGTAGACGTATGTAGGTACGACCCGACGACTAGTATATTCGCCCCCCGATGTCAGTTCTATAATTAACCATACGGGTTCATCGCCTTAGCGGCAAGACTTGCCTATCCTTTTCTTACCTAGGTAGGTATGCAGAACATAGGTACACCAAAGGCTTGTTTCCATTTCAGTCTCTCGTTCTCCAGTTTCGCCTCTTCCCTGTCATTCAGCTACGCCTTGCCATAAAAAAAAAAGAAAAAAAGGAAAAAAAAGAAACCCAGAAAACATGGTTATCTGACTCCCTGCTGATCGACGCTGCATGATGCCATCTCTTCAAGCTTCTATTTTTGTTTCGCGCCAACACACCTGCCTGGGTCAGGGAATTTCATATTCTCCTTTTGTTCACGTGTACAGAAAGATGCTCAGAAAAATCTCTTAATAACAATGGAGATGCAAATCCAGACAGGCTATAATACTCTGCCCTAATATCCATAGATATCCCATAATATATCAACAGCAGTCTCAGAATAAGTAAAGTGGATGCCGAATACATAGGTAGCTATTAAAGCGGCCCCAACATGTTGGGACGATACATCCTCTCAGGCTAGGATTTGTCATCCGATCAGACTTCCAGAAAACACAGTGAGTCGTCATATATTACGACATCCTTCCGGCACATCCCTCAGTCACCAACCGCCATATGTACATAGACCAGGTAGGCATACATACAACAGCCATTGAGCCACGACAGCCCATCCAAATAGCGCACATTGACGAGCATGATGCCGCCCGGATTAGGCGGACCCTTGGTAGATGGCAGATATGTGGCGTTTTGATCACATTTCCTTTAATTAACTTCCTACGTATCAATTTGCGAGTATAGTTCCGTCTAACGTGACTTGTCTCTTGCCTTGAGGTCCCATGCCTAGGATTCTACTTAAAGCAAGGTGTTCCCCTAACAAATGCAAACCCACCTATTTCTCTCGTGGTGCTTACTTTTAGGATGACAGATATTGGTGTGTAAAAAGATAAAATGATAAAAACGCAGGGTTCTCTCTCTTTACGCGCACACACATTACACATTATATATAAAGGTAGTGTTTTTCATGTTATAAACAGCAGAACTGAGCGGTTGTCCTTGCCATTTTATATACCTAGGTAGGGGTCATGGTAGTTTTTGTTAATATGGATCTAAACATCACTGCTAGAGAAAGGTCGCGTTATACATTTGGGATGCCGCCTGAAAAAAATGGATAGTTTCAACAATTTATACCTATTTAACAGAGTTTAAACTCAACTAAACCTCTAGACGTCTACTTCAATTGCTAGGGTTGGGATATGATGCTCGTAAGGCCAGTTCGAGCGCCGGGGTGAGTTGCAAATACCGCCACGACAACCAGAAGGGAGTATCCAAAGTCTACAGCCAAATATGAGTTTGCATCTTAGCAATATACCCACGAATAATCCAACTGAACTACCTTGGTATGTAATATCCATACCTACCTAGGTACCTAGTAAACTTCGAACATCAACCCCAAGCCAAAGCATAGGAGAAATGGGTATCAATTTCTCTAGCATACGAACGCTCTCCTTGGAGACAAACAATACCTAATCCTATCTGATATACAACGTCACCCTGCCGACAGCATACATATCATAATAAAAATGAGCTTATCACCAATACCGACCCCGGCCCGGCCCTTTCATACATCACATCACACTGCACCACACCGCATCATAGGGCCCATTCGCCCTTATCGTCCTCCGTCGTAATGAAGGGTTCGTCGATCCGCTTGATAGCGTAGTCGCTGCACAGTATACTATACGCGCACAGTTCGTTAGCCTTGTCGTCCTATCCCCTCTAGCATAAAAACAGTAGTGAAATTCGCAGACTTACCACGCAGAAGCCACCAGCGCGTCCAGCTCCGCGACCATGGCGTCCTTCCTTGCACCGTTGACGAGGCCCTTGCTGATCTGCACCTGGCATTCCTTGATGCGCCTGCTCTTACCGACGCCGGCCTGCTCCAGCACCTTCCTGCCCAGACAGTCTGAGTGGAACGCGTGCTGGCACGGGAACACGAAGAACTGTCTGCTGAGGAGTGGGAGCGCGCAAACATAGCATTTCTCCCCGGGCTCTACGATGGCGTAGCGATGGTCGAGGCCCGCGATGTCGACCTTGATATTGGCCGCCGTCTGCGAGCTCTCGTCCATCTCTTTCTTCAGGCTGTCGATGTTGCGCGAGTAGTCCTCGAGCGCGTCGCATATCTCGTCCTTGAAGTCGTCTATCACGACAAAGTCTGGGAAGAAGGGGATCATGTCCTCGATCTTGAGGAGGTCGCAGCGCTTCAGGAATTCGATAGCTGTCTTGATGCCATTAGACTGCGAGATGACCTTACGGGCTACCGCGAGCCATAGTTTCTTCCGGAGGGCGGGGTTGGACATTGGCCGATCTGCGATGATGGAGGCGTATTCGATTTCGTTGTGGGAGAGGGCAAGGTCTACAGCTTGGACGTATTGCCCCATGTTCGTGTAAATGTGTACACATGAGAGCGTTCGCTTGTGCTGGATACAGAGACGAAGTGCAAAATCAGGGTCGAAGTTGGGCTCTTCGCCTTGAGATTCGAGATACGCAAGAAGCCCCGACTCGTCTTTAGACCTGTGTGATGCGTATATAGAGACAAGGGTGTTGTGAACAGCCGCGTCCGTAGAGTGAAGTTGATTAATGACAAATTGTAGGTATCGGACTGCTTGGTTCTGGAGGAGCGTCCCACTGAAGGTCCTATTATAATCAAGAAGAGCCGGTATGATTTTACGCGGCTTGAGCTTAGGGTGTCGCATCAAGATCTCAACTAACTCGTGCCCGACGTGTGTCATCAATACGGTGCTGTACCGATAGAAGACCTCCGGATCTGTCTGCTTCTTGAGCACATTCAGAGTCTCCGTCCACCGTTCTCTTTGTACCCAGTATGAGAGGACGTAGTTGTAGTCGTTTATAGCGTTGGCGAAGAACAGGAGCTCATCTTCCCGAGCGTGGCTACTAATAACATCGTAAGTTGATTTACGGTCGAGGTCAGATTTATGCTTATTGACGAAATCATGGAATTCATTTCGAACGGTATCCAGCTGATGTCGTGACTGTTTCCGATTCTCATTTTCGACCGACTCTGTTTCCATTGTAATGGAATCCTCAAGGGAATTGAGTTTCGCCATGAATATTTCGACTAGCCACGTCGCTATCATCATCCTCTGCATAGTAGATGACTTCTTATATGACGTGAGTTTCGTGATAAGGTACTTTCGTAGGGCATCGTTTTGGCCGTGGTCAATAAAAGTAAGCGCAACGTCTTCGAATGGCTTACTGCTTTTGCCATATACGCCAGCCGCTTCAACGAATAACCCTTTCTCGACGAGGTAGTCCCCAGATGCCGTCGAAACCGCGTCCTTCTGCGCCGAGGTATGAGCATATTGCATGGCCATATCAAACTGCTGCCTTTGTAGCATGATTCTCCATATATCTCGATCCTCATCTCTAACAACAATCTCGAATATCTCCTGGGTAGTGAACAGCCAAAATGTATTTTTTTGCTGGTCGACGTAGAGACCTAAGGCTTTCTGTCCTTGGTCTAAAATTGTTTGGTCGTATACAACTGACCCCGTTAATCGATTTATCGCGACAACGCGGCCGCCGACTAAACTAATAATATGCCACTGCGTTAATGCGATTGCATCGATGGATTCTGACGGGGTCTTCCTTCGTCCCGAGGACTCTGTTGAGACTGCTTGAGACTTTGATACAAGCTTGGATTCTCCAAACACCTTATTTCCCAGCTCATTGTTCATTGGGGATGTCAGGAGCTTTCCATGATATACGCCGTGTGAAGAAAGCCAGGCGAAAGCTCGGTCTGGAATTATATCTTCATAAGCATTTGTATCTGGGGAATCTGGTGAGATAGCGAGCATAGAAGGTGCAGCAGCTGATCCCCGCGAAATCTCGTGTATAATTGGCTGTTCCGAATCGAATAGTCTCGTGTAGATGGAACCGCTTCCTTCGTGACCACTTCGCCCAACTTTTCCCGAAAGGTGAAATAGACGGCTCTGGGTGCTGATAACTACTCTCCTCACATCAACCTGTCCGCCCATATTATCAACCCACACTCCCGTGATCGGACCATCTGGGAGCTTATTCAACGCTTTCAAGTATTTCTCCTCCTTTCTATAGAACTCGGTCGATGTTTCAATAAACGTCTCATATATATTTCCATCTGAAGCGCCTATCAGGATCTCTCGTGTTGTAGCCGTGGGAAGCGACGGATTCCAGGCCACAGACTCGACTGGGACACCGCGTAATCGACTCAGAGGTCGCGGTTGGCGCGACTGTGTATGTAGGTAGTAATTCTCGCCGAGAGTGGTACATATAAGCAGATGGGAGGCCGTTGGGTCGAGAAACATGCGCCGGATGGTGCCTACTTCGGAAATCCGCTTAGGAAGGTCGATATCTATAGGCGGTCTTTGTTAATGTCGGCCTAGAGATTGTAGTCGGTTAAGGGTGAAGAAGAGGCACTACGGAGCTTACCATCTATGTCTTCTGGTCGATTGAGGTCAATTCGTAATATTCGGCCATTAGACAAGGCTAGGACAAGCACATTGTTGGCGACTTGGGCTGCAACGAAGTCGGCAGCAATGGAGAATTGGAGCTGTACCGGCTCAACATCGAAGATGGGTAAAGCCCCATCAGTAAGAACGTGGACGCCGTTCGTGGCGACAAAGCCGTTCGTTGCATCTGGCGCCATCTGGAAGTCTACCTGGTCATGTTGGAATGGTCAATTCGCGACTGGTCGCAAAGTCGGTTGTAAGATGTCGTCGTCGTCGTTTAGGTAGTAGAGACGATATTAGGTATTTGGTGATGAGTTTAGAGCTCGGTCCGGTCTGTCGACAAGAGCTAGGTACATCCGGTGGGTACCTAAACTTAGTTATACACTATTGACATAGAAAGTATAGGAAGTGGGGTATGCTATGCAAATAATGCAGCCGTAGAGGTACCTACATAGTACATATGGCAAGTCCGATAGTACCCGACTGAGACTGACATCATTCATCAAAGCTTGTTGAATACAGTTTAAACATTCGAAGCTTCGTACCTAAGTAAAGCTCAAACCAAACAACTACATTCAGAGTATGATTTATAATTTGATTTCAATTATATGATAAATCCATAATAATCCTAAAGAGCTTGCCGCCTATATGCTATTTGCTATGCTATAATGCAACAGATCTCAATCGTGGATATGAATACGCTATGCACAGATAACCTCGCTCTGACCCAGTCTCCTCATACTATAATATCTTACTATATCCTAGCATTTGGATATATTCCTCTCTCCAACACTATAATTATATAATAAAGTAATAAAAAACAAAAACAAGTGCCCCTTGGGGCTAAAAGGCGGGTTGAGGCGAGGTTACTTAACCCATATTGCCCCATACCTTCATAGATATGGAAGATGGTAACAAGGCCCAACTCGTTCTGGTCATTCGTCGAGGCATGAATATCGTGAGTATTCCGCATTACAGTAGCTCTTTTGGTTCTAGGTTGTATCATCATCTGGTCGGTATCGGAAATGGAAGCTGAGCATCTGCCGACTCGCCGCGACGAGATTTGCTGTTTTATATCAGAATATCGACCATCATCTGCTCCGTGGGGTTTCCGTACACAACGCGCTAACTCTGCTGCTTAGAACAGCTTATACGATTCTCGTTGGTCACTCCTGGATGACCACCGTCAGGTGTTTGATCATTCCGTAATATGTGCTAGACCGTCGTCACTCCGTTGACTCAGTACCTGACGGTGTCTTAGTGTCAGCCGGATGTTTCTGTTCCGGGCTGGAGCCAACCGATTTACTCTGTGCAGCGCTTCTTGGCTCTTCAGACGGTAAGGAAAGATATCCGCTTTCTCCATCTGCTGGATTGCTCTCGTCTGCATCGTTTTCGTCCAGCATCTCGACCAGCTTCTGCTGCATCAACTGGCTAGGTTCACGAGATGGTCCCCTCGACCAACGACTGAGTGGACCTGGTTTCCTCCCTTTCAATACCCTAACCTTGATGACAAAACCCCTTGATCTCTTAGGATTGAGTGCCATCGTCATTAGCTCCTGGCCGATCATGTCGCAAGCTAGACGGACCTCCTCCGGGGCCCACCCTTTGTATTTGGTCAGAAGCCTCAAACATATCGACTCGACCCCGTTTAACATGGCGAGAAGCCAAAACTTCCCAGTTGAGCCATCTTCTGTCCTTAGAGGAATAGCGTGCTCGGTCAGTTGGACATCAACATAGCCCGCATTAACCAGAAACCTAGGTTCTAGATGAGATACTCCATGCGGCCTCCCATGCAAAATAGAAGCTTCGGTGAGATCGTCTGCCACCTTGCGTACCATTGAGCCGTTTTCGAAGAGTGAGTGAAAATTCGTCATCCCTTTCTGGTCATCGAAGTCCAACAACTCGATCCACCCACCCGGTTTAATACAGTCGAAGGCGGATCTGTATATATATTGCCAATCAGAAAACGATCCTGACATGTCTCGTAGATGTACTAAATCATAGTGGTTCAGCGGTCGCTCCCATTCTACCTCGGCATCATCAATCTCCCAGTAAACATTCTGAGGAGCACGGCGTTCAAATATGTTGGCGATATCAGTTCCGGTTACTTCGCAATCAGGATAGAGCTCGGCCATATCTATGGCCCATTCACCGACGCCAGTGCCAATATCCAGGATATGTGTTGGCGTTTCTAAAGGAACACTTGTTAATTCACCGTCGAATGTCTTTAGGTAA
The DNA here is from genome assembly GCA_902806575.1 of Jackrogersella multiformis. Taxonomy (NCBI): domain Eukaryota; kingdom Fungi; phylum Ascomycota; class Sordariomycetes; order Xylariales; family Hypoxylaceae; genus Jackrogersella; species Jackrogersella multiformis. The sequence goes on along the minus strand of CADCXD010000002.1, from coordinate 970,595 downwards.
ACCTGGTTAATTAACTGCAACCGGACCTGCTCGTCGTCATCGTTTGGCATATGATATGATCCGCAATACCGTCGACCATGTTCTATAACGTAGTTGAGATCCAGTTCGTTGATGGATCGCGTCGAGTCTCTATTCGGCATTAGTATGATCCGTCGCATTACTAACAATCTCAATGTGAGCTTACAAGGTGGTGTCTTCTTCTAGTGTATCGTCATCTTCGAATGGCTCCTCTACCCGATATGCCATGGAAGGAACCGGATAATGACTCGGGGAATAGACGGAGGCGGCGTCCAAGTTGCTCGTCGTTATCTCATCATTCCGCTCTACTATGCGACCCTCCGGTTCCAGGCCACTTGCCGTCCACGCACTCAAATAGTCGCTTGAGAAATCCTCGGTAGAGATGTCGCCATCTAGTTCTGGTACAGGAAGTTCGGAGATGCCTACACTACGGCCATAATCGGTACTTTGTGGACCGACAGACGAGTCAGTCACGCTAGTCGCCTGCGACGGCATGATTTCAGATGGCGCATCCGATAGCCCAGCCAGTCCTCTTCCTTTTTTCCCTTTTCCTTTTTTTCCTCTTTTTCTCTTCATCACAGTTACATTAGAGGGTTATTAGTCGTGGATGCGGTATTAGTCAGACAGTTTCTCCTCGGTCCTCTGGCCAATGTCATAGCCTTCCAGCAACTCGGAAATTCGAACGGCTCGGCTACCTCGTCTATTTCGGTCCCGGGGGGCTTGCGCAAGTCGCTTTCGATATTATCCAGTAGGTAGACTATATTTTTCTCTGTTGATAATCATAGATAATCAAATGACGAATCCATTAGCGAGCGGGCGGTGATCACGGAGCGCCTTTAGTTTGTGAGGCTAGGTGTCTAGACGATCGAGAAGTTTATATTTTAGCTCCGCGGAGATTATACACAAATAGATATGGGTAAGTATAGGAATAGGGATGGAGTCACTACGAATTTCATATAATTAGGTAGTGTTAGTGTAACAGAATGAGCGACTGGAATGTTTTACAAGCTGGGGAAAATGGGCCACGAGGAAAGCGGAGGACGGTGAATGGAAGGAGTAAGATAACTATTGGCTACCGAATTTGATCATCAGCTACCTTAAACTTTCAAGGTTCTGTAAAATGGTAAACGACGGTTTGGGGGTGGTGAGAGTTGGGTGCGACGTTCGAGTCCTATTCCATCCAATGAGTGGTCTCCTCTAACACTTAGGTACTGCAACGTGGAGTCAAAAACAGGGTACACCCTTCCCCATGCAACCCCCATGCCAGCGGGAGTTCCCCTATTCACTTACCTATTTAATCTGGACGGGTAGTACTAGGTAGTACATACACTACTACACCACATGTACCTAGGCATTGCGCATAGGCACCCCAGTTAGGGATGTATTATATGCAGCCTTTCAACTTCGGCTACAACTTTGAAAATATTTCATACTACCTATGCAGAACGCCTTAAAAAGCGAGTGATTAGCATTGGCTCAACGTTGGTAATATGTGAGACCCAAGGGCCTAGGTACTTAAGCATTCTTATTTTATTGGACCCAACTAGATGGAAAATCCCGTCTTCTAGCCGTTCCTAGGTACCGTCATGAAGGATACCTTTCTTTAAGCTACTAGCTTACTACTTACCTAGGTACATATCTACACTAGAGAGGTATGCTTCGCTTTAAAATCGTAACTGATAAGGTCGTATTTTTCAATATATTTGATATTAATAGACCATACTATAAGGAGTATTTGATTCCTTGACTCAGCTCAAGAAGAAGTCGAATGGTTGGACCCATATAGTACTAGCAGTAGCTAGTACATGTTCTCGCAAATTTGTAAATTCGAGTAAAATAATGAAAAAAGAAAAGAAATTTTTCGTCCTCCTCGTCCGATCTATTCCTCTTCTAATAAGCGATAGATGCGCTGCTACGCTCCAGGAACATTAGGACACTCTGCGCATGATTTCATTGGGACTCTACTGAACCGAAACCCCGGTCACGGCTACAGAAGCTAGGATCGACACGCCGGCTCGGAGGGTTAAAGTATGCATGACGCCCGGAAGAGCTGAATAATTCCGAGTAGGGGAAAGTTCTATAAGATGTGATGTTAAGATGGATATTGTCGTTAGGGTTTAGGTATAATGTATTCTCAAAGCCTTGACCGACACTTTTATTAGACCTGCACATTTATAATCGCTGCAGTCTGCTTAATATAATGCAAGCTTGTTCGAAAATGTTCATATCTCTAGGGCTATTCAGAGTCTACCAGTCACATCGATAACGCCCTAGCATTCGGCTATTAGAATAACGAATAGCAATGAGAATCCTGTATTATCGCTTGCATCCTCCATGGTATCTATATCGTAATGAGACGATGCTCTCTATCCCCCTAAAATTCGATATTCGTCCTGCAAATAAGCCCTAACTCCAGCAATGCATTCATTCCTCGGGATAGTGTCAGGGGCAGATTACGTAAGCGAGGGTCATTGACCCCTACGTAGATGTGGACACCAGCTCTACGGCCATTAGCTAGGCGACTTTCGCTTCTTCGGCCGTTGAGGCTCATCGCATATTTCCTCTTTATCAGACACTACCTCAGCCTCGACGACAATCGGGAAAGGGCTGAGGACTTTGCTAATGTCTCCCCACCACTCTTCGCCGAAGCGCTTATACCAATCAACGGTGGTTCTCAAGCCGTCAATGAAAGAAGTCTTCTGGTTCCAGCCGAGGCGTCGGAGTTTGGTGGCGTCAATGGCGTATCGATGATCGTTGAACGGCCTATCATGTGTATATTTCACCCATTTGTTGAAGTCCTCTTGAGTCTCATGGGGGATGTCCATCTCCTTTAGTAGCATCCTACACAGCTGGATGTTCGAGATCTCATCATGAGATCCCACATTGTAGACTTGGCCGAGACTACCTTTATGCAGAATCGTATCAAACGCGTCGGCTGCATCGCCAGCATATAAATATCTTCGGGTGGGGCTCCCATCTCCGTGGAGCACCGTTGGCCTCTGACGATTCAGGAGGCAGGTAAATTTTGGAATGATCTCTATTTTGAGGTTAACAAGGTGCGCAATCGTCATGAAGAGTCAAGGTCTGTCGCCTACTCTCGGGAAATTGATGTGGCCCGTAAACATTGTTGCTCCTGACAATAATAACTGGGAGCTTGAAGCTCTTCATGTAAGAGTGTACGAGCATTTCAGCCGCAGCCTTGCTAGCAGCGTAAGGATTAGTTGGAGACAGAATGCTCGTTTCAAGTAAGTCGTCGTCATCGTCCTTCACCTCACCGTACACTTCATCAGTAGATATATGGATAAAGCGCTTGATCCTGATCTTCTTCGCACTTTCTAGCATGACGTGGGTGCCATATACGTTTGTGTGGGTAAACCCATAGGAATTCCCAAAGCTCAAGTCGACATGCGACTGCGCTGCGAAATGGAAGATAGTGTCTATGTTATAGCGCTCCATACAGTCGAGCACTTCGGAAGGGTTGGTGATGTCGCCATGATAGAAGGTGAAATTTCGTTTATCATTAAGCATACGAGTGTTATTCAACGAGGAGCAATAGTCCAATTTGTCAAAGGACACGATGTTGTAGGCTTGTGGATAAGTCAATGTGAGATGACGAACGAGCCAACATGCGCTTCAGGTATTCGTTAGCTGCAGAGCCGAACCATGACCATGAGACTTGCGAAACAACAACAACAACCTATATGTATAAAATAGAAACTCACATGAAGCCAGCACCGCCCGTGATCATGATGTTTTTGACATCTGGTAGAGATTCGAACTTAGTAGATCCAGTCAAGATAGGAGCTTGTTTCCATATCCCGTAATCCTCGAAGAATCTGGGCTTTGTGAGTTTAGTGGTTGCGGCTACATACTCAAAGGTGGTAAGTCATATCGGTCGACTTCGGTGACGTTGCGGGCGAACACTTACAATGCACCCCATTGGTGCCTCTCAGATGTGGCGCCGTCATAGTGCGCTGGTGGGGGATCTCGGTATTTCGCTGATGGCTCTACCCGGAGCGTGGAAGAAGATATAGATGTCGTTTCAAGTTCATTAAGTAAAGAAATAGTCGAAGGTGCATTTGTGATATAAATTATCAGGAGAAATGATGTGTAACGAGGTCCATTATTTTCTTCGCCATGCACAAGAACGGTGGAGGGTGGACAGATGTCCAGATGCAGATCTGGAGATCAGCCTGTTGCAAGTCGCAACTCAACACAAGACAATCTCTGATTTGTCCGACACTAAATTACAAGATAGAGAGAGACTGCGGACGAAGGAGTGTTAGGATGAAAATGACCAGATTATGTCTTATAACAAATTTGCGATTCAGCTATTCAGCTATTCAGCGATTCATGAATGTGTAGAGGTATATGTGAGATTTCATAGTAGCAAGTATGCGGGTTCGTTCGGCTGAAAATGCGCTTGCGCTCCGGCTAAGAATTGGTGTCAGGTACTAAACTTTGTATATTCGACAGAAGGAGGAATGACCTTGGAACCTCAGGACTAGCACATGCCTGTGTAACGATCGAAGCCGCTAGGAAGAACAAAAAGAAGGGAAAAAAACCCGACTACCTAAAAGCTTAGGTAATTGCCACGAGCAGATTCTTTAAAGTTTTAAACAGGTTTTATATCTTAACAGTAGATTAATCACGATGGAACCAATGATAGCAGGCGTCTTTAACAATTAAAATAATGTATCAATGCTGTTAATATTAATTACCCAGGTAGCAACGATCGGCCACGAGGTTGATCAGGTACACGGACAAGTTTGCAGCACATAGACCCACAAATAACCCCTTGCTTATGTACAATTCCCAGATCTACTTACTACGTAACCTACCTAAACCATCCAATGTCTTTAAGGCATCTTTAGTTGTTACCTTTAACTTAACGACCGCTCGCATCTGCCTATCTACTTGTACCTCGTCGGATCTAGATATCTCGATGCTAATAACTCCTGAATACCCACACTGAAGTTTTTACGTCAGTTGTGATACCTTTCTCCCGAGACTTGTAGCACCTAATACGATCTATACCTATGTTATGTATGCAGGTGGTCTATAAATACCTAACCGGGCAGGTAGGTAAGCATCCAATGGAAACGAGGATTTAAGACTCCGCTACTCGCCTAAGTCATACTGGCAATTCAAGCCATGAGCCCTTAGCGACATATGACAAAAACGCTAGATATATGTGTAATTAACCCCCCTTTTTTTCTCCAAGTGTTTTTCTACTTGTAATACTACAATTTGGCTTGGAAAGTCGAGAATATAAACTTGTAAAATCCAAGACGGGTATTCGGCAATCACGTTAGGGAAGCCTAATAGGCCACTATAACTACCAGGCACCTAAGGTAAAGAGAGCTGCACTTAGTAATCCTTTCAATACGATGTATTTATTTTTAGGATACGATGCTTGCATTTCTTGGCATGTTTGTTTTTACTATCATAGTAGAAACTAACATATTACACCAATACCTAATAAAGCGTACTCGTTCGGGGCTACGAGGCTGATATCTCAAGCTTTAACGACTTTACATTTTGAATAAAATAGTACAATAGTATAGTATACCAGGTAATGGATGTGGTATCTTGTCTATACTCGACCACTGTAAGGCGGATCCTCATATAATTAGACATGGGTTTAATTATACCTCCTTAATTAGGTAGACTTAACCGAGATCTCTTTAAAAACACCGATATTTCGTCGGATAAGATTGATCTCTAATGATGGATAGGAATCACTCGAGATTCTTATCATTATAGAAAGCTATTGGGACTGCGGTAAAAAGAAATATCATGTATTATACCCTTGCGTATTTACGTACTTAGTATTGCCACGTGTGGTTTCCGGGACGTCATGCGACATACATCGTAAATACCAATGGGTAGCGAATACCTAGGTACCTACCTAGGTAGGTATGTGCGTAAATATGTGCATGAGTGGCTTGCATATATACAGTGCGGTTCGCTGTCTCTTATTTTAGGTATGGGGACTGACATGTCGCTAGGCACGTCATTGAGAGATACCTTGTCAACTGATAAAATAAGGAAAAGACAATTGTAACAATAGCCTTGGTTACTCTAACAGAAGCAAGGAGTGAATTATTAAGTCTTTGTGTAAATACCTAGAGGGTTTATATGCAGGTACAGTTTTGAATAGACATCTGTCTTGTATTTATTTCACTTAATACATACACTACCTAATTACATAGGTACCTAGTTGGGTAGGTATCGAACAAACCTTGTCAATGTTCAACCTTTACGTCGGAGTACCCGCTTATTAAGCTGCCAATCCCGTACTTCAAACAATTCGGCTGCTCGGCATCCCCTGTAATACGATACTTAGGTATTAAACACATTGTCTCGTGCTTTGCGGCTGGCAAAGTTTCGTTTCTCCACCAAATACCTACGTAGGTAACTACCTCTTAAATAAATATGTGCAACTTTAAGTTTACCGGTAATCAACTCCACGTTCCGTTCCCGCCTAACGGTCGGCTAAAATAGTAGCCAATACAACTTTGATATACGGCCTACCGTCCTCCGGGAAACGGGAAACGGGAAATATATACAAACGAACACTTCCCTATATGGAACTTCTCCACCGCCGTCATAATCTATATTTTGTCCGCCGTCGATTACGATAATCAATTTCGGTCATCTTTCGCGTCTAAGAAGAGGAAAGCAAGAGAGCACCTCTACTTTAGTTACTCTTTCCTTTGGATCTACCTTCTCGAATCCTATCACCCACTATCCATTATCCATGACCGAGCCTCCTAGTATCCTCCTCCCCATGTTGAGATCTACCAATTATAAACGACGGAAAGTTGGGTAGATCCCGCCACATGCCTCTCGTAGCTTGGTATGGCATCTTTGAGTAGCCGTCCTAGGCAGCCCTCATCTGGTGCTTCATCGTCCGCGGAGCTTCACATTGAAGGGGGCCAGTTCACCAACTTCGACAGCATAGACGATGGTCGCGGCTCTCAGCATGCCATCATAGACCAGCGAAACCTTGGGGACACCGAGGCAGGTCAAGGTTTATTAGAGAATTTGACTAGTAATCAAACTATTCGGAGTTCCCCCAAAAGCAGCTTTGGCTGGGCTGTTTTCTGGATAGTAGTCAACACTTTAGCCACCATAGGCATTGTATGTGTTCTCGTTTGTTTATCCTGGTCTTGTGAGTTTCACTAATATGATACCATGACCCTATAGGTTTTTACAAACAAGGCTATTTTCTCTGATCCTTCGTTGAAGCTTGCGCAGCTGACATTTGCCGCCTTCCACTTTTTCATGACCTGGTTGCTTCTGTTCACATTATCGCGACCTCGGTTTGCATACTTCAATCCTCGCCGTACTACTTTTCGAGAGATCATACCCCTTTCTGTTGCCATGTCACTTAACGTCATTCTCCCAAACTTATCTTTGGCATTCTCCACCGTTACTTTCTACCAGGTTGCACGGATTCTGCTTACTCCGACTGTTGCAACTATGGATTTTGTCTTATACAAGTCCATATTACCTCAAAACGCAATCATCGCACTTTTCCCTGCTTGTCTAGGAGTTGGCATGGTTTCTTACTATGACTCGCTTCCGACAGAAGATGCTAGTGTCAAGACTACATCAGGTTTGGGCGTGATATTTGCCTTCAGTGGTATATTTGCTTCGTCACTATATACAGTATGGATCAAAAGTTATCAGCGAAAACTTCAGGTGTCGAGCATGCAGCTACTATTCAACCAGGCGCCTGTCTCGGCATTCCTTCTACTTTACGCTATTCCTTTTATTGATACGTTCCCCACCTGGACCGAAGTCCCCGTGGGTCGGTGGTTTATGATTTTGATGGTAAGTCATTGATAACGTGTATGCTTATATGATAACTGACGTTGCCTAGTCTGGCATATTCGCCGCCTTGATCAACCTGTCGCAGTTCTTCATTGTGGGCCAGACGGGTCCGGTTTCGAGCACAGTTGTTGGGCACTTAAAGACGTGTCTCATAGTGGCACTTGGCTGGGCCACCTCTGGAAGATCCGTTGGAGATAAGTCGGTCATAGGGGTCTTGATTGCGATAGGGGGAATTATCACGTAAGTCGATGGACTTTCATCGGAGCCAACAATGAACTTTATGATTAACATATTTCAGGTATTCAATTGTGATGCTTCGATATGCAACTCGGAGTTATGGAAGACCACTATGAAATGTAATGGACTTTTTGCATTTTCAGGAGTTGGGAAAATAAATGGCGACACTTTTGGATTAAAAGGAGCTTGTGGTTGTTTCTGAGCAAAGTCAATTCGGTAACTTCATAACAGGTTTGGATGTTACAGAGGCGTTGAAATGGGTTGTGATTTGTATACCCTTGTCGAGGTGCGAGCCGAGGAAGACCTAAAGATGTTATGGTTTCCAAGGTTTGTTGGAGTAAGAGGCTTTATAAAAATAACCCGATCGTGGAGTGTACATTATTTTATACCCACCAAACCTACGAAAGCTCATCAGGATTTACAACGTCACCCGTTTCTTCATCCGAAGTGACTTTTCAATCTGGAAGTCCATTACGTCGTTATTAACGCTATGAGGTTCACGCGGGAACGTGTTCAGAGGCGAGGACGAAATAAGGTCTAGAAGCGGCGTGATACATGACAATAGTTGAAAATGAATATTCGGCATCTCACCATTTTGACTGACATGGCAGGAAGGTCAGAATGATTTACAGTGATGGTGACTAGGTACCTAGGTATTTGATCCCTTCATAAGGCAATACGATCATGTCAAGCTAGATATACGATACACTTGGCATCAAGTGCCATTCTATTCTATTATTTCCTATACATACATACCTAACCAAGTTTCTTTAGTTACTGGACCGACTTTTCCCAGTGAGACAATTGAATGTATAAATATAATGACACCGTTCGTTTAGTTTCAGTATTATTAATACAGATCAAGAACCAACCCAAAGCTAGTTAGGTACCTGATAATCTCGTGATCCATACCTACTTTCACTTCCAGTGGATTTATGAGATTGTACTATATATGGGCATCTCAATAGCAATGATACCTACCCTAGGTGGACAACCGACATGGCGGGTACCAAATAACAGTACACAAGTGGTCCGTAGATTTATGAGACCGCACGTCATATTCAAGATGCCACCAAATACAAGACGAAACGCCATGCGCCGTCTAAGTATCGCCTTCCTCGTGGCGATGCATTTTAGCATCGAGCACAATGAAAACAAAAAGACATCAAAAATTGCACCCGCTACGATCCACGAGGGATAATAGAAGAGGGCCAGCTCCGCGCTGTGCAATGCAGGCTATCCCCCTTGAAAACCCTCATGCCTGAGAGAGGGTTCTCCGAATAAGGTAAGTATGAAAAGAAAAAGAGAAATCAAAAGGTAGGTTTGCTAAATGGGGACCTCGAGTATATATGTGTGAATGGGTCACGTGGTAGCCATCAAAATCAGCAGAGCTTGTGAGGTAAGTGCGAACTGGGCTGTACATAAGTACCTATGTACTATGTGCCTGCCAAGGAAGCGATGACATAGTTTTTGCTAGTCTCACCGCCTTCGAATAATCACCCCACCGCTAGCCTGTGCTTTAATAGTATATATTCTCAGCTCTTCTCTCTTCCCTTTCCCTTCTTTTTTTCCTTTCCTCTTCAGCTCTCTTTGCCTTTCGGCTTAGATCAAGTGTAGTATCTGTTCTTTTCAGTTTAATCTCTGGAAGAGTCACATAGTGACTCAATCTTTGATTACTCTTATTTTTGTTCCCATGGAGCACCCCCTCTGTGCTTGCGCATGATGCTCCCACTGTGTCTCTGGTATTACACTGCCTCCAGGTGACGCGAACACTTTCGTTGTATTCTCTGGCTTGTTCCAGGGAAGCAAGGAAGGTCAGATATATCACTTGCTACCTGCTAATCAATCGAGAACTATGCTACGCACAAATGTTATCCAATAAACGCCTATTTCGAACTAGGTATTTTGATGATCTTTAGGTACCTAGTGGAGTATTTCCGGTTCAGCCCATTTCCAAGGTTGATACTTACCTATGTACCTAGGTACCCTGGTACCCTTAAACACCATGGAGATGATGGAGGCTTATCATGGAGGGGAAGTTGTACGATAGAGCTACTTTGTACAATAAGGTGAATACGTGCTGTTGTCTACTGTCGTTCAACCATGATTCACCTCAATTAATATAATTATAATTATATGATATTCTTTGATCTATAAATTGACCTTGAACCTACTGTATGTTCACTTTCGTCGACATCGTCTCGGAGCTCGGCTCAAGTACCTAGGTACCTTTATAGGTACCTACATAAAATACCAGGTGTAGATCACTAATTGGAAGGTACCTAGGTACTAATAAACTAAGAAAGTGTGGTCCAAGTGCCTGATTGACCTAATTTGAGACATGACCTCACGTAGCAGCCACCAACAAGGCTCCCACTTTCCGCACGCCCACAAGCTATCGACCTCCCAGTACCAGTTACCAGTCAGTACCTACCTACCATGAGCTCAATTCGGTAAACCTACAGGACTCATATCGTTTCTACATACCTACCTACTAATTATTCCAAAGTTGTTAGTTAATACAAGTTTCTACAATACGGCGCACGTTAGAAGATAATTGATACCCGTAATCTCATTCTTCCTATCTCAACTTTAGAATTATTTCTATCGGCGTCCATTTATTGATTCTCTCCCCTCCCCCGCCTTCTCCGTTCTCATACCTACCTACGGTACGTCGCAACGCCCTGGCGACCAAGGCCAACTTGGTTCACCTGAGTCGTCGCTGTTGATATCGCTTAGGCATAAGCTTTGTTTAACAAGTTGCCGTGGTCAAAAGTGATTCATCATGTGGAACGACGAGGAAGACAACAATCCCTACGGCACGAGCTTCGACCGTCGCGATTCCGTAACCTCATCCTCTGCACACCCTACTTCCCCAGGGTCTCACGACTGTAAGTCTCCCTCAAATCTTCTTGCTCTGCCGGGATCCAGGAAAAATAATGTGGGAAAACGTAGCGTTGGATGACTCTCCTGACGAGGCTGATCCCGACTGGGAATATGTAGACCAAGCCCATCGCTTCGAGACACCAAACACCCCATCCTCCACAAGCGAAGATGCGCCGCCTATTCCAACCTATGGACGGCAACTTGCCGACACCGAAAGCGACGAGGAGTATGGAGCTCAGTCTCGGAATCAGGCAGAACCGCGAAGGAAGCCAGGCGGCTACGATAGCCGGATCGAGCAGATTCTCTACGAAAACCCCGAGCTCCCTGTCTTGATCACCGATGCCGGAAAGAGTATGGAGAGTGGTGGTAAATACATCGTCTATACTATTAGAACAGGGGTAGGCTTCTATCTAGAGCTTTTACGGCTTCCCTCACTAATATAGAATCCAGGACCTTGAAGTCCGACGTCGATATTCCGAATTCGCATCGTTACGCGATGCGCTGACTAGACTTCACCCTACCCTTATCATCCCCCCGATTCCTGAGAAGCATACCATGGCAGACTACGCCGCAAACCCGACTAATGCAAAGCAAGACCAGCAGATTATTGACCTGCGAAAACGCATGTTAGCCGTCTTCTTGAACCGCTGCCGACGGATGGAGCAAGTTCGAGACGATGGAGTTCTATGGAGATTTCTCGACCCGAACGTTAGCTGGGTATGTCTGTTGCCGTATTGTTCAGGCGCATGCCTATGACTAATATAGTCTTAGAATGAGGTTCTTCATTCCCACCCTATTTCATCTATTCCCAAATCCATTATGAAAGCGCCCCCGCTGGATGCCGCAAACCCTACTCCAGCCCACTCGTATCTTCCGGTGCCGGCTTCTTCGGCCAAACTAAAGTCGCCTGTAAATCCATCACCGGGTCCCGTTTTTGACAGTTCTGGGACGGTTGCTTCTCAGATACTCCGTCGATTCCCCCCCGAGGCTCATGATTTGGATGAGCAGGAACTGGATCCCTATTTTATCACCTTCGAAGCGTCGATCAAAGAACTGGAGCAAGCATTAACGGGGCCTATGGAAAAGGTCAACAGGCGCACGCTTAACCACCTAAGTTCTCTCTCCACAGATCTTTCAGATCTAGGCGCCAAGTTCAATGCTTTTGCGCTGTCCGAACCGTCGCCATCTCTCGCGGCGGCTATTGAGCGGGTAGGTCAAGCTGCGGACTCGTCATACATTGCGACCGAGGAATTGTCAAGTTCGCTAGGAGCGAGCTTTGCCGAACCTATGAGAGAAAGCGCACAGTTTGCCGGGGTTGTCCGCGGCGTATTGCGCTACAGGATTTTGAAGAGAGTTCAGCAAGAGATGGCCAATGACGAACTCTTGAAAAAGAAACTTCTCCTAGAACAACTAGAGACCAGCGAGGCCGAGGCAAAGCGAATCGACCAATATCTCAGCAGTAGCCAGCAGATCGGGGGCGGTCATCAGGCTCATCCACCCCGGAGATCGTCTAGCATGAGAGAAACCTCGTCACCGCACTACAAGGAGAGCAGTGGGGAGGACACGGCCTCTATAGATTCGGATTTTCCTCCTAACCATGGGGATTTCTCGGCGGCGCCCTCGGCAAGGGTAGGAGTTCCTGAGCGTTCGGCCTCTCATCCGAACCATAAGAAGGTTCCGAGCGGCAACTCCATTACCAATAAGATATTCGGCCCAATTCGCCATGCTATTCAAGGTGTGGCCGACGTTGACCCGGAAAGGACCCGTCGCGACGCGATAGGAAAAACACGCGAGAGCATCGAGCAACTCGAACAGGCCCAGGTAGCGGCGGCGCAAGATGTGAGGGACGCGGGTGCAAGCATATTACAGGATCTGAAGAGATTCCAGAATGAGAAAGAGGACGACCTTAAGCGGTATATGGTAAGTCAATTCCGACGTCTGTTCTAAAGCCTAATATTCAGCTAATTGCCATCACAAGCTTGCTTATGCCAAAAGCCAAATTGAGTGGGCCAGGAAGAACAAGGAGACTTGGGAAGAAGCAAAGGCCGAGGTTGACAAGATCGACGAGACGTAGAATGTCCGAGTGCAGTCGAGGCCACGACTAAATCGCGACAACCTTACGGCAGAGGACCGGGACTGTACAGAGGAGTTCGTTGTTCTATAATACTTACGATGATGTGTCCCATTCGGAATGGATAGTCAATAAGACGAACATATCCGAAATATCACGAGTTTCAGACAAGGTTAGGTGGCATCCACGGAATAAGGAGTTCGCGTAGTGACTTAAGGTTTTGTGTTTTTAATACGATTCAGGCGGTAAATAAGACTACGCGTTGGAAGTAATACAGCTGGAATTCGATGTACAAGTACTACAATGTCCAACTGATAGTCTACGCAGTCAACCAAACCTCCTAGCTCCGTATGTGCTCTCCGGCAGTACAAACATACTTACCTACTCTACGTGTACTCATGAAATATTTCCTAATACGGCCACTGAGTGACGTTCTCCTTCGACTTAGTCAACATCAAAATTCCGACTATAAGGCCGTAGAGGCCGAGGACTTCGGCGAAGATCAGAATCAAGACCATGCCAATGTAGAGACGCGGCTGTTGGCTGCTAGCCCTCACTGGCTCACGTCTATCAGTCTTGTATTCCGCCGATTATAGCGACCGCCAAGAAGACCTGGGGGTGACAGGAAACGAAAGGGAAGGGGAATGGGGTGAAGTATTGGTACTAGGCTAGGTAGACTAACCTCCCGCGTCCCCTACTATACCGATGGCGAAGCCGGCCGCGAGCCCGGTGAGCCCGACGCTAATTCCCGCGCCAAGTTGAAGAAAGCCCTGGTGCAGGGGGAGCTTCTCGACCAGGTCCTGCACTAGGGTTAATAACCATTGCTTCTGCAAGTTCGAGAGCTAAGGATTCCCGCGACGGGGATAAGGCGTCACTTACGCGCGAGATGATGACGCTGGCTACGAGCCCGTAGATGGACAGGATCTGGGCCATGATCGCGCAGAGCCTGCATCGCGCGAGTTCGCGGGCCGATGTTAGCGCTGCCTCTGCCTCCTCGTTGCTTCGGGCGGGCCAAGGCCGACGGATATACCGCCCGAGAGAAGGAATGGGGTGAGGTGAGGTGTGTGATGTGGCGTGGTGGGCTAGCCTACGTGTTCTGCATGAGCCGCTCTGGGCGGATGACGCCCGAGGAGAATATCGCCCCGGCTGACTTGGCCGTCCCGTAGGACGCGCCCAGGACGGTGAAGACTATCGAGGCTGCGCAGCCCATGGCCCCGAAGAAGGACTGTGGGGACGTGCGAGGTCAGACGACGCTCGAAGACAAACTTGGCACCGAGCGAGCTTCACACGTACAGCGTATACCGGGCTGTAGGTATATGATTGCGTAGTTAGCGCCTATCTATCTATCTATCTATCTAGTTGGTTGGATTTGTTAGAGCCTCGGAGTGCGTGGGAGACAGACCAGCGAGGATCGTAGACCGCTTCCCCGAATGCGGCGTTCATGTCGGATAGGATGGCTTGTTGGGACATGGCAAGACTTGGGAGCATGTATACAGCTTGGCGGCACAAGGGAAGTTTTTGAGTTCAATATGTTATGGTACACGCCTATGATAGCTAGTATTGTAGTAGACGACAGAAAAGATGCGAGGCAAGCAATCCATCTCCCCTTTCCCAGTTGCGTCCGCCCGTTTTATTGTACGACACCTCCATTTTGTATCACCGAGTCTTATTCGCTCATCGCCTGGTGACGAGGCAGGTTTGTCTATTTAAACGAGGGGCTTGCAGGCAGAAGGATATTGTGTTGATTGATTGGTTATTAGAATAACGCCTCAAACCCTCAGGTGTTAAGTGCTTACTTCGAAGATAGAAGTTGGAGTTGGTTGGAAGAGTTGGAAGAGTTGGAAAGGGGCGGAAAAGAGGCGTGAAGAGGCGTCGAGATGTGGCTCATGCTTTCCTGTAAACGGGCACCTTATCGTCAATCTTGTCCTCCCACATAATAAGGTTCGTTACATAGGACAAGTCAAACGTAATTACCTACCTAGGTAGCTTGTACCTACCGATATTTTAAATGAAATCTAATCTAATCGGGAAAGTTATTCGGGAAAGTTAGGTTTCTCGTTGCAACACAAGAATCTAGCGTACCTACCTGGGTGCATATCTACCTACTTTATTTAATCGCATCGTCTTTCCCTATTCGATTTTCTCAACTGTCACCTTGGCATCATGAATTTCCGTATTAGGCAAGACGTTTACTATTCTAGATTCTAGACCTCATTCTTTCATCTTTTTACGCGGTCACTCGCAGAGCCTCAATTGGTGACCAATGGCTATATGTCAATCTCGTCAATCTCTAGTCAGAACTCGGTTAATTCGTTTGCCTGCCGGTTCCTCGTTCCCAACCTGATTCAGCCCTAGTGACTAGTCGGATTTCATTTTCATGCTGACTCTTTACCAGAATAACAACAACTTAAGCCACAATGTGAAGAGATGGGAAGAAACAAAAACATTTCCCAAATAATACCTTGGATCGCCGACAAAGTCGAAGCGCTGTGAGCTATTTTAAGCTACTTCAAACATTGGCAATTGGTCGGTCTTGAAAAACCCGTGCTCAGTACTGTCTGATGTCTCTCTGGGGACCCCTTCAGAATGGATCCTGGCAGCCCTGGCCCGACACTTGATACAACCAACGGTATCAGGATCGTAGGGCCTTGTCCATCAGTTCCGGAAAACGCCTCGGCTTTGTTTTCATCGAGTCATGCTACCTACCTAGGTAACTTGCTTGCGTTTACAAGTAGGAACTAAAGAACTTGTCAAACAAATTTGCTTAGCTTTATTTCCTCCAAAAGGCCCAAATGACCTTTCATAACATAGCCCCTGACTTCATTAGAGCGAGTGTCGAGGACGTTAATGGACGCGCGTCAAACTGTGCCAAGCCCACACTGCTATGCGCGGACTCCCCACTACACACTCTCCCCTGTCTTTCACCGTGCTTTGAAGATCAAGTCAGGATCGTCTACGATTTGATAATCCTGGTTCATATGACAAGAAGACGTGCGCATAACATCTTGAGACTCTCTCAAGTACCCTGACGAAGCCCGGAGTGGCTTAGATATCAAGCCTATCGCTTCGTCACACTCGGCCAACCGATCCCCCGTCTTTCTTACTCACACCATGCCGAGCAACTGGATTGCTTCTTTTTCTTTCAAATAATAAATAATATTATCATTTCCCCGCAGCCTTGAGCCGTCATTCCCTTTTAAGACCTTTTTAATAATCCCTAAATCTGTTATTCGCCCCGGCTGGCCACGCACGACTGACGAATCCGTTCCACTGTACTGGATACATTATTTGCCCCCATTACCGAACCAGCCTGGCATAAAGACTTAAGAGCAACCCGGAACTCACCGTGATATATCTATTTCGATGTTTATGATATAGTATCCTGCGCTATTAATATTTACTTTGGACGGGTGGAATAAGGACATCTTAACAGTTATAGCAATCAACACCCAGGCGGCCTTCACTTCACTTTCCCTCAGTATGAAATCAACCACAACCTTACTTGCCCTTGCAGCAAGTATATTAGCCGTACCGGCAGACGCACGTAATATACCAAGTAGTATCGGGCAGCCGAAAGTCGTGAGCTTGGCTACTCAACGAAAGACCATATCAAATCCAGTAAGACGAGACCGTTTACGGCGGAGAGATGGTACCGTTAGGGTTGAATTAGACAATGAGGTACGGATTCTGTATCTTGAACTTCTTTAGATCTGTATACTAAACCGCCGATAGGAGACGTTATATTTCGTCAATGGCACGATAGGAACACCGCCGCAGACTATACGGATGCACTTAGATACTGGCAGCAGTGATCTCTGGGTTAATACGGCCTCTTCATCACTGTGCTCTCAAACGTCGAATCCTTGTAGATTTGCCGGAACATATTCGGCCAATTCTTCTTCTACATACAACTACGTTGGGAGTTGGTTCAACATCTCCTACGTAGATGGCTCTGGTGCCGCTGGAGATTATGTTACTGATACGCTTACCATTGGAGGAACAACGTTGGATGACTTTCAATTTGGCGTGGGCTACCAGAGTAGCTCTGAACAAGGAATCCTAGGAGTCGGCTATGCCGTTAACGAGGTGCAGGTCGGGAGGGCAGGAAAGGAGACGTACGAAAACCTTCCAATGAAGATGAAGTCGGCTGGACAGATACAAAGGAATCTCTACAGCTTGTGGCTGAACGATCTTGATGCGAATACGGGCAGCATTTTATTCGGAGGAGTTGACACAGCGCAATACACGGGAAGCCTCCAGACGCTTCCAATCCAGTCTGGCAATGGCGTCTTCTCAGAATTCATGATCACACTGACCTCACTGGCAGTGGGGAACACAACCATCGCCGATAACCAGGCCCTTGCAGTTCTACTCGACTCTGGCTCCTCGCTCACCTACCTACCCGACGACATGGTTGAATTAGTTTACCAGGCAGTTAGCGCACAGTATGATTCGACCGAGGGCGTGGCATATGTGCCATGTGCTCTAGCCGACCAAACAGCAACTTTAGACTTCGTATTTTCCGAACCCAAGATCTCAGTGGATATGAGCGAGCTTGTCTTAGACCTTGTGACGGCGAGTGGGCAACGACCAACATTCTCGAACGGTGTGACGGCGTGCCTTTTTGGCGTCGCCCCAGCCGGTACAGGGACGAACGTGCTGGGCGACACTTTCCTTCGGTCAGCCTATGTCGTATACGACCTTGATAATAACGAGATCTCCATCGCAAAGACAAACTTCAACACGACGGAGTCGAACATCGTCGAGGTTCCTAGCGGCACAGATATTCCCAACGCTACCGCGGTGTCTAATTCCGTGCAGGCAACAGTGGGCATCGTGAGAGGCACCGGAAACGGTAATGCCGGCTTAGGCGACAGCACTGACAATAATGCCGCGGTTGCAGGCACCTCCGTTTCCGTGCTGGCCTTCTTCGTGCCTTTCGGAATATCTGTGCTGTTCACGATACTATAAATAGTTTAAGATGTGTACCCGTGTCGTTCTGATCCGGGTTATTTGGTGACATATTTAGCATGGCGTCGGGGCTGGTTGTTTTAGGCGCATATAAGCCGTTACGAGCTCAGCATACCGGTCTGATTTCATAGCGTCGAGCATCGGTATAGATGACCGAGGAACTTCGAGAGTCCGAAAATTAGTTGTATGATATCCTCGACAGGCATCAGAGGCACCAGGTGCCAGATAGGATCGCATTTACAATGGTCATTTTGATGATGGGCATTATATAAAGTTGATATCAATTGCACATAGTGTTTATTTTGTCACTTCTCGTTTTAAGCTGAGTGACTTGGCTACCTAGCTTGGGTTGCCTATCAGGGGTACCCCTACCATACGTGGTTTGTATGGCCACACGAGTGCTGCTTCCAATTAGGAGCAAAATCACCCAGCCACCTGTTGTGTAACGTCGTTATTATTACTAATCTTCTCCAGGATACTTAGGTGTGATACTTAGGTACCTAGGTAAGCAGATATAAGTACTCACTCTTATTAGGCACCAGTTCACCAATTTCGTAACTGATTCTTTACCTACATGTAGGTGTAGGTGTAGGTAAACATACAACATATAAACACATACTATTGCCATTACGAATAGGAGCTGTATTAGAAACTCTATCAACAAATATGGGCCAATACTGGAAACTCGTCAACGCCGATCAATGGGTGATGATACCCCAAATAGGTGACAAGTTACAGCAGTTTCTGGCTTGTAGAGATGGGAGGACAGCTGTACCTCTCCTAATGGTCCCCGACTTGAAGGATACTCTAGCATCAGAGCCGGAGCTCATACGGGCACGAAAACATAAGTATGATAGTCGAATGTGGCCTCTAGCAAAGGAGACGGTCAAGCTGACAAAAGATGTAGCATTTCTAGCCGCCTAGTGACTCTTCCCCAGGAAATATTCGATGCCATCACCGACGAGCTATCCCACCCGATCCATTTTCTGTGCTTAGCCCTTACCTGCTCCTACTTCTGGAGAGTTCTTCTCCCGGAAGTCAAAGAAGTTATCATTTGTATTGAAGCACCGTGGGCTGGTGATCGTCTGGTCTTTGTCGGAGACTACGCTATGGGGGTCCCTCAGAAC
Source organism: Jackrogersella multiformis (assembly GCA_902806575.1). Classification (NCBI taxonomy): domain Eukaryota; kingdom Fungi; phylum Ascomycota; class Sordariomycetes; order Xylariales; family Hypoxylaceae; genus Jackrogersella; species Jackrogersella multiformis. Next base: position 951,443 of record CADCXD010000002.1, on the reverse strand, counting down.
TGCGAAGGCTGCGATGAAGCTGAGAAGATAGCTCGACGAGATGAGCAAAAAGCTCAAGACGTTCAAAGGTCTAAGAGCCATCAAAGATGGACATATGAACACCCCGGATTTAGTGCCGATTTCAAAGCTAGAAATCCCCTATATACCATAGATATCGTTTTACAGGAACAGCTCTTAGAGGATATCTTGATAGAACATCTATCCAAAGACGACCCCGCCACACTGCTATATCGGCGTTTGTTAACCACGATGCGACGTCACCCCGGCTCTAAACGGGCTAGGGTCTTGCGAAATTTGTCGAAGCAGCAGTATATTCTGGATTCAAAGCTTGCAGAATCTAAGTTCGAATGTAGCTTGGGCGAAGCCATCGCGATTCGAGCAAAATGGACCAGAACTCCCGACCGTTCCGATGGAGATTGCGGAACGGATGATTGGGCGGGAGATCGCTTCGATATCCGAAGCATCGATGACGTCCCAGCCGGATGGACTGATGTAAGCGACGAGACAATCGATCTCATAGTTAGGGCCATGGAAGAATGTGATGATTATGAATATGAGGGCGACGACTTGCGGGCGTGGGTTGAATGAACATGATAAGAAATGCCAATTGTGGTACTCGGAACGCCCGTGGTCTGATTAAATTCAAAACAAATACGGGAAGGACACGGGAATTCCGTCTTCGCATTACCTTCGTTTATAGGAAAATGTCCAACGTGGTTGAGAAGGTTAAGGTGCTTGGAGTCTGTATGCATTACCTAGTTTACCAAAGTAGTATTTAGGGGCTAGCCCCAGGATAGAATTGTATATGTGAGAATAACAATAATAAGACAATTCGTACGTCAAGGGAATCAGAGAGACGAAGTCCCCTCGCGATAAACGTGCTCCATCGAGCCTATGGGGTATGAATCATAACACTACCTATTCCCTATGAACCTACCCGTCGCTCGAGACTACAGGTTACATGAGAGAATGGAGTTTAAAAAGGTCCTGGCTCCATAATTGATATACTTTTATTGCTTTTGAAAGCTTCAGACTAGGTCTTCTAATAAAGGGGACGCTAACCTATGACCCCCCTAATCCCTCTGCTTTTCATACTCGTAACTCAATCGCATAAACTAATAAGCACTCAATATTTTTCTTCTCCCGTACTCCTCCTTTCCCTAAAAAGATATCCGTAACCTCCACGCCATTAAGTGAACCTATCGCCCCTTATTAAGGGAAGCACTGCATCTTCATCTGCCAACCGGCCACACCACATCACCAATCTCCCTGTGTCTTTCCATCACGGTCCCGCACCCCCAGCGCTTCCACTTCCACTTCCATTTCCACCGCACTCCCCTCCCTCCTTGGCCCTCACGACCAGCCCCGCCCCCCCGCCGCCGTCGCGCCCGTCCTAGCACTGCGTGGAGGCGGGGACCTTGGGGTCCTTGCCGCGGGCGCGGAGGTAGCGCTCGCAGTCGAAGCGGCGGCGCTGGTCGCCGTGCGCCGTCATGTACGCGTCCACCCAGCAGATGGGGCACACCAGGTACGCGGCGTTGGAGAAGGCCAGCCACGGCCGCCCCTCGCCGCGCGCCGTGGTCTCGTGGCACCCGCACGGGCACGCGATCGTCGCGTACATGTCCTCCGGGTCCGGGTAGGCGCAGGGGTAGGGCGACGGCGATGCGTCGTACGGCGGCGAGAAGTCTCTGTCCGAGGCGTGCGGGTCTGCGTCTGCGTCTGCGTCTGCGTCGCTGCTGGCTGGTTGGGTTGGGGGGTAGTCTTGTTCTTCCTTGGCGGCGGCGGTGGTGGTCAGGGTTGTGGGTGTGGTGGTGGTGCTGCTGCTGCTATCGCTGGTGTTGGCGATCTGCTGCGAGGATGTAGACGGGCTGGCCTTCTCCTGGTCCGCCATAACTTTTTTTCTTTTCTCCTAGGTTCCCCCCGCTGGCCTTCAATAGGTGAATGGGTGTGGGTGAGTTGACGGGCTTAGATGATGTGTAAGTTCTCGGCCGGTGGCAGCGGCTCCTTGCATCGAAAGGAAGGGAAGTCGGGTTGGCGGTCGTCATTGACGTCGGCCGGGTACGTCGTAGATGCAGGTTGCAGGTTGCAAACGCGTGGGTCATGGAACCTGCTGTAAATCAAGATAGCGGGAGGGAGGAAAGAAGGAAGGATGGAAGAAATATAAAAGGCAAAGGCAACGCTGTCACTACTATTCCGAGGAAGGAAGAACTCGCGGGCATTAATTAGAAGACAGCATGTCCAGTGTAAACGCGCCGCTCCCAGCTTGCCCGAGTCCCTGAGTCCCTTTACGATCTAGCTTCCTGGGCAAGAGCAAGTAAAGGACGAATGCATCTCAATAGGTAGGTACCTAGGTTAAAAAAGAGGCATTGTGGAACCATCCTGACTGTACGAATGCGTAGGTTCGCAAAAGAAGCTTGACACTTGACACGAAGCTCGAGTCACGAGTAAGTGTTACTTACCACAGGGCATAGGGGTATTACGGGTAGGGAGTAGTATTTGAAGCATCGTGGATAAATCTAGAACCAGGCCTGCTCGAGTCGCCTATGGTATACCGTCGATAATATGAGCATATGATGAATATCGCATTTTAGGTATGGTATTCCGAATGACGTCGCGATGCGGAACGACGCAGGCTCGGCCTGGCTATGCTTGGTCGCATGGACATATTATGAAATATACTTAAATATCCGGATAGGTTCCACGAAGAGGCTCGTGCTAAGAAAGGCACTTCATGGTGTCTTATTATTTCGTATAAGACAGTGCAGACAATATCACCCCTGGATGCAATAATGCGGACGGATTTCTATTGACGTGAACGAGATGAGTTTATAAATTAGAACGCCGAGACATCATGGTCTGGTGATCGATCCTCTTGATACGATATCTGTTCACCACCTAACAGATGAACATTATACAACAATCGGGAATTGAGGCGGCAACACACATCTGGGCTAATGTATTAATTTACTTGTCATATGGCCGCATGCTTGGTACGCGGGTTATAAATAGACCCCGGTAGGTAGCGATAGTATCCAAGGAACAGGTCAATTGCTTTAAATGACGAAGGGATGCCGGTAAGCGTACACTTGATAATGAATGGATATCACCTCGGCACATTGTCACGCATGGCGGAAGCGTACGAGTACGGGTTGGATCGGACGTCTTTCGACTTTCTAAATCTCGTCATAATCATTGCTTCTTGACAAGAGTATTGTACAGCTCTACTAGACCACAAGCTAAATCAATCATAAGCTAGATCATAGGCAACCCTCCTTAGTATTCGAAGTCATCATCCACGGATGGGCCCTTGTTCTTCGTCACGCTTTCTTGCTTCCTGTACATCTCCGCTACCTGACGACTACTTGTTGCCTCATCGGGCTTCTTATCATCTCGAATCTTGATGAAACGCGGAAATCGCAAGCTAATTCCTTTCTCGCCGGATGGGTCGACGTTCTCCTTCATACCAGCCTTGTATCGTGGACTGAGGGTCAAATCTGCAGTCCTGACCTCCCAGACATAGCGTGTCTCGAACCAGACGTCCGGTTGGTGCTGCCCGCCCGACGAGTGCGAATAGAATGGTTTTGGACGGTCGATAACTATTTCGGAGAGCTGTTTGTGAAGTTCCTCGAGCACTTGCTCCGAAAAACCGGTACCGATGTTGCAGATGGTCTCGTAAGTATCGGTGACCGCATTATAGCAGGCGAGAAGGAAAGCACCGTAGACAGAGGTGCGTTTGCCTTTGCCATAGTAGGCGCCGAGCACTACAAGGTCAAGAGAATCGCCTACTCCTGAGAGGTAGTCTTTCTTGATCTGTGTTTCTTGTTAGTAACAACTCTTGAATGGGTCTGGTTAAATTCTCACCTTGAGCCAATTGCGACTTCGTTTGCTAGGCTCGTATCCACTCTCTGAACCATCAAGCATCTTGACCATCAAACCCTCGCATGATGCCTTGACACTTTCGTCTAGGAATATCTGGATCTCTTCTAGCTCCCTGCCGTTCATATGGGTTGCAAAAGCAAATTCGCCCTCTACTGGCTGGAAGGCACCGTAAAGCAACTCACGACGCTCTCGGAGTGGTTTCTCGACCAGCGGCTCCCCATTCAAAAATAGCAAGTCGAAAGCAAAGACACAGACTTTGACTTTTACGTCTTCTAGTTTGACGTCCTTCTTCTTCCTCGTCATTAATTGCTGGAAAGGTAGAACCTTCTTCTCATCGACATCCCATGCCACTGTTTCGCAGTCTAGAACGAAGCTGTTGGTACCCTCTTTAACCCAAGTATGGAGCTTCGCAAGGATATCTGGGTATTTCTTGGATAGATCCTCAGAATTTCTCGAGAAGATTGATGCGATACCCTCAGCAGCTTCCTTTGCAGCACCGGGGAGCGCGTTGGTGTATTCTTCTGAATGGTCCTTAGCAACATAGTGGATCTGTGCCCGCTCACCATCATACTTATACTCGCAGGTGAATGTCTGGTTTTCGAATCGATCGAGGACCTCCGTGATCGCCTTTGTAGGCTTTGCAAGCATGGGCTTGAGAGGTACTCCTGGGCAAAGCTTGCAAGTCTCCTTCAGCCTCATGATACCGTTATCAATCATTGCCGGGATAACCACATCCCAGCTGGGAAGCTCACTGGTTCATGTCAGAGCAGTCAATCGACGACTAGACACGCCACTTACCTGTATACCGTCTTCAACATAGCCTCTGCTTCCTCTATCTCTTTAGTACTAGGTACTCCCCCCTTTTGTTCCGACTCGTGACAAATCATAGCTTGTGCTATGGAGACGAGAACCGTTCTCTCTGCCAAGCCTAGTCGAAGCTTTCCTTCGAGAAATCGAACCAGATACTTGGCTTCGCTTGGCCCGCCCTTGTCCTTGTGGATGTCGGCCTTGCCGGTCGAGTGAGCGTCAGCAGCTGACAGCAGCTTTTTAATCCCATCAACTTTCCTGCCTTGAGCACCATTTCCAGCCACGGTTGCAATATCCATTAAGCCTTTATGTACGCCTCTGACGGTCAACGGCTTAGGCTTGAACATGGTTGGTTGAGTTGATCTGCTCTTGATTGCAACCAGACCCAAATCACCAATGTCATTTTGGTCTGCTTTTATCACTTGAAGACTACGCCCCGTAGTCTCGCCTATGGCCTTCATGATTAGCGATTCCCCAATACCAAGCTCAATCCCGGCATAATCTGGGGCCAACTTGTTGATCATCAACAGCACCGTCGAAAGAAAGTCGTCAGGGGTTAGGCGTAGTACTTGTCGGAGGAAAGTAGCACAATACTCGGTTATCTGAAGTCTCTTGGGTGTAAGTTCTATGAGGGAAAATGTTGTACATAATGCGGCGTACGGCACTGGCGTGCCGGATTCCCAATCAGGATATGGGTCTTTCGCTTTGCTTTGGAGCTTCGTTTGGATCTTTTCTCGAGCTTTGGCCGCGACCTCTGGTTTCTCGTCATCTTCATCATCCTTTTCTACCTCGGATGCGGATTCTGACGCTTCCTCTTTGACATCGTCATCTTCCCGCTTAGGTATTGGCGCCTCTTTCTTAGGGCTAGCCTTGGTAGACGGTTTCTTAGGTGTTCGTTTGCGGCTGCTGGACTGCTTTTTGGCTTTTGTTGGCTCTGTGTCAACCATGACTTCATCTTCCTCGTCATCGTCTTCGATCCGGGGGCGACTCTTTCGCTGCCTTTTCACTACAGGTGCTTCTTCCTCAAGCTCTTCTTCGGGCTCCTCAGCCTCGACCTTGACCTTGACCTTTTTGGGGGATTGTTTCGCCTTGTTCTTCGGGGAAGAGCTAGATCGGGTTCGCTTTTTCGTGTCTAATTGCACCAATATTAGTACCAGAAATAGGTCAATGCGGATATCATAGAATAGTTACAAACCTTTTGCAGGATCGGCATTCTCTTTTGCATCAATGGCGGATTTTACTTTCGGCGATGAGGGCTCTGGCGCACTAGGTGAAGATTCCGGTTCCTCGTTCGTCTTCTTAGACGACTTCGTACTGAACGAAAGCTTTGTCTGTTGCTGTGCAGGCTTGGGGCCGTTAGGCTGACCAAGGAATTTCCTAGAATGATTGTCAGTAAGTAAGGAGTACGGTATATAATAAATATGACATGCAAGGAAGACCCACCCTAAGGTGGTTTGCGAAGATCTCACATACCCCAAGGTAGATTGCTTAGGAGGCATCTTGAGTAGCCTGATGGATGTCCTCGTTGCAATCTGGAGGAAGAGACGACGAGAAGCCAGATTGTGAAAAAAAGTTGTTTTGAGGGGGAATTTAAGCTCAAACGCTTTAAATATAATTTCTACTTCTATAGGTAGGCTTCCTTCCGAGGTGGTACAGGCTTGGAGTATCGTATCATTTTGGTAGGTGGGAGGCACGGCCACTAAAACTTCCTTAACGTGACGCGACTTCCTAAATTTAACCGCGTTAATGGGGAATAGTGACGCGAGAGTTACAGGCATTACACAGTACATATTGCGTTCACAATTAAGGTACCTACGCACTGTATATTCAAATCTAGATTAGTTATCGATAAGAGCAATCGCTTTATTCTCTATCACTATTCTTCTATTATTACCTACCTCTTAAGGTACATAGCTTCACTCATCTCACATCTTTCTCAAATAAATCTTGATATATTTCTAATTCACTAAATGATCGAGATTGTTACTCGATCGACCGATATGGTGGAAATATGAAGAATACTTATACTCCACTACGTCTGTTCCGAAAGTCGTCACTATGCTTTGGCTCCTCGGCTTCCAGATCATCTCATCTGCCGATTTGGCGACGAAGCTATAGTAGCATTGGCGATGACCTTTCCCAGGACAAATTCGACTCCATAAGGGCTGAGATGCTCGCTCGTCCGCCGCAACTTGTCTGGGATCACCTGTCACCGAGAAACCATTCACTTCTCACCTTCGCCCTTAACGATTTCTTGCCCAAGAGCTGCCAAGCCCAGTTACATCAAGCAGACTATATGAATATCAACAAAGTCTTCCACAATGCTAGGCTTCCTCGGGGTCATCATCTTGTGTACTTCCCGATCCAGAAGACCATGCAGGAGCTATGCTCCGATGGCACGGACCCCTTCCACAGCCCCGGCAATCCATTCGTGCGGCGCTTGTGGACCGGCGGTTCTATCGACTTTAACGACAACTTCCGGATGGACTTGAGTCCTGTTGTGTGCAGGGAAACAATAGAGGAAGTCGTATTAAGAAGAGACGCCGCAGGGCAGGAGAGGATCTTTGTTGATGTAGTACGCGAGTACATACCTGGACGCGACGTCAAGCAATTTGAATATAAGGACTTGAGCATGGCTTTGGCGGGCTCGAACGGGATAAAAGAGCGGAGAGGCCTAGTTTTCATGCGCCGTTTGCGTAAGGATGAAGCCCAGGAAAATCTCGCAGAGGCGCTGGAAGGAAGGAATAGGATTCTCAAGGGTATGTTCGATATCATATGTGCACCCCTCGTCATTCATTTTCAGTGCTTCACTTGTTTGTGAACCTCGTGATCATAGCTAAGATTCTAGTTAAGCCCCCAACACCCCTGACTTCTCAACTACCCTCACGCCAACACGCGCGCTTCTCTTCCAGTTTAGCGCATTGACACACAACTCGCACTTGATTCACCTGGACCCAGAGTTCTGCCGCGAGGTAGAAGGCTACCCTAACCTGCTAGTCCACGGTCCTCTATCCCTCACCCTGATGCTTGCCGTCACTAGGTCACTGTTCGATCCGCACGAGCTTTTCTATAACGTCGATTATCGGAACCTAGCTCCTATCTACGTTGATGAGCCCATGCGTATCTGCGTTAGGCTGGTTGGTGCTGGGGAAATGGTACTAGGAAGAAAGACCCGGTCATGGGAGGTTTGGGTAGAGGATAAGGATGGGAGCCTTACTGTACGAGGTACCGTTGTGAGTATGCCAGCGTTCGAAAATAATGATTGGATGAAGGCTATTCGCCTGAATCGTGACTCTAGGTAAATGAAGTATACGAATTTACTCAAATACTATAGGAAATCGACTGTAGGACATGGCCATTTCCAAGAAATACCTATCTCAATTATGCATTACGCAAATGTGTCCTAGCTTATCACGCCGTATATGTCAGTTTCGGCGATTAATACATCTAAGAAATATCAGCGATTAGTCTATCGTTTATTCTTTATTTCCCCGAGTCTTGTATGAGCATATGTGATATCTATAAATACACGCGTTTGCATTCGCAACACGGAAAAATGACTTGAATATTCGTGCTTGTTCATTTGCTTTCATTCATGCATTCGCCACCCTAAACCCATTGCAGCTGTGCTTTAAAATGCCGATCTTGAACTGCGAATAACACAAGCTTAAATGTAAACAGCAGCCCAGATCAGCAAACCCCGATTACCCGTTTCCCATTTCGTTCGCCGTGCTAATGCATCAATGTATATTCCCAGATCTACTCATCCGAGACTATCAAGTCTCTCATCACTACCACGTCAGATGGAAATTCCCGTAACCTCATCCCCAGAACCTCCAGCTCTGGATTTCATAGTCGTAACTACAATATGCCAGCTTGTAATAAAAAAAGAGAAATAAAAAAAGATGTGGTAGAACTATACAAGTAGTAGCCACCTGTAATGAAAAATGCAATCGACATTGGCCGTCTTTGATCGAACAACCCTTGTGATTGTCACTTAGAAAGGCAGCTTAGTCAGAAGACTGAGATGCTGATTGAGACCGATGTGAATGACCCATATACCATCGACAGGTACTTCAAATTTGGACAGCGGCAAATCTGGATTCGATATGACGAGAAACGAAGAATTAATTGTAAAAGGGGTATCGGAAAATAACTGATTCGGATAGAAAATGAAAACCATCTTCCCCATCGTTTACGTAATAGGAGCTAAGAATGGGCTGAGCATGAGCTCGTCTGCGCTTGGCCGTAGATTATGGTCCATCTCGAAGGTCTGGCTCAAGAACGTCTTCGCCTCGGTGCTAGCATTATCCGGAATGGTAGGGGCGGCTTTGCCACCACCGATTTTGAAGATGGCTTGCAGCTGACTGCAGTCAGGGAAAGGGTGTGTGCCAGTCATCATTTCGACGACCAAGCAACCGAGAGACCAAATATCGGCTTTGCGGGTGTACGAGGTCTGCTTAACCACCTCAGGGGCCATCCAAAACACCGAACCTTGAAGTGAAGGTCTATGTTTGTTATTGTTGGCGCCACTGAGAATATTAGAAGCCTCAAGCTTTTTGCTGATTCCGAAATCGGATATCTTGATCGTGCCCTTATTGTCCACCAGGATATTAGCGCCTTTGATATCACGATGGATAATATCGCGGTTATGTAGGTACGAGAGCCCATTCAGAATCTGTCTCACGAAGCTGCGGACTAAAGGTTCGGGCAGGGCACCGTACGAATTGAGCATTGTCTGAACGGAGCCTCCGGGGACGTACTCGAGGAAAATGTTCAGGTGCTCCGACGAGGAACTGCAGCCGAGATATTGGACAATGTTCGCGTGTCGAAGGTCTCGGAGCAGGCTAATCTCCCGCTTAAGAGCTTCGATCATGCTCTTCTTTCGTGTATCTGTCTGGCTGTTGGCACCAGGCGAAGGTGCCTCGACTTGTTTGACGGCAAGAAGTTCACCCGTTATGGCATGCAGAGCCAGGTACACGCTACCAAACGATCCCTGGCCGATCAAGGCGCCTTTCATCCATTTATTATCATCCCACGATTCCCCAGCAAGGAAACTCTGGAGCTCTTCGTCAGCGTCCTCGCCATCCTCACTTAGAGCTTGCGTGATCTCCTGTAGAGAACCCGAGCCCTGAGTACTGGTTTCATCGAAGTAGCTCTGACGCGAGTGCCCTTCCGGATCTGCAATGCTGATCGGATTGCTGTCGGAGCTGCTGTCGGCGAACGAAACATAGGACTTGCGGTTAGGCTCAATAGGAGATTCCTCTTGGAGGGTGTCCAAAACCGACGAGGCAACAGAATCTCGGAATGAGTGTGGCATTCGACCTTGCTCTCGAGCCCTAACTTTGGCAAGCTGGCCATTGTTCAACCAGGAATCCGCAATAGTTGGAATAGGTGGTGCATCTTGGATACTTGATGCGAAGCTTAGGTTACTAGCAACGCTGAGTCGGCTGTTCACCTTGCTTAATCGAGTAGATCTACGCATAGATAACCTGGCAGTCCTATCGATATCTTCTCTAGGGTGGTCCGGGAAGTAGGAAGTGAGATCAGAAGTAATCAACTCGCTAGGTGGTCTCAGACCACCAAACTGTCTCAAGAGTCCCTTTCGCCTCGGGAAGGGCTTGATATCATTGGAAGCCGGTCGTTCCAAATCCCTCGCGGCATTGTGGAGGTTTCTCTCTCGATCCTGAAAGGATATCGGCGACAGCGGCTGCTGAAGTCCTTCGTTCCAGCTCTCACCTAGTAACTTCGATACCTTCTGCTGGCTCCTCTTGTCTTGCACGTTCTCCAGGGCACGAGCGTGGGACTGCTGAGCTTCTTCCATGGCAATGGAAGCGGCTCGCTGTAATTCAGCCTCACCAGGCTCTCCAGATGGTACTCTCCGGAGAATTAGACGGTTTCTCTCTGGCCTCTTCTGATCCTTAACGATGCGCCATAGTTCGGTATCGCCGAGACGCCGAGACTGCTTAGGATCGGGGTCAATACCGGCTAATACCCAAAAACAATAATTGCGATCGTGGTCCTCCCGTAAGGCAAATTTTCGTAGTGTCACTCGCATAACCTCTTCGCAGTTGGTGCAGTCTGCGATTTTGACGACTTTCGTAACACCGTGGGTGGAGATGACGCGGATGACATCTTGACCCTGTGGTAAAGCAGCCATCAGCGAACCATCCTGACTCGAGGTATTTCTCGTGTGGGTCATTACCAGGCGGCCGGTCGATGTCGCGCTGCTCAAATATGGCTGACCCTGTTGGTATCTTTGCTGTCTAGCAGTTCGTGCCTCGGCATTGTGAGGTGAGTTAGGTCGTGATATAGATTTTGCCATCTCATTCATCGAGCTCATGGCCAGGCTTGACATGTCAATCTGTCGCGAATATCTCTTATTCGATGAAGAGGCGGTGAGACCACGATTGGCAGAGTTAAAGGGACGTGGTGATCCCGTCGAGGAGGGGTAATATTGGGCATCCAATCCCCCGAAAGAATCCTATGATTAGACGTTAGAAGACGCTCCAGTCGGCCTTATCACATTGGCCTTGAATCGATTTCACCTATAGTAGTCTGTAACTTACCCGGTTGCGCCTCTTTTGGTTTGCGTATGCTTTCGTCCTGAGCTTCTTAATCCCGAGGAACAGTCGAACCCGGTCGCCGACCTTATCGATGCCCATCTCCTTGAGGACCTCCTTGTCCATCTCTAATAGGTTCTCGCCGTTGACGTTATTCTTTCTGAATAGCTTCTCATACTCGCCGCACTTGACGCTCCTCAAATAATCGCAAACTTGGTCCTCAGTCCAGTTCTTAACTGCATCGGGACCGTCGACATCGGAAAATTCGGACTCGGTTGGGCTAGAGAAAGCCTGACTGGCGGTATGAACAGCGGGTGCCCTTCTCGTGGGCGCCATACTGGACGGCTGTGCACTGGGGACCAAAGTAGCATTCGTGGAGGCCAGCGAAGCCGGAAAAGACGACTTCGAAGCTAGCATTGCCATTGTGAATAAGTGTCGATTTGGATCGATCGTTGTCAAGTACGCATGGGAAAAAGAATGCGAGGGTGGGGGGTTTGTAAGTATTAAAGAGGAGACGAGTATATTTTCTTTATTCCCGACCTTTCTTCTTCTTCCCTTTTTTTTATTATCCTTATGGGATGGGACAAAGAGTGAATTACGCAGGGAATTACGCAGCGATCAAATGTCGAAACCGAATAATAAATTAGGGAGGTTTCGCAAGTTGACAGAGAGCCCTGGAGCGTCGATGATAAAAAAAGAGTGTGGAGTGGTGGGTTTGTATTTGGCAGGATTGGGAATGGGGGGGAATTAATTAATTGCAGGAGACGATTTACAGGTACCTGAGTTCGTTGGTGCTGGTGTAACTATCAAGGGTTTATCTTAGTTGCAGGCTGACTAGCCCCACCTCCTTAGAATAGCTAAGTCGAGGTACGACCGTGGATCTCTTGGGTCTTTCCCACCCATCCATGAATGAATGAATGAATACATACCTAGGTACATTAGGTACTTACCTACCTAGGTACCTAGGGTAAGTACCTCCTGCCTAGGTGCTTCCAAGGTTTGCCCGTTGGTATCGTACAGTATACTTACGGTACATGGTATCCTAAGGCATCTACTTGTAAAGTGCCTAACACGCGCGGTAACCTTCGGGTTCAGGGGTTTCAGTCTGCTGCCGCTAGGCATCATGAATATCAATACCAGGTGGGTACCTAAGAAGATCAGTAATATGTACATGTGATATTATTACTGTGTTGTACTACTACCAGCTGTATGGATGCATCTCTATGGGTGCATTTCTTCCTAGACCACCATTGGCCACAAATAGACAAGACGGCGGTAGCTGATGTTGATTACTTAGGCTGCTAGGGTAGTTGAAACTCGTCAAGGGGAGCGAAGGGAGCGCACGGCCACTTCGATCATCAAAAAAGTCCCGTCATCGACTCATCCACCTTTGGCCTTTTGCCCACTATCGCACACGATAGATGTTCATCGGACGAGATTCGTTGATTCGAGAACGATTCGTGATGACAATCATGTCCGGTACGCACCGATGAGCTCGAGAGTTCTCAGGCGATGATCCTTACTCTCTCCTTCTGTTGCGCGTCTATCATGTAATGCAAGATCAAAGAACCCTTAGAAAGGCAGAAAGGTCACCTCCTCGGGTTAATTATTATATACCTACCTACTTGGCTGTCTACCTACTAGGTACCTATCTAGGTAGGTAGATACCTAGCCTTGGTAGTATCATCGCATAGTGCTGTACAGTACATAGAGCTAGGTACTTTATTTTATTTTTGCATCCTCCCTATAATAATCCGGATTATACAATACAGGCGTTAGTATCCTCTACTATGTATATACGGGCGGCTACTCGTCGACAATCACGTTCCGCCCCCATTTAGATCACGGCGTGCGTACCCCTTTTAGCTACATCCGTACAGCCAATTTTGACCCGAGCAGCAGACAGAACTCCCGCTTCAACTTACCTGGGTACATATTGGTTTATTATCCAAGATGACTTGGTTATTAAAGATCAGTGTTACAGATGGCTGGGCTCGTAACGAAGACGCTAGCTATTAATAATAAGATAAGTCGTCGTCAACCACGGCCGTTGAAGAAACAGAAGCAGAAACACCAAAACTCTCGGCAGAAAGTGGTGAACAAGTTGAGACAAGGTGTCGAGGAAACCAATAACGGCCGTCGCTACTATGTATTATTCGCTGCTCGCATTCACTCGGCCGCATCAGCAAGTCATATTTCATAAATTTCATAGTAGGTATCTACCTACCTTCCTGCCTAGAGGCTAGCAGCCTACTATGTCTGTAGGTATTCCACATATATCCCACCTACACGGTGGGATGTGCAGGGGGCTGACAAGGCGAGAAGTAGGGTAGGCATCTTAGTGGTCGATTGACAGGGGCCAGCCTATGATCTCTGACCTGAAACCCTCCAAGTTTCGACCAGCCCGGCTAAGATGTGGTGCATCGGAGCGTCAAGCGGTCTTGGAGCCCTTTTGTATTCCATTTTGTATTCCTCACAGCCCTCATTCGCCTCTTACCGGCAGTTTGGTTTACGTAGGATTGTTGACGTTGCCTACCTAGATAGCCTAAGGTGCCATTTCTAAATGGGGTCATCTTTGTTCCTCACTGCCCTCACAGACCGAGCAGTCTTACGTGTAGTTATCCTGCATCCAGTGAGTGGGCCTTAGTAAGTGATGCATAATCGTGTACTTACCTACCTAGGTAGTGTACCTAATTATCTTGTTATTAGAGAAGGGCGTCCCATTGCTAAAACTTCGGCTTTAAGAGAGACTCCGCCACGATATATGGGCATGACATCTTAAATTACCGTGCCTGCGTGCTTAATATAACGTACCTAGCATCCTGCTAGGTAAATAGAAGAGATCATCTTCGATGATACCTGTGCCTCATGGGCATTTTTTTCCAAGCGTGATCTGAGAATCATGGGCGCGTCCTGGGGCGCGATCCTTCGGACCTCAGAGCCTCGCATTGAGAGAAAAATTAAAAAATAAACCGACGCTAATAACCTTCCTTGCCGTCTTACTGAAGAAATAACATGAGTTGACGAACAGGGTTGATTCGTCGGCTTCAACCTACCGCGATAGTGTTTCTCCGTCGAGATCGGAGTCGCTCAGACAAATGATCGTCAGATGCTCAGCTCATTGGACATTCCAGGCTCGTGCATGCTACGCCGAGCTTTTCAAGCAAGGGTCGATCCGAACATCTACGAGGTAGGTAGTGGTGATCTCAGCGATCTGGAAACCGTAGAAGTTTGCTAGCATAGACCCGGGACCGAGAAACCAAGGTGGGATTAAAGGACTCATTGTCACGTCCGAAGGTCGAGCAGGCACCGAGTCGTATTATGCTGTTGTCCGGTCACCCTTCGCAGGTTGTTGCAGGTTATTGCAGGTTGCGGCTGCAAAGGCCTAGCTGCTCCCGCGTGGTAGGACGAAGCAATAAGAGGTTCATTTAAATTGCATAGTACACCGCAACGAATCCCGAGATCCTCAAGGATGGGTACTGGGGTTTTCGTCAAGGCTTGCTCGGGTTCCTTGAGCTGTTTTTCATGCTCTAATTATACTGCAATAATACGTCAGGAGATTCGCGAGAGTCACGATGTAGAGCCCAAGGTAAAACACCACGCGTCATGTTACGCGCTCGATGTCAAGGCAGCCTCGCTGAGTTTAGACTCCGGGCGCCAAGCTCTAGGTACCTAGATAGGTCGAAGATTTGCGTCCTCGACGTTGCTACTACTAGTGCTCGGCCAATTGACATTGCGAGTTTTTAGGGTTTAGGGGTTTTGGGGTGAAGGATTGTTTACTTTCTAAGAAACACGTGTAATAGTATCGTTAGGGTGCTGGGCCGCCCTGCTATCATAGTATGTAGATGATACTACTGTAGATGATACTTAGCCGGGTGCGTTAATAACATGGTAGTTCCCGGTTCGGTAATGCTGTATATCACCTGGACAGCAAGGGAGCCTGAGAGTGTAGAATCAAGCATGACGATCTTAAGATTGACTGACTTTCAAGTGACTAAGCTTTGAAACATGGCTTAGCAACGACCTAAACACTCTGGATTGTTGTGACTGTCTAAATCCATTTGTTGTACACAGAGACAGAAACATGCCTTAAAAATGCTGAAAACGTAAGAATTGTGCATACCTAGAAGGTATGGAAAAGCATAAACACGGGACGGCTAAGAAACGTTTATACGGGAGTTCCCGCATGGAAGGGTGCCATTACCTTAGGTAGGTACTTAAGAGGTAGGTATCTCACTAAAGGCATAAGGCGAACTTTGTGTGTAGTGTAGCTAGTGCTAGTAGGAATATCAGGTTTAGGTTAGTGTATGTATGTAAAATTATATTCATTTTTGCTCTTAATTATCTAGGTACCTAGTATACGAAAGAAGATTATCTGTAGTATAAAGTATGAGTGAATAGCGATTGGACTTCGTATGGAATATTTAAGCAATATACTATATACGTACCTAGGTATGTTAGGTTTTTATATTAATGTTGGTAATGATGATATTACTTGGGCATAAAGACGGAGTATAACATAGATGTAGATGTATAGATTAATTACCTACTTAGGAACTTAGGTAATAGCGTACCGAAAAACAATTGCATATGATAACTCATCTCTCATCTAAAGTGTCACCAGCAGATAAAGCCCACGATATTATTAAGTAAGTACCTCAAAGGAAGTAAATAGCGATCAGATTTGGCTCCTTCGTATAAAATACGTCACTCCACGAAACCTGAATACCTAGGTACTTAGGTAGCCATAGCTGCGATGCTATTGGACCAGCTAACCCAGGTAGTCCTTACAAACCGGATCATAGCATCATCGAAGCGTGGAAGGTATGCATTAGCGGGTAGTAGCGGGGCCGATCACCTCAGAGTACTCCCTTTTACATGAATATACCCTCATAAGTACCTAATAGAATAGAGACATAATGCACATATCGGGGCTGACTCAACCCGGAGCAATCTATACCTTACCTTATCAGGCTTTGGCTTCCAACTCCGGACCGAACCCAACAACGCCAACAACGCCAACTACCTAGGTACGACGCTAACGTCGACGCCATCGATTCTTGAAAGCTGATCGCGATACGTTTTTGGGAGTTTTCACATATAGTACCTATAGTACCTACATAGCACACCTGAATAGCCTTATCTATCTCCCAATTGTGTCACTCGGGCATCTTCCTTCTCTGCATATTTGGTCCAATATGCTCCCTCGTGGACCTATATCCAAGAGGACGAGGCCTCGTTGAGTAAGGAGAGATTTAGCTAAGCTACTAGGTACCAGATCATGTTATATCTGGCATTTTGAAACTCACCTGCGCCTATGTTTGCCGCCCGCCCTCTTCCGCTCTAGCTAACTGTCGACTCGCACGAGTTTAAGCATGGATTCGAATTCTGCCCCTCAGCGAATTGTTGAAGGAAAGGAGCTCCATTCATCTCAGAGGCGCCCGTCGTTTTTAGCTATGAAAGCATTGCGGTTAAGATCACTTAGTCTTACCTCACAGATCTCAAGCTCTTCCGACACGGACATCCCCTTGCCCGTGGTAGGCCGTAGGAGAACCTTAACCAAGAACCGCCCATTTGAAACACTGAAGGAAGACCTAATCCGAAGACCCTCCAAGTCTTCGACCGAGGACAACACCGAACGAGGCTCTACCTCAACTAGGCCTACAAGTCCTTCGGGTACTGGCAGCCAATGTCCCAGTATTTCCGGCGATTCCTTGACCATCATCAAGTCTGGCCCCCTCCAGCCGGAGACGTCTATCCTAAAATCAAAGAAAGAGTTTCTGGTATTAACACAGTCAGCTTTGGTCAAATTCAAGAGTCGTTCTGCCGCAGTAGGCCGATTCCCACAGATCTCAGCATTAAGTAACGGCATCGAGGCCTTATCCCCTGTTGACTCGTCAAGCTCCTTGAAAGACTTGGGCACCAACGGGGAATTATATATTCCACTAGAGAAGATCGTGTCGGTTTTCAACAACGAGGGAACTCGTCCGTCATTTGGCATAGAAGTCTGGTGGAGTGATAGAAAGGGGGCCGAATTCGCCTGCCTCCAATTGGATTTTAGCCTACCAGATGATCGTGATGAATGGTTAAAGCGGGTTCGCCATGCGATTAAAATACGGACCAAAGCTTTCCCGGAAGACTCAAGCCCTTCCGAAGTCGAACTAGAGCTTCGGAGGCTATTGGAAATCCAGCAAGGGCAACATCAAGTTGCTCAGGTAGAGATATATCCTGTTATACCTCGGCGATCATGTATGAAGCCAACAACAAACTCTAGCGAGGTTAAAAAAGGCTGGCGGGATAATTCCTCCTTCTATGTGGCTCTAACCAGGAATTTCTGCTATCTCGCTCAGTTCACGAAATCTTCGACCGGACAGAAGTTTAATCCAAACATGGTTCGACTCGGATTGGTGACACTCTCGAAGGTCAACGTTATTCTTAATGATGAGAGGTTTGATCTCGTCTTTCGGTAAGGCTACCCTAATCCAACATGTCATGTTCTATTAGTATCATATCCCAAATGTTTATATGCGACTTAAGACACACTTCTAACAAATACAGGTTACCTCTGGACAAGCCTAGTAAGCTTGAACTTGCTAGTCGGCATCATCGAAACATTTCATCAAGATTGTACAGGGCAGACACCTATCTGAAACCAGCCTGGCCCTTATGGACTCGCCGCGAAGTATTCTTCATCGATGGGGAAGCACCGCAGATGCCTCTTCCCAATGGCGAAGATTATGGCGGTTTCGAGACGAGTATGGAAGCTTTTATCGAAGGGTATTGCTGTGCTCCAGTCAACTGGACTGTTTGTTGGAAAAATGTGCGGCACGCTCCTCAATTTCGTCTTCTTGCGCCGAAAGAACAGTCTAAGTACACCGCGCACCAACTGTTAGCTGTGTTCCGCGCCTTGCGGTTCAATGACTTCTTTAAGTCGTTATCGTTCTATGACATTGATTTCTCTAGTCTCTCTGGTGCCTTAGACAATACTACGCGTCTCGAGTCTACAATATGGCTCTCTCGGACAGGTCCGTAAGATAGTGATATATACCAACTGATGACTCGTCTCGAGCTGACACCGCTTTAGGAAAGCGTAGCCTCACTCGGGCCGAATTCGACCTCGTGGAGAACTCCTCCGTGCTGTTCCAGGAAATTGTAGCACTTCTACTTGGGTCGGAGTCCATTCGGCATGTTGATTTTACCAACGTGCTTGGTAGAGAACCCACAGAACCCGCAGGTTCACTAAAAAATGGCCAACTCGTGTTATCTCCGACAAATCAAACTTGCGAAGTTGTACCGCCTGTTGTACTTCTCTGGAAGTCTCTACAAACTAGGTGCAATTCGATAATTCTTAGTGGAAACCCCTTAGGCGTGCCTGACGTTGCAGGTATTTGTGAGTATAACGTAACAAGCATAGCAATTTAATATATCAGGCGACTAACAGCTACACAGCTCGGATTCTTCAGAACAGACCGAACTTCTTGAAGATATTTTCAATATCACAGTGCAGCCTCGATGAAAATGCACTTATATTACTCTGGGAAGGGTTACATGAGCAGCGTTCAGCTCTCGAGATTCTCGATGTATCACATAACTCTGGGCGTACAGAGGCATCAAAGGTGGCAGAAACACTCGGCGATGCAACCAGGTTGCGGCGTCTAAATCTTGCATATTCAATCAAGGGGAATCTAAACGGTCCCTTATTCCGGCCGTGGAGCGCAGCATCGAACTCTGAGCCATGGCAACTAGAAGAGCTAGACCTCTCTGGTTGGAAGGTATTATTTGTCCAAATCATGCACGAGAACTCGCTAACAAGGGGGCATGACAGATCAACTTTGATACTCTTTGTGGAATCATGAGGTTTCTCGAACTTGATGAGTCTCGCAGTTTACACCGTCTAACTCTCACTAATTGCGGGCTCACGGGAGAAATGGCGACTGGCATCCTTTGTAGGCTTGGTGCAGGCCGAGACATACATTTATTGCTCAGCGAGAACCCCCTTGAACTAGGCTCAATTGACTGGATTGACCTAATCCACGGCAATGAAGCACCGAGAATGCTACATCTCGACATGGTTCAATTTCAGCATGAATCGACTTTCAATCGACTTCTTAAGGCACTCGCCCACAACAAAACTATCGAGTTCTTAAGCATGGTGGGAACTGGACCTCCGGACCGGACGAGTTCCAAAACGTCGGAGCTTTTGTCTGGTTTCTTCGAAATGAATGACACCTTACAGTACCTGGACCTATCTGGATACAGTGGCAAATTAGAAGATAGCCATCTGGGCTGGGGTCTAACCGGAGCATTGGGTGGATTAAAGCAGAATATTACATTACGCCAACTTCGAATTCGAAACCATGACATAGGCGCAGCTGATGACATGAGCGAACTATGTCGCGTTCTCGCAGCGAATAAAGGGCTGACTATGTTCGACTGCCAACAAAATAGCTTTAACCATCACCAATTCGCAAAGCTTGTTCATGCTCTGAGCTTCAATCATCATATCATTTCCTTCCCCCTGGCGGATGCCGACCGACAATATGCAGTCAAGAGAGAAGAGTGCTTGTTCCACAAGCAACAAGCCCAGCCTAATAAATCATTCCAGGCTAGGATATTAAAAGCAGCAGAGGGTCGCTTGGGGGGCTTGCTAAAATGGGTAGAAGAATTCTGGGATTCAGAGGCCGAGAAAGCACTGGATGTCCTAGGAAGGAATAGGAGCAACCCTGCCAACCATTCACTTGACATTAAGGAAGAGTATATAGACGCCTGGGAAGACGAGAGTCTTCCTGCTTGGCTCCTCTCGACTTCCAAAGCTCGCGACAAAGGGAAGGGAACTTCCCGTACGACTCAATAGGCCAAGAAAAGGGTTCTCCGAGATTCAGCTCTACATTTTACACGTCCGTGTTGGTCCTGTGGCACCTCGATGTGTACAAACTTCTGAAAACCCACCCACTCTCGACAAGACTACCCAGGTACTAATAACATATATAAGAAGAGGGGTGATGATATCCTGAAAAGCTCCTAGGACATGTTTGAGGATTCAACACGAAATAGAGCCTGGCGAGTCTCTTTTTCATTCCTAAGAATCACGGTTCTTCCTCCTACTTGTGCGACTGTTGTTGATAGATCTGTGTTTTTTTAGGGGGCGGCATTTTAGGTTAGGCGAACAGATTTTGGATATGAGATACCCAGAGAGATATGCGGATTTTTATTTTTATTTTTTATTTTAAATTTAATTTGCATGCCTTATACACTTTATGATTTTCCATTACTTCGTCGTAAACAACCTAATCCCATGGCGTATGCTTATAAATGTCAGCGCCATTGTCAGGCATCGCAACTCCAGCGCCCGTAACTGAAGACAGGATTACGGTTGTGGAACGAAGCATCCAATGCCACTAACGCTCCCCGGTGATTTTTACCAGTGCTCTCGTAAGACGGATGAGAGTTCTATTTAGAGGTAGATGACGCGGAGTATATAGTCAGTTATAGAAGGGGATCGGAAGAAGGCTGGTTTGGTTATGTTCCGAACTTAGTCAGACTTAAGTTAACTGACTGCAATGGGATAAATTTAGGACCTAACAGGATGAGGCTCACCAACACGCCATTATATAAGAGTCAGTTACCATGTTCGGAAAACATAAGCCGGTCGGTAGCAAAAGCTCATTGGTGGCCTAGGTATTTACCATAGCGAGATGCGTACGACGAATTCATTCAAATTTGCTTCCGGGCCAAACAGGCTATCGGTTTACTTATAGCCTCAAATTGCGCCCATCCGTATAGAGTTTCCCGTATTAACATCACCAATCTGGGCATAGCTAAAAGAACACCGCGACTTACACCGCAAATAAACACTAGTCACGAGGTCTTCCTGCTCGCATGGTACCTAACACGTCGGCTATCTAGTGTACCCCTCGAGGAACAGCACAAGGCAACATCCATGACAGTCTAAATCCCACGACGCACCCTTCGGCATTCCACTGAAGCCGGGATTCGCATCCCTCGCCGTGCGGTCGGGCTCCCAAACCCCCCTGCCCGACTCTACAGCCTACCGAACCGAACCGACCTGAACCAAAAGCTACGCTCACCGCGCCTCACCTACCTACGTAAGCGGCAAGCTGGGCCGTCTGGAGGCCGGGAGGCCTAATTAGGGAGGCAGGTAGGTAGGTTTGTAAGAGATGATGGAAAGATCACATGCGCTCGTTCTGTGCGGTGCTCATCTTAACATTTTCATACTTTACTCACATATTATAACCTAGCTTGATCAAACACGACAAGTCCCTGCCAAACTAGCTAACTTCAGGTACATATACGTGCAAATACGTATACCTACCTAGTATAACGTGTCTGTCTGTATATGTGTACCGACATATGAGATAGGGGTATCTCTCTATACGCGGAACGAAGCGCGGGCTCGGCGTCGACGAGAGCCGATCTTAAAGAAGAGAAGACAAAACCTACACTAGGTGGTGTAGATGGACTCGGCATCGGGAACTGGCGTGATGCGCGATGCGCGATGGCGACGAACACGTATTACCTAACTCCACTAGGTAGTATAGTAGGTTAGGTAGGTAGACTGACTGCGCCTTAGAGCGCGTGCGTGGATGCGTTTGTCGCATGTGCCTCCCAACTGCAGCCGGATGATTAAAACTTACAGAGACAACGGAGGGATGATCAATTGCCTACCTGGTGTAGTGCAGTTTATAATAAAATCAAAATTTTGCCAGCTCAGCCAGCTAGGTACAATTTATAATAGGTAGTAACATCTGTCTGGATAGGATGCTACCTATAGCTAGGGATTAATAGAAAACCACAAAAAAAAAACAGCGATAGCAATACACTAGCAGCAGAAAGCGATCTTTCGTATATGTAAATTATGTCATATGCGGGCTTGCATGACGGATCGGCACTACGTATGTACGTGTCCGTACCTGGTTTCCCGCAAGCACGGGGTGGGATCTTTTCTTGCGACTCGTATGGAGGAGGAGCTTGTCATAGTATGCGCAAGCAGGGAATGTAAAAAAATGGAAATGGATATAATAATAATAATAATAAAAATACACTACATAAGATGCGCTGTGCCTGTGCCCGTGTCTGGTCAGCGCTTTCCGGGGTACAGCAAGGAAAGGAATGGAGAGGATGGATACCTACGTTATAGCACGGCTGTTATGAAACCTGCCCTGGGATGCCGATTATAGAACATTCTAGCGTGGCACATATACACTAAATATCCATGATTTCGGGAACCAAAGAATACACACTTCTGGTGCGTTAGTCAGACTTGCTGGGGATGTCCGAGATGGATGTTAGTTGGTACCTGCATGAACGTACGGCTATGAGCATGACCACATACACTACATACGCCGTTACGATGATCGCTGTTTGTAAGACGGTTGATTTGATGTCAAATGATTCATTCAATCAGAAGAAAAAACCCGAGTGAAGTATTTGTTTGAATAGATTCAAATTCGCATTCCTGATTATCTATGTATTTATTTCTCCCATCTCACGTAACGTACATACTCCATCATCCGTAGTCTAAAGTGGTATACCTGCCTAACAACTCCGCCCCGTAATAGCGTCGTGGGTTTCCGAGATCCAGAAATTCGTAGCCAATCCGACACCCATCCATCCTGATTAGGTCCTCCCACCGAACCCGTAATTGACGTCAAGCTTCGAACACACGACCAGCGTCTGTTCTCAAAAGCTAGTTGACCGTATTCCGCGTAATCAACAAGGGTATAAGAAAATCATCCTTTTTTTTGTTTTCCCACCGAGCGCCAAGATAGATGCCAGAATAATAATGGCTGTGTGAAATATACATCGCAAAACTCCGTATTTTTGAGATGCCTAGCTCAGTATCTTTGTTGGTGACAACATGTGGCCCAATTTCTATACCCATTCCATGAACCCTGTAAACACCGTGGTAAAGAAGCAGAAAAAGGTATAGACCATAAAACATATATAGAAATGGGGTTAAATAAAGTTGGGTTGGATGGCGTCGGCCATCCAGCCCATGTCGTTGACTAAATCGTCTAGCCCGGCATCGATGCCTGGGCGGCCAAGAAGGCTAGTAGTATTTCCGAAGGCCACACCACTATCCAACCTGGTGACTAAGTTGGGTGAACCGGTAGTCGTCGGTATGCGGCTCACGTCCAGGTGCTTTTCGTTATGCGTTGCGGGTTGGGGTAGGCTGTAACCCGTGATCGGCGAGTTGAGATGTTTCGGGATGGTACAGCTACCCTCGCTGCTTCGACCAGCCCCCTGAATCATGAAAGATTCGTCGTCGGCGGGGAAGACATCTTCGTTCTCCTCCGAATCATCAAAGAATGAATATCCATTCATGTCACGGGACTCGATCGATCGGGTAGATATTGGAGAAACAAAGCTCGATGATGTTGTCGAATATGAGAAATGCGATCTAGGGACATTCATCCCAGTAGTATCCATCCTAGGCAGAGTAGGGATAGGTTTTGAAACGAAACTACCATCCTGTACGGCGTCAACGGGAATAATAGTACCGGTGGATGCATCGTTGTTGCTCGTGACTGGAGGTGATGAGACACTTCGTTGAAATGGAGGGGGTGAAAGCATGGTGAAGGGCGCATTCTCGGATGCTGCTGAGGTTGCAAAATTGTCGTCGTCCTCGTTCTCTTCAATGATCTCATCCGGTATTAGTAGTCTTGGTGCCTGTTCCACGACGGGAGACGTTTGGGGTAGATCGTCGGATAGGAATCTTCGGAGAGATTCTGGAGACATGTCCCGAGATCGAATGCTCCTCCCCGACGGTGTGGCACTTCTTGGTAAATCGTAATGCCTGGTTTCTTCACCAAGGTGACTCTCGACCTCAGTTTCACTACCGGCGTCGCTGTCCGCATAATACGGCTTCTTGCGCCCTAAGAACCGTCGAGCAACGCCAGTCCAGCTAGGTGCAGGAGAGAGCGAACGAGTTGATCGTTTGTGAACAAGCGACATTGCTGGTACAGGTGAAGATCCAACGCGAAGGTCAGGAAGGCTGGGGACCGGGGGAGCCGGCCTTGGAGTCATGTATCTGTCCTTTGGCTTCATCGTTTTGAAGTCAGCAGCCCGCAGTGAGTTCATCGAAGCACTGCGTATTCTTGATAAACGTTCCAGAGGAACCTCGAGAGTGTTGACAGTTTGGCCCGGAAGATAAGGGCATGCATTAGTCGTAGGCGTAGAAGGGTCATATGTCTCGGTGGATCCATCCAACTCGTACTTAAGGATATTAGCAAAGGGTGAAATGTCTAGGACTCGTAGCGATTCACTCACATAATAGTAATATGTCTGACCCATCTTCAGCCCTCCACTACGTTTTTGATTTTCGACTTTGTCGCCGTCACAGACAATGTTGTTGAAGGTATGGCAGCCTCGCCATTGACTTCGGGCTCGTCGAGCGTCACGTTCCATGATATGGTATTTTGAGAAGTTATCCCAAGAACCGAGCAATCGAACTGATGACACGAAAGGGTGGGTTTGACTGTAGGACTGGTAAGCTACCTCGTCAAGATCGAGTGCCACATGTGGTAGGGCAACCAGTAGATAATAAGTAGGCAGGTGAACGAAGAGGGTGTGAGAGGTGATGACAACAGATATGTACATCCACAGGTATGCACATCCACAGGTACGTATCTGTACCTATATGTATGTATGTGTGTATATATCGGCCAGGTCGGAAAACGTACTATGTGATGGCTGAATGGGTGACGAAGCAGGGGTGTATATCAAATGATGCTACTCAGCTACTCAGAGGTAGTACTTTTGGGACGGAGCATGGATCGTAAGCGGGCTAAGGTGAATGCTAGCCCTTAGAAGGTGACTTAAAGCACTTGCTTTTGGGGAGAAAGACGGAAGATCTGACAGGAACAAGTGGCTGGCTGCCATATATCCTTGCTATGGTGCCTGAAAATGATCATCGTCTCCAACTATTCAGGTACCTAGGTAGATAAGCACTATGTATGGCAGGGCTGACAGGGTGTGCAAATTCGTGCAAATTCTCATCCATACTACTACTATGTAATATGTACATAGTATGTAAGCCACTGGAGACTGGCCAGGTGCTTGTTTGTTGGTACCTTGCAGCCTGGATTGGGGGTCCTAGACAATAGTGTATCTGACCTTCGCGTGGAACCCCTGCTCGGAGATGATGTGCTGGATTTGATAATCTTCGGATCCTAGCATAACAGATCGGAAATGCTGGAATAAAGAATGGGGTTTGTATGAAGTCTCATGCCGTGGCACCTCAAAATGCCGTTTCCGCTCAAGTAATAACAATAGCAATAGCAATAATGATAATTGATCGAATATGGAAACGGGAAGCGCCGTGTGCGGGTAAGGGAATTGTAAAGAGTTATAACAAAAGCACATATAGGTGCGCGGTGAACGATAAAGCCGAAAATACGAAAATAGCAAAGATTTCTGATAGGTATTATGAAGTAATATAAAGACTCACAGCATAAAAGTAAAGAGTGTCGTGGTAGGATCCATGGCGAATTGAAAAGTCGTATTTGGTAGTAAACGAAGACGCGAGATTGAATCGAGGTTATACTGTCGATCAACACGGCAGATGGCAGCTAAATAATATAAATATGTACCTATGTAGGTAAATATATAAATAATAATGACTACCGCCGCTTGATTCTTAAGTTGGAACCACGGATGGTTAGAAACTGTTGCTAACTTGGTCCTCGATGTTTCGACAGTCGCAAGGAACGCAGCAGCAAATGGTGCAATGCAACTCTTCGATCTTAGGCAAATCAGAGAATTGGCCAATGATACTCTTCTGGCTAGCGATCACGGAAGCGCCGTAAATCGTGTTTGTTTAGCGGACGGCGCTTAAAACCAGGCAGGCGAGATTTAGGATCCAAGAGTCCAGACTCCAAGGGTCTAACAGTTAGGCCGCGTATGAGAGACTAAATATCTCACGTCACCGGCAGTAAGCTTAAGAAGGAGGTGGTTATGCTAGAAAGGCTCAAGAGAGGATGGGGGTTTCGAAAGGCTGAGACCTCATCGCGGTTATTTACTTAAGTAGCTCGGGGCGTAGATTCTAGGCTCTAGACTCGAGAAAGCTGAGGGAGATGCTGCATTGATAGATCAGTGCCTGGTGTGCCATAGTCAATGTTGAATGTGGGCCTTGTTTGAGAGATGCGGCTTGGGTCGAGATGAGAGGCTGAGCATTGTTATAGTCTTATTATGCTTTATGTGCCCCATGATTGTCATTGTTATGTAACGAGATACCTAATGAGGTCGGTTTGTAATATGAGATCACTGGATACTACTGGATACCGCTGGATACCGGCGAGGGATATAAGGGGAAATGAGATGACGACAGTTTGACGGGATAATGGAGAAGCTGCCCAGATCTTCTCCGACGAAAGGCAAAAGGCAGATGGCAAATGGCAAAATGAGGGGGAGGAGCTAATTGAGACGAAAAGGGAAAAGGAGAACCCCTGGGGATCAATATGATTGGTTGGAATCATATAATAGCTTTACTAGTGTAGTGTATGTATCCATGTACCTCCAATCTGTAATGATATCCGCATGCGATAAAAAATAGTTACATAGGTACCTAGATAGTCTAGTCTAGATACCTAATTGTAATACTATGTAGATGCATGCGATGAACCTATGTGGGCTGCGTACCTAAGTAAGTAAACTACCAGACTATCTACCTAGGTATCTTCTAATGTAAGTCATAATGAATACTCCCGAAATTGTATTACGGGTCACCTTAAACAACCCGTATGCAAGTAATAATATTAAGTGTACTTCGGTTACCTAATTTCGACAACATATAAACCTGATAACTCTTATCAATGCTATCTTCTTAAAAACGAAAAGAAGAAAAAATTAAGGACGCGCATGTGAATATGCATGTTTCGGTATTGTGCGATAGAATCGGCGGCCGCCAGCATGAACACGTTCTATGTATGGAAGGTTTCAAAGATTTTTATTAGGTAACAAGGACGCTACCTACCTAGTGTAGGTACCTAGGTACATACACTACCTAAATAGGCATACTAGTACCAGGTTGCATAAAAGAGCTACTGCATACCAGGCTGCCTGGGTAGTACATACCTAGGCTGCTAGGTACCGTACCGGCGTGCCATGCAACTGGGAATGCGCTAAACCTAATTGGAACTAATTGCATCCATCTGTGCATCTAATCACATCCATCCATTTATCCATTCATCCAATTCATCACATTTTCTTCAGGATTACAGCTTATGTACACTGCTGCTTTAGCACATTCCATCTATTGAAATTTGAACCTATCACAACCAATTCACGACATCCAGCCTACTGCTTTCTAGACCAGTCTATGTTTCAGAATCGCATACAATAGCAAATGACAGCTTCGTTTGCTTGGATGTGTCAACGCCATCTCGTCCTGCAGATTGGTTGTTTTCACTTAATTGGCTTGTTTACCTGCACCTTAACCAAGGCCACCAAGGCCAACGAACAATGACATATACAGTACCTATCAGGATTTCTGAGCTGCATTGCTTTTCTCTGCAGTACATAGTACAATCCTATGTAATAGTACCTACTATGTATGTACATGGCAGACGTGAGGCAACCTGGCTGCCAGACTGCCAGACCGCCAGGGACAACCTTGAAACCTAGCAAAATGAAACAATAATTCCATTCAGCGAATCGGTAGTCGATCAAGCTCAGCTCGAGTATTAGTAAACAACTACTAGGTACCTAGGTATGTAACAAATTCTCACAATACCACCTTGATGTTTTTGTCCCCTTACATAATAACACTAGGTAGGTAGGTAGTGTTCAAAATAGGATATTTTATTAACACATGTAATTTCCATTAATATTCAACGTCGTACGCGTTCCTACCTTGCCATTTAATAATACATACTATCTACACTAGTATCACGCGTACATACTAGTAGCACTTAAGATCTTGGCGATAAGTCGATGGGAACGACAATTATGCAGGTACTAGCATGAACAATTACGGTCATTCCGGGTTTCGGCATAAAGAGTCAGGGGTCCCAAATGACAGCTGTGGCTTACTATGTACATTATGGCTTCAGCCAACAGCTAACTGCGGAAATGCCTAACAATGGAATACCTAGTAAACCTAGTAGTAAACGCACCAAAAACAAAGCCATAGAGCTGAAACCATAATGAATTTTGTTTATTTGTCTGTTCTTTAAAGTTTTGGACCGCCACCAGCTACTAGTTCTGTCGGTACAGTGCCTGAGTAGGTAGTCCTTTTGACATCGTCATCATCATTACCTAGTGAAACATCACGATCTACAATATAGAGTCGAATTTCAGCTTGTGTGTAACCCTTGACGAGGCGCCGCTTCTGGAAGCCTACTAATAACTTTAGTGCCCAGGTTACCGGGCTGTCGGGCCTGCTAGGCCACCAGTAAAATGATGGCTGGATGGTTCCCGGGTACTTTCTTCGGCGATTACTTATTATTTTGTGGTCATTTGATCCTAAGACGATGCTATTTACCGAAGGATGTCGCAGCTTTACTAGTGTAGTGACTACATTGTTTCTTTAACCTTCTGGAGCTACGAGTGCGATCAGCAACGGTCCCTACTTGGCGCCGGGGGAGGCTTGTTGTCTACAGGGCAGTGTATCTAGTGTAGTTGTGAAAAGCAATTAACAATTCTGTCATGATTCATCATCAACCTATGAGGCCTTCAAGCTTAATTTCGCCTTTCTATTCCCGAAGAGCACACACCAAGGTTCACCATTCACCAAGTCCTCTTGGCCGCATCTTTACGAGTCTGGCCACCTGGCGCCAGACGCTGACGTGGTCACCAACATTGCTTCTTCTACATACATCGGGCGTCCTATCAGCAGTGCGGACTCGGCTCGGCATCTTGAATTGGGATAAGGTGCACCTTTGCTGGCATCATGCAAGCTCCATCCGTCGTCCCTATCGTGGTCAGCATCGATCATAACATACATTCTGACATAAATCCATCTAACTGAAAAGCAGCCCTGTCTTCAGCCCACGTTCTGCGCTGGAACCGTAGGAAAAGACTCATTACATATTGCTGATGAATCAAGGACTTTGCCTTCTCGTGCCAATATTCATATTGGAGCATCATTAATCAAATTACCCCGTCGTCGTATGTAGCCAACGAAATAAGTATAAGCACTAAGTAGAACTCGTCCTAGCTGGAGTAATAGTCTATATTTCCCCAGCTCTACGGAGGATTTTTTGCCCTGTCACGGTAGCCGGGCAGACTGATAATCCCGCTATCAGGGACGGACACTGCTTCAGTGTATCTCGGCATTCATGCTTTTACGAAGACACACATCTGCAGTGACGCTTATCTGCATCTTAACTTCCGATGCTTTATCTCGCGCCTGCGGGTGCCCTGCGCATATGGTATTGTAGACGATAATCTCGCACTTGATACGTTGTACGGCTGAGATTGCTAATAATACCTCGTCTGCTACGTCCTACAGAGGATTGTCTCCATTCCCCCGATCTTACGCAGCCTCAGTTCCGAGGGCATTGAAGGCGTCTAGAATTCTAGTGCATCCTTCAGTAGACAGGTGTGTCCATAATCAAAGCAGAGTAATAGATTCCTTCGAAACCTGTCCAGAACCCCTTGTTTTAACCTGTTTGGAATGTTAACAGTCTCCGCTAATGTGGCCATAAGGACTTTGTAGCACCGATGGCGTGCCTACAGGACACGAACATAAACGTCCGACGTTGTACTATTAGAGCACATGACAGTCTGGTCTTCTGAATGTATCTCAGCTTTAGAATTTCCGAATCTAGTTCGATGTGTGATTACCCCTTAATGTAACTAAGTGCTTTGCTAACAAAGTATCTATCGCTGTGAGAAGTATTAAGACCATCGGTATTGAGGCTCTGCTTTCATCGTTGCTTCCGAGGTGCTACCAAACGGTATCAATGGCATGTAATTATTTTGTGATACTAAACGATTCACAGGGCAGTGTTTGAGGTCCTACCGGAGCAATGAAACTACTACTCATATATAAAACATGCGGCTGTAACATAGTGTCATAAGGCAGACCTTGTAGTACTGGTAATAGCGATGTTGTTGCACGAGGGGCTACAAACCTATCTCTACGGATCGTGATATACATATAGGGACATTTGTCTACGATGTCTCGGGTATATCCCTCTCCGCGGAGTATGCCTTTAACAGGCCGAACCCTCCGTCTGGTCTATCATCGATAGACCAGGCTCCTGACAGATAGTACACTTATCATAAGGACGTAGGTGTAGGCGTGTAACCTACATTGAGGTTTCGATATTATCAGGGCATACATTCGGAGGTTAACTACCCTTTTTATAGCAATATAACCTCCGAGTATGCGACTTGACCTATTCGTGATCAGAATCGAGAAATTCTTATATCTTGCAAAAGTCGTCATCTAAGGACTAACCTAAAGCCTAAGGTTAAATAGCTAAAAATAATTTGTATGAGAGAACATGTCCTACTCTAATACAGAAATACTAGTCTAACAATGCTTTGCCATTGACGGTTTCTAGCAAGAGCCACCGCATTAGTTAGAGATTGAGGCAGAATCAAAAAGATATTATAAGTCATACTCTATGAGATCGACTAGCTTGGAGTTCATAATAAATATATGAAGTGTGGCCTGCTCGATAATATGTAAATAAATAATGTCCAGAGGAATAATTCTTAACCTAAGTTTACTATATTGACATCGCCATGAAATTATACCATTGCCATGCCCATAATACGATGATTTTATACAAGGCTTGTTTAGAAGACGCATATCTAGTTGTATGATCTGATTAATTGAGGAGTGCTGAATCATTTGATAACTATTGTATTTTATATTAGCTCTTGAAAGGGGTAATATTATCTCAATGAATGTCATCCGTACATACAACATATAACAGCACTCGAAAACTACTTAGGTTAAGCAGGTTAACTGACTTGCCTAGCAAATGGAACCATTGTTATTACCGGTTATTCATATTCCCTATTATAAGAACCAGTTATCTCCTGATATACGTCTCGGCCTGCTCGCCGCCCACGACACACATATCCAACGACCTCAACGCTATGTTAAATACCGAAATGGATACCTTCAAGTTTGATTTCAACTTATAGGGAGAATTGGTGTTTAGGAGTAGATGTAGCTGTGACTTTCTAATTTCCTAAGTATTCTAATATATATATATATACTATTAATAGATATAAGATATAATCATTCTATCCTGCTAGCTTTCTGCACCCAGAGACATAGAAACATTGTTTACTATTTTTTAATATCAACATCCGTGATGACTTAGTTAAGAGGCACTCTACGTACATAATAGACGTAAGTTTCACCATGTACGTCGCAAATATACCTCAAGGACCTCAATTCCCAATCTACCTGGAGATCTAAGCTGAGACCACATAGTTGAAATATCGAATCATTACAATATAGCACTATGAACTATCAAATGGGACTTCTAAAAAAGCATACCCTTGGCCTTGGTTAGCTGGTTATAATAGCCGGTCCAAAACTTAAGGTCGATTATAAAGCACTGCCTTTCGAGCTGCTGAGTTACCATATCTTCATAACATACATTGCCAGTGTTAAAATGCTCAATATATCTCAATATTACAAAGAAACAATACTCCTAATTCAAGAAAACTCACGGAAGCTATTAATGACATGTACCGCATATAGAACTACGCAATGGGTCATAAATCTTATAGTAACATAATACCCGACAACAAGCTGAGTTATCATTCTTGGTTGATTCCACCCTTTATTATCATGAATACGAATACATGTAAACATCGATACCTACCCAGGTAAGTATGGCACGAATACATACCTACATAGACAAGGAGCACCTACATAGTGTAGATAACCGAGATCTGGCTAATATGGGGAGACTCGACACAACACCACCAACACGTAACATCCCGACTCTCGACTGACACACAGCCAACCCCAAGAAAACATGCAACTCACTCACCCTATCACGTCCCATCTCCCTGTAGCCCACATCACGCCTTCTTCCTCCTCCCGCCCGTGCCCCTCTTCGGCTCCGCCGGCCCCCGCGGATCCCGCAGCGCGCCGAACGCGCCGAGCACCGTGAGCCAGCGGACCACGTTCAGGCCCGCGCTAACGGCGACGCCGCCCCAGATCACTGCAGCCGCTCTCGTCAGTAAGTGTTTCTCTGCCCAGGGATCGCAGGTAGGTAGTAGGGGGTTTCAACCATCCGGCCCCTCGAGCGCCACCCCCGACTCCCGAGGCGGACTCATAAGGGGAAAGAATAACGATAACAATAACAATAAGAAACCCGAGCGCGACGTACTATCATTCCACTGCCGCACGTCCCAGAACACGTCCGGCCCCAGGCCCCGGTAGCAGGCCCAGATGTGGCCGTAGTCGGCGAGCGCGACGGCGACGAGGTACCTGCGCGCGACGGCGGCGTGGGGCGTCCAGCTGCAGACCACGGCCACGGCCGCCAGGAGCAGGTACACGTTGGCGAGCTGGAGCACCAGCACCGCGCCCGGCGCCGGGACCGGCTGGCCCGACGGCGCGAACGGGGGCGCCTGGGCCGCGAAGAAGGCCGCCGGGTCGCGGAGCGCTACTATGTAGGCCCATACGCTAGGTGCAAACGAGAATTAGTTCTATGTATTTCGTATGTTCACATATATTATGTATAAGAGTAGGTATATAGGCGAGCGGATAGCCGGGGTATAGAAGAAGCCCGCGTACGCACAGAAGAGCGGGCTCGACGATGCCGAAGACCGTGAGCGGGATTGCGGAGAGACAGCTTTTCGCCATTGCGAGATTAAATAGCTAAATTGTATATACACCGATTATCAAGAGATTGAAAAAAATAATAAAAATAATATGAGAGGATGAGTTAGAGCAGTGTTGGCGACTCGTTTATCCCAGCTCTATGCCGTTTTATGTGTGGAGACGTCGAGTTATATGCAGATAAGCGCTCCATGATTCAACTAAAGGGTCATCCTACGAAGTAAGGGGGTTGATGTTATATTTGGAAAGGGTTTAAGTTAACGATTGAAAAACGCATGTAGTATGAATATGTATGTTGTTAATGGTTCCTAATGGTCACCTGTGTTAACCTATATATGGTATAAATATCCAACTTCCATTTTATCGTTATGAGTATGCTTCAAATATAATCATGATCCATGCTATTAGTTGTAAGTAACCGAGTGGGCCTCTCGACAAATCCGTCTTGTAGACAGGAATTTAAAATTCTCACTTATATATTCCAAAATAAACTATAAGATCTGAGTTAGAAGTAAAGGGGGTTGCGTGATATTATGATTAATTACGAGGAGCTATGGCAATGACAACTGTAGGGGTCAAATGCCATGCAACCGTATTTTCCTGTCATCCAAGCACCAACGCCAATAGCCTTTCTCTGCACCCCTTGCATCGGCTCTTCGTCTACTACATCAATCATGTCGAGCAATGCGAAGAACCTGGTTCCACATTCAAACACGTAAAAACCAGAATGTCTTACAAGGCATGAGGCATGAAGAAAAAAGCAGCCCTCAAACCTCAACCCCCCCCCCCCGTCGAGTCATGGTGGTAGACTCAAAGAAACGCCCGTCCCATGCGCCCCTAGTGTGCGGATCTCATGTCGCATCGGCCGAGTTCAATCCAAAATACCCCGTCGCGCCTTTGAAAATGAAAATAACGAATGTCCCTAGGATAATACAGCGAATGTGTGCACTAAATCAGTGCGAATGCGTGACGAGTTATTGAGCTTTCTTGGTCTCCGCTTCTAAGGACTCCTGTGCCTTGGCCTTCGTTCGTGCATACTTCAGCGTAGTATCACCGTGCCACATGGTCCCCAACAGCTTATCCCAAAAGGTGAAGAATGGTTGGGAGAAATTGGTCTTGATACCCCAGCTCTGGTGATGGATATCATGATAAGCTGCATTGTTCGAGGTGATGTGCTGGAGAGGATCCCACGGCAAGGCATATCCGCAGTGGTCGTCGACTGTCTTGATCGAAGACATGACGAAGAACAGCATTCCTTGCCTAGGGGTCAAAACCGAGAGCTTGTACGCTAGACCAGCACCGGCCGTGTCGAGAAGGAAACCCTCGAACGGATGGTTATACAGGGCTCCATACGCGTATGGGACATAAAGTCGGTGATGCCTCGAATGGAACGTGGCTGAAGACTATTGTTAGCCATTATTGTCTACTACGACGAAAAAAGGGGGCAGGAACACGAACTATAGAGCCACTTATTCTGGTGCATTAGGCGGTGGAGGAAGTATTGCCAAGTGTCAAGAGCGGTGACGGCAATGACAAATTGGGCGGCTGGGATCATAGCGTAGTAGATAACTTTGGCAACCTGGAGCTCCCAAGTGGCAAAAGCTGGTACTGGAATTCCGTCTGATCCGGCGAGTTCGGTGGTGAGGAAAGGATAGTGTCCGCCAGCGAGGACGCCAGCTAGAAGCGGATGCGAGACGGCCATGTTCTTAGACACGGTGGCGGCGTTGATCCCGAGTACATTGAGCAAGGTAGGAAGAGCCCTCTGCGCCACACGAACTCTGGTGGCCCAGACGGCAACATCGTACTCTTCCATGCCGGTATACTGCGGTGGATCGGTCATGCCCAGGATGGAGGACATGACACCTTGGATGATCTGTTGGAAAATGACATCGCGAAGGACCTCATATCGCGTGACTTTGTTGCGCTGGCTGATCTCGGCGGGAGTATGTAGGCGGTATTGCGGGAAGAAGTCGTAGACGTCGATGATGTGGAAGAATATTGATATTACCCAGTACGCGAGCGTAGGCGCGAGGATAGATAGGTAGAAGTCGGGAAACCATGAGAGCAAATCTGGCGCGACGACAACATTGTACGCCGGAAGCGGCGGAAGGTCCGTGGAGGACGTCATATTGTAATCCATGACGGGGTTTCCAGGTGCGGGAAGGATTGCAATTGGTGTACACAGGCCAATTTAGAAAAGAGGTTTAAAGGTTTATAAAAGATAAGGTTGTACAGAGTACAGAGTGAGGAGATGTGGTGGGGAGGGAGAAAAAAAGGATCGTGATAATGAAGTAAAGGAGTGTAAGTTGTTAGATAAGCTCTCGAGCTCGAGGTGGTTGTAGGGAATTGAGTTATGAAAGTCTTAAGGCAGGATAAAGTTTTGGCGCGTTCGAGGCGCAAATGCCAATTGGGTATTGAAACTGGGTCTTTAATTGGATCCTTAACTGGGTCCTTCAATGGTTCGTCATCATATCATTGTCAGTGGATTTAAATGGGACCCCCTTTTTATCAATTTTATCAATCTCGGCTGCCTGCCATCCGCCAATGTCCGAGATCACCTGTTTATTCGGATGTACTTCGCAGCTTCGGTCATCTCGCACTTGTCGGTCGTCTTAATTGAGGTATGTTACTTAGTAATCGTAACCAGAACTTAAGAGAGTGGCATCATTATAAGAATTTGCGTTCACTAGTGTAGGTAAAGTTTACCTACATGTAGGTACCTAGGTAAGCTCCCAAACATATATGTACTTTAAATGCCTACCTAGATACCTACCTAGGTACCTAGGTAAGCTTAAACACTCATGCACATTTCTGCATGCCAGATATCGGTGGCAAATCTTATTGATTTATTGCATTAAATATATCTAGGTACTTAGGTACATATGTATGACCGGAAATCCGATATTGACGAGCATGCATGAAAGGTAATTATTAAGCTGTTAAGCTACCTAGGTATTTGTCATCTAGAATTCGATAGTTGAATAACCCTGAGAGATTGCAAATGTGACAGCGACTCACAAATTGTATGCAATAATAAACGTACTAGGTAATATCGAGGTACAGATGTTTCTTCGTACCGTGTCGATCCAATACATGTACACATACCTACCTGGTAGTAGGGAAGAATTACGGAGCAAAAATTCTAGATCTAATCGAGGCACCAAACTAAGGTTAGCGCGGTCCGCCCCTCCATTCTAACTCCCACTTTCCATGCCCAAAAAGCCAAAATTTCGAGGGTCTCCGCCAGTGGAAAATCTGCCCCTCATTATCCGTCGCAAAAGCCATCTTCCTTTTTTTCTATACTTGACAAATTTCTATCTTCAATACTTCGTCAACCAACAACCATATCTCCTTCTCCTTGTTCATCACTCTTCAGAACTCTCTGTCTTAACCGCCAATCACCGCCAAAATGATTATCTTCAGAGTATGTTATTCGCTAATGAATCACGAGAACGGACTCTGTGAATATGTACTAACAAACTTCCCTCTTGTGTAGGATGCTCTTACTGAGGGGAAGGACGAGCTCATGTCCGACTCGTACAAGCTGAAGGAGGTTGATGGTATCGCCTATGAAGCCGACTGCGCTATGATTGAAATCGGTGCAGTCACCGTTGGTACGTTTGTGCTCTTCGAGCCTTTGAGCTATACGAAATTACCTAGGAGAAACCTGAATGCTGACCTAACTATGCAGACACTGGTGCCAACGCCTCTGCCGAGGAGGGTGGCGACGATCTCGACGACTCTGCCCAGAAGGTCAACAACATCATCCACTCCTTCCGTCTACAACCTACTAGCTTCGACAAGGCCTCGTACTTGTCATATCTCAAGGGTAAGATGACCTTTCCCTCACCGAGGCCTAAGAAAGGGGAGGGATGATGTGGGCTAAACATCGCGTATAGGTTACATGAAGAAGCTTGCAAAGCACCTCAAGGACAACGGTTCTTCCGACGCAGAAGTCAAGGATTTCCAGACCAAGGCTCAGGCTTTCGCGAAGAAGATTATCGGATCCTTCAAGGACTACGAGTTCTACACTGGCGAGAGCATGGATGTTGACGGAATGTGAGTTCTTTCCATGTTATACGCCTTCGATATTTCTTTTTATGAGCGAACGAACTTTGTACTGATGCGTAAATTAGGGTCGTGCTCCTTAATTACCGCGAGGATGGTGTCACGCCATTTATTACCATCTGGAAGCACGGTCTAGAGGAGATGAAGGTCTAAAAGCCTGGGGATTAAGGCAGGAGAACCTGATAATGAATGCCATACGCGAATCACACCAAACGACTTGACGCATCTTTTTTTTCTGTTTATAAAACGCGGATATCAGGTTTACGTAGATTCGTCGTTTAACGAATGCTACCCGTCGCATTGCGCAACCGAAGCCTAGTTTCCGGAGAAAATGCCAATCTATTGCGAATATCTGCAAAGCTCCCATTACCTCGATATGTGATTAAATAACGATTTCATCCTCTCGTACTCCAAGCGCTATAAAAGATGCACATCTTCCCAATATAAAACAGGCTCTCTGTCTGCATAGTTACCCCTATTGTTTCGGTTTCGTAGCCGTCGGTACAGGAGGCGGGCCAACCCCTTCGTTGCTTGCTCTGAATAACTGAGGTTTCTTCGTCGGCGGCGGAGGGGCGGGCTTCTTCTTCCCTATAATTCCTGAAATTTGGCTCATTGGTGATGCTGATGTTCCTTGCCCTTCTTGTTTATTGTTCACCATGCCACTGAATCGTTGACCTAGCTTATCTGCCATCTTCATCCCCGCCGCGACTTGGGCCCCGTGTCTCTGCTGGAAGTTATGAGCCGTCCCGGCGGTGGCTTTTGCGTCCGCTAACGACACAGACGAGGGGTCTTTCTTGAAATTCGCTGCCGTCTTTAGCGCTGCCTGCTTCTCTGCCCACGTCGTGCCCTGCTTCGATGCAGCGACCGGTTCCTGCTGAGAAGAGGTGCCGCCGATGCGGGAGAAGCGGCCCTGCAGCTCGCTGAGCCGCCCGCTGGATGATTTTGTCGGTAACGAACCGGCGACCGAGGAATTTACGGACGAGCGGGCGGGAGGCGGCGGCGGCGGAGCCTTTCCCCCAATTCCTAGTCCTGGCACCGAAATGCCTGCTGCTCCAAGTCGGTCGATGGCCCCTTGGTTCAAGTAGGTTGACAGTTTACTACGTTGACTACCGCCAGTCGACACCGGGCTTTGTGCCTGGGCCGGAGATGCATTTCCGCTCCGCGGTGGGAGTCGAGGAGGTAACGAGGGCGGACCAGTTGGTTTCGTTAACGAATACGGAGGCGGGGGCTGGTCTCGTCTTTCTGGGCTGTCTCTTCGTCCGGGTGGCGGAGGGAGATGTGATGTTGATAATCCCGTGGTGTCGACTCTATAAGGCCTCGATTCCGCTGTGTGCTCTTCTATCTGGTGCTGGTCCTGGTGCTGTTGCTGGACGCCGTATGTCTGTTCGGCTGGTGGCTGGTACTGCTGCGTGGCCGACGCTGGACTCCGAGTCCCGGATCCGATTCGCTTCGGGGGAGGACCAAAGGACGACGGATCACGTAGCGTGGATAGGGGAGCGGCAGTGCGCTCACCTTCACGCCCACCGTCACGCACATTGTCACTGGGAGTATTAGAAAATGACTTGTCTACTCGTCCGATAAGGCCTTTCTGATTATCTTATTAGTACGTGTCGAGATGGTATTCAATTAGATAAACAATGTGCTTTTACCGCTTGATCCTTGAGGCTTGGCCCATCTTTCTCGGGGTGCCAGCTACGCTTGACCATGCCTTTCCAGTCTGTCATCCTGGTGTATTCCTGCTCCCTACGAAGTGTGCTAGAGGATAAATGTATACATTTCCGTTTCGGAGTAGGTGGAAGTTGTAGTAGTCACGATAGTTCGACATGTTTGTTAGTATGGACGATTCGGAATTAAGGTGTAGGTACGGATGTACTAAGATACAGGAGGGTCCTAAAGAGATCCATTATGACGTAAACCTTGAATTAGAATTTGGAACTATCAATATGCTGAGCCACAGCTTGCGCGCCTCATTTAATTTCAGCCCGGCAACTGCCCGGATCCTTCCGTCTCAATCTGGGCGTCTGGACTCTGCATGCTTCCAGCTGTGGAACCATAGACCCCACCACCAACAACCCAAATATTGACTTTCAAGGCTTATCGATACATCCATCCATCCATCCATCCAAGTTCAACAATCGCGTCGCGTGTCGCTATTAATAAATCACCTACCGAATTAAATTCGACGCTTTTACGACGACAACGACGACGGCACCATCGCACCATATAGGACAATGAAGCCTAATATGCCTTCATCATGACGACTTTTACAAACTCAGATACCGAGCTTTTAACTGAGCACTTCGGATATCCCCCAGTTGTCAGTATTTATATCTATCTATCTATGATACATACCTTACCAACGAGACGAACCCCGATCTATTATACTAACCCTTGCGCCTGTGATGTCCATACAGAGTCTAATCGACGACATCATCAACAGCATAAACATCCTCGCCGAGCGCGCCCTCAACAGCGTAGAGCAAGGCCTCCTCAACGCGCCCCCCGCGACCCTCGGCTTCAAACTTCCCAAAGCCTCCTCCTCCTCCCGAGGCAACGGAAATGGGCAGAAGCAGCAGCAGCAATTAGACCCGGCCGAGGCGGCCAAGAACGAGATCGAGTCCGGCACCCACCAGCTCGAGACCCTGCTGTGCGCCAGCATCGACCGCAACTTCGACAAGTTCGAGATCTACGTCCTGCGCAACATCCTGTGCGTGCGCCCGCCCGACGTGCGCACTTGGATGCGCCTGTCGCACTACGAGGGCTTGGACTTCTCGTCTGCTACTACTTCTGATTCTACAAGTATGTATATACGCGGACAGGATAGACGGGGTGGACTGGAGTGGAGTGGGATAGGGGACTGGGCAGTGAGCACGACTCGCTAACTTAGGAAGCAGACACGCCGACGCTCGACACGATCAACCACCTCCGGCGCAAGCTGCGCGAGAGCATGCGCCTCAACGCCCTGCTGACTGCCGAGCGCGCGCGCAACGAGAAGGTGCTCGCCGAGCTGCAGAGCCTCGTCGGGGTCTCCGAGTCCGAAGTCAAGACCGAGAAGCCCTCCCCCCAGTCGCAACAAGGGCAGCCGCAGCCGCAGCCGCCTCCCCGGCAAAAAAGCCCCTTCGCCTTCCTGCACGACAAGGGCTCCCTCACGGACGGCGGCTCCGAGTCCCCCCTCAGCACGACGACCGCCTTCACGCTGTCGCAGATGCAGGCCCTGCGCGCGCTCTCGACCTCCCTGCGCAACCTCGCGCCCGACCTGTTCCCGCCCCCGGGCGGCGCCTCCGGCAAGCCCGACGCCATGGACGTCGACGGGGAGGGCGACGGCGCCGGTAAGGACCGGAGCAAGAGCTGGCGGCGCGAGAGGCTGGAG
The DNA here is from genome assembly GCA_902806575.1 of Jackrogersella multiformis. Taxonomy (NCBI): domain Eukaryota; kingdom Fungi; phylum Ascomycota; class Sordariomycetes; order Xylariales; family Hypoxylaceae; genus Jackrogersella; species Jackrogersella multiformis. The sequence goes on along the minus strand of CADCXD010000002.1, from coordinate 910,978 downwards.
TACGTCGAGGGCGCCACGAGGCGGTACCTGGAGAACGTCGAGGGCCTGGAGCTGGGGCGGCACGGCGAGGTGCGCGACGGCGAGTGGCAGGGCGAGGGCCGCGGCCTGGCCGGGGACGAGGTCGGCGGCATAGAGGCCGTCGTCACTCTCTTGGGCGGCGGGCCTGCGGAGGGCGGTTCCGCTCCGGGACCGTCGACGGCGTCGTCGGCGCGGCGTGGTGATGATAGCGATACTCGGATGGACGAGTCATGACGATGAGAGAACCATATTGTCGCTTGTGTATGCGTGCGCGCGCACGCGTTTGTTGGCTGGGCTGCTGCTGCTTAAGGACCTACCTACCTAGGTACCTACCCGAGGAAAGGAAAGGAGTTTGGGGTTCACATTGGAGTTTCGAGGATTTCTATCTGTCATACATCGTGCAGTTGCAATTAAAGTTAATCGTGGGCTCGTTCGCGGTTCATATTCTACATGATTTCTGACCGAGTTTCGTGATGCCCCTGTCCTAGATGCCTGCCCATTTATATAAGTCACACATTGATTGGTATGTATGTATACAATATGTACAAGACAGCTAGATGCCCATCCGCCGCCGCCGCCGCCGCCTGTCATATTCCTAAGAAGCAGTATGTCCACCGTCGCCATCCTGCTCGAAGATCCCGTGCTCGGAAGCCAGGCGCCAGAACGGGTGGCTCCAGAACACGGCTTTCTCGGTCCCGTCGTCGGCCTTGCGGTGCAGTTTCTCGAAGATCTTCTTCGTGTTCGCAACCAGGTCCCTCGCGTCGTCCGTCAGCTCCCTGCGGAGCAGCGCGCGCAGCATCTCCATGCGCGTGGCCAGCATGACGGGGACGCCGGCGTCCTCGATCCTGTGGTAAATCTCGAGCGCTTTTTCGGGCTGGCCTACTATGGAGTACCCCTTGATGACGCTGTCGTAGAAGGCGGCGTCCATGTCGTCGTCGTGCACCAGCCAGCGGCGCTGCAGCAGTGAGTCGACGGCGTCGAGGTCGGGCGGGTCCTGCGCGAAGTAGTGCTCCACTAGCATTGTGTAGATGTGTGGCGATAGCTCGTGGCCGTGGCTCCACAGATGCACGAGCACGGCTTTGACGGCGTGCTTGGCACGGTCGCCAGAGCGGAGTAGGCTGTAGATCATCTTGCCGTAGGTCTGCATGTTCGCTCTTAGCCCGGCCGCCTTCATGTCCTCGAACACTCTCGCCACTGTCTTGGCTAGCTCATCCGGGTCGTCCGGAGGGGCATTGGAGAGCACCGTGTCGAGGATGAGGGTGAACGTCGCTCCGTCCGCGCTGACGCCGCTTTCCTGCATCATATCCAATATATGACGTACGCCCTCGCTGTTCCCGTCGCGGAGGAGGGGGCCGAGCAGAGTATTGAACGTGAAGACGTCGGGGTTGAAACCCTGCCGGCCAGCCCAGGCCAGTAGACTTTTGGTAGCCGAGACTTGGCCTTGACGTATAAGACCTACGAGGGCGGCATTAATAGGCTCAAGGGTCGGCTTGACGGCCATATCAGTTTGTTTTTTCGAAACACTCTGATTCCACAATTTGGTCATTTCCTGTAAGGCCTGGATTCCACCTTGGATATCGCCTAATTCAATCAACCCCGATACGCGTGTGGTCCATACCCTTATATCTAGCTTCATTCCGGACCCAGCAATTTTCGCCCATACGTTCCTGAGGCCGTTGATGTTGCGAGCCTTCTTACAACCGTCGAGCATCATGTTCCATGTCTTTATCGTCGGCCTGATTCCAACTTGGCGCAAAGTTTGTAACACTATTATTGCTTTATTAGGTTGGTTCATAGCCATTCGGGTAAATATGAAGGAATCGAAGACATCGGGAGTCTGTTGAAGCAGGTTAACCCTCTCCGGAGGGATACTGGTGTCGGACCCCAAGAATCTCTGCCAGAGCCTGTCCACTTCGCTTGTATTATTCATCAAATAGGCCCGATGAATCCGGTGTCCCAAGTAATTTATGCTCACCCCATCTAAAGAGAAGGAAGGCGAATATCGGCCAAGCTGCGTGTGAGCGGCAGACTTTGACATAGACTCAACTCTCTCTTTCAAGTCTTGTTTTATATTGGGCCACTGGGTCATCACATAATCTTCGAGCTCCGGGAAATTACCCGAGATGTCTCGTCTTAAGACATCGTCTTGAATAGCTACATATGTAATGAGGTAGGCTACCTTAGAGATAAAACGTGTAGCACTCTGTCGAATAATCGTATTGCCCAGTTCGGGATCAAGTAACAAGGCGTATGTGGCGATAGCCAAAACGGCTGCAGGGACACCAAGCTGATCTGGCTGATATTGGGGGAAAAGGGTATTGAAAGCTGCAGGAAAGTTTCCCCTGCTAGAGAATTTCTTCAACGAGTATCTATCAAACCTCGGGAGCCAAAAGCCATCAGTCACCTCGTTATCAGGATTCGCGAGCGCGACTCTTGGTAGGGACAAGACCTTCCAGCATTCGACTAGATCAGCGAGCATGTCGTGGCCTGTAGCAAGCCCGTCACCGACCGCCGAGGGCTCTGGTTTTTCAGCAGAGCGGCCTATCTTCACGATATGATTCACCAACTCTCCAACCAGCATGCACCATTGTTGAGGTTTCACCTTGTCGATATCTGAGTAAACTCGGAAGATCTCGGCGACTGTCGGTAGCTCAGGTGAACGGATTGCCTTTTTCTTAGCAGCAACGACCTTATCCATCAACCTAGAAACTACCGTGTAGAAGACTAACGGTACGGTGACACCGGGCTGCTGAAGCATAGGATATATCTTGGTTTTTAGGTAAGCATAGGCATCCGTCACCGGCTCCCCTCTTTCGATTATATATTCTAATTCCCCAGTGGCCTTGATGATAGCCAGGCCCATACTGGCGCTCATTGATTCGGTTCCTGTCGATGCATCTTTGCTCGAGATTTGTTCTCGAACAATCTGCTGGAACAATGCGTCTACCGGAGCTGAACCCTTGGTTGACGCCCTCCTCGGGATTTTCTGAGATGGGTTGACTTTATAAGTGCTGTTTGAATCATTGATTACCACCTTCCTGAATCCAACAGATGCCGGTCTCCTGAATTCTGCCTCCGGAGTACTAGGCTCGTTAAATGCTTGACTCGTTATGGCAGAGGCCGGATCGTCGCTTTTATCGTCGCTTTTCGAAGCAACTGTAGTAGAGAAGGGTGCTGCTTGGGATTTCCATTTGGAGGCGCGCGAGCTACGCGTGGCCGCTACTATGTGGCGACATAGTAAACAGGTGGGTTTAGAGCCCTTCATAACATGTGAGGATCGAAACAGTTGTCACGAGTGTTGTAGGGTCTGTGACAACTGCTCGAGGTAGTTTGTGGTAGAGAGGATGATGGAATGGAAAAATAATGGGACTGGGTAATTAATATCTTATCGATTATGGACTCTGATCGTGAAAAGCCCACTGTACCTTGGTACTTAGCTTTATGTACTACCTAGGTACGTATAAAAGGTACCTGATTCTGATTAGATCGGAGGTTATTGCAGGTTACGCATCCATTGTAACTACCCCACTATGTGGTGCTACCTACATTCGTATCACACATGAAGTCAACTTGGAAGCTTGAAGACAGAGCTACATAGGAAGGAACAAATAGCAAAGGCATAAAATATTTACCAACACAAATTCCAGACATTAAACTTTCTCTTCTAATCTTTATTTATGTCTACCATATTATATGACCTTCAGGTTTGACTTCAGTCAAGCTTGTATTTCGGCGCGACTGACTACTTACCAGGTATCTTTCCATCTTACCTACCTACCTACATACCTACCTCTAATTATTCTGCCCACTCTCATACCACATAATCCTTCACAATGACCACCCTTGTCCCTCGCGCCCCCTACACCGACGACGAGCTCAAAACGCTCTACCCCCCGAACCTCGAATTGCAACTCGTCCAGGTCCTCCTGCGCCACGGCGAGCGCTCCCCCGTCTCCGCCCGCTTCCAGAACGCCGGGCTCCCCGCCTTCTGGCCCTACTGCAGCGCCGTGCGCCAGCTCAAATCCGCCGTCCTCGACCGCCACCACCACCAATTCTCCACCTTCGAATGGAAGCGCCGCCTCGAAACCTTCGGCCGCAGCGACGAGCCCGTGCTGGCCGCCGGCCCCGCGGGCGAGCTGGACGGCGTCTGCGAGATGGGCATGCTGACGGATAAGGGCCGGGAGACTACCTTCGACCTCGGCACCCGCCTGCGAGACCTCTACGTCGACCGCCTGCGCTTCCTCCCCCCCGTCCTGCTGGACGCCGACAGCTTATACTTGCGCGCGACGCCCATCCCGCGAGCCCTGGATTCCGTGCAAGAGACATTCACGGGGTTGTATCCCGCGCACACGCGCGCTCCCGCCTTCCCGCCCCCGGCGATCCTCACCCGAGCCCCGGGGGACGAGACCCTATTCCCGAACGACGGCAACTGCCGGCGCTTCGCCGCTCTTTCCCGAGCCTTCGCGCAGCGCACGGCCGACCGGTGGAACGGCACGGACGAGATGGCGTACTTGACCAAGCTTTGGGGCAAGTGGATGCCGGAGGACTCTCCCCGCGTGGCCGTCGACTCGCGGCCGCGGCTCAGCGGCATCATGGACACCATCAACTCGACGCTGGCGCACGGGCCCGAGACGCGCCTGCCGAAGGAGTTCTACGACCCGAAGGGCCGCGAGATCGTCGATCGCATCGGCGTCGAGGAGTGGTTCTCGGGGTACAAGGAGAGCCGCGAGTACCGAGCGCTAGGTATCGGCGGGCTGCTGGGCGATATCGTCGGCAGGATGGTGGGCAGCGCCGAGCGCTCGACGGCGGACGGCGGGTACGAGGTTGCGAGGAAGCTAGAGAGTAGCGCTATGAGGGAAGGCAAGGGCGCCACGCCGATCCGATTCGGGCTAAGCGGGTGCCACGACACGACGCTCGCCGCGGTGCTGGCTAGCTTGGGCGCGTATGAGAACAGCAGGTGGCCGCCATATACGAGCCACATCGCAATCGAGATGTTCCGAAAACCCACCGGCTCTCCGCAAGGCAACGCGACGAGCTCTCCAATAAAAAGCACGTCCAGCTGGTTCAGGCCCTGGTCCTCTTCCGCGAAGCCCGGCAGCCCGCCGCCAGGCACCATCGGCCGCAAGCGGAGCGAGGAGCTATCGCCCAGCGAGCGAGCTAAGCTGCAGGACTACTACGTCCGGATACGGTACAACGACGCCGTCGTCACGGTTCCGGGCTGCAGGGCCCCGGGCAAGCATCTCGAAGGCGACGAGAGCTTCTGCACGCTGGTGAGTTCTGCTTTCATATACTAATAGTGATATCCCACCAGACCATACCCTATCCTATAGAACACGAGAGCGGATGCGATACATTAAAATATATGCTAACAACAACCGCAGGACGCCTTCAAGGCCGTCGTCGACAAGTTCGTCCCGCAGAACTGGAGGCAGGAGTGCAGAGCCAACATCCAGGGCCCTGCCTTCCCAGCCAAGCCCGAGCCCGCCGGGTATTAGGCATGCATCTAGCTCGCGAAGCATGCAATGCCATGTGCTCGAGTAGAACTCTTCGGCCGTGGCACACTCGCGTTCGTCTCTGATCTAGGTTTCTCAAGAGAAATCAAGCGTGGGCGCTTGGGCGCTGGCGTTTATTGCTACTACCAGCCGAGCAGAGAGTTGAGGTAAATACCATTTGCACATACATACTTACATGATGGAGGAAGTACTTACGAACAACGGTGCATAGAAAAAGGGGCGTTACACGTATTCAGCATTGGTGCTCTGAGAGGGGAAAAGGGGGAAGAGAGCAAGAATACAATGACATTTACATGAATGAGAATATGCGATCTTCAGGCATGAAGACGGGTTTATATCACATGTTTCACGATAGAGCTTAGGGAGCAGTTTTATTGTTGTTATTACCCTCCTAACCGTACTTCTAAGACCCGAGATGTTATGCGATGACAGCAGAGCTAAAGATATACCACCATTAACTCCTGTAACGATCAAGATTACTGTCGAGCACATCTCTTTCTGTATCCATCTATCCTCGTATCTCACTTATGATGGAAACTCCTATCAGCATCGCCTCAGATCCCATTTTCAGAGATCATCCATTCCCCGCCTAGCGTGTGTCCAACAGCTTAGATTAGGCCTTGGTCATTGCCGTCTTCGATGGCGAGACTCGATAAATATTTCTCTCGGTAGGTCGAACGACCGGGAAAGTTGCTCAAGAGGTTTTACAAAGATCATACAGGAACTGACAACCATAGCCATTGAAAGCTGAATAGAGAACGCCGAAAATCAACGCAGCAATTACAACATATTATCTTTGCCCAGTGGTCGCCTCGGGAATGGCTTTAGCAAATCAGTTCGCCACCTCCTCCTCAACCCAGCCGTTCAATCCGCCCTGGATGGCGAGACCGAGTCCGGAACCCATACCGCCGTAGCTTGCCTGGTACTGGTGTCCTCGGCGTTCTCCCTCGTTAAGGCCTCCCATGCCGACCGGGCTATTGCCTCCGTTTTCGAACCCGGGCGCAAACACCGGGAGACTCACAGCGCGATTGTGTTGGCCTCGAGGGTTGCCGGGTGCAAGCAATCCACCAATAGTCGGGGCGCCGGTGGCAGAGCCGTTTGCGTATCCGTTAGAGATGCTTGCTGATTGCCCATGACCGGAACCGGAACCCAGCTGAGGCATATCAACCGAGAGCTCATTAGGAGAGGACGCAGCAGTGCCGAAAAGGGCCGCCTGCTGGGAAGCCAACATCTGCTGCTGCTGATGTTGGTGCTGTTGGGCTTGTTGGGACACTTGGTTTAAGTACATGGTCAGCGGGTTGTTGCCATTAGCAAACAAGCTGGCGCTGCTGGCGGACTGAGGTGATGTTGGGTTGGTAGGAGAATTACCGCTTCCACTGCCAACCGGTGGAGGTGAGGATACACCTTCTCCACGGGGAGACTGGGCCTGCTGCTGAAGCTGTCTAGGCTGATTTCCACAGCGATCCTTTCCAAAGTTCACCTTGAACTTCTTGTACTCGTCTTTGCTTCGAATTGCTTCGATAGCTTTGATGGCGTTGGCAATATTGGTGAAGTTGACAAAGGCACAGCTCTTCTCGCGAAGAGTATTCACCAGTTCAATCTCGCCATACTCCGAGAAGTCTTGTCTCAGCCTCTCTTCGGTCCAGGTCTCATCAAGGTTGCCAATGTAGACATTTCGCGAGGCGCCACCACTAACGGCCAACGCAATAGCCGGCGGAAGAGCACCGGAGTGCTTTCCCCAGCCAATCTTCAGGCGACGGTTGTGAATCATCAGACCTTGCAAGTTGCTCAATGCGTAAAAAGAGGCCGCAGCTGTCGGGTCAATGAAGGTGACGAAACAAATATGCTTGTCGGGAATATACCGAATATGGTGAAGTAGACCTCCTCGTACAACGTTGCAAATCTCTTCTATGGTGGTCTCCGGGTGGATATTACCAAGATAGATGGTTCGGTTACCGAGATTGTTGATGCCACCCGCCGTAGTAGCGACTGCAGCAGCTGCCACCGACTGTTGGGCGAGAGCACTGGAAATGACCTCGCGATCTTGACCTGTCAACATGTGAGCGTACCCGGGAGCGATTCCCAGGTACTGAGCCGCATTTTGCTGCTGCGTCTTAGAAACATACGCACAGCGATCCTTGCCATAATACACACGACGAGGCGATTGCCATTTTGGCTCCTGAGGCAATTGCTGAACCGCCTTCATGGCATTGGCGATCGATAAGAAGTGGACGAAGGCAATGTTCTTCTCTCGGACAATCTTAATTGTATCGATAGCACCGAACTTTACAAGGTCCTCCCGAAGCTCGTCTTCGGGAAGGTCTTCCGGTAAGTTTCCAAGGTAGACGTTTCGAGACGCTCCGGACTGCTGGACAGCCAATGCGACAGAAGTAGGCACCTGAGACGGTTTACCCCAGCCGATCTTGATATCTTGCCCCTTAATGCACAGTTTTTTCAAAATGGCGTCAGAGTGGAAGTGAGTGGCAGCATTAGCATCGAGGAAGGAGATGAAAGCACAATTCTTGTCAGGAAGTAAGCGAACTGATTCGATTTGTCCACTTCTGACGTGTCCCAAAATCTCCTCAGCCGATGTATCAGGAGGGATATTGCCGAGATAAACAGTCCTGCTAGTTCCCGTGACGATTCCGGGGCTCATCGTAGGCGACTGAGGTTGCATCTGCATCTGCATTTGGCCGTTCATGCTGTTGAAGGAACCATTTGGAGACTGCGGTTGGAAAAACTGGGGAGCGCCATAGGTCGAAGGAGACACAATCGACTGGTAAGTCTGAGGAGACATAGTTTGCTGGATGGGACTTGGCATGTTATTATGCTGCTGCTGGCCGTTGTGCTGCTGATGACCGTGCTGGAAAGCGGACAAGTTCTGGAACTGAGGACTGGCGAAGGCAGCGGGAGTACCGGGTTGGAAAGGGCTGCCAAGTAGCAACTGGGACGGGAGAAGGGGGGTGAACTGCATATCGAAGCCAGTTCCAGGAGTAGTCATATCGTGGCCGTTGTTCTGGGCAGGAGGGTTCAGTTGCTGTTGCTGGGTGTTGATCGACGGAATGTTACCACGGCGAGGATGCCTGTCGGCAAACCCAGAAACGTTCGAGGTAAAAGCGCCATGAGAGAAACCAGTGTCGCTGTTGGAAGGCTTAGAAACGTGACCATACCTGCCTCCCGAGTTGGCAGCAGGACCAGTGGGGATACCACTTGGGGCTGAGTGATCCTGCATCCCGAGAAGATGAGGAGGGACAAGACTGTCCCGCGAGACGTGCGATAAAACCGCCGTTTTGAATAATTAAAAGTGCCCTGATATAGGCACTGAGGCAGAAGCAGGATCCGAAATGCACGGTACCCTTAAGTAGCAAGCAAGCAAGCAACGTTGGATATTATAATAGCTGTTGACCGGTCAAAGGGGAAACGGAACAACTTCGAGTTTGTCCAAACAATAGTTTAGTTGAAAAGATAATGGGTATCTCTAGTTGAAGAAAGAGGAGGTCCCACCGAGTAAGACGGATATAGACTATATGCAGCAAGTCGGTGGTCTCTCGCCAAGATTACGCGCAATGATCGAATCGGCCGTGGCTTTTAAAAAAGTATCGAAGAGAGCGCGAAATGCAGCAATCCGGAAATTGTATAGTTTTACCTAGAGCTGGCCAGGGTGAAAAGGGCGAGGGGACGATGAAGCTATCTCGGGGAACAAGTTTCCGTCTGGTATAATTGTTACTGTCCTTTGATCTGAGGTTTCGATGATCCGGCTACGTCGAACAAAGACAAGACAAATATTTTATCCTCCAAAGCGAGCGAACGGGCGATCTGCCAGAAAACGAGTGTCGAGAAGTTAGGACGACAACAACAACGATGACAGAACTGTTTGTCGTCTATTTCTTATAGGGCTAAGGCTCTAGATTCGCTACGGTTTAAGCTGGCGCAGGCAAGATTGAAATTGATCGATTACAAGTGTAAGTGTAAGTGTCCCGTTGCGAAGAAGGGATAGATTCTTGGCAGTTTAAGTGTATAAAGAATATTAAGAAAGTATAGTGAATAGCGAATGAGTGTAGGTAAATAAATGCTAGAAACGATCCCGAAGAAGGGGTATCTTAGGGAGCTCAGAAATGAGATGGCAAAGAAGGATTGGATAGGTAAGATACAAGGAGGTAGAATAAGGATAAGGAGGAAAAGGAGTAGAGGTGAAGGTAGGGGAAGGGAAAGAAAAGAGAGACTGGAGTACTCCGTAATGAAGAAGATGACTGGAAGAGGATTGGAGGGAGGAAGTGAGAGAAGGAGAAGGAGAAGAAAAAAATGGAGGAAAGTAATTGGATGACTGGGTTCGTGCAGATTGCCAGAATGGCCAAAATGGGGGGCGCTAGTTTTAATGAACAGCCTGCAGCTGCTGCTAAACCCATTTCGAACCGCTTACATTCGTTACTTCCATCCACTCTTTCTTTCTTCCTTACCACCTGGGCTGCCGGCCAGCTCTTTTAGTGTTACCCAGCCAGGGGGTTAGGTACTTCGCATACCGTATGGAGTCAGAGCTATTTTCGTGTACCCTAACGATCCCTTTAAGTTCAAATCTTATATGTTAGGTAACTGCTTAAGGACAGGGGCATGTCGACGCTAAATACGATAGTTAAGATGAAAGGTACTATGCTATACTAAAACATATGAAGATATACTCCTGTCATTAATATCAATATCCCCCTCATATCAATCTCTCACGCGACTCTACCCATAGTTTCAGGTCAGGGACTACTATTTTCATACGCGTATTAGTCTAATATTTCATCTCTGGGTAGGTACGTACGTGGATATATCTAAAGTCAATTAATACATAAAGTCAAATAAATATCTACGAGATAACTGTATAGAATTAGTTGGCAACAATTAACGAAATTCGGAATTTAGACGTTTTCAACTGCCATGTCGATTGTCAAAATTCAGCCTCATTTCAACGTTTCTCGTTAGCTGAAGTTCTCTATTGAATGGGATATTCGGTCCGCCGAGCATTAAAGCCCCATTCATTCAATTACATATTTCTAATAACCCGTGATGCTAGCAACCAATTTCGACCCGTTGATATCACCCAACATCTCAAATTTATTAATTTTCATCCCCACGCAGCATCATTCGAATACTTGCTTATGAAGTTCTAGAAGTTTTTATCCCATCGTCAATATGCACATAGTAAGCTAAGACCCGTACCAATAAGCAAGGGTCAGGTACCTAGGTATGGTCTAAAAGATACGAGTTACAGATCATTGTCGAAACCGCTGTGCAGTATTAAGAGATCAGGAGAACGACGACAACAGCAAATGCATGCGAACTCGCAGACTCGATAACCAGGTTATGTCTGCATACATATACGTTATATGTATGCAAATAGAATCTCACATTATATTACCTTGATAATTTATCGTTTCTCAGGCTACATGCTTCTCTAAGCTACCTAGGTAGCTAATTTCTAATTTCATATCCTCCTAATAAGATACGAATTCATGCTAGAGACACAATTGGCTATTCGTGGGACACTAGGCCTCGCGGGGTCGGACCATAGAAGCCCATCTCGATTTCAAACTTCCTCGCTCCTGGGAGTCGGGGAGTCTGGGACCAAGGTCTACTATGTAGCTTAGCCTTATCAATTAATAATATCTTTAGGCTTTCTTCGACATCGCACGTTGTCGTTCGTCGACGCTGCTTAGACTAACGTGACTTCGAGACGATATTCTCCGCGTTCAGGGTACGAGGTTGCTCCTGTGGTGCAGCTTCCCCTGTGCGTTCATACGACATGAAACTCTGAAATCTCATCGTATCATCGTCCAACCTCCCCCGCATCGCCTCCTGCAATATTAGGCATTTAACGGCGGAGAGAGAGAAACGTTTTGCCTTGCATTGTCCCGCCTCCATGTCATAGCAGTCATAATAGACATAAGAAATGAGGACCGTATTTGTACCAATTATCTTGCAAACATTACTTATGATCCCATCCATGACTCTATTTTTCCAATTTCAATCGTTGCTTGCTTGGTTGCTTGCTAGGCCGAACCTCGAGATGCAAGCCAAGACAAAAACCCCTATTTCGCAGCAACAAAAAAAATCCCGATAAAAAATTTTGAGACCAAACCTACTCCTCACCCTGTCCCCACCCGAGCAGGCGGTCCCAGCGCGCTACGGCAAGGTACCCGAGGTACGCAATATTAGCGCGGATGCAGTACAACCACCACGCAGAAAAAATACGCCTCCTCATGTACCTAGGTACGAGCTAGGAACATTGAACAAACTTTAGATACATCCGTACTGTGGGATGGATCTGAATATTTCCATTTTTATCTCCCGCTCTCGTAAGAACTTAGAGAGACGGGACTGGCTGTCCTACCTACCAGCATATTAGTGTATTGGCTATTATTCACCATTCACCACGGAGAAGCTTCGATCGTAATACGTAACAATTAAGCTTCGAGACTGTACCATGATTGGCGGTGATGAATTCGATTGGCCCCCAGCTACCTAGGTACCTACATGTATGTAGTGATGTACCTACCTGGTCAAAGTTCATTAAGCAGCCCAACTTGTCCTACCTGCTTACATACCGCTATTCGTATCCAATAATGTGATATGTGTAACTCGCAAATTTCGAGCTACTTTTACCCCAATGGAGACCTAGTACATACCTACCTGGGCAGGTGCCTAATGAGATACGCTGCCCGGGTGGTATGTAACTTTTATCGCGCTTCGGTCAGTATTGCCAAGAAACGTCCAAAACGTCATCACACCGATTCATTTGATTCAATTTGTATAAAATGCTTAATTTGATGGTGTATACGTAATCCGATCAGAGATGGGGACTGCAAAAGCCTATCTAACCTGCTAGCTTGACAACGGTTCTCTTATGCCTGCCTACTCCCGTCTGATCAAATACCTACCGGGAATAAGTGATTTACGAAGAAGATCGTCTCTATTCCGGAAGCAAGCGTTCCTAAAGCCGTATAATAACTATGGCTTGCTTAGAAGAGTCGGTCACGATAAAATTCCATTCCCTCGAGAGAAAAAAATGCCACCGAGGTTCATATATCATTGACGTGTCCTCTGACGGACGATCTATCCCGCAATGCCTAGTCTCAGAAAGCAACATCTGAATGCTCATAAGCTTGACCGCCTTCCCTAACGCCAATCACGTCGTGCTTCGGTTCCACATTATGCATCCTATCATGCTATTCCGGCCTCAGCGCGGCCAAACTTGGGCAAAACCCTAACATCCAAGAGGAGATGCGCACTACCACCGCTCAAGGCTTGCATCGTCCCATGAAGCGGGGATACAGGCAGGTCGTACGGACGGTGTGCTGGTTGGCAATCCAGGCGAGGAATCGTTCAAGTCCAAGACCATATCCACCATGAGGGGAAGTACCATACCTATATATAATTAGTTTCTATCGAAACCCCATGTTTTAAAACCGAACAAAAAAAAAATTAAGCACTTACTTTCGCTGGTCAGTGTACCAGTAGTAATCCTTGGAGTCGATACCCTGCTTCTTGTACGCCTCAAGCAGTTCGTCATACCCCTCCATTCTCATACTGCCGCCGACAATCTCACCAACGCCTGGCATCAAGCAATCCACGCTCTCGGTCACCCGTAGATCCGCGGGGTCCTTCTTCATGTAGAAGGCCTTGATTTCTACTGGGAAATGCGTCAAGAAGATAGGTCGGTTGATGATATCGGTCATTCTACGCTCGGCAGCCTCCGCGATGTCATCTCCGAACACGTGAGGGTTGCCCTCTTCGTTGGGGATGGGAGGATCTTGCGCGTTGAGCCAGTCGATGGCGTCGCTATACTTCATACGCATGAAGGGGCGAGTAGGTTTCTGGAAGGTAGGGTTGAGCTCCTTCAGATGAGCCGCGATAGCCGGGTTAGCGAGAACGATATCGATGACTCGGCAGATGACCTCTTCGAGATGCTCTAGTAGGTCGTTGAAGTCGATGTAATCCAGTTCAGCCTCGACGTGAGTATACTCGGACAGGTGACGGCGGGTCAGACTCTTCTCAGCACGGAATGATTTCTCGATACAGTATACGTCTCCAAGACTAGGAATGACGGTCTCGAGATATAGCTGAGATGACTGAGTAAGGTATGCCATCTCATCGTAGTAGGGTGCGCTGAAAAGGGTAGCACCGCCTTCGACCTGGGTTTGCACCAGAGCGGGCGGCGAGACCTTGGTGAGCTGTAGATCTTCGTAGACCTTCGTGAAAGCCCCCTCTACAGCAGCACGAATTTTCATGAGCGCAGAGGCGTTCTCACCTCGCAAGACCAAGTGTCGGTTGTCAAGCATCTGGGCATCCCATTGGTTCTGCTGGGCCGAGACCTTGTTGGTGATGGCATCTTCATCACTCGGCGACGCGCCTAGGACCTCGTAATAATCTACGTGCAACTCTCGGTCGTCAGGGGCAGTCTGTCCGGCAGGAACCTTGCGCATCTCGCCATACAGGGCGAGGGAAGTCCCTTGGGCAAAAGTCAGAGCATCGTAAGTCTTAGTCAGGTCGCCAGCAGCCAATATGCATTGCAGCTGGCCGTATCCATCGACCAAAGTAATGAAGGTAGCCTGCTTTTGTACCCGCAAGCGGTGGATTCGTCCGAAGACCTTAACTCGGGTACCCTTCTTATCGCCGTCCCCAAGCTCAATATCCTTGCGGCTAATCTTGATCTTGACTGGTTTCGTCAATGACTCATCCTGCTTGAGCACAACTTTCTTAGCAGCCTCGAGGGTCTGCAGTTTCTGCTTCTTCAGCTGCTCCTCAGCGGCGGCAGCAGCCTGCTGCTTCTGAACCTTCTTCTTGTGGGCGTCAAGGGCCCCCTGAGCTTTCTTGAGAGCGCTCTTGGCGGGTTCCTTCCATAAGAGTCGAACGGAGGGGTCTTCGTCGGGGCCAACAGGGCCAGTGGTGGAAGCTCGAATCTGGTACTGGGGAGTAGATTTCTCGAAATATTGAATGTATGCGTAGGCTAGCGACTTGTAGGGTTTAACTTCAGAGCCATCAGCGGTCTCGTCATCCTTGCCCGCATCAGTGTCGATGAAGCACTTCTCGTCGTGCTTGACCCGTTGGGCCAACTCTTCAACGGCGGACATGATTACGCCGTATATATGGGATAGTTGCGATGTAAGATTGAAAGTTGAAGTTTAAAGAATGAATAAATAATAAATTAAGAATGCGCAACTGCGACAAACTCAATTGTAGCGCCCAAAAGTTTACTTTGATACTTGGAAGGTGGGATGTATGCGAAAGTTGATCCCAATTGCTGTCTGAATTGGTGGGATAAAATGGATGGTGGGTTGGTGGGGTTATCAAAACTCTAGACTAATGGCCTGGGGACCTTCCAATCTTCCAATCTCTTTAGGTTGTTCTTTGATAGTTCTTATTCTTCTTCAATTTTGACACCAGCCGAATTGACTCACCTTTTTATTTACTCCTGATTACCTGGTACTTAGGCAGTTCCAATTATTACAATTATTATCTGGTGTGCTTCATCCTTCCGGTACTTCTTACTTGAGTCACATTTATTCTCCAATCAATTGAGAATGATATCAGTTTCAGGCGGCAGCTACCCCGTAAGATAAGGTAGGTAGGTATTTCAATAAAGATACGTATCAAAAGGCCGTGTGTAACCTGAAGCAACAGTTTCAAGGATTTTCCAAATCGATGCTACCACATTGGATGGAACTGTCCGTAGGTAACAGGTACCTACCTAGGTACCTAGGATTACTTACGGCTTCGCTGTGGATAATTGAGTTTACATGTATCTGCAAGTAATACCAGGCTGACCTGCGATATCGGCTGTGTACCTAGGTACTATAAATAATAATAAAATGGCTGTATAACCTCAGCAAATATTAATCTTCCCTAATCCTCACCATGAAGGAGATCTACCAATAATATACACAACAGGCAAATGAACAAGTGTACTCATCTAATTCATTCAAGGCCGGTAGCTTATAATTGCATGTAACTTTACCTGGTATATTAGGTTGAACACACAAGTTACTCTCAATTCGAATTCAGAACCCAAGTAGACGAAGACAAATCTTTGATAATTCCAATCCCGTGTGCCCAACTACCTAGGCATGTTCTCGTTAGTATGACATCAAGGAGTCTAGAGAACGTGAACTTTTATTCCTAGTCCCTACATATAGACATCATAGTCAAGCTCCTTGGTGTATATATTTGTACCCCACCTATCCCCTAGGAAAGACGACAGCATCCCCCTATCCTCCTCCCCTTCCCCCTTCTTCACCCATAACCTCACCCCCTCCTCATACCTACAGCTCGTCCCTCTCGACCTCCTTCTCCTCGACCTCCCCCTCCACCCCCACCACCTCCTCCTTCACCTTCCCCATCTCGCCCAACCCCCTCTTGACCATGCTACTTAGCAGCTCGAACACGACCTGCGCGGCCGCCAGCGCCGTCTCCTCGCCGGCGCCCTGGTACGCGGGCGCCACCTCCACCACGTCGGCGCCCACCAGGTTCAAGCCCTCGACGCCGCGCAGGATGCGGATGAGCTCGCGCGTCGTCCACCCGCCGGGCTCGGGGGTTCCCGTGCCGGGCGCGAACGCCGGGTCCAGCACGTCGATGTCGACGGACAAATAAACGGGGTCCTCGGTGCCGAGGGTGCCCATGATCTGGTCGATGACGCCGCGCGTGCCCACGTCGTCGATGTCGTCGGCCGCGATGCGCACCCAGTTCTGCGCGTCGTCGTCGTGCCAGTCCCCCAGGTCCGACAGCCGCGTGCGCAGGCCCGCGTGCACGTTCGGCGCCGCCGTCGCGTTCGACACCAGCCCCTCCGAGCCCGCCAGCCAGAACATCGACCCGTGCGTGAACCGGCTCTGCTCCGTCGCCCAGTAGCTCGGGTACTTGGCCGGGTGCCACGTGTCCAGGTGCGCGTCGAAGTGCAGCACCCGCACCGGCCCGTGCGCCGCGTGCAGCGCGCGCAGCGCCGGCAGCGACAGGCTGTGGTCGCCGCCCAGCGTCACCAGCCGCGGCCGCCCCCCCAGCAGGGTAGATGCGGCAGCCCGCCCCCCGAGCTCCGCGAACGCCTCCGTCATCTGCCGCAGCGCCAGACCGTTGTCCACCGGCGTGATCGGGATGTCGCCGCAGTCCAGGATCCGCGCCCAGTTCCGGTACGGGTTGATGCCCGCCCGCGGGTTGAACCCCCGGAAAGACGTCTGCCGTGCGGATGCCGCGCGGATGGCGCGGGGGCCGAATCGGGCGCCTGTGATTGAGAAGAATGTGAGTGCGAGCCTAGTTATGTATGTATGTGTGTATACGTATGCATGAAGATAGGTAAGGAAGTAGGCGAGGTGGACTTACCAGGTCGATAGCTCACGGCGGTGTCAAAGGGGACACCGATGATGGCGATGTCGAATAGCTGGCTCGGATTCGTCAAGCACTTGTAATAGTCCAGATGAGCGAAGGCGGAGATGCCTGAGAACCCCCACTATATGCTCGTAGTTAGCAATATGTATCGGGTTTTCCAACTGATATTAGGCAGATGCAAATATAGATGCAAATACATAGGTTGAATTCCATTTCTACATCCCAATGAACTGAAAGAAGTCATGGTTTCATGAATATAGTATGCGCTGATCCAACCCCACACGGCTGGAATACCATAATATTCCTATCCAACAAACATCAAGCTAGAATGAAAAAGAAGAAAAAAGGCGATATGATTTTTTTTTCTATTTCTTTAAACGTACCTCAGTCCCCCATTTCCTCTCCAGTTCGTCGAGTTCGTCTTGACTCCATTCCCTAACCTCGTGGCCGTGACCGTGGCCGGCGCAAGCACGGACGAGCGCCGAGCCGTAGCTCAACGCAAGGCACAAAAATAGTCCCGATCTCATCGCTCCCTTGCAGTTTCTGATACGAGGACCTGCAGGAATGTTGGCAAACGTGACGAGCGTAGGGTGCAGAAATCACATGGACATAGGTGCTAAGGAAGATTACGGAAATTTTCGAAATTTTCTGTTTTAAATTTGTTGCCTGCCAATTTCGAGAAGTTTGTGCTCGAGACTCGACCGAGAGATAGAGATATGTATAGTAGATATTACCTAACGCCGTCGGTAGTCTACAGATAGACACACCAGCGATTCGTGCCGGAGCGGAGCAGATAAGGGAACTTAGAAGCTGTTTCGGCGGCGGTCCGTAGTAAACTAGAGATTAAATAGGTATAGATTTCGAACAGTCTCGTCCTATTGGTGGCCGCGATTCCGTATAAAGTATCTGTAGGAACCCCGACTCCGGTAGGGAGCTATGTATTAACCTAGGGGGAGAGCTAATGGTGGATGCTATACTTCTAGGCCCTCAGGTACCTAGGTAGGTTTGTAGCGGATTATGAAGCCCGTAGTGAGCCGTAGTGAGCTTCCGTGGTCGGCTATCTAATTACCATATGCGGTAACTACCTAGGTAACTACCTAGCTCACACATGAAGCCGACTGTAGAAATGAAATTAGTACGAAGTGTCATATGCAAGCTTACGAGCATAGCGTTTTCTTATCAGCCTATGACAGAAGTCCGAATTGCTATTCTGCCTTGCCGTTCTTCTGTGCTCTGCAGCCATGTCATCATCCCGATGTCTCGGGCGATTGGTAGGAGTTGCATGAGAGCCGATCCGGTAAATGTACCTAGCTGTGGGCCGGTGTGGTATTCCATCTATACAGAATTCCAAGATTGCTAGTCGGTTTTTAGTTAACGTGACAAGCCCGCATGGAGTCCGTTGTTTCGTCTCATCATTCCCCTATTCGACCTTGATAGCTCACCACTCTTGTAGCGAGAAAGTGGCAAACTCGATGACTATCTCCCTATTTCATTCGAAGCTCTCGTTCTCACAATGCCGAGGTAATTGCCTCACCCAGATAGGCCAGGTAGACAGGTTGGGTAGACAGGTATGTAGGTAGGTACACCTATCTAGCATGTGGCTGAGCATACATCTGTTATGCAGGTCTGCTCGAGAGGCCGCAGGAGAGGTGCAGACAAACCTCGTTATAACCATTGAGATGAATAGTCACATCTGAAGAAGATAGCATTGCATAAGAGGAAGACAGAAGTCGAATGTGTAGCATCAGGCTATCCCTCCTGCATTGAATCAAACCAGCTTTTTCGTTACATTAGACCCTTCGCAACCTGGTGCTGCTGAATACGTGGACATCCATCTATGCTTGACCGAGACATCAGTTTGCTGCGCTGCTGCATTCCAGATGGGACCCGGGATTGCTGTCGGTAGAAGTCGGGAATGGGAATTTGTTGTCCATCGGCAGTATTTCCCCCTTCACGCGGGAGCCGGGCAGAGGATATCATGGTGCGATGGGAAAAGGCAAATACGGAAGAAGGATACTTCGAAAGTAATCATTAGGAAGTTTTAAAAAAAGATGAACGTCTGCCCGAATGCGAGTCAGACGAACTTACGTTCTATTAAAAGTCACGAGGTATCAAGAATGGGAAGACGATCAAATCAATTCAGATGCACTCCGATCGCCAAACAATCCTATCAAAGTCCTGCCTGCGTTCATGAATTTCCCCTCCAAACCCTGGCTGCTCGAAAGTAGTAAGAAAAAGAGAAAATCAGAATCAGGGCGAGTAGGTAGTATGACGAGATGACGAGATGACTAGCAAGTTATTGTCCGGTGGGAAAGTTGTCGATGTCGTTGTAGTTGGAGTATTCGAGATTCGCCTTTCGTATTGAAGCCGAACCACCCTCGTCCGTATCGGTGTTATGTTCAATGCAATATCCCGGACTTCGACAACTTTCTGGACTGCAAAGAGGGTTACTTCTCCCTTAGGTAGGTAGACAGGCTAGATACGATGCCCCATGCATAGGAGCATCCCTAGGCTACCTGTTCCAATGGTATGGTACCTCTCACTCAATGCGGTATGGTTCCGCGTAGTTGATTCATTCTGAATCCTATCCACTTGTGGTATCACAAGCTCAAATGCCTAAAAAATCGCCCATTACGAAAAATGCAGATGTCGTGGAAAATGCCCAAGAGTGACATGTCCTTATACCTAGGTATCTTCCAATCTTAGAGGGGGATCCGTGGTGATACTCAAGGAACGAAGGCGGAAATGTCTGTGCTTCAACCAAATGGTTTTATAGGATCAAGCACTTATGGCTCTTCTTTTTCGGCGCGGGTGGCTCCAGGGCTGCAACGATCGCCTAGAGATGGTTAGCATATATGTATAATCCGCACAGAGGGACCACAAACCTCGTCGAACACATCCTTCAACTTGTATTGGGTCAGGGCACTGCATTCTACGTATTTGACTGCGCCTAGCTCCTTCGCCATCCTCTCTCCGTCTTCCTTGCGCACGGGCTGCATCTTCTGCTTCGCAAGCTTCTCGCGAACGCTGGGGTCGTCTCTTAAATCCGTCTGGGTGCCGACAATAAGGCAGGGCACACCAGGGCAGTGGTGATGGACTTCGGGGAACCACTTCTCTCGGACGTTCTCGAATGAGGCTGGCGACGTGACGCTGAAACATACGAGGAACACGTCGGTTTGCGGGTAGGACAGAGGGCGCAGGCGATCGTAATCTTCTTGTCCGGCGGTATCGAATAGTCCTAGCGTGTAAGGCTCATCTCCTATCCTGTAGAAGGGGAGAAACATGTCAGCCTTGTTTTCCATCAACCCCGAATCGCAGTATAGATCATTCAATTGATCCGTTCAGCCGGCGATGCTTCGAATATGCCGATAGTCGTAGTCTATCCTCAAGCCTCGACCATAAATAGGAATTGCGTCATAGGGACTTACATAACCGTCACGGCATAATTATCGAAGACCGTGGGAACATATTCGGAAGGGAACTTGTTCGTGGTGTAGCTGATTAACAGGCAAGTTTTGCCAACAGCACCGTCACCAACAACCACACACCTGTGAGGACGAAGGAATATGATTAGCAAGCAATTCGACTTCCGACTTTCCACCAGAGTTCATGCATGACGATGGGTGAGTAAGAAGGCATATGACGCGTGATTTGCGTCCGGAAACGGCGTGAAATAGATGTGCATGATACATGAAGATTCGCGGGCTCTCGGAGACATGTCTATGATGCAGCCGCGCGTTTTACCATAGTACCTAAAGTACCTAGGTAATGTACAGGCACGAGCACATTGGAATGGGAAGATGCAGACGAACGATGAGAGGAGGGGACGAGAGAGAGCGAGATGGAGAGAGGGAGAGACAATGGGTTCAATACTTACTTGATAGTTGCAACCACCATGTTGACTTGCTAAAGCCCCGGCACGGGAGCAGGTGCGATAAGATGATGTTCTCCTAACCAAGCTGCTTTCTTATCGCCAGTAGTCTTAGAAGTAAGTCGGCGGGTATCGGCCGTTCTGACTCGCAGGGAGAAAAAAAGTTACGTCGAAGAATAAAAAATAAAAATAAAAAAAGGTCAGAGGGGTTGATGGGGCTTTTCTTGGGAGGGACGATGTCTCAAATCTAATCCTCGATAGAATGACGGCGGTGAGGGAAAGATTGGTTGACTGATATGTAGATGTAGAGACTTAAACGAAGGAAGGGTTGGGAATATGGGAATATGGGAAAGATACAATGTCACAAAGAAGAATTGTATTAGGGAAATCGAAAAAAAAGTTATTGGCAGGAGAAGGAGTCGAGAATGATTAGACGGGACGGTAATGGTGTAATGGTAGGTAGCAGGTAGCAGGTAGTAAGTAGTAAGTAGTAAGTAGTAAGTAGTAGGTAGCAGGTAGCAGGTAGCAGGTAGCAGGTAGCAGGTAAATAGCAGGTAGCAGGGTAGGAAACGACAGGGACGGAAAGCTCAACGAGATTGGCAGTGGCAGTGGCAGTTAGCAGGTAACAGGGCCCAGTGTTGGATGATGGAAGGTGGAAGGTGGATGGTGGATGGTGGAAAAAGAAAGCTGGGACTGGAAGCTGGCAGGCTGGCAAGCTGGGGTTGGTTCGGCAGGCGCTGGCGCTGGCGCTGTGTGATTTCTATTTCCCTGTGAGTCCCGAGTCTTTTATCTGGGTTCCAATTGCTTGGGGCTTTTAGGGCGTGGACGTGAGCGTGGGCAGGCGTGAAGCGGCGTGAGAATTGGGAGTTGCAGGTGCAGGACCTCGGGACCTACATGTACCTTTTGATTTGGGCTTGCGCTTGCATTTTACCTTAACGCATTCGCGCACTGGCGCTGGATAAGGGGGTACGTACCTCTTTTAATTAATCCTTAGTGCCCCATGCCTACCTAGCATATTTACATATTTATATATTTACATATCTAAGTACATCGACCTGCCTTTATGTACATACATATATGTATATCTACAACTCCAGTCTAGCTCCTTTAAGGTACGTGCAATTAACAGTTTCATGCAAATAGAGGATTTGCTATAGACATGTATACTAGGTACCTAGGTACCTTAGGTAGGTACTATAGTGGATGTACCTAGGTACTATATCATCTAACCTTGGCCTTGGAAGTGTCACATCACACTCCCAACCTACAACAACAAGGCAGATCTACTCGATTACTACCTACCTAAGGTATGTAGGCATGTATACACGTGGTACTAGATATGGGAGGTATCCTTTACAAGAGAATAATATTCTACTCTAGAAAGGACATAGGACATAAAAATTTGACAAAGGGAACACAAGAAAAACAAAATCATCTCACCTCTTACAACTATCTATGTAAGTCTACCTGGGTAGCCAACCCAGAGATAATAAAGATAAAAAGGCATGCAGATGCAAACCTGCGTCAATAAATACGAGCCATGACCAGATTATGCGCAATGCTTTTCCGAAGCTATTTGTGTTTGGGGATACGGGAAATCAACAAGGAGCTTAGGAGGGTCAATGGCTGATTACCAGGTATCATATCATTTATATCCTTAGCGAGATCACGAAATCCTATGAAGAAAAAAAGACAGAGAGAGAAAGGTCTGTTACATTGTTGTTCTAGTTTCGAGGCCGGCATGAAAATACCGTACTCTTTAGGTTAGTTTGAATTATCCTATTCCGTTATATTATTCATGCGTCATCAGGGTCCTTCATGACGACGACGGCAGGTAAATGGATGGATACTTGCAGACGTACAGCTGTAAAGTCGCGGATAAGAAACGAGACAAGACCCTCCCTCTCCCTTTCTAGAACGACCTTGGAAGTCTACGTAATAAAGCCTAGGCGTAATAAAGAAACAAACATTGACCCTCACCCTCACCCTCGCCCTGTTCCGCATAGTACCTCCGGCAGCCCTACCTTGACAGCTGAGATACGGTGCCGTATTTAGATTCGAAACCCTCTACCATCAGAAGGACTATCTGCATGGAATCTGCAGTGGCACACAACGAACCACGAACAAAGCGGCATATGGCACAATCATTCGTCGACGCGTACATGTCTTGTAATCTATATTCGGAGCGAAACGTGCAGCTCCGACACCAAGTATTCACCTAGCCGTGCCTCATCGCAAATTTTCTTTGCTCCCAGCATCGATCCCGCTGGCCCCAAGTCGCCCAAGTCCCAAGTTGAGCGTGCACATGTTCGGAGTAGGGCGAGACAAGAAGAAAAAAGACGAGAGAAGAGGGTACATACATATCCAGTGTAATCGCGGCGGTTGAAGATCACGGCGGTCGTGGCGGAGTCGTCGATCAGAGATAGTTAGGGAAGGGTATCTGCAGCTCCAATTGGCATCTGGCATCTTCATCATCCGTATCATATGAAGTTTTCTGTACGCGCCTTGAGCAAGGACACTAACAAGGACACTATCTAGTACTACGTGGCATTCATGCGAGGCAACGGTCAGCCGATTTTTTATGTTGTATACGAAGTAGGCAGTTCATCAATCAGAACACATATAGGCATACCTAGGTAAGTTAGTGACATAGGGAGGAATATAAAAATGTATCTAGGTAACCATTATCATCAAAAAGGTCTTCTAAGAGGTCTCCAGGTCTCTCACTGTGATACCCCGTCGATATAACCATAGATCTAGCACATGATGGTCTGGGTGGTCTGGTGGTCTACTATTCCCTTTCCTCCCCACCACCAGCGTTAATGGATATTAATTCCTTAGGAACACAACCTGCGCATGCTACCTGTAGCCGCTTAGCCGCCCCATTATCACCCCTCAAGATCGACCTACCTATCTGCCTATGTAGGTAGATACCTACCTAGATGGCAACGTGGGAAATGTGGAGGAAAAGACGGAAGCAAACACTTTTATTTTTATTTTTCATAGATGTGAAGGATGCCTAAGTATCCTTATGTCCTTATGCTTATGCCTGACGTCAATGTTTCTATAATTCCGAAATACTTGGTTCGAATCCCAATCCTTCGTGGTAAAATTGGGCAATACCGGCCATTTGGACCCTCTAGTAGGGCTCTCGAATGAACGGTGTGCTTTGCAGATAATAATAAGATCCAGACGGGCAGGCGGGCAGACGGGTTTGCATATGCCAGGCTGTAAGAGCCATAGAATAAACCACATAATGAACCATATAATGTATTTGGGATAGCTTCCTATTCGCGATACAAGAGAAGGTTGGAATAATAAATTCTGCGAACCAGGTATGGATCAAAATAATGTCCTTCTTAAAGGTGCATATTTATAGGGGTAGGTACCTATCTAGTGTAGGCAGCTAGTAATACCTAGGGTAGCTAGACTAATAGCCAAGCCACAAATAAAATACCAGGCAACATGCCACAGGAGCTAGGTGTGGCGTTCCCCCCTCAGCTTACCGTAACTTCACATTTAAGCTTCACATTTAAGCCCACGGCGATTACCAGATTACCCCTTTTTATAAAGTTCCAATTCCTCTATCGTCTATCGTCTATCCTCCCTCCCTTTTTCTCATCAAGAAATAAGAAGTACAAAATAGAAATAAGAAATAACACATCCACCCACCACCCATGGAGGCCGACCAAATCGACCAGCTCCTCGAGCGCTATCTGCACCTGGTGCACGAGTACACGGCCCTGCGCAGCCGGCTCAGCAGCCTGCAGGCCGGCATGTACCAGAGCATCGCGCGCGCCAACTTCGCCGCCGAGCGCGGCTTGCGGTTCGGCCGGGACCAGTACGACGAGCGCATGCGGGCCGCCAGGAGGGTCGCCGTCGGCGTTGGCGTTGGCGGCCACGATTCCCGCGCCCCCGTGTTCGCCGTCGCCGCCGGAGATGCGGAGCCCTCCCCAGCAGAGGCGGACCCGGATGATGGGGCCGCGGATGGAGACGGTCGCGCTTCGCGGAAGGATCCGCTGCGGTGGTTCGGGCTGCTCGCCCCTATGGCCCTGCGCCAGGCCCAGGCGCAGAGCGTCGAGGCCGTCGAGCAGGTCATTCCGAGGTTGGTCTCGGTCAACGCCCAGATGGCCCAGGTCGAGATAGAGGTCCGCAGAGCTCGCAAGAGGCGCGCTAAGGCCGAGGCAGCCGCCGTCAAGAAGGAACAGGAAGTTGGCCTTGGTACGGAGGTCACGGTATGATTTTGGTAGCATTTTAATAGCCTACATCATTCTATCACTAGAAAAAAAGGGCAATCTGGCTATCGTGTAGGTACATCAACGAAATTCACACATGTGTACATTTTAATAGGAGAGAGCCGAAACGCCTTGCATATAATGATTACGGCTTAATCTAGGACATCCAACAAGTTTGTTTTCTATTCAATATTGGTACAGCAATAGTCACAGACATCCAGGCCGAACTAGCAAATCGACGATATCTATCTACATAGGTATCATCTGATAATCACATACACGCTCAAGCATAGGCAGCCCAACCTAAGTAAAATTCAGTTAGAAAACGTGCTCCAAGGGGGGTTGGAACCAATTGAGCAGAGGGAACTCACCAGAATACAAGAATGCTAGATTCCTTTCATCCGTCGCCTGGTTGATCAGGTCGTTGACCGTCGCCGTCACGCTTAACGTCTTGCTGAGCTTCTTGCGTACTACTTCGAGCGCCCGGTCGGCCTCGCTGGGCTCGTTGACCACGTCCGCGGTCCCGGCTACCTTTTTCTTCTTCGGGTCAATCTCCGTATCAGCTGCGACCTCTGCCTCGTCTCGTCGCGGGTCCTGCAGTTTCGCCATACGGACGGGGCTGATGGACCACGAATACAAGGGATCGTATCGGAGCACGTCGAGGATCGTCATGATGGAATACGTCTCCTCGCGCAGCGCGTCTAGTGTGAACTCGCAGCACCTCCGGAAAACTCCTTCTGTCTTGGTGATGCCCATGCCGTCGACTATGTCGCGTGTGAGCCTAAATGGCACGAGTTCTGGGACCGGTAGTACACGGCCCATTTCGAAAGCTACACCTAAATCGATATGAACAGCCTCGCCACTTTTAGAATCAAGAAGGATGTTGTGACCGTGACGATCACCGAGGCCGAGGACGTGACCTAGTATGGAAATCGCTGCTGTAGTTCGTGTATACGCTGTGCGCTTCGCGAACCACTCGTCCGGGTCGACGAAATGCTCCATGAAGAAGTAGCGCATTACAGGCTGGAACCGTTCCGTGACCTTTTTATAGGCGGCCACGCGTGCTTCGGACGATTTATTTTGCACCTGGGAAATCTCCTTCCGACACTGCGATCCTTTGAGATCTTTCGGATGGTACCGCTCATGAGCTGGCATGAGATACTCGTGGAGCGGAATGGTATTTGAGACAAATTCGATAAGTCCGGAGGCGGAAGTCAGGGGCAAGACTTTGTATGTTCTAATTCCAAGGCTGCGCTGCTGGGTAGAACGATGAAGTTTTAAGACGGACGACACGGCAGCGAAGACCTGTTCCATGATTGCGTCTTGGCGCAAATCATCGTTCCCGCCTTTGACAAGCTGCTTGAATCGTTCTCCGTTGGTGCCGACCACAGTGAGGATCTTTGGGGCGCTGACGCCAGAAGCGATGGACATACTTGGTTCGACCTTGGAGATATGCGGAACTTGGCTGTAGTCTCGGCTGGCCTGGAGTTCTATTTGTATCGTAGGGGGTGGTATATGCCATTTTGCTAGAGCACTTGCAAGGCCGGAGCCAGCAGTGGAATCCCTAACGGCGACCTTCTGTCCTGCCTTATACCGAGAAGAATCACGCTCTAAGGCTAGAGCGTGGTAAGCCTTGCTCGTCTTTTCAATTGCAGTCCATATCGTTGCTACCGAATCAGTTTGGGCAAGCCTTTTGCTGACTCTCTCAGTGGCTTTCTGTCGGAGAACGGCAACGTCATCTTCCTTATTTGGACGTGACTTCGACCCCGACCATATCTGATACATTCCATGATATGGATGATCAACACAGATACGATACACAAGCTCGATGAGAAGTTTCTGGAAGAGGTTGTTCTGGTCAAGTAGACGCGAAGTAAGTTGATTCATCAGCGGGGCGAATTTCCTGGTTGCAACCTTGTCGATGTATTTCCTGACGGCCTCATTAGTGAATTCTTCGGTGGACCTCTCTAACCATAGGGCTGCGAATCTCAAGGCATCGTTGTTGTGGTCGTCGCAGGACACGAGAGAAAGAAGATAATTCTCTAAACTCAACCTAACAAATTCGGTGCGGCTTTGTTCGACACGACGTAGTTCCTGCTCATCTAAGTCGAGCCATTGCTTTGCTTTTGCAAGATGACTTTGGTATCTTTGCTTCCTTTGTGGGTCTCTCGTATTGGAAATGAGCCCCTTAAGTTGCGAAACCTCATCACTTTTCCCTTTCCTTAAATGCTGCAAACGAACCAAATCTTCGAGCCCATCTGGATTCTGTAACTGTTCATCACAAAACATGGCGAACTGATGGTAGACCTTGCCGGCCTCTTGCCCATCAGTCTTTCCCTTGAGCTCTTTTAGCGCGGGTTGTAAATAGTCCTTCTGAATGGTATCAGGCTTCTCCAGCTTTGCTACGGAGATTTGGTATCCGGTCTTCGCAAGCAGGTCTGGTCGACTGATGGGAAGAGTTTGCTTTTTGAGGTTCGGGTCTTCATCGATACTTTGTAGCATATGAATGGATGGTATCATCTCGCCAAGATCCCATAGAGAATCGGCGGCCTCGAATTTTGCTATGGAATCAAGATGCAACCCAAGATCCGCACTGGGCAGCACCAGGTCTGTAAGAGATGTTGCAATATTTAAAGACTCCTGGGTAGCTCGGTGATACCTATATACGCTGGATGACAATATCATTGACTTGATCTGCGCCAAGGTTGCTTCCGGCGGGTTTATCTTTGTCATGCTGCGGCGCTGAGAAGTCTGAGCCAGCATACTCAACGTTGTTTCTCTGCAAGATAATATTTGGCTGACATCCTCATACCTACATTTTGTTAACACCTATACAAAGTTAGAGGTACATTGTCACATACCGTCCGCTTTTCATCCACTTAGAGCGATCTGTGAACGTTGTCAAGATTTTGTCGAGTTCGGTCGAGTCAGCCATCTCAAAAATATCGTTGAGCTCTGCCAGGACGGCTAATGCACCGAGATGACGACGGAGGCGAGCCGGGCTAAGATCATTCTTGGCTACGATCCGCATAGTCTCGCTAAATCCATTATGAGTAGCCCTTCTCGCGGGGCCTAGCTCGGTGGCCTGGTGCCAGGCCTGGTATGCTTTATATAGAGTGACGGAGGGATTCTCAGTAGACGCCGGAGCTGGTAGATTCCATATTTCTAGCCGTCTGGCGGTGCTGAAAGTGCTTTCCACGGTGGTTGCCGAATCATCTAGGCTCTGCTGAGTTTGAAGAAGAGAATGCGACAATCCCGACAACCCTAGGTTACCGAGAGTCCCAACTAGCGACTGGCTATCGCTATTGGCGGCTGGGTCTCTTCTCCGAATGTGACTGTCATATTGTGCGCCACGGAATGCTAAGCTCATACTGCCGTTCTTTTCGTACTCGAGTCGAGCCAGTACATTGCTCAGACTTGAAGTTTGGCTAAGACCGTAATATGCATCAGGATCATCAATATTCTCGAAGATGTCCATCAATACATCCGTGGATTCCTGGGCCCGGGCGGCAGAAGAACGACGAGATGTTCGTGATCCATCAGCAGATGCCATCTCAACGAATAGCAATGCTGTTTTGAACATGCCACACTTCGTAGCCGCCGAAGCGACCGAGACGAGGTCGAGGTCGAGCCATTGAGCCCGATCGGCAATGGAATTTTCTTTTGGTAGCTGTTGCGTCCTTAGATATAGAAGAGCATTTATCAGGAGACTTGTGTTTTCTCTGGCTGCTGGTGAGTCTACCTTGAGCCAGCTCTTAAGCGCGCTCGACAGGCTGCGTTTAGCAGATTGCTGCCTATCCCGTTCAAATAGGAGGACCAGGTGGATAATATACGGGAATGCTTGCTGAGCAAAGCCTTTAATGTTTGTGAGTATTGGGGGTAAAGAATTGAGAATAATGTTCTCGGGGTACGACTGTGCTAGGTAAACAGTTACACCCTGAGCCCATTTTGCCTTCTCGAATGCTTCGCTAGAAAGTGCCTGGTCTTCACGAACGGGACTGACAAATGGATTGTCAGACGGCGGGGTTCGATATGGTATCCAATCGGATGTGGCTAGAAGCTGGTCAGATAAGACTTTTTGACAAGCTATGAACAAGTCATCGTCGCCTTGAGCTGCGGCATCTGAGACGATGGTCCTCAATGCTGATTCTGCAAGTCCTGCCTTATAACAATCACTATCTGATGTCAAAGACTGTAGGAGACTTAGCAGACCATGCTCTGATCCGGAAGCGTATATTGATACATTGTAGTATCGTGACAACTCAGACTCTCGCAGTAGGTCCTGGTCAACGTGACCGGATGCAGCAAACCCTCTGCCAACAACCCGACCTGCCCAAGCTAGATACTCGCTGCTCAGGTCTTGTGCCTGACAACTTTTCCAGACAACAGATACCCAAGTCAGCGCCTCTGCGTCGGAGCTAACCACGTCAACGCTATGAGACGTCGGAACCGTGAAGTGACTACAAAGCATTTCCAGTGCCAATTTCCGTGAAGTCTCATTCAGCAACTGGGATCCGTGTACTCCGTCTTGGAGAATTTCTAGTAGAAGTCTACTCTCGTAAGTGCCTCGCTCCGCGTTTCCAGAGGATCGAACATGAGCTGCAGACCCTGTAATGGCCTCGAAAGCATTGCGCTGTTTGACATCTCGAAATGATGGAGACTCGTAGCCACCTAGATAATTTGTAAACCATGAATGAAATCTCTGAGCCTTGGACATGGTTGCTTTGAATTGACTTTCTTGGGTTGTGCTGGATTGGCTAGTTTCAAGGAATACGCGAAGGGAGGCCAGTGCAGATAGAGAATAGCCAGCTAGAAATGAAGGTGACTTTGACAACGAATTCGATCCTTTTTCTAAGAGGTATTGACTTATACCAAGTGCGTCGTCTGCGCATTCTGTATCGACGATGAGGGGACGTATGGATTGTAGGAGCATCTCTAAGGGATATGACTCCCAAGCATGCCGGCCTGCTAGACAGATGAGGACTCGGACCTTTCGAAGGACGGAGCATGTATGCAAAGGTCCTAACGCAGCATGTACGCCATTGAGTAGTTGTCTCGAAATGCTAACCACGATTGCTGGCGTCCATAGTGTAGACATTTCGTATTCTGTTCGACTACATAGTAGCGCAATCTCTCTTGTTAGGTATTTAGCTCGAAACATTGGTTGCTGATTCGGTGATAAGCCAATTTCAGAGTAGCCACATTTCTTGATCTCTGCCATTGCCTCGGCGGCATATTTGAAACTCGGGTCTCGGGCCCAAGATTCCTCAACTGGGTTTTCTTGGTCAATGAGGCTGAAAAACAGCCCGATGATATCAGCAAAGTTGAGATATATACCCTCAAGGAAGGCTTCTCGGCCGAGTATCTTGCGTAATCGGCTTTCACCGCTTCGCTGCTGCTCCGACTTTGGCATGCTAATATCGTGAGCCATGCTGTACGCGATGATTGTTGAGAAGTTGCGCTGAATAAGTTGAGCAAAGCTATCGCCAAGGGTTGTTGCTAATTTTGCGGCTGCTTCATCCTGTCCTCGCATCACCATCAGAGATACGATTTCGGACTGTGTACGTTGTAGTAATTCCTTAAGATTTGAGAAACCGAATATCATAAATGGGATGTCGTCGATACTCTTGATTTCAAGCCAAGTATATAGCAGTTGGGGCGCAAACAAATCGAACAACTGCTGCGTGCTCTCAAGGTTCAAGGAGGCAGATATCTTCTCAAGACAACGTGCCGCATGTCTCTTTGAACTTGGGATTTCTCCCGGGATCTCAAATATATGATAGATGCCGCGTCGGAGGAGAGTAGACCACTCCCGTGCTAACTCTGCGAGCACAAATAATCGCAAGGCTATACCTTCAAGAAAATCGCTTTTGCTCGGAAGAACTTCAAGGACGTCAACTAGAACTTCATCATGAGACTTCAGAACATACCGGCCAAATAAACTTGGCAAACGGGCTCCGATGTAATACTTGACAGGTATTGCCCCCCTCCCTAGTATACCTAATAGTGATGTGCTTGGAGGGTCAATCTTGATAGTTTCCGGATACCTCTCGTTGACTTGGATCAAACGGAGGAGCAACCTAGCTAGTGACATCTGGGTTCTCGATGAGAGTATATTATTTTCGAGTCCAGGATTAAGAAAGTAGTAGTACAAATCGCCCACGCGGGATGATATGTCGCCATCGGTGTCGGACCATATTGGCATGAGACCCTCCATCACGTCGAGACACACATTTAAAGCAACTTCGCAACTCGAAAAACCTGTGCCACCGAGTAATTCGCCCATTCTGACGATCACTTTATCGGCATCGTCAGGATTGATTATGAGATCAGAGTCGAATAACTCTCGGATTAGACAGCGACACGAGAGGAGTTCTTCGTCAGGCAATTCCAAAAGGTTATCGAGAAATGATGATGGGATGAGCCCAATTTGACCATTATCTTCATACAGGATATCAAGGAGGCGGAGCCTCTGAATGGTGTCAGAGTAAAAAGTTGCTGCCTGTAGATCAATGGAGACTTCATGACGAGATATTTCGATTGATTTGGACGATGTATTAGATCGACTTTCTTTAGATTCAAATTCGTCATCGATGTCCATGAAATCGTCATCGTTATTAGATGCCCATTTTCTAGATCTTTTGCGAAAAGCGCTGGATACCTCACAGAGGAGTTGGTGAAGAAACTTCCATTCTTTTCCCAACTTGCTCAATTCGATACTCGATAATGTTGGTATGTAAGATCGAACTGACATAAGAAGGCAGTCATAGAGAGCTTGACTCTCAGATGTGTTCGAGACACCAGCCAAGGCGGTTTGAAGAATTAGGAACCATGAATTCTGAATCTCCTGCGATTGTCTTGAGTTCACCTCTATTATCTCAGGGAGAATAAAGGCACCGACAGTCAACGAGGATATGACGCTGTGGAGCCTCTCTGGTGTAATCTGAGCCGATTTGTCTTTCTGTTTATCCCATGACTCACATAAGACTTTTATTTCCTCAAGTTTGGGATAGAAAAGTTCTGCTATAAGTTTCTTCGTGCTGTGAACATTCGAGGTATCGCTAAGTTGTGTGGTTGCGATCACGGGTACTTGTTGGTTGGTGTCTAAAGAAGATTCAGAAACGTTGGGATCTAATAGAAGTAGGTATTTGATCAAATTCTCGCGGCTCTGGAGCATATACAGTGTCTCTCCAATTTGCCCTGAGATCGTTTGAGATGGTGGAGATAGCATTAATTTCTTATCGCCGTAAGCTGCTCGCATCAGGTTGACAATATCCAGTGGTATAACATGATTAGAATATGATGATATGAAGGCTGCATCGGCTATGGTTCCGTAATGATTAGATTTAAGATATATTTCAGGTATTAAACTTTACTCACCAGGATCCCATCTGAAAAACATCCAGCGAGTTACATGATTGCAGGTTGCATAACTAGCACTCGGAAGCTGGAAGTTTCGAAGGTTGAGAAGGGTTGTCATTAGTACGAGAGAAGAATCCATCACAACAGCTGGTCCATTAACATCAGCAGTCATGACCATACTGTTGATGTCGTCGGCGATATCACGATATGGTACTAGCTCATGACTTATGATGGAATAGAGTAGGAGGCTCGAAGCACGGCAATTTGCAGTCATGCTGACAGCACGTACTGCGATCTGCCATATTTGCTTCCAGAGAACACATAGGTTATCATCAGTGGCGCTGATTTGGGGAGTTAAGCTAGTGGAAGGTTAGAATATGGACATTAACGCGATGGATATATATGTAAAACAAACCTCGCGCAAGCAATCATAGCCCACGTAGATACCTTACTTTTCTTGCTGGTGATTTGAGTCATCAAAAAGGATAAAAGTTCTGATATCTCATCGATATCGACTGTAAGATCCGAGACAAAGAAGGGTATAATCTGAAGGGCAGTATACTGTATAGACTGATCGACTGAGCGTAATTTCTGGCGAAGTCGACTAAAGCCTACAGTCGTCCGTTGCTTCTTCCGGGGCTGCTCATAATCAACTGAAGTTATGTGTGATTGTTCAGAACCTTTCCACATCAGAGATTCGAGAAGAGCAAGAACATGCACAACTGCCCAATTTTTCTCGCCGTCGACATTGAATGGCCGCAAAGCAAACGACTGCACCTTAAAATTTAGGCTGCCGCGAGGTGCAGAAGAATAGGTCAAATCGTCTTGTTGAAGCTGAGCACGTTCTTCTCGTCTGGAATATTCACTCCAGAATAATTCCGCTAGATTTTCAATATCCCCTATGAGTGAGGGTTTGTCGCCCTGTTTGATTAGATACTCAAGCTGGAGATGGAAATTGAGTATCAGTTTCAACATTTCAACACGAACGCCATTGAGAAGTGCGTCGTGTGCAGACGCTGCCTTCGTCTGCCACCATTGGCTTACTAGCGGCAGGCAATCCATAGCTAAAGAGCTCGCATGGCCAGAATCGTCGGTCTGCGACACCACAAAAAGCTTATTAATCAAGGCGAATGCTAGTTGATGAAGCTGACTGATTCCAAAGGCACGGAGCTGGAGGATTTGTATGACAACTGACGAGATATCCTTTGAACGTTGCAAAAGGGGTGCGTTCGGGGCAGATGTGAGATAAAGAAGACACTGCAGAAGATCCGGTAGATGACTGCGCGAAACTCGGCTGGTCTGTTGTGACGTAGATATAGATCTAGAAATTGACGATGCCACAGATACCGTCTGGCCTGTTCCAGGCGCCGGTGAAGCCCGCGAAGGGGCCAAATCTTTATCGTTAGCCGCTAGGTATGAGGTTAAAATATCAACGGCGAAGTCGACGCAGGTGAACCAACCCTCGCCACTCCCCGTAGCGAGAAGCTCAACATTAGCAGCATGGTTCAGGAGAGCAGATAGCGCTTTGATGTAATCCTGAACAAGCGGCGGGACCAAGTCGTCCTCGGAATGTGGTAGAGTCTCGGTAATATGATCAATCACAGCGAGGACTGTTTTCCGCTTTACCTTTCCTGCCCCTAGTTCAATACCAAGACGTAGCGCTTCTGCGCACTTGGTAAGTCTGCTAGCAGCGGTGCTCTTATTGGCATAGTAAGCTTGTTTTTCAGCCAAAGCACACCTGAAGAGCGCCTCAAAGGTTATATGGTAGTTCTTGTCGTCTAGAGTCGAACTAGAAAACGTCAATCAAGAACTCGGCAAGTTTCGTCAATAACTAGGTTCTTACAAATTTGAAGCTTTCGACTGCTCTTTGAATATATGGATCAGATCTGTAGACGTCAATATTATTATATTGCCATTTGAATATGAAAAGTGTTGATAATCTCACCATCTAACCCCGATGAACGAGTAGTACTATTATTGCTTTCGATGGCGACTGTCTCACTTTAGCATTACTCAGCTATTATCTTCTTAGAGAATGCAACTTACTTCGAGCGCCATCCATAGTAATTTGCCGCGCTCTCAGTCGAGGTGCCATTTTGTCCCCCTTGTCTCATCTCTTCTCATAAACTACCTAGGTACCTAGGTGTTTATAACAAACAAAGGCGATACTTGGTTGACGTGTGGGAGCAAAACCGATATTAATGTCATCCGGATACTGGTTGTGGTTGTAATATCATCTTATTCGATGAACAGGAATGAATTGGTTCAGTTGGTTAAACCGCGAGTGCGAAGCTCACCAATAGTTTAGGTAGATATCAACGGGCAAATTTGGTAAGAAAACATTAAGATTTAGTTAACTTTCCAAATCCATACTACTAGAGACGTTGCGAGTATGAAGAGAGTCGAAATCGCAAATCGCAAATCGCAAATCGTTAATGTTGAAAATACTAGCCGAACCTAATCTACCTAGGTAGACAGTTCGTGCTTGCCCTCCTTAACCTTTTTATTCCTTTTTCTCTTGTCGAGTGATACCTTAGGTACGTAGTTGACCTAGGTAGGCAGCTGTAGGTTGCATTAGGGAGGGTATCTGAGGCAACAGTGAAGCTGCTACTGGAGCTGAGCTTAATAAGTTAAACAAGGTTGTTTATTGACAGAGTCCTAGACTAAGACTTAATTTGCCGGCAGAAACTTACCGCCTTCCTTAACGGTAAGCAAAATGCCTAGGTGGATGTTTGTATTCAGGTACTGCGCATCCACTAGTCCCATTTTAGCGTAGAAGTCAGTACATCTGGTAACGGTAAAATAATAAAAGTGGACACCCGCGAAAGGCAAGGGTGCCACCTTAGCTCAACTAGCTCAACACGTTCAATATCTAATTACTGCATCATTTTCTCGTGGAATTTCTAAAGACTGCGATCGCGCCCTTCTACCTCTTGCCAGAAACAAGATCCTCACCAGTGCTTATACAGCAAATAACAACCGAAAACTACCTAACCAATAAGTGATACATATAATTTGTATCACAAACCCATTCTTTCCGAAGATACACGCGACAATGCGATAGAAATCGAGAGTACGAACCATGGCGGATGACGGTAGTTTGGAAGCCCTCCGGGGTTTACATAGACATCTGAGCACCATAGCCGAGACGCTCAAATCTGATCGCCAAATTGAAGGCCGGAATTTACTAGCAGCCCTTCCACAAAACCCTCTGCTGGAAGAACTGAGCGGACAGTTCAAGGGATTACTGGGAAAACTTGGAAGGAGAAAAGAAAGCCGAGATGCTATATTGTCGGGTTTGTTACCTACTATTCTACTTCTACTTCTACACGGCTCGACTTTCTTGTCCTAATAACAATTCAACTACAGGGAAAATCAATATTTTCGACGAAGAATACTCTTTGAACAAGGATTTCCAAGAGCTTGTTTTGCAAGTTGCCGACAGTTTAGATCTAGACGAGATCGAAGCAGCCAAGTTGACCCTCCTTGCCGAAGATGCTGAGATGACACTGGGACGGCCAAGGAAGGAATGCGCCATAATCCGGTTCCATGAACAGAGAAATTTCTTGCTTAACTGTATGCTGCTGCTTCTAGAGCTCGCAAGGGACGAGGACGAGCTGCTCTCTGAAGAGGCTGGTGATGGTCTTGGAAATCTTGGTCCATATGTCAGCGAGAATATCCTTCGAGAGAACCTTCCCGGCATCACAAATACCCCGTCACAACCAAGATTCGTGCCCGATTGTGTGGCTACGATGCGCGACATACGAATTTGGCTCCAAAATCTTTCTGAACAGGTCGCTAGTGCTACAGTACTGGGTCGCGTTGGCGAGGCTCAATTTCAGGAGACTATAGAACTTACCTATGTTAGCCTGACCCAGCAGCATGAACTTCTCTCCGTCATTCTTTGCTACGCAATCGAGAAGCACGTGGCGATTGAAGATGATTTTGTCGATTTTCTTCGAGTGCTGAAGCAAGCTACTAGATATGACTCCTGCACTGGTAAGTTCGGCTTCTCTATCTCCCCCCTTATCCCTCATGGGAATGCCTCAAATTTTCGATATAAATGTGTCTCGTAGCTGACTTCATCAGTACACCTCATACCGGTTCTCGGCACTTATATCACGATTTTCGGGTCAACGGAGGGTACTGGAAGCGTGGAACAGGCGAGAAAGTTAAACGGTATTGTTTGCCAGCAGACAGATGAAGACATGCGAACTTTGCCATTTCTCAATGCGGCAGTTAGAGCTTGGTGGAGTGCCGAATATAGCGGCTGGTACATGGATGATGCCGCCGGCTCAGGTCTTCCCGGCATTGATATTGATGAAGGTACGAATTTCTTAGCCTGACATTTATCGGGTCAACTAACAGGCAGGGAAGAGGACAAGCAAAGGTCTAAGCAGTTTACTGAAGCATTGAAGGATGGCGCCTTTGATTTCATGCTGGCAGTCATCGCTGATGTCAGGGCTTCCGAGTGGGAGGATGCCGCTCGAAAATCGTTACGCCAATGGCTTCGGAAACGAACTCCAACACTACCCGCGGATACTATCCCGTTTTCCGAACCCTTGCAGCTCCGCCTTGCGGCAAAACTTGAGTTGTTTGTAGACGCCTTCATATCTAACATGCCTGACGTGCTTCGAAGGCTGAAAATCGAGGAGGACGAGCAACGTCAAGCTAGCCAAGCCCAGGAACAGGATTACGACTTGGAGAGATTCCTTCTCATCATAGCCTACTCTTTCGAAGGCCGACCAGCAGCTGCCGACGACTTCTGGGGTGATCCTGAGAATAACCTAGCAGGGTTTCTGCAGTGGGCATCTCGGAGAGCAACGACGCCAGTACAGGCCGCATTTTGCGAGATGCTCCAATCTTTATCCGAAGACTCCAGTACTGCGACGGCTGCGCACGAATTCCTTCTAGATGAAGGCCATCAGATTCGAAAGCCTTTGACCATCACGTGGTCTCACATCATCCACGAGTTGGAATATTTTGCTACTAAGACCAGAGAGAAGCCCGTCACCACCCAGGCGAGTATGCATAGACCCGGAAAGGCCAATGCCGAACCGGTCGAGACCGAACCAGAATTTGCAGCAATGCTGGAATCTTATCTAAGACTCATGGCCAAACTTGCTGCTCAAAGTGAGGCCGCACGCACGTATCTGCTTGATCAGCCACACCTAGTTGCCGTACTCTTCCAGGTGATAAGCAGCTTCGTTGCGCCTCGAACCCGAGCATGCACATTCAGAGCG
Organism: Jackrogersella multiformis; assembly: GCA_902806575.1. Lineage (NCBI taxonomy): Eukaryota > Fungi > Ascomycota > Sordariomycetes > Xylariales > Hypoxylaceae > Jackrogersella > Jackrogersella multiformis. The sequence goes on along the minus strand of CADCXD010000002.1, from coordinate 873,381 downwards.
TTGAGCTCCCTCCTTAGCCGAAAAAATATCCAACAAAACAGTCTTATGTGGCAGTGTCTAGAATCGTGCCTTGCCGGGCACTTCTTTTCACCTATATCGAGCAGAGTCCAAGTCTCCTCTTCAAACTCCCAGCCTCCGTCTTTTTATATGGAGGGTCTCTTTCAGGAGATGAGCCCGCACGTCGACGACGCCACTGCCTTCATACAATTCCTGGCCGCTTTGACGTGTCTCGCAGAAGAATCTGGTTCCTTGAGAGATGTACTACCGTATCCAGAAGATCTTGGCGCGTCTACTCGGATGCGTCCTGGGATCGAGCCGTATATCGACTTCGCTCTAGGACACATGTTCTCTATGCGGACTCAGGACGTTTCGGAAGTCATACAGCAGAGAATGTTGCGATTGTGCTGCTTAGACTTTGCACTCACCTGCGTTTCCAACTTCAACGAGGATTTGATTATCTTCAGCAACGAGACCAATATCAACGTAGATTCTGCTATAAAAAGCGGAAGCCTCGAGAACTATGTCATTCTTCACCCATTTTCTAGGGTCATGGAGTGGATGTATGACAGCAAGTTCATGAAAGGCATTCTGGACACGATACATCAAAACCCAGCCGACATTGGTAAAGCGGCGCCAGATTCACCTCTCATTCTTAGCGTCCTACGCGCGGTCGAGCTTGTCTCGAAAGCTCTGGACCTTCAAGCTACCTACATTAATCTCATTCGGCCGATCGTGAAGCCGCAGACTCGAGCACAAACTCGATCCTCGTATATACCAGTATCGAACGGAGCGTTCACATCAATAGAAGATGGCCTCATGACTAGCATGGCGTTGATGTCAGACCTTGGTGGCTACTGCGGTATGGGTCATCCAGAACTGACCTTAGCCAGTTTGAAACTACTGGAGAAAATATCAGCATCGCCCCGGGTAGTTTCAGCCTGGCACTCCGGATCTCCAAGAGAGGCCCATCGCAACAAAGCCATCATGGCTTTAGAAGAGCGCAACGATGCAGCCACCATAGCTGGATCCTTTATCGCCGAATTCAACGCTCCGTTAGATTCTCATATGCGAGACCGCTCGCCGGACTACCAAATTAAACTATATATCCTAGATTTCCTCTACTCCTGCATGCAGGCGAGCCCAGATCGACCTACGATTGCCCATCTATTCCTCGGGTTTCGTTGCGGGGTCAACTCACTTGAGATCGAACCTGATGGCCCATTCGACCAAAGATCGTCTCTATTCCATGCACTATTGCCCGTAATTTTAGAAGTTCCGTCGAAGAACGAGGAGGGACACATGGCTACGTGGCTCATTAAATTGAGGTATAAGGTCATGAGAATTCTTAAAATCCTTTGGAGTTCTCCGCTATCGGCTAGCATCGTCCTCAATGAACTTCGAGAAAATGATTTCCTCTTTCACATCCTGATACAAGGCCTGGTAGCTCAGCAAAACTTTGTTTGGGAGGGACTTGAAGCTGCCGGGCCAGACTTCCTTACAAGCATAGCAGCTGGGGGTTACATCGATTACCTTTCGATGAGGGCTATGGCACTCGATTATGTCACCCGTGAGCTTTGTAGCGTCTCCCATGGCCACTCGCCGGCTCTCAAGCGGAGGATTTTTGACGCCCTCGGCGGCCAGATTAAAGTCGACGGGTTAGAGGTTATAACAGTACCCTCGGTATTCGAGTTTCAGGATTCTCTACCTCAGGAGACTTTGTTCGCGGCTTCTCCACCCGAGCTAAATATCATCGGGGAACTTGACCTAAGTTCGTGTCTGGAAGAGGACGACGACTTAAATCGAGTGTATAACCTGAACAAAGTACACGAGATATTGCTTCTAAAACACGGAGAGGCTACCAATCCCGGCCAACTTATTCTGCAACAAGATGCTGCGATCGTAGAGACTGAACAAGGCACTCTATTGCAATACCTAACGTACCTGAACCGGTTCACGCAAGTAAAATCGTACAGCCTCAAGGTTCTAGCAGCGTGGACGAGACTTCTAATGGTAATGGCGGACTGCAACGACTTCAAAGGCACAAACAAAGTCTCGTTCATACTACAAACGCTCCAGGCGACGCTCCCCAGCCTCGAGATGTACGGTTCGGATAACCCTAGCGCAGCCTTAGAGCTAGCCAAACTTGCCAAGGTGTTGCTGTTCGAATTAGATTTCGAAACGATGACCTCGACAGACAAGCAGAGTCGAGCGGTCGAGAATCTAATCAGCGACAAACTTTTCCAACTCCTCCAGGTCTGCCTAAGCGCTATCGCAAAATGGGCAGGCAATCAAGAACTGCGCGCAGTCTATTACAGCATCTGCTATCGCCACTTGACGGGACTCGTCGATCACGGACAAGGGATTTCTTCAAGCCTCCGAAAGACAGCTAAAACGATACAAACGTTCGGTGAAAAACTACTAAATGTTGTTTGCGACGACGCCTTCGGTGGGGATCCGGCATGTCAATCAGCAGCTTTGATCCTCTTAGGAACCTTGGTCCAGCTGGGCAAGCAGGAGAATGATAATTTTGTGGTGGAGTCGCTGAACAGGCTGAACTTCATCAGCATATTGGTTGACTCGCTGCGCGGCGTGTTGGTAGAATGGGAGGTTGTTAGTCAGACAGGTAAGTCCCACACACTGTTCGTATTGTTGAGAGAACCAGCAATCTAACAGGTATATTTCCAGGCGATTCGGATCAACAAAATTATCTCGACGCCAAGCTCGCCCTTCTGCTGCAGCTATGCCAGACGCGCGAGGGTGCCAAGAATGTCCTGCATGCGAACCTATTCCGGGCGATCGAACAGTCCGGGTTGTTTTCTGCGGATCCGGAATTGCAGGTTGATTCGTCGGATAGCAGGGCCCTGGGGAGACACTATGCTCTCCTGGTCAAGGTTGCCCGGGTCATCGGGGCCGCGATTGTTAGTCGAGGGTCACATAACGTGCTGCAAGGCAGACGCTTCTTGACCGAGCACCGAATGTTGGTGATGCACGTCCTAAAACGCTCAGCTGGAATTGGGGCTGGAGGCGGGAAGACGGATGCGTTGCTCTCGGAGCGCGTTGGCGAGCTAGCGGAGGCGTTCATGGTGGTGATTACTGCGACCGGATTTCTAGAGGTAAGCCTAGAATATTCTTTACCCAACGCCCATACCGAACACCCATTTACTAATGACTTTTACACTATCTACAGTTCGAGGGCGGAAATTTGCATGAGGACAGAAGACCGGCCCCGATGGTGTTCCACTAAGACTAACGGGAGGCGACTTCGTGACTCGCGAGGACTATCGGAGAGCACGATGGCCCTGATACCTACATAAGGTACCTAGCCTAGGTAGATGACGCGGTCGAGCACAAGCTCTTAGGTACCTAGGTAGCGCATTGTAATAAAAGCTTGTACATACGCGTTGGTTAACAGGTTTGATAGTGGTGGTGCGATTTTGCAAAATCTCACGGGAAGGAGATTGACCGTTGGTGTGTGATACGGTCGATGAGGGTACCCAGGCAGCCAGGGTAGCAAGCATATCGTAGCATATCAGCCAAGAAGAAAACAAGCCACCGCCTCAAGGCAGAAAACATTCCTTCGAGGGACCCATTAGTAACTACTGATTGTCAGGTGACTGACGCCTACTATCTATGCCTACTATCTATCTGCCTCCTACTTAATAGGGCACTTAATAGGTACAGTAGGAAGATATTAAGAAGGGTTGTCCTAGTTTAGTTTAGATTAGGTTGTGCAATGGAATCAATCTAGAAGCCCTCGGTTAGCGTTGCTTGCTTGATCGACACGGCGGCGTGCTTTGTACTGCATAGCAGCAGTGATATCAAGGAAGGTGATGATTGGTCGGAATGGGATCCAAGGTTGTGATATGTTAAAAGATTTTGTCCAATTAGCTGTGTGGGTGGATGCCCAGGTGCTGCGCCGTTTATTTCGGCCTCTTGGGGCTTGGCAGCGTAGTAGCCCCTTGGCGCGAGGGCCTAGGTAAGAAAGGGTAAAGAAAGGGAACGAAAGCGTTAGCCTATGAGCCTATCAAGTTTTTTATTTCCCAAATACCTACCTTAGGTAATGTATTAATTGTACCATGTACCTACCTAGGGTACCTAGGTACTAACCGTGTACTAACCATGTACTAACCATGTACTAACCATGACTTGCCCCAGACCATTTCCCGATCTAGAAGCTCCCGATTATCCCCCTTCAGAGGTCCCCCCCCAAATCTCCCCTGACCTTGACTTCCCCATCCGTGTTACTTATTATTTATTATCTCGAGCCGTTGCAAACTAGTCCGTTGTGAGCGTTCGGTCTCCATAGAACAGCATAGACTACCATTATTCGTGATTTCATACGACTTCGTACTAACGCCCGTCCTTCGGTATGCTAGCTGGTTGGTCGAGAGCGGCTGGCGGTCCTGGCCCCTGCAAAATGACGATAATCCAAGAGTCCGGCGAAATCTAGGGAATCAGGAACCACCGTTGGACAATTCGCCATCGACTCGAAGATGCTGTTAGCTTCCGGTGCCTTAACAATGAAACATCACATGCGATCTGCGTGCTGACGCTCGTAGTATTGGGAGGCAGATCACATACGACCCTCTCCTGAATATACACATTATACAGGCCTCACGCACGTATTGGTTAGGTGGCTATGATGAGGCGCCGAAGAAAGACCAGACAGAGGGCACGCGACAATTGTCACCAACAACGTTTCCTTGCACTTACATAAGTACATAACATACCAATCCAGGGGTCCTAATAACAATCTGGGAACAAAGCTACACTAGGCCGGAATACACAAGGCCGGGAGAGCCAAGAGCCTCTAGGCTGGGGGCGGGTTCGTCGCCCACGGACGATTGCTACTAATATGTATTCCTTCGGTCAACGATATGCGCCTAGACTAAACTAGCTGACGGACCAAGAGTTGGAGAGATAAGCAGCAGCCCCGCCGCCTGCAAGATTTACCAAGGATGTTCGTACCAGAGTACTGTAAGTACCATACATACGATGTAAGCTGAGAGTGAATGGTGAATGGTGAGTGGTGAGTGGTGGCTGTTACGTAGTATGTATGCCTTCCGCCCACCAACGGGAAGCGGATTCGGGATTGGTTGACAGGTTGCAAGACAGTCTCGTTAGCAGCAATCAGGTCCATCCTTGATATACTACTAGTCCATTTATACTAGTACTACATAGGATGGCATTTATTAGCTGAGGATCGCCCAAGCCACCTTGCCATTCTCTTCCCGTCTCTTCTTTGTTCGATCTTCAACAAACCTCCGGGACTTGAACACAGACCATTGTTGTGTCGTCCTTATATAGTTTTACAGGGTTCGTTCGTTAAAGGTATACTGTCGGAAGTATCGAGAGGGGGAAAAAATAACCGACGCTCATCATGAGCCATTCAAACCATTCAAGCCTCGTCCAGAGGTCGGCGGCCTCGTCGCCGGCTGGCGACAAGGAGAAGACAACCTACAGCGATATGGATCTCGAACATTCGCCCTCGCACATCCGCGGTCTCGAGACCTCGGCCGAGACGTCGCTGCATCGCGGCCTCAAAGCTAGGCATATTACTATGATAGCCATCGGTGGTGCCATCGGAACAGGTCTTATTATCGGTACCGGAAAGGCTCTCGCGCAAGCCGGGCCTGGCTCTATCTTCATCTCATACTCCATCGTCGGTGGCGTCGTCTTCTTGGTTATGGCCGCTCTTGGCGAGATGGCCTCTTGGCTGCCTATGTCTGCTGGTTTCACTGGTTACGCTTCTCGGTTCTGCGACCCTTCGCTCGGTTTCGCTCTTGGTTGGACGTAAGTCACGATTTCTTCCCTCCCCGCACGAGTTATGACTTGTATATATCACATGAAGCCGTTCATTTTTGACGCTCATGCATGACGAATCGCCAACCAAATCTAACCATTGATTTCTTATATTATAGTTACTGGATTAAATATATTATCGTCACACCTAATCAGCTTACGGCCGCCGCTCTGGTTATCCAGTTCTGGCTGCCTCGAGATAGAGTCAACCCGGGTGTCTGGATCACTATATTCCTCGTCGCTATTATCTCCATCAATTACTTTGGTATTCGATTCTTTGGTGAATTCGAGTTCTGGCTGTCCAGTTTCAAGGTCGTCGTTATCATCGGTGTCATCATCTTGGCTCTCGTCATTGCGGCCGGCGGTGCTGATGGCGATCCGAAGGGATTCCGGTACTGGTCCAACCCTGGGTATGTACTTTTTTTTTCCTTTTTTTTTTTTCCTTCTGCATCATCCGTAGCCCTACGGTGAAGCAGATCACCGGTTATTGTGAAACCTGAGGCTGACTCAGAACCAACAGTGCATTCGCGCCTTACATCGCAACCGGATCTTGGGGCGAATTCCTCGGATTCTGGTCTACTATGGTCACCGCTACTTTCGCTTACCTAGGTACTGAGTTGGTCGGTGTGACGGTGGGCGAGGCTCAGAACCCGCGCAAAACTATTCCTCGCGCTATCAGACTCACCTTCTACCGTATCGTCTTCTTCTACTGCATCAGCATTCTTCTTATCGGCATGTGCGTGCCGTACAACTCCGAGGAGCTCTCCTTCGCCAACAAATCGAGCGGCACCGCTAACGCCTCTCCATTCGTCGTCGCCATCAAGCTCGCCAAGATCCCGGTCCTCGACCACATCCTGAACGCCTGCATCTTGCTTTTCGTCTTTTCGGCCGCCAACTCCGATCTGTACATCGCCAGCCGAACATTATACGGCCTCTCCTCGGACGGCGCCGCCCCATCCATCTTCCGCAAGACCAACGCCAACGGCGTACCCCTTTACTCGCTCATGACGTCCGCTGCCTTCGGTCTCCTCGGGTTCTTGAACGTTTCGGACGACTCCAAGGTCGTATTCACGTACTTCGTCAACTTGACCACCATCTTCGGCCTCCTGACCTGGGTCTCGATCCTCGTGACGCATATCTACTTCGTGCGAGCGCGCCGCGCGCAGGGCTTGAACAACGAGATGATGCCGTACGTGGCGCCGCTGGGCATTTGGGGCTCCTACGGCGCGCTGTTCATGTGCTGCCTGATCGCGCTGACCAAGAACTACGACGTCTTCGTAGGCGACTGGAGCAAGAAGTACCCGACCTTTATCACCGGGTACCTGGGCATCCCGATCTACCTGATCCTGATCGGCGGCCACAAGCTGTGGACCAAGAGCAAGGGCGTGCGCCCGCACGAGTGCGACTTCTACACCGGCAAGGACATCATCGACCGCGAGGAGGAGGAGTTCCTGGCGGCCAAGGCGGCGGAGAAGGCGCTGAAGCCCCAGAAGGCGAGGGACATGTCGTGGTTCTACAGGACCTTCGTCTCGTGGCTGTTCTAGCGGCCGGGGGAGTGGGACCGAAATGCATGCATGCACGCGCGACGGGAAACGGGACTTCGGAACGGGAAACGGGGCCGGGGCCGGGGCATCGCGGAGGACGAGGGAGCGGGCGTATATCCACCATTGCTTACCACTTGTCATACTACTTGCTAAGAGATACCTATTTTTTTGTCTGTATATACACACGATATAACCTACCACCGCCGGTAGCGCTGTACCTAAACGTCTAGCTTGTAATAGAGGAGAATTAATTTCTGTATTTGTCTATCTACCTACCTATCTGTCGTGCTTGTGCCTCCCGCGATGATGCTGTATGTAGGTAGATTATGTTGATCACATGCTTCTGGATTGTTTGCTGCATGCCTGGAGCATTCAGTACATTCATTACTTTCAGTATCCTTACCTTGGCTGCTTGGGATGTATAATATAAACTAGGTACCCGATATGATCGATCCCCGAGTCCTGGGAAGGGCTGTGCGCATAAACATCCCGCACTCGGGCCCCATTTGCGGCTCAGGGAATCGGGAAGGTAAATGTGCTGTGCCTACACTAGGTAGTATGTCTCATGTGGCGAGGATACCTGCTTGGTTGCAGCCTCGGTATGCGGCACCGTAGCAGCGTAGGCGAATGGCAGACCCGTTGCCTACCTAAGGTGGGTAGGTCTCTGCCCGAGTTTGTCTGGTCGCATTTGGTGATGCAACGCTCCGCTCAGGGGTTTGACAAACTACACTATTATAGAACTTCTATTGGATCCTGCTATATACCTACCAAAGTCGACGTTCGTAATACGGGCCACTAGTATTCGATCATTCGAAATTGAGGAAATGGTAGTGCCACCGGTTCGCTGTCGAGGAATATCGTATGCCCCTTGAACTAAAGGAGAATGAAAATGCGACAGTGATGTTTTCATTTCCTCCTGGATACCTACCTCGTTGTTTTGTATCATTATCCTATTGTTACCTTACCTGCCAGCCCTATTTTTAGCTCCCATGTCTCCCACTTCGGGACTCGCCTAGGGCACTGGCATTTACCACCTACAGTTACATAGCGGTGGATCTGTTCTCCGGAGGATTCGATCGACACCAACGAGGTGTGTTCTCGTTTCCACCTGCCCACACACCATCTACTATTTATTAGCTACCTAGTGTAGACAGCTAGAAGGTAGGTACCTATGCATCGAGGCTAACTGGCTAGGTGGTCAGAAGTCTAATTTCTTATGCGGTCTAATTCTCGGTCCCTGATCTCGGGTTGCATCTAACTGGCCCCCGTAGCCGCGTTTTAGCATTAACGATCTGCTGGATGCGGTTGTGATTGTCGCAGCTCGGCTTGTCAGCGGCTCGCGATTCTTCTTACGGCAATGGCTCGCGTGTGCTAGTGTTCGAGCCTCAAGGCCAATAAGGATGCGCTTCGCCGATGCTCTAAATGTTAGGTTGATTAGGTGCTTGTGGTATGCACACCTTTTCCCGCATTCGTACTGCCTGTGCTGACGCCATACCTCATATTTCCTTACTGATAAGCTGGAATCTGACATTGAACAACCAAGTTCGTAAATATATAGATGCCGTAGATGAAATAAGATGGAAGGAAGCTGATGCTTTAAAATAGGGATCTGATATAATCAGTAGTAGTCTGATAAAGATCAGGAGGCTCAGATCTAAAGGCCTATTTGTTAGAACACCTAGGTCCACCCCTTTTCCCAGGTACCTAGTATAGCAAACGACAGTAGGCTTATATAATTCCTCGCCTACCATTTACATCATCAGGCCTCACCATCCAGCACCAGAGGCTACTACCTAGGTACTCTTTACAATTATACGCTAGGTACTTTAAACCCCAAACCCGAGGGATACCATGACAATAGATATTCAAGAATTAAACCACCTTGTTAGTTTCCTGCTCAATTAATTGCCGAGATATATTGGCTGGATTTTCCCCCGTTGCTTGTGTACATCACCCTCTTTGAGAGATACATGGTTTCTACGTAGTTTCAAGCCACCGAAGTCTAGAAGGGCGAAGAAAAGTACCTATCTTATGTATAAATTGTAGTCGAGATATTCATATTTGAATGTCGGCCTGCTTGCCTACCTAGGTAGTTATGATAGGATCGAGACTTTCATGTCCTAGGTATACATTAGAAACGCCCCTATTTACGACAACATAATATCAAGCTCCGATTTTCAACTACTCCTTTTACTAAGGTCCCTCTTTGGTACTGTGTATATAATTAAATACTTTAAATCACAATCAATTCAAGCTATCTACGCATCCAACGTAGCCAACACGTCTTGCAGCGCCTTCGCAGTGTCACTATCCTCCTCCACCCTGCCTCTTACCTGCTCTGCAATCCCTCGTATGGCTGTGGCCGAATGTACGTACCGCATCCGCATCCCCGGGCTTGCATTTTCCAGCAAAGCTGAAGTAAGCTGTAACACATCGGTCTGGAAATCGAGAAGTGCGCCGTCCACAGCGCCCGTCTCCGCGCTGGGAACACCGTACGCTGCGACCGCGGTCACGATCGCCATCCAGTCCTCGGCCGTGCTACCCTCTTCCTCTACAACTATCTGCAGGACGAGGGCGATGCGGGTGCCGCGCATGACATCTGCTTCTTGGAGTCTATTGGGCGTCGAACTCTCGTCGAGGATTCTAAGCATATCCTGCGACAGGATTCCCCATCCATTGTACGAGCTGAAAGCGTCGACACCTTGCGGCGTCCGGAGCACGCCTTCGAGTGCTGCGAGGATAGGGAGTCTATAGTCTAACCCGTCGAGCTGGGACGGGGCTGGCCTGCTATTCTGGTATAGCTCCATGAACATGTCCATGAGCCCCGCACTCTCTTTCCTCAGGACATCTCCGTCGTCGTCGCGGACCCAGAGCGCGATCGCGCGGATGGCGGATAGCATGAAGGCGTCTGTGGCCGCGCTCTCGTCCTTTGCGTCCCAGGCTAACGTCTTATGGGAGCCGAAGCTGGTATGCGCGCTTCCGGCCCGCGCCTCCGGGTGTAACCCCTGAGCCCCGGCTACCGACGCGTCCCAGCGGTCCCGCAGGTATTCAATCGTGACGGACATGGTCTCGCCGATGGGGGTCGCCAGCTTGAGGACGAGATCGGGAGACATCCGAAGCCAGGAGTGTGCTGGGTCCATATCCGGCTTGGGATTGTCTAGCTCTTCCATCCAGGCGATGAGCTCGCCGATGAAGGCGGTGAGGATATCGAGGGCGGATGTGAGACGTTGAGAGATCAGTGGGTACTCCGGATCGTTGAGTTTCTCTAGGAGAGAGGGTAAGGTTGCGCGGAGGTCTACTAGGATGAGGTTTATGAATAGGTATGAGAAAGGCTTTGACGAGTCCTTCTCATCGAGGAATAATAGCTGAGGCGTTGATTCTGGATAAATAAGTAGCAGGGCACCTGCGCAGTTTGTATACGCAGAACGGCTGGCTGCGGTTGGTCGGTTGGTAGCTAAGTTGCGTACGAGCTTGGTGACTGAACCGACCCATTTCGGATTCCGTGGTATGAGCTGAAGAGTTATTAGATGAAGCTCACTATCGCTATCGATGCATAGGGGCGCTTACGTTCTCATCTAAGTTCCGCAGAACATGAGATATAAATTCTAGGAGGCTGGTTGCGTCGGTGCCAATAAAGGAGGAGACGAAAGATTGGATACCATTATCAATCTTGGCTTTCATAGCTTCCCTTGCTTGTTCATCTTCGAGACCCGTAGTGCCCTTTTCCCAAGCCCAAATGAATAAGGTGAGCACATGCGAGTGTTCTGGAGCAATCTCTATCAGGGGAGTCCAGTCGTCGATTTCGAGATCAGCGAAGCCTTTGGCACCCTCGGGTACGGTGACGAGGGTTAGCAACGTCTCTATTATGACTGGAGTAGTCTCCTTAGAGCTGATATTAAGTCAGCGTAGGCGCATCATATGAGAAAGTCTATTAATTACCTATGCAGAACAGCCTTGGCTAATTTGGGTATTCGAGAAAGGAGTTTCGAATCTTGCTTTGAGTCTTCGGGTAGCAAGACTGCGAATGTATGAATAACAGCAACTGCCAAGTCAAGCATATCCTTGGAGTTCTTCTGTTCCGAACCAGATTGGGAGCCAGTGCGTAACAGTCGGTCGAGAAACTTTGGGGATATAGAATCCCATAGTGAAAGGATGATTTCTTTCTCACTTTGTAGCTCAGGGGAGTTGTCTAAGACGGACTTCAGGAGAGCCAGGCCAACAAACCTAGAAGTGTCATCTTTGGTCTTAAGAAGTTGTTGGATCTTCTCTATGGATGGAGCTGCGCTGACACTCGACCTACTCTCATCGCTGTCTTTCACTTGTAACTTCGAGATATCCGCTGCGTCCATGTTTGTCCTCGTTTATATGAGATTATATGCTGTCTTAGGTAGGGATCATTTTGTATGTCGTATCTGTTTGACACTCAATATGAGATTTGATCAAGGGTGAAGGATTTGCGATAGCTTCATGAATCTAGATTACGATAACCGAACTGATTTTATTTGATTTTGTTTCGAGTTGTTTCGGCTTGGTTTGGTTACTTGATTATGAATAGGTATGAAGTATGAAGTATGAAGTATGAAGTATGAAGTATGAAGCTATCTTTAAAAGCTATAAGAGGTAGGTAGGTACCTAGAGGTGGTATACAAATTTATAGCCAATAATAAGAGAAGCATGACGACACTAACAAACTTACTGGGTTACAGTTACACGATCTAGTAACATTACCGGCAACAACGATGGAACAATGCTCTTATCGTTATCGCAACTCTAGGTACTAGTCTAATAATAGGAATAATAGGTACCGGCGATCGGGACCCCTACTTTACTTTACTTTACCTTACCTTATCATCTGACTGATCGCAAAGTCGCATACCAACTACCTCATCCTCGACCAGTTTTGCGACAGCAATATATAATAAGCATTTGCGATATGGCAGATCGCACATACGCGCCTTCGAGATGGCAAGCAGCAGCAGCAGGAATTTCGTGAACACCCACGACGAGGAAGCCTCGTCTTCTTGCTCCAGGTCGCCCAACCGGACGCATCCCCCAAGTCGTGACGAAAGAGACGAGCTCGACAACCTGTTCGATAGCCACGACCCTAGCCTTCTAAGCGATGACCCGTTGAGTGAGGACTTCTCCGAGCCCATGAGCTTCAAGAGGAAACAAAAGCGATCTATCTTCTCCCAACCGAATCGCTTATTGTCCACCTTGACCGGCAATCGCTTTGGATCCGTGTCGCAGCGCTCACCTCATCCCGAAACGGCCACGCCGACGAGACTACATGGCCTAAACGAAGACACCGACCATCATCAGAGCACCCCTCATACACTGAACATTCCGAAAGAAGGAGTGCCCCTTGATTGGTACGTCGAGGGCCCGGGTCGGAGAGTAGGGTACGAAGATCTGACGGCCATCGACTGGATCTTCGAGTACACGAAAGAGAGACAACGCTTGCGAGTTTTATACTCAAGCGCGACCGGCATAATTGGATATGTACAACAACTACTAGATTCTAGTCAGATATGGGTCATCCTCGTCCTGACGGGCATTGCTGTTGGTGCGCTTGCCGCAGGTATAGATGTCGCCTCGGACTGGCTAGGAGATATAAAGACTGGTTATTGTCATTCAGGGCCTGAAGGAGGCGCATTCTATCTAAATAAGCAGTTCTGCTGTTGGGGTTACGACCAAGGCGCAAAATGTATAGGATGGAAACCGTGGGCCGCCGCTCTAGGGATAGGGTCTACCGGCGGGAAGTGGTTTATAGAGTACTTCTTTTTCATATTACTCTCCGTGAGTTTATTGATGGTAATTCCGAGCACATCAAGTTGCTGACTTACCACTAGGTATCCTTTGCCCTCTGCGCCGGCTTCCTGGTCAAGGAGTACGCGATTTACGCAAAGCACAGTGGTATACCCGAGATAAAAACAGTATTGGGAGGCTTCGTCATTCGGCGTTTCTTAGGGGGCTGGACACTAGTAACGAAGTCTTTGGGATTGGTACATATTATCTCGACTTACTTGTGAACGACCTTTTGCTAACTGAGCCTAGTGTCTAGCAGTCGCATCAGGTATGTGGCTGGGAAAGGAAGGCCCCTTAGTACATGTCGCTTGTTGTTGCGCGAACCTGTTCATCAAACTATTTCCAAATATTAATAATAATGAAGGTATGTATCACGGGCATCAAGAATACAAGACAGAAGTTGATTCGAAGCAGCACGAAAACGAGAGGTCCTGTCTGCGGCAGCAGCATCGGGGATCTCGGTTGCATTCGGATCCCCTATCGGAGGTGTGCTGTTCAGTCTTGAACAGCTATCCTACTACTTCCCCGACAAAACCATGTGGCAGAGCTTTGTGTGTGCCATGACGGCTGCCGTTGTCTTGCAAGCTTTCGACCCATTCCGGTCCGGCAAGCTCGTGCTGTACCAGGTCAAATTCAGCACAGGCTGGCACGGCTTCGAGGTGATACCCTTCGCCTTCCTCGGCATCCTAGGCGGCATCTATGGCGGACTCTTCATCAAAGCCAACATGCGTGTGGCGCAATGGAAGAAGTCCACATCCTGGCTCCCGGGGCCACTGACCCAAGTAATCATCGTGGCCTTCTTGACAGCCCTCATCAACTACCCCAATTTCTACATGCGAGCGCAATCTTCAGAGCTCGTGTCCTCGCTCTTCTCCGACTGCGCCCTAGTTCTCGACGACCCCTTCGGTCTCTGTAAGACGGGCGCCGCAACAGCCGGCACCATCATCCTCCTACTGTTCGCCGCCATCCTCGGCTTCTTCCTCGCATCCATCACCTTCGGCCTGCAGATCCCAGCAGGTATCATACTGCCCTCCATGGCCATCGGCGCGCTCTCTGGCCGCGCCGTCGGCATAATCATGGAGATCTGGCAGCGCAACCATCCCAACTTCTTCGCCTTCAGCACGTGCGATCCCGACCGGGCTTGCGTGACGCCGGGCGTGTACGCCATGATCGGCGCCGCGGCGACGCTCGCGGGCGTCACGCGCATGACGGTCTCCATCGTCGTCATCATGTTCGAGCTGACGGGCGCGCTCATGTACGTGCTGCCCATCATGGTGGCCGTCATGCTGTCCAAGTGGGTCGGCGACGCGTTCTCGCGCCGCGGCATCTACGAGAGCTGGATCCACTTCAACGAGTACCCGTTCCTGGACTCGGGGGACGACGGCGGCGGCGCCCAGCACGCGCCCGACATCCCCGCCTCCCAGATCATGACGCGCATCGAGGACCTCGTCGTCCTCACCGCCACGGGCCACACCATCGCCAGCCTGCGCGGCGTCCTCGACACCTGCGACTACCGCGGCTTCCCCGTCGTCAGCGACCCCCGCGACGCCGTCCTCCTCGGCTACATCAGCCGCGCCGAGCTGGCCTACAACCTCGCGGCTGGCGCCCAGCCCCCGCGCTCCCTGCCCCCCGAGACCGAGGCCTTCTTCTCCCACCAGCCCCTCGCCGACCCCCGCCGCACCCTCGACCTCCGCCCCTGGATGGACCAGACCCCCCTCACCCTGCCCAGCCGCAGCAGCCTGTGCCTCGCCGTCTCCTACTTCCAGAAGCTCGGCGTCCGCTACGTCCTCTTCAGCGACCGCGGCGTCCTCCAGGGCCTGCTCACCAAGAAGGACTGTTGGTACGTGCTGCACGGCGCCGAGGAAGCGAGGCGCGGCGGCAGCGGCAGGGGAGGCGTTTTGTCCGGCCAGGGCGCGCGGGGTGGGGACGATGACGATGACGATGACGACGGCGGAGCGGCCGAGGCCGGCGAGCGGGGCGGGCTGCTGGGCGCCGACGGCGACGACGAGGATGAGGATGATGAGGATGAGGGGCTGGCTGGAGAGGGTATCGAGGACCGTAGGGGCGGGATATTATAATTATTATAATCTGTCTGCCATCTGGATTTTGGAAGCTCGGTGCCGATATAGAAGTAGCCACCCAAGGTGCTTAGATGTTAAGGTGTTAGGGATGATATGGTATAGGTATGGCGTGCGGGCAGGCGTGAATTATAATATCATTGTTATTACGGAAACGTGAAGTATTTAGAGGCTCTCGCCTGCTTTCGTGATATGCGACTTAGCCTGGTGTGAATTATGTACGTAGAAGGATGCCATACGTGCGGCGGAAGGTGCGCGAGACGCAAATGAGTGCCTAGAGGCTATGTTGGAAGCCTCCTCGGTCATGTCTGCCTCCTCCACGTAAGAAAAGCTCTTATCCTGTCAACATTCCACGGATTACCTGCTTCGAGTTATCAAAGGCATTGATTAGGTAGTATAGAAAACTCATAGGCTTTAGGAAATCTCAATCGGATATTATTGTGTCTAACTAGTTGGTTTGTCCTCTTGATGTAACAAACGTTATGCCCCCGTCGTATAGTAAGGGGGCATGTGAAAATAATCAGAGGCATTTCCTAATCCGGTTTGCGGTAAAAAAAGTACAATGGGGTATCAAGTTGCCGATGTTATGAACGAACTCCCCTTTCCATGCAAAACCAAGCACCTCGCCTGGTACCAATTGTATGCTGCAATTCCCGCCCGGGATCGCCAATGCCTATCCTCCCTTGGGTCGACAACAAAACAAAACACCCCTGGGAAAGAGTGGTACCATAAAGGACCGCTTCTCTTTCGACGGCTTCTTAAGCTGAAACCTGGCGGCATGCCGTCGTCCTGTAGGAAATTACCTTGCCTGCCATAAGTCCTCGTCCGCTCCTTGTCTGAACTGCGTCTTCACCACATCAGTTACAGTGAAGCTGCACCTCTGCTGAGCTCAAGTGCCAGCTGGCCGCTTCCCCTTCTTGTTCGCGGTCATGACTTTCAGTTCGAGGTGATAGTACGACTTGTGGTTCTTGCCCTTCTTCTCCTTCGGGTCGACTTTTGTTCGGCAGACCGGGCACGTCTTCTTCATATTATCGATATGAAGTGCCGAGTGCAAGCATTCGGAGCAGAAGAGATGACCTTGCAAGACGGTTAGTTAATAATCTACCACCGGGTTTGAGAGTTCACCAAAGAAGCAAAGAAACAAACTTCAACATACCACAATGTGTAACAGTCAGGTAAGATGCATCGTCCATGCAAATGACACATTGAAACTTGCCCATCTTGAGCCGGTTGTCGCACTTGTCAGCCATCAACTCTTCCGGGACGTCTGCGGCATTAGATAAATCAATGGTCTCGGGACCATCCAGGTCAATTGGATCACTGAGGAGACCATCTTCGACGAACGGGGAGTCCCCATAGGTCTGCTTCCGTCTTGGCCTGCTTACTAGGCTAGAGGTAGGAGAAGATCGTCGTCGTTTAGCAACAGCGCCACGCGCCTCGCCGTTAGAAGCTGTGGCGGTTCGCTTTCTCGAGGTAGGCATGGCCGGTGTTGCGGGATCAATGCCAGAGATGGAGTCAAAATCCGATTCTTCCTTTGTCAAGTCAACTAAACGCCCTTTGCTAGTTCTTTGATCTCGAGTTCCAACTCTTGGCAACGCTTCGCCGACCTCGAGAGGTTTCGGTATGTCGGAGGATCGCGGTCGAGTAGGTGGCAGAGGACTGCTGTTGATAGGTGGTAGCGAGGGTGAAGAAAAGTCGCCGTCGCCCAAGGCTGTCAAATAGTATTCATCACCGTTTAGTTCGGGGCCAAATCTGTTAGGCTGGGGGAGTTGTGTGTAAGTATTTTGACCGGCCGATGATGTCGGTCTTGGTTGGTGGGTTCTCGGCGTGGCAAGAGAACGCAGTTCGGTGTGGGTTTGACCTGATGCTTGTCGACGCGAGTTTGAATCCGAGATAGGAAAACCGGCGTTCGGAAACCAACCAGATCCTTGTAGATGACGGTTGAGGTTGGGAGAGGGTTGTGATGGGTTGTGGTGACGATGTTCCGCTATAGACTGAAGGTGCTGGATGGTGTCGAGAGGGTCGGCAAATGGGTGTTCCGTGAACAGGCTAGGCAAAGAGGGTAGCTGGTTCGGATAATGTTGTTGTTGTTGGTCCAGGCTGAACAGACTGGAATTTTGAGGGTTCGTTGGTTGTGCCCAAGGATTAGTAAAGGTTGACCGATCGAAAATGCTGTCGGGATCGAAGTCGAGAAAGGAATTGACGTCGTTGGTGAATGCGTTCTGAGCAGAGTCCAGGTCCGCTTGGGATGACGATGCTACTAGGTTGCACACAGCCGAGTTTTAGTGATTTGAATTTCTACAGGTTTGGTCTGACTGTGCAAGGATTTTGATGAGGGGAGGGGAGAGAAGAATACGAAGTGATTCAATTTCCTTAACCTTAGTAGGGTGTGGGTAGGTAAAGGTAAAGGTAAGAAAGGAAATATCTGAATGGGTGTACGAAGTATCTGAATGGGTGTTCGGAAGAAGAAAAAACTAAATTGGAAAGAATACCTCTGTAGGCCATTGTTTCCCTTTTTTTAGGGCTGAGAATTCGTAAGTTAAACAGTTAATCCGCCCGCTTTGGTGCTTGGTGTCCGGTGTTTTTGAAGGGCTCAAGAGCAATCAAGAGTAATCAAGTTGACGCTTTCCGCGTGTGATTATCGGGGTGTCTAGCAGTGGCGACCTTGACCTAGGCCGTCCCTAGGCTGTTATGCTGTTATTTGTTATCACTGATAAAGTTCACCTGTGCCCCTCCAAAAAGGTTCCAGGCCTTTTGTACCTATTCACGGAGGAAAAGGTAAGCCGCCTCCCGCGCTGCTCGTGGTGCGCAATTGATTGCTCGAATCAATATTTTTCCCCTTCTAGTCAGAAGATCTCTACATTTCGCTGCTCGAATATGCTATGCTATGCTATGCTATTCGTCGGTCGATGCGATTTTTCAGCGTCGAAGAAATCGAATTTTTCCTTTTCGCTTCTTGATCGGATAGACCTAGAAAGTGGTGGAAAGATGTTGTAAAAGGTAAGGTATGTAATGAATGGGTATTCCTCGAAATTTTGGTATGAAGGTGAGGTGAAGTTTTGTCTAAGTGGCTACCATGTTCAGGTTTTTTGGTTTTTATTTTAATTCGATCGGTTTCTCAGTGAGCACGATAATACACTACTTACAGACTCTGCGTGGCGCCTGCCATATTATGTGCCTAGGTGGTAACAAAGTCAGACGTTCGACTCATCAATTGGAACCACTTGGGAGCACCGTCCGCCTGAACCTTCTAGCCAACGAACCTACCTAGGTACATGTACCAACCTATTAACCTATTAATACAGGTACCTACCTCCGACACCTCCTGGGCTACCTACCAGGTACCTGACTACTTGTACCAAACTCACTACCTAGGTACATAGGTACGTCTCCTAACGACATTACCTAATACGTACATCTACATACCTAGGTACATCATGGCGTTTGGCTATTTGTGCGAGGTAGGAGGTATATATTGTATGTATTGTACCTACCTACATAGGTACATACAATACAGCTCAGGCACCGTAAAACCCCTTCCTTCTAACCTTTGCCTCTGGATATAAATATCATAACTCCGGAGGTACCTGAGTTTGTGACATCGGGCTAAGGTGACTTCTAGACTCTACCTACCTAGGTACCTATTATACCTACCTAGGTAGGTAATGGCCTCAGGTAAGCATACCCTAGGTACCTAGAAATGTAAGCACTTAAGTAATAAGTTTAGAGAATAGCCTGGAATATGCTGATACACGGGTGCTTCACATGTATACTAATCAGAGTCCCCTTGTTTTGATCAAACCCTTATCTCTCATACTAACTAGGTAGCTTTAAGTATTGTCCAAGGACTTCTATTCATTGCCAGCGATAGATCAAATTCTATACTCGCCGGTGGAGGATGAGCAATGCTGACGTATCACTTCGGTATCTCCGTTTCGTACGACATACACAGGAGCCTACCTACATGTAGGTAGGTAAGCGTGGTTTATATTTAACATATCGAACTATATTTTCTCATTGACTACCTCCTAGGTAGATATATATATATAACCCAGTCAACCTTCCAGAGGGATCAATCTAAGAAGGCACCTCGTCCCTCTAGGCTGCGAAGAGATCAGCTGATCCGACATTTCCATATCCTGAGCGGTCATAGACGGGTCAGGCACCGTGGTAAACCGCGAGTAAACGTCTCTGAGCAGAATTTTCATCTCCGCGAGCGCTAGACTATAAGCAGTGTGTCAACATTTCCCGAGTTACTCCCAGGTATGCTCTATGCGAATAGCTATGGAAGACTTACTGTTTACCGATGCAGCCTCGACCTCCGCTAGCGAAGGCGAAGAACAGCCGCTTCCTGTCCAGCTCCCCTGCTTCTTGTAGCCAGCGATCTGGATCAAATTTATCGGGCTGCGGGAAGACATTTTCGTCGATGCGGTTAGCAGAATACGCCTGGCAACTCACTATCGTTCCTTCTGGAATGAAGTAGCCGTCGATGGTCCGGCCGCCAGCGGGGACGTATCGCGGGAGGGACATGGGGATCGCAGGGAAGCAACGAAGCCCCTCCAAGACGACCGCATCAAGGAGAGGTAGCTTGTCGAAGCCTATCTCTGGATTGGCAAGGAGTTCCTCCTGGAGACGCCGCTGTATGTAGAAGGAGTGAGGTTGCGATATCTCCCACATTAAGAAGCATAACGCGTCGCCGGTGGTGTCGATTCCTGCGGCCATGTGGTCAAGACATTCGGCAGCCATGTCCAGATGTTCCATGCCATAGTTCTTATCTTGCATACGGTTTAATAGAGTAAACTGCGCAGGGCCAGTTTTTGCGCTCGCGGACATGACTAAGTCATCCGCCAGAGGCGTCTCCCGTGGGTGAGCGAACAAAGATAGAACATTACCCATTATCTTATGAAGGGTTGGGTTATAATATTTGACAAGACGGTCTAACTAATATTAGAATGGGCGCAGGTGTGGATGAAGTCTTGGAATTGGTACTAACTTTGAAGACTGTCGTCGAAGGTCACCTGTTTCATGATCTCCTCGTCCTTTGGATCACGAAGCGAATCTGACCCGTAAGGATGGAAGAGATGATGCGTCACGCAATCGAACGCATAGTCATGTAAGCCTATTACATGGTATTAGTATAATACTACGAGGCCGAATTGAAGTTGTTATACAGATCTGAGTCTTGATTAACATGGCACTTATGAGGTCTCATGTGAACTCTCTCACTTACGAATAGATCGACGTTCCCGCCAACGGACTTGGAGCACCTCTCGATGAACCGCCTAGAACGTTCTCTAATACCATCGAGCGAACTTGACTTCATGATATTGGTGTTGGCATATCGGTCAGCAAGAACCCTTTTCCTTTTCGCGTGCTGGGCACAGGTTAGGTTTTTTTTTATCTTCACAGTCTGCTAGTAGGACTTACATATTCCTTGTTTAGAGTGCTGAACATAGTCCTGTGTGAACTTGGTGAGCTTATCTACCCCCCAAGTATTAACTTGGAAATACCTAGCCTAGGTAGCTAGGTGGCCACTACACGCAGCCTCTTACCTCCTGCCATAAATTGTGAATAAGTTATAAAACTCAGTTTTGTCGTAACCGCTTCCACCGGAGCCATATATCTCCTTGACGCCCTCGAGGGACGCAAACGATACCTCATTCGGCGCTATCCGGACAATAGGACCGTATCTCTTATGGAGACTGTGGATGTATGTTGTGCGGTGGGCATGGAATTCGTGATACTTGAGAATCCAGGAGCTGAATAGCGAACCCTTAGGGCCGGGAAGGATTCGTAAAGGAGAGGCAATACATCGCCAAATATATAATACAAACAACGCCAGACATGCGGGGCCTACCAAGAAGGGGTTCAGGAGTAGCATTTTGTGTATTCGTGGGTCTCTACTTATCTTAGCAAACTAAAGTCGAAGTGTATACAAAATTAAACCAAACGAAGAGGCAGATAAACCATCGGCTCCAGGTGGGATAAAAGCCTAATTTGTCTATTCATCTTCCGTTGAAGTCTATGTTACTGAGTAATAAAAGATGATGGTCTATATCGCAAGTCATAGGCATATGATATACTTCGCATGTGGGGCAGCATGACGATTAAGAGAGGGGCATTGGAGGAGCGAGGTCGCAGTGCTAGGTAGCAAAGCTTCCGCTGCCATTGATATGATAGTATTGATAGCGATAATTAATACCGGTCGATAGCGTAAACCTTCAAAGGATTGGCATAGACTTCAGTATCTAGACACCCAGGCACCTAATTTACTTATCAACCTTCACATGAGCACATAAAGCCCGTCCTTGCCCTTGCCCTTGCCCTTGCCCTTGCCCTTGCCCTTTGTATCCGCCCCGTTCTTACCCCTTTCACCACCTCCGCTCCCAAACATGCTGGATAGCCAAGATATGCCGGGAATGCTCATCTTGGCCGATGGAGGGAAGTCCTTTCCGTCGACCGTAACTCGCGGCTTGCAAGCGCACCACTGGTTCTCCGGAACTCCCGCTAGGGCTGCCGGGATATGTGAACCGCAACCCCGCCATGAATTTCCTGCTACGACGCCGTTAATATACCGACAGTAATCTAATAAAGATACGGCAGAAATGGCTGAGTTGTAAGTTGGGGAATTACTAACAGCAAGTCGAGCATGTTGCGCTAAAACACATCTTAGTTTTGGAGGTTGGCTGCAAACGAGGGGATTGGATTGCGGGGTTGGCAATGATGATGATGATGATGATGATGATGATGATGATTGAGTTTTAACGTTGGCTTTGGTTAAGAACGATTGGGTGTAGAAAGAAAAGGGAAAAATGATGGGAGAAGTTAGGTCTAGAACTCTTACAGGTAGTGAAGTGCTCGATTTTTATTAGACATCTTACCGGCGTTCACCTGAGGCGTCTCGGCGATGACAATCTGAGGGAGCCCTGGAGGTGTCCGAATTCTCTGTGCGATCGCTGACCACCCACCCATCCCGAAGTGGTGAGCACAAAGGGCTTCACTCCCGCAAACCGTTAAATAAAAAAAACCGACGCCGCATTTGAATTGATATTATTTACTCAAATCCCAGTTACCGAATGTTTCGCATAGCTACTTTATGCTTTGCAGGAACTTGACGACCATATTTACAAGAATTCCTTCTGCTTTTGGCTCCTCCACCCTATGACCTGCACCAGGAATCACAGTAGAGAACTCGCTCGCGATGCCTGGTTGGCAAAGCGTTCCCCAGTGATGGACCAATGCGTTCTTGTCGACATAACTAGGTACATATTCGTCGCTCCCTGAGTGAAGTATAAGGATAGGTTTATCTACCCTCTTCCAGTAGGGCCCGACTACATCATCCGGAAGATTGGGGTCAAAATAGTTATCTCCGCCGCTGTCAAGCAGGTTAGGTATACGAGCAGCAGACAAATTTTGGGCGCTAGGTTACGTACTCCGTTGCAGCAAGAGAATACCATCTGGACGCGGATATTGGAGTGGTATGGAAAGAAGGCGAAAGGTGTTCGGGCGGCATACGCTCATGACCTCTTCCAGAAACAATGAGCTCTTTAGCGAGTTTGAGAGTTTCATCTAATATTCTAGATTCGCCCATCTCCATAGACACCGCGTCACGGTCAGAGACAGGGGCTTGCAAGATATATCCTTCGACGGGAGCAAGATCATGAGAGGGCGATGTATATTCCATACAGTCCTGTACTAATTAGCCTAGATTGAATACCAGTAGTACGTGAGGTATATAATATTATGTTTATAGTTTTATAAAGATCATATAGGCAGGAAACATGGTATCGAACTGCGATAAGTTGGATTATACCTGACTTCCGGTGGAATGGCCCAACAGAACCACACGTTGCTTTCCTATCCCTCGTAGATACTTAACGAGCGCTGATATATCAGCTACATCGTCAGCTAGGCAGGCAAAACCAAAGCCCGAGAAGGAGCTGGTCAACCTGAACTCGAAGACGGAATAGCTTAGCTCGGGCTCGGCTTCTAGGCGCTTAGCTATAGAACGTGGATAGGGTACGGTATGAGGCCCGTCGCCGAGTCCACCGATAAATACGAGTGCATTTCTCGCGTTGGTCGGGCCGACTTCATAAGCACAGGCGTGCGGTGTTGGAGATTCGAAAGGATGTACCGTTACGGTAAAGGTCCCCGGCGGCGGCATTTTTATGTTTCTGACACTACCTAAGTCTATCTGTACCTACCTAGGTAGGTAGGTAATCAAATCGTCAATGATTTTTGATATTCGATGTGTAAATCTGAAGTGTGTAAGTACCTATGTACCTAGGTAGGTATTGGTCACAGGTACATAAGGTATACCGATAGGCAGTAGGCACCGAGGTAGGTACAGATATTTAGGTAAGCATCTTCATAATTACATAAACTGTATATAACACTATTATCCCCGCAAACCTTCATTTAATTCAATATCCATTTTCCCAATAATCGATTTACCAATCACCTTATTACTGACTTAGTACCGAAGCTTTTCTCATCGCAGCTCTCATCGCATCCTTTGGTAATGCTACTTTCCACTTCAAAAATGATGAAAATATTTCAAGATGGCTGATAATCACTCGGCCGCCAGGAATGAGTTTTTTAAGGAGGTAGGTTTGAAACCCCCTTCTTGTAGCCTGTTGTTATTCACAATGAAAGCGTATGACTGATTTGGGTAGCTCAAACCACGATGCGTCGCCATCAACAATTTGGCTGTTCGTGCACCCGACAAGAGAGCGAGTGCTAAAGACTTATTAAATGTGGTCGAGGACCTCTTTACTATCTTAGATCGCCAAGTAGACTCCGATGCCTCTGTGTTGGATGAGAAGCTTGCCGATTATGTCTTCTTCCCACTCTCCAATATCCTGCGAAATCAGCAGCAGTATCCTATCCGACTGACAGAACTCACCATTAAGTGTCTACGAATATTAATTCAGCATGGATGGAGGGTTAAAATCCCACATGATCTTTCTCAACAACTTCTCATATTTCTTACCTTCATCATCGGTGGTATTCCGGGCCAAGAGAGAAAGGAGCCTATTCCGGAGGAAACGGAACTGGAAGCATTCACCACCTTAACCTCCTTGATCAAAGCTACCGGATCTTCACCAACCGGAGCGGCGGCGCTAGTGGAAACGAATGCCGTGCCTGCTCTGGGTCATGCTGTTACCGTCGTACTGGATGGTATCACGGACGGGAAAACGCCTGATATTCGACTTGAGGCGCTTAGGACACTCGATGCGCTTCTAATCGCGATTAGGGATCAAGCTGCCTTGGCCACTTTCTTGCCTGGAATGGTGTCATCTCTTAGCCAACTTCTTACGCCACCCGCCTCATTAAAGACACAGAGAAGAGTCTTGGTCGGGGGTATTAATGCCTTGAAGGGTGTTCTTACAAAGGTTCTAGGAGATATTAAAACTATGGGCATAATGAAAAAGCAAACGTCAGGGGAGAGCGGAGAGGGTGCCGAGGGCAAGGTTCTAACACCTTCATGGTTGAAAGCGACTACGGGCAAAATAAAACTTGCTCTTGCGAGTGTCCTGAAGTTGCGCAATGCCGATTCCGACGATGTTCGAGCTGTGTTAGAAAGACTTTGCATCACTCTTCTGGACGAATGCCACCAATCTCTTGGGGAGTGTGCAGCCATCCTTGTTGAGAGTGCTATGATTCTAGCCAACGACGAAGATGAGAAATCCGTTCTTGAGACAAATTTAATTGATCTAGCCAGAATTTACCCAGAACTCGGAGATACGATTAAGACTACGGTGTATAACTGGATTACAAGTCTTCCTCGGCTGGTGCAATCTAGTGATGATAGGGTCAAGCAACAAGCAATTCGGAATCTTATGAAAGGCCAGAATTTCATCACGACTCTTCAAATTGACTCCTCCATCCTGGACGACTCAATAGCTGCCTCATTAAGGGACAGTGCTACTGCGCTTGTCCTTGCATCAAAATCTAGTGCCATGTCGGAGCTTCCTTCGAACGCCGTCGAGCTGCATATAGATGTGGTTAGGCGCAACGAGTCCAGTGTCTTCCCACCTGTGTTAATCGCCGAGGAGGCAGAGCGGCCTACACGAATGGCGCTTCTTGAATTGTTATCAAAGGTCGGATCTATTTCACAGAGAAGCAAGCTAGCAGGCGACTTGCTCGACTATGTTCGAGAATCCACCGGGCCTAGTCAGATTGCCTCATATTGGCTAACTTTCGAGCTGATAAAGTCGGGTCTGTCAGAACCCTCAGATCTAGACGACTTCCTCGATCTGAGCTCGGCAATCAGTGCTTCGGATGACAGCGAATCTACCTTCCAAGAATTATACTCCTTCTCGGTGGCTGTCCTAGATTCACAGGTCGGTACAGGAGACGTCGACTGGCGGTTACAAGCTCTGGCTTTAGAAGTTACAACTTTTGCCGCGTCGAGGATGAAAGAAAGCTTTCGTCCAGAGCTTATTGATGTGCTATATCCTATTGCGACATTTTTAGGCTCCGGAGTGCCCAATTTGCGAGATCATGCGATCATTAGTCTTAATAATATCGCTACCTCTTGCGGATATCCCAACGTCACGGACCTGATAATCGATAATGTTGACTACATGGTCAATTCAGTATCCTTACGTCTGAACACCTTTGATATATCTCCAGCGTCGACTCAAGTACTTCGAATGATGATAAGACTTACTGGTCCGAGATTAATACCTTACCTTGACGATGTGATCACGTCAATCTTCGCGGCTCTTGACAACTATCATGGGTATCCCCTATTCGTGGAAAACCTGTTTAATGTGCTCAAGGAAGTCGTGCAGGAAGGGTCACAATCTGACCATTTACTCATAGAGACAACAAAGTCATCGGCAAAGGACCATAAGAAAACCCTACAACCCGTGGTCACAGCTGAGGATGTTAGTGTCATTCTCTCTGGTCGTGTAGAGCGACGAGAGAAGCGACGATTAGAAGAGATGAGAAACGAGGAGATCGAGCCTCATCCAAAACGCCCCTGGAAAGGAAAGAAACCAGCCAAGTCTCTAGACGAGGCTGATGAAGAGGCAGAGGAGCCTAGTGCAGAAGTCGAGAAACCGCCACCACCTAAAACACCCACCTTCAAGATCCTTGCCCGTATAACAGACTTGACGCAACATTACTTAACATCTCCGACGCCTACATTGCGGAAGTCGTTACTTGATCTCCTGACCACTGTTTGCCCGGCGCTATCACCAGACGAGGAGGCATTCTTACCTCTAGTTAACTCAGTTTGGCCGGTCCTAGTCGAAAGACTTTACGACTCGGAGCCATTTGTGGTCACATCGGCCTGCAAAGCTCTAGGTACATTGTGCCAGAGCGCCGGGGACTTCCTTAACACAAGGATCAAGACAGAATGGTGGGACAACCTCGGCAACTGGTGTCGGAAAGTTAAGGCAGACGCAACCCAGTCAAGTAGTAAAAAGCGAGTCGAGACTCGTGGTAGCAAACAGGATCATGGCTTGATAATACCTATCCGCTCCCGGAACGGCATCGAGGGCAAAGAATCCACCAAGGCTGTTGAAGTTGTTTCGAACGCAGGACTGGGAAAGTTCACCCAGGCGGCACAGGTCTGGGAAGCAGTACAGGAGCTACTGGTTGGCATCGTGTCTTTCGTCCAGATCGATGACAATGTGTTCGATCAAGTCCTGCTGTTGTTGGCGGACACCCTGGAAACGAATCCTGAGGCTAGGGCCGCGCTGGATGCCGTTGATCCTGACGCTGTGTGGCTCCTGATGTATGAACGAGGAATGGTGGAACCGATGGACAAGCCGGTGTTCTCCGGGACGGCTTTCGTCGATCTGCGTGGTGGCTCATGACTAACCTGGTGTATTGCAATGTTAAGTCGGACGTACGAATACCAGGCTGATTATTACGGCACAGAGTAATGGTAGTCGATGTACGCCTTGCGATGTATACTAGGATTTAGTGACTACCTACCTACTCACCTACGTGTAGGGACCTGGACCTAGGTAATGGATTAGACATCATACAACTTCGTATTGCCTGATATAGCCTGATTATTTGCGATACCTCACCATTCTCTAGCTCTTTGAAGAGGTCGGCCGTCGGCCTCCGTAGCTAGTAGAGATGGCGATGAACGAGCTTTCCGTACCTACCACTACCGTACGATATATCAGGCGAGACGAAGAAGAGTTGCTTGGGGACGGCGGCACCCGGAAATTTTATTTTACGCAGTGGTCGGTCAATGAGGAAGCAAATCGTGTAATGTCTAGTGTAGATGCAGCTCTCGTGTAAAGTCGTACTGCCGAGGGTTCAGCTCTTTCTCGAACGAACATACCTATGGCACTATCATCGTGTCTATGAAGATGACGATCACCCATGGGTCTTGATGGCCTGACTGATGGCATACGGACGTTGTCGAAATCCGTACTTTGCCACTCGACGACAAAATGCGTGGACGCCGCCGAAGAGCGACCTGAAGCCGCCGCTGTCCTGCTTTTCGGGACGATAATCGTTCATGGTGGCGGGCGTCGTCCGGGATTTCTCGATTAATCCTTTAAGTATGTGGTATATGTACACTAGTGTATATGCCTAACATATTTTAGAATGCGTTAGCGATATCTTACCACCATCATACGATTCAGTCCTCGACTGGGGCGGCTATTATGGGTCCCAATTTCACGTTTCTCGACGGGTGGCGTGATGGGAATTTTGGATGTATTCGTAATAATGTATGTCCGCTACCTAAATGATAGAGGAAGATATGGTAAAGCTAATAGTTGAATGTGAACTTGTTTAAACGTCCCTCTCAATGCTGAAAACTTACCTCGTGTAGTGTAGGTACCTAAGTAGGTACCTACCTAGGTAAACAGATCATCAAGGCTAGGTCTTAAAGGGGCTAAGTACTAACATATTCACGTTCAACTATATTGAAGTGTATCATTGTTTTTTACCCTTTCGAAAGACGTCGAGCTTTGCAATTTTCTATGACAACATACATGTAAACGTGAGTTAGTACTTCCGAGCCGTTCTAAGGTATGGATGTTCAAGAATCTATCGACCTACAAGGGGGTATGCATCAAGCGACTAAGCACGTCACGTAGGAATAAGGACGTAACAGTTGAAGAGTCCTTAAATGGCCATAGTATTAGGTACATGATCATTGCTCGTCTCCAGCTGGTGACTCATCATTAGAGTCGCTAGAGGATGTGCTTGAAGCCCCGTCCTCTGACGGGCCAGGCGATGAACTTCGGGAATGGGCAGCCGCATATTCTATCTTGAACTCCGGACCGCACACTTCAAACTCGTGATCAGGCGAATGTATCTCGTCCTTCATACTATAACACTTATAGCAGAAGTCGAAATTTTTGCACGTTTTGCATGAATACCTCAGGCCATGGCAGTACTAATTTAATTGTCAACTTGGGTGTTCGAGTGAGCGAGTCAGGGATAAGTCTACTTACAAACAGACAGAAGTCGCAGGAATAATATGATATTCTAAAGCGTTCGTTATTTGCAGAGGTCGGCATCCCGTCACTAGTTGGTTGCTGATCTGTTTTTCCGTCAAGGGCGAGGAGTTCTAAGATATCATCGCTGGCGCCATGATATCTCGCGATAATCTCTGGCGTGTACTCCCTGCCTCCGACATGAGACTTTACGGTTCGATCCGCGCCCCGATCCAGCAATCCCTTTATAATCCCGTACTGACTCCCTCCCTCATCATTAATGTAATTCCCGACGCCCCTTGCTGCCCAGCACAGCGGAGTCCATCCATCTAGATCAGGTTCGTCGATGGCCCCGTCGCCACAGAGCTGTAGCAGTTCGTCAACTACGGCTATGTTTCCCCCCTGCGCAGCCCAGCCTATAGCGCTACGTTTAGTCTTGTCCTTAGCGGTAGCCGTAGCACCGGCATCCAAGACAGCGGAAACTATATCCATGTCCCCACGCACCGCGGCGAAGTGAAGTGGCTGTCTGCCCATATGATCTACAGAACTTAAGCTTGCGCCTTTGGAGGCCAATATGCTTAAGTGAACCCTCTCGCCGCACAGAGCCGCGACCCCTACCACGGTGCCAAGTCGGCCACCTGCCACCATGGGGTCTGCCCCGGCGTCGAGAAGGGTGTGAATCAGACTCGTTTTGGTTTCAGTAGAGCTATCGGAAGCACTAAACAAGTTAGAAAACACCGACGAGAGTGGCGTTCCGCCGCAACCCGCGACAGACAGATCAATGTCCGCCCCCGCATCCACCAACTCCTTTACCAGATCCACCAGACCCTTATTGCAGGCGATATGTAGCGGTCCACCGTATTCAGGGGAGACTATGTTTACATCGGCTTTTCTAGATATATAGTATCTGGCCGCCTCTTCATGTCCGGCTCGTAGCGCGTTGGTTAGAGGCGTCATGTTATCGTCATTCGTGATATTGATATTGGACCCTGCGCGGACGAGTAATTTGACGTTATCGATGGGCGTCGATGTCTCAATCTCATGAAGCGGTGCGTCGCCATCCTCCCTCTTGACGTCCAATTTAGGTCTAAACTCCAGTAGGGCTCCTAGTCCAGAGCTGTTCAATCCTCTGTGTATGAGAGTGATGCCATCACTGAATTGACGGTTGACATCCGCACCGCCTTCAGCAAGAATCCTAATGATGTCTGTTCTCCCCCAGTAAACCGCAATTTCCATAGGCTCCCAGCCGTCATCACCTCGCAATTCATCTGGTCGGTCGATCCGGGTACCATATTGAACCAATAGTCTCACTACTTCTGCATTATCTCCTCGTACTGCGTGGTCGAGCGCAATAAAGCCATCTTCAGGACGAAAGTTTGGATCGGCGCCTTTCTCAAGCAGCATCCTGGTCATTTTCTCGCTCGTCACAGCCATCATCAATGGCGTTGTTTTTCTGGCGTCCCAGGCTTCCAGATTGACATCATTTTGTTCTAGCAAGAGTTGCAACAACTTCACATCATCCTTTGTTATCGCGATGTGTAAGGGGACGGTTCCGTCATGACTTCGACAATTCAAGTCAGCTCCATGTTCCAGGAGATACTCGACTATTGAAAGTTTATGGGGGTCATCGGACCACATTGTCAACAACAACGCCGTGTTCCCGTCCGCATCTTCGGCGTTCAGTCTAGCCTCCTTTTCAATCAGTAATTTGACTATGTCTAGGCGATGCCCATCATTAACCGAGTTTACCGCGCGTACGAGGATTGGGGTCGTGTTCCATTTAGATTGAATATTTGTACTCGCCCCTTTCTCTAATAGAAGCTTGCATATATCTAAGAAACCGTTGGCGACAGCGCACCCGAGAGGAGTCCCATAATAGACAGTGGGTATATCAGGATCTGCGTTGGCTTCGAGCAAAATTCTAACGCAGCCTACACGATTTTCCATGACAGCGCATGAAAGGGGTGACCAGCCTTGCTTGTCTTCATTTTCCGTGGTTTTCGAGTTCAGGTCTACCTTCAGGTCCACTAAGGCCTCAACTGCCTTTATATTTCCTCGCAGGCAGGCCCAATATAGCGGCGAAAGAAGGTTTATATCTCGGGCATTCAGATCTGCACCGTAACGTGATAGAAATTTTATCATCTCTGGGTGGCCACCATATGATGCCACGAGAAGGGGTGTTGAATCCGTTTTTGGGATGGTAGGATTTGGATTCGCTCCGTATCTTAAAAGCAACTCGGCGCCATCTATGTTGTTTGCTCGGCAAGTTAGACGAAGCGCTGTCGTAGTGTTTGGCGGTTTCTCAACCTCTACATCAGGAGGACATCCAGCTTCTAAAAGCTTAGCGAGGACCTTATTGAGTCCCAGATAACTTGCTCTAGCCACTATGGTGGGCTGGCTAGCCCAAGGAAACTCTAGGCGATGCTTCTTTATGTACTCGACCAATTCAAACAAGACTGATTCGTCACCGTATGCACCTGCTCTTGTAAGTGCTTCGTTGAGGACATCATCTGGGTGTTTTAGGCGAGATAGAAGCTGACGGACAACTGGTAAGGATCCATTGAGACATGCTTCGACGAGACCTGTTGATAGGTCCTCGTCTCCGTCACGCCATTGTTCAGCCTGGTCAACTAGGCCTGCACCAGCCAGAATAGGATATAGAGAATTTAATGGTTGTTGACTTCTTGCGAATGGGTTTGCAAGCGCCCAATACGCTTTGGCCCAGCTGGACACAGCGCCGGACTTAACGAACGATGTTAAATCTTCCATTGAATCACATTCAACAGATGCGAGAGATATATGATATACCCAGAACTGGACAGCGTATTCTTGTAGAGTCGTACGATCACGAATTATCGCCAAATGGGTGTCGTTGTGCTGAGAGTTGTCGTAAAATCTCACCAAATTCTCTTCTGTCATAGCACTGGTAAGATAAGCCAGGCATGTTCTCGCAATATTAGAATGAGCTTCTTTGCCTAGGATTCCATGAGGGTTCATGGAATTTGCCATGAGCGCCTCTCGTATACGATGGGTGGAAATAAACACTTCATTGTGTTCGAAGGTAACGATTCCTGCAAGCCAAGTTTGCAACTGGCTGAGAAATTGATCAACGGACTGAAGGGGTAGTGATAGCATCTCGTCGGGACCCGTCCTCCCTAGCCCAATCATAGTGGCAGTTGCAAGCTCCCAAATTGTCAGAGGTCGTACAGCATGCAGGATCCAAGAGACTGCCTGAAGAATGAGGTCTTGATCTGGAGCATTGCTCAAGATCTTTTCGACGACTGATTCAAGACTTATTACCTCCGCAGAACTGAGTAAGTTCTTGGCAGATCGCTTCAATGGCCATTGTTCATCTCTCGTAACATGGCTGAGGGCAAGCTCGCGCACTTCTGGTCCTAAGAATGCGATAGCCTTGAGCTCATCTTCGAATTGTGCTTTATGAAATCGCAACTCCTGTCGTTGCCTGATGAGAGATATATTGTACGAATTGGTAACGACCTCATGATCTGTCACAGTAGGTAGCGAATCAAGGTCCAAGACTGGCCAGTTAGAAAGTTCTTTCAGCAAAGCTCCCGGCTGGCGGCTAGTCACTATGACTTGTAATGGTCGTTCTTCCGTCTCTGACTTGTAATGGAACCAATCCATAAAAGCCTTCCGTGACACGGGATCACAATCATCGAAATTATTTACAACTAACGAGACACCCTCTACCTCGCCATGGGACCGAGCCGTTTGGAACCAATAAACTAGGTCGATAAAATTATAGCTGCGGTCAACTCGATTCTGGTCAAACTCACCCTCTTCCATCATATTTGGAAAGTGACATAATATTTGAGCGAGAAAGGTTACGAGCATGTCTCGTATGTTGCGCCTCCTGATGTCGTACCGGTTGAAGGTGAAATAAAGGACAATCTGACCATTCCTATCAATATGAAGATTTTCCAGATCATAAAAGATGTACTCCGAGGCCAGATTTACGTTGGATTCCCCATTCAAATATAATAAATGTGGTTTCCGCTGGTTGTACCACGATTTATACACCCCGTTTTCGATGATCCACGCAAAAGGATGGTCGGTACCGCAGGCGGCAGTTCTCAGGGGCAGTAGAGGTGAAGCAGTAGAAAGTAAAGATCCTCCAACACCAAGGAAGTCTTTACCAGCTTTTACCGCTGGTCAAAGGTAAGCTACTCGAATGAGAACACGATTTTTATGATTACGCACAAGAGCTTATAATATCAATGCGTTTCTTGATTTGGGAACGATCGCCTTTGAGACCACCAGCAAGACGGGTCTCAAAGGGCAAGCCTATCGTCCCAGTAAACTTGTCGAATACCTATCGATGTTACTATTGATCAAAATAAAAATAAAAGTTGAATGTACCTTATCAATGAGACTGTTACTGTCATCTGAGTACATACTGAGTATATACGACCGGAACATCTGCTTGGAGTCTATGAAGAGACCATTGATAGATATAACGGCCTCAGCTAGATACCGCATGGAGTTGGCAAGCAGAGGAAGATTCGGACCTTCTGACAGAGTATGACCATATATAAACCTTGACAGTTTATCTTCCATTTCTAGGGAATCAGTGGCCCTATGAGGGCAACCGTAAAAAAGCTATCAATTACCTAGGTATCAATAAGCAACCCATAGACTCGGCTAAGATGTCACCTACAAGGATGTAGGTGTAGTCAAATATCTCCCCGTAAGACCGAAGATTCAGTCCTGCCATTGTGAGCGCCTATAAACTCATCAATCTCTATTCAAAAATATTCAACATACGTTTCTCTTATAACCTACATTTTTCACTATGATTCCCCCAATGTCGTGTGCTATGAACATAATAGGCCTTTTCTAAGACAAGTCAGCAAGTATCGTTTACGAAAAGTGAGATAGAACATCGTCAAACCTCAGTGGATTCATTTCTTGCACGTTTTAGGTCTTCTAAAAGATTCATTGCGATGTTACTGATCGCTTGATGCGTGTAGATGCCACACATTATCTTGGAGGAATCGTATCCAAAGGACATTACTTTGCGGCCGCCATAGCAACCCTGGTCATGGAGCCATGAAGAGCTCCCAGCTCCGGGATTTTCCCAGGGCGGCCGTCGCGAACCCCTAAGCCCATGGACAACAACAATACTTCATTCGCAAATTAGCCTCTCTTAATATATTACTATGAGGCTAGAACCCGTCTCACTCACTCGAAATCAGCTGCCATACTATAAGGTGTAGCCTCTGGACCTGTGTCGTATCGAGCGTTCCAGAGAGTTACAAGCCCCTCTAGGTTATATTCTGGAGGTTTTTTGCGGGCCATATAATCCTGCAAGTCGTCCCATGGTCGTTGCGCCTCGTTGTCTCTATCCCTCGTATCTGCCTGAGAGCCTTCGCGTGGTTCATTGATATCATCATCACCGTTTTGAGAATCATGTCCATGTTTATCAGCCATTTCTTGCTGGGGCATCAATTCGTCCTTGTCAGAGTCACTTTTTTGTGAGTCTTGTATGGCCTCCTCGACGAGGCCCTTTTGAGATGACGTCTCAGCCGAACTCGTGTCCGAAGTTGTATCTGAAGAGTCTGACATGATGACTGCCACTAAAGAACATGGCGAGACTGATCGTCCGAGACAGCCTGGCTGTGGGGATAAATAGAAGAATTTGCATGATACGACTGTGCCAGGTCGTGTTACCGGAGTGTCAACGTTTTGGCCCCCAAGAGGCTTCGGTGAGAAATTGTTCAGCTGGCCAAGGATATGCAGGTATGGGTTGCATTATTGTATCACCTGCATAAGAACCCTACATGTACACAGTAGAAATCCTTAGGTAGCTACATCTACCTAGGTACCTAGTTCGAGTATTTGACTGAACTGGATCGCAATTTGAAGTTTTTAAATCTGACAACTCTCCTCAGTCCTCTGCTCAGTATGTCCTCTGACCTCGGAATCGAAGAAGGCGTTCCGGCCTTCGCGCTTGGGCTTAGCGAAGTCGGCGACGAAGGTAGCGACTTTCGTACGCAGAATGACCCCTCGGCACCTTTCCAACGCAGTAATATCACGGAACGAAAGGGTGCCATTGACATTCGTTGCACTGGAGCAGATGTTATTCATGGCTACCTAAAAGATAGAAAAGGTCCAGCAACACTTATTGTCTATGACTTTCAGTTCGACTCGCGTAAGAAAGCCCGGCGAATTGCCACAGCCGACATGGAGTTCACCTTTGGCTCGGATGTTGGAAACGAGCCCGAGGTCCTAAAGGTCTCACCCAAGGGACGCATGACTCTCGTGCCCACGACACAAACGGAGACTATCACCAAGAGTGGCGAGGCCAATGCCGGCGTAAATGTATTTGGGGCCGAGCTTGGTAGCAGCTGGAGATGGGAGAAGGCCACTAGCCGTGAGACCAGAGACGCAACCACGATCATTGGTTCTATAGACCTCAAGGGTCGCAATTATGGTGCCTCTAACGCCGTATCCTGGACACTCATAGAAAACGCATCGGTTGAGACTGGCATTCCAGCTCATTTTCGGACCGCGGTGCTCTTGTCCCGCAAAGAAGACGAAAACTTTTATAGCACGTTCAAGATCAGAGCTCAGGTGGACTTGGTAAGCAGATTCACTCGGCTTTTCGGCGCGACGCCTAAGGACGACCCTATCCTCTACGATACTACATCGCCACCCACCAATAAACTGCGAGAATACGATGCAGATTCTCTCGGTGATCTTGATCTCCAGGAACTCAGTGTCGTCTCATTCACGAACTAGATAGGTATGATTCCTGAAACCTACCAAATTCTGCCTAGATCAAAAGTAGCGAGGGCATGGCTTGAATATGAGGCTGTATTTTCTCACACTGTACTGTTACCTACCTAGGTACATATAATGTGATGATCTTAGTTACGTATCGCTTATTGGTTGATCTTATAGCTAGGGGTTTATAATAAGCGAAGCTCACTTCCTTCAAATCCCGAGTGGCATGTCCTTTCGAGTGAGCTTTAATTAATATTCTGAATGGTCGACTCTTCATTTCTTACTCACCCCCCCAAATGACAATCTCTTCGACATGGGCTCCTCAAAACCAGACGACGACTTAGAAATCATAGAGAAACCAGACAGGAATGAGGAGAGGGAGGAAGACGAGATAGAAGATGATATCTCAGATAAAAGTGACGAAAGTAGTTCGGAATCAGATGATTCTGGTGACGAGGATGAAGAACACCCCCTTAAAAAAGTAAAGGATAAGTTCGACAGAATCCTTGCCGATCTCAAATCCGGCGCGAAAAGTGGTGAAGTTAGGATAGGCTCGCTTGACTTGACAACTTCTGTTGGCGTCCAAGCCTTTCTAAACCAGAACGCAGCCTATCTAACCAAGAAGAGCACGAAGGAACAGACGCTGCTTCACTTGATAGCCGAAGCTGAGAAAGACGAATTGCCGTCGCCAAGGAAGATGAAGTACCTTATTTCCGAATTAGTTCGACTACCTGAAAACCTCCTGGAGCAGCGTGATGAGAACGGCAAAACACCATTATTCTGCGCTATAACAAATAGGAACCACAGGCTAGTAAGGCTCATGTGCGAGGCACATCATGATGTTAACAGCATCCTGAAGATACCAAAAAGCCTCACAGCCTCCCAATCAACAAACTGTATCCACCAGGCCATCATAAAGAAATCATCTTCCAAGGACGACGATCTACTCAAGTTCCTCATAGAGAAAGCCAATGCGGATACACTTCTTGCGGTCGAAGAGAATGGTTTCACTCCGCTCCACCTCGCAGTCGACTATAAGCGATGCGATGCAGCTCAGCGCGATATCGTCCAGGCACTTGTCGAGAGATGTGATAAAGTTCTGGACATGACCTACAAGCACCCAGAAAGAGGCCCACTCTCTCCTTACTTATATCACGAGCTTACCCACGAGGAAGCAAAGCAAAGGGAGAAGGAAGCTACAGAGAAGAAGCCGAATGCAGGTGCTGAAGCAACTCGTAAACATGAGCGCCTTGCGGGTAAAGACAGCCTGAGGGATAAAAGGGGAGAATTACCAAAGGATAAATTAAGAGAGCCGCCCTTGCCGCAGGAAGCAATTCCAACCCCTTTCCCGCCACCGCGACGTGCACCGACGTTCTCTGAAGCACCTACTGGCAAGTTTAGTTCTAATCCAACCCCATCAGATAGAAGTAGAGGTCCCCTCACTGCGGTCACAGCAATAAATGGCTACAGTAAGGGGGAATTGACACCAGTAGAAAGGAAGAAGTTACCGCCATTGTCTTCGAAGAAAAACAGAACTTCGAGGTTGAAGCCAACAGAGGCGAGCGCATTAGCAATAAAACAGTATCTGAAGCTGGAGTATCTGCGTAAGAGACACCATGATGATGCGGTAGACTTTCTCTACTACGGGGTTCAACAAGGTATGTACAGCAACTGACTCGTTGCTCTCTACCAAGGAAGGCTAACAGTGTGTAGAACGACAAATCTACTTCGATTTATTTGGGATCTCCCCAAAGATTATCAAAGGCCGAATCATGCACGGGCTCAGTCACCTTCTTTTCGAGGACATCTTGCAATACGTTGCCATTCCCCGTGTGGAAGTTGAGGATGACCCTATCAGGTTAAAACCTGGTCAGCGAGCACCGAGACCCGACGGAAATGGCCGTACAGACATGAAACCATTGTTCAAATGGCTCAGAGAGGATAAGAAAGTGCAAACTGTCCTAAAAGTCATTGTAGACGACCTCCAAGAGCCGGCACACAGCGACGAGGCGATTGAATACTGTCTAGATGGCATGGGTGTAGAGACATGGGATTGGAGAAAAGTCGATTTGTCTCCTGAAGTCATACATAAGGTTGCCCCTGAAGTACGAGTGGTGCATTTATATTGGAGTGGAAACAATGCCGTACTAAGAGGATGGAGTGAGCCGGAAGGACTCAAGAAGTTGAGAAAGCTCAGGGAAGTTCACCTCCATGTACAGCAGGTATGTTGCCATACTATCTCATCCAGGAAACTCTTTAACATTTATTTCTAGGGTCTCGAAACTCGTGCTCGAATTCGGCAAAACGTAGCAGCTTTTAGGGAGCGTGTCGAGAATGATCTGATTAAGGTACACGATACTCAACTGACGGGCGACATCACCGATAGTATAAATAATGGGGTCGATGCCGTCCGTGACCCGTATGAGAGACATAAGTGGATAGCTAGCATGGAAGAATTCGCAGATTTCTTACAGGCTGCTGAGCGGAATATTGACCACGAGCCGCCGTTAGCTCTCAAGCAACCAGTCACGGTTGCTATCATTGATGATGGGGTAGATATCAACGATCAGAGCATACAGTCGAGGATAATCGGTGGAAGGAGTTTCTGTCATCGAGATGAAGAGCAAAACTTGAACCAGTCCGTATGTAATGTTGTGGTTTCCCTCCCCTTTACCCCCTTTTTCAATTTTTTGAATTGTTTCAGCTAGGTAGAGAGTTTTTATCCCCCTATATATCTTACCCAAAATGTACTTACTAAGCCTTTTTGCTACAGTACTACGTATCAGGTGGCGGACACGGCACTGCGATGGCTGGACTGATCTGCAAGGTCTGTCCAAACGTCAGACTATTTATCCTGAAGCTAGACGAATATTTTATCGAGCGCGGGAAGCGACAGATTACAGCAAAAAGCGCTGCCAAGGTATATTAAGTCTACTTTGAGCCTTTAACGCATGTAGGCACGGGGCTAACGATCGTACAGGCCGTTCGTGCAGCCGTCCAGAAAAAGGTAGATATCATCTCCATGTCTTGGACTATCGAAAAGACGGACAGAAACGGAGATGATATAAAGGAACTGGAGGATGCCATAAGCCTTGCTGCTCGTAGGAACATTTTGATGTTTTGTGCGGCTACAGACCAAGGTAAGGACTATTAACAGCTTCAACCGTATCCCCCAGTGCTCGATTTCTCTTACAAACTAGTTACATAGGTGCCTATAAAGACAAGACATATCCAGCAGCTACTGCCATAAAAAACATCTTCAAGATCGGAGCGGCTGAAGCGTCGGGTACTGCTCTGAAATGGGTTGGGGACCAATCGCTCGTCGACTTCATCTTTCCGGGGTACAACGTGGTAATGGAGCGGCACGACAGCCCCAATGTCAAGAATTACACGGCGCTGACCGGTTCATCCGTGGCGACAGCTCTGGCTTCGGCTCTGGCAGCCGTGATTCTATATTGCGTCCAACTGGCAGGTACATGGCGAAACCCCGGCCGACCAAACGAACTGAGTGCGTATAAGTCACTCAAAAACCACGAGAGGATGAGGGAGGCGTTCTCGCAGATCGGCACGACTAAGGAGAGTGAGAACAAATATATCATGGTGTGGAACCGGTTTACGCGGCAAGTCAAGAAGGCCGAGCAAGAGTCGGCGCCTAAGGATAGATACATCGACTACATCGCGATGCTCGCCGACGAGTTGATGAGAGAGGCTTAAGATTATTTGCAAGGATACATATGTGCTAGTTAAAGGAAGCGAGAGAACTTGAGTAAAAGGAAGCTCTGTTTGGGCTGTTCAGATCCCGCTAAGATCCATGGATTAACTTATAGCTGGAGGTATGTGCTGACTAGATAATTAGACTGTTAGGTATTAATTAGGAGGCATTAGTAAATTTGCATATCTTATCAAGACAAATAAATGGGACCCGCCTGGATTAATCTAAGTTATCGCAGCCCTGGGGGCAATTGATTGCATATAAGGTAGGTACTTACCTAAGATACACTAGATCATTTATTACCTTTCTTTCCTAAATAAGGAGGTATATCCATTAAGTAACAGATTCAATTAAATTAGAAAGAGCTAGATCATCTATCCCCCAAGAACCCAGACATGCAGACATGGGTCCAAAATGCTTTCCAATACCCATGTCTGGGTTCTTGGGGGATAAAAGAAAGAGCCGCAAAGTGACATCATGTGTCAGAGAATTAATAATTATCTATCTGATTAGACCGATTAAATTGAGGATATCCATCTTCTTTCCAATTATACCTACACTAGTGCTAGGCACCTAGTGTATGCAGATAATGGTGGCGATTGTGTAACGCCATCGACAAAAATTAGTCATCGTCCTTCTAAAATCTTAGAAACCACACGATCTTGGACAGATCAAAGTGGATTGCGGGATTGCGACGATGCCCGTGCATGAGTCTGCGCATGCTCGGTATGGAACCTCGGTATAGGAAAGCCAGCGGGGTGGCCGAGTTGCTTGACTTGCGATATTAAGTATCTAGGTTAGATCTGATATCTGGGAGAGTCTTAGGTCGGCTAACAAATATATAGTGTATAGCTACCAAAAGTAGGTAAACCTATGACTATCACACACGTGGGATTAATTCTAAAGCTTAAAACAATATTGCATTCTCAATCCGTCTAAGTGTGAAGGCAAGTCCGAGCATCATCATTACTTGGGTATCATTATCATCATTACCTAGGTAGCTTCAATTAGCCAGATGCGGCGGAAGGTACTTTTGAACCGCGACTACTATTCGGCCAACCTACCTGGACCTATTTACTAAGACCCCTTAGGAAAATAACACACTGATAAGGAAACCCTCTTAATATATTTGTATACATATTATTTGTACTATTAATTCGGAAGACCTTCCTCATTCGCCCGCCTTATCTGGTTGGACCGGGGAGTGACCAGGGTTAAAGATCTCGCTAGGAGTTAAAAGACGATAAAGTATGATCCCGTTCGCTAAGCATTGCTAGCACCACATTTCATTTGGTACCTTTGGACCAACAATATCGCCGAAGCCAATGAAGTTGTCTCTGACCTCGGACGCGCTTAGCCTTTTAAGAGACCTGAGACTCCCAAGGTTAAGTGACGTTTGTCGTTTGTTCAAGGACCATCAGCACAGGTGGGCCAAAGTTACAGGGGCTTCCATGAGAGGCGACCGGTGTGTGGAGAAATAATCTTCGAATCATTGGTCAGAGTCATCCCCCCCAAACCTTCTTATCAGCTTCCGTGTTCTAGAAGCCATAGCTGAACGGTTCTCGTAAGTACTTCAATGCCGCAAGCTAGTAAGTATTTCTTACCTACCCAGGTACCTTACGCATGTTTTACTTCGGTGAAGGAATTCGTGGTTATCCTGCCAGGCGAAACCTAAAAAGCACTAGCTTTCTTTATGTTTTTTTTCTAATAAACTCTCTTTACCTAGTGCCTTATAACTTACCTAGATGTGTACCTAGGCCTCATGCTTTTAAGTTAACATCTAACTTCTACACCACCTACCTACATAGGTATGTATATACCTAGCCTAAGGTAGGTACCTAGGTAGTCAAGAATCTTAGAAGAGAAATAAGCATTGAAATGGCACTTACCTAGGTGCCTGTAAGTGGGATGTCTCGGACTTATATGCCTTCTCGTCTAGCCTCGTTGCCCACATATATACGAGGTAAGTGGTAGGTAAGCAGGGAATGAAGATGATAATCTCATTGGATATATTCATCTAACCGCGTGACACCTAAATATCTCAAGAAATACATATCTTTCTCATGCCACCTTGTACTACCTGCTAGGTATTTAGCGGATATAATAGTTACCTAGGTACCTTGAATACAGCTAGACCTATCTATTCCATCTAGGCCCTACCTAGGCTACCTAGGTAGGTATACTCGCCCTGCCCCGTACCTACCTCCTGGCACCAAGGTTCCAGACTACTGCTTCGGCGCTACCTACTTAGGACGCCTGCACTTGGTATATATAGCAGACATCTATACCCTTGAATAAACAGGTACCTAATCCGCCTTTCCTTTTTTACAGTCGACATTTTACCATTCTTTCTTTTTCTTGTCTCTCCCATATTCTTATATCTTATGGTCACTCGTTCTACTATCCAGTGACTAAAGACGAACGAACCCACGTATCCGAACACGTCAAGCTTCAGGAGGTAAAACTCGGATACTCCTAAAGATGTCGGATACTACCGAGAAGCAAGGAAAGGAGGCCGCCACCGCCGCCGACCCGCAAGTCTACAAGAATGGGGCCCACGATGAGGAGGTCGGTATTGTCAACAAGGGCGGGGAGCTTCACACCGATTTAAAGAATCGTCATATGCAAATGATCGCAATCGGTAAGCGCTCCTAAAGAGAGCGTGCGCGCTGTATCTCCCCGACGCTGGGAGTTGTTACTGATAAAATGTGATCGTGACAGGCGGTGCTATTGGAGCTGGTCTATTCATCGGATCGGGTAGTGCTCTTTACAAGGGCGGTCCGGCAGCATTGGTATGTATATCGTCTGCTCGACGAAAAATTCTGGTTCTGATGCTAATGGTGTGATGCTGATAGGTCATCGGCTACCTCATTGTCGGTATCATGTTGTTGTTCACGATGCAGGCTCTTGCCGAACTGGCTGTGCTTTACCCTGTTAACGGTGCCTTCTATACCTATGTCGTCAGATTCGTTGACCCGTCTTGGTATGCCCTCGCCTTACCTCTAACATAAACTTATTTTCGCTTGCTAACACTTTTCTCAGGGGTTTTGCGATGGGATGGGACTATGCTATTGCATGGCTCACGGTGCTTCCGTTCGAATTAATCGCTGCCGGCATCACCATCGAGTTTTGGAGGTCGGATCTCAACGTAGCCATTTGGGTTACTGTTTTCCTGGTCATCCTAACCCTAATCCAATTCTTCGGTGTGCGCGGCTATGGTGAAGGTAAATACTTCATGAAGCATACCGATTTATGTTAAACAAACTAACGATATATAGTCGAGTTCATTCTAAGTATGATCAAGATTGCTGCTTGCTGTGGTTCGTCTCTCCTGAACTCGCATACACATATAAATATCAACTAACCCCTGCTGTAGGTTTCATCATTCTGGGTATTGTAATCAACTGCGGAGGAGTTGGTGAACAGGGCTACATCGGTGCCAAATACTGGTATGATCCAGGTGCTTTCAAGAATGGCTTCAACGGGTTTGCCGGCGTTTTCGTCGTCGCCGCCTTCGCTTTCGGCGGTACCGAGCTAGTCGGTCTCGCGGCTGCTGAGTCGGCTAATCCTAGACGCGCGATCCCCATGGCCTCCAAGCAGGTCTTCTTCCGAATCGCTTTCTTCTATATCGTCAACCTTTTTATTCTTGGGCTTATCCTACCGTCGAACGACGACCGCCTAAAGAACTCATCTGGCGCCAACTCGAGCTTCTCGCCTTTCGTCCTGGCAATCCAGGACGCCGGTATCTCTGTCCTGCCGTCTATCTTCAACGCCGTCATTACCGTTTCAGTCATCAGCGTCGCCAACTCCTGCACGTTCGGCTCTACCCGAACCATGCAAGCTATGGCCGAGCGCGGAATGGGGCCGAAGTTCCTCTCGTACATCGACAAGGCCGGCCGGCCGATATGGTGCGTGGCCATCCAGCTAGCATTCGGCCTCCTAGGTTATCTCGGCACAGCCGCAAACGGGTTGGATGTCTTCACATGGTTGCTCTCGCTCTCCGGCCTGTCCTATTTCTTCGTATGGGGCTCGTGCTGCTTAGCTCACATCCGATTCAGAATGGCATGGAAGGCTCAGGGGCGGGATCTTAGGGAGATTCCTTACAAAGCTCCTCTGGGAATCTGGGGCAGTGTTATCGGTCTGGGCCTCAATTTCCTTTGCTTGA
The DNA here is from genome assembly GCA_902806575.1 of Jackrogersella multiformis. Lineage (NCBI taxonomy): Eukaryota > Fungi > Ascomycota > Sordariomycetes > Xylariales > Hypoxylaceae > Jackrogersella > Jackrogersella multiformis. The sequence goes on along the minus strand of CADCXD010000002.1, from coordinate 830,107 downwards.
TTGCGACGTTTTATAACGCTCTCTACGTAAGTCTAGTGCTTCAATTACCCACCATTTTCTCTTTCCCCCTCGGGGAGATATACCGATACATTGGCTAACATGTCTGACCTCTAGCCTTCACCCGATTCCGTCCCAGAAGTCGCGGCCTTTTTCCAGCAATACCTCGCGGCACCCATCGTCATCGCCTTGTACCTGGGCTGGAAAATCTATTCTGGCAACTGGAAGATGTGGGTTAACCTGAACGAAATTGACCTTATGGCAGGCGCCCGCCCACTAGATGTCGACGACGAGGACGATGAAGAAAAGAAGACCTGGGCTAATCTGCCTATGCGCATGCTCAGAGGGTTCTTCTAAGTATGCTTTTTCTCTAATAACTGTAATGGGGCTGGTTGAGTACCTAATGTTTGAGAAGCGTGGAGTCATTGGTGGACGTGGTCGGCATAAAAGACAAAATATGTGCCGTAGACATCGTGGAGCTGGAGTTGTTGATGCAAATAAGCCGCGGTTTGTGCACACATGAACGCTACAGCCAGTTCTACCTGCGTGTATATTGCTATCCGAGAGGGCATACCTCTTAGAGCAAAGTAAATAACTACCAATACCTATATAGACAAACATCTGTATACATTATAACAATAAGTACCCCCTTTTGTGCCATGCAATTAACATATCGTAGATCTAGATCTGGATCATTTATTTTTAAACCATTTTTATTCTTAATTTTATTCTTCACACGAGTCGTATTATCTCAGACATATAATTAACATGGTGTGATAGCCAATTAGAGGGCTCACGTCAACCGTTATTACCAAGGGGGGGACGGAGGGGGAATAGGGGAAAGGAGACGACAGCGAATTTTAGTATTTCTACACCTTCGAGATTAACCACCATTTTATTGTTGATGGAAAGCCCAACGTAGCTCTACATCGATGGTACCTATGTACCTAGGTAGGTATGCGGAAGGCTATGGTTACTAAGCTAGGTAGGTACCTAGGTATGTTGTCGAATACAGTACAGGATAACCTAATACCTGGGTACATACAATAGCACTCAACATCTTTCCTGCCTACTTGGTAAATATAATATATGGTATGCCGACAGAGAAAGAGTCAGCAACCTTAGAACTATATACGTACCTACCTATCAAGAGTAATACCACGGAAGTCATAAACTTAAATTCTGACTCATCCATAGATCCTATGGATACTGATGTTTGCCGTGGATCTCCTGGACGAGGTACCTTAGGTTGTAGACTTCATTGTTAGGAAGGAACGTGGTATTGTGCCAATCAAGTCTGGCTTGCGGTTTCCTTTTCACGAAATTTGTCACCCACGTGGCAAACCTTACCTTGATTAAGCCTTGCCTATATAGAAACCTAACCTCACATTCGGGTCACTGCCGACCTCTTCAATTCTAGCAATTTATTATAAATACATAACATTCTTCTGTGATTACTGTCGACTTTCCTACTTCTACAACACTCTTCAACAAATACTCGAACTTACTATCCAGTCAATACCAACCATTTCACTACTGGGTCTCATCGATAACAAGGTTCATCTTCGTTTAGATATAGCCGATCTTTTTATTACTATTAAATCTTCTCGACAAGAATATCCATCTTCCTATTAAGTTGTCACAAACCAAGGAGTAACTACCGATTCCTCTATCATATACACGTCCGGACCGTCGACGCAATTTATCGTTGCTGTGAATTATTATTCTCATAATATTTCACCATCGATAATTTGACTCCTTCTCTTCGGCCAGTCTACGAGGTAAGCACATTACTATACCCCCCTATTCATCATTTACGCCGTCTTATTTACATGTTTATTTCATGGGTTTACTTCACGTACTATCGGCCATCGTCGTGTTATTGTCGAACTCACTGATTGGTAACATATGTGCTTTTCACTACTTTATTTGTTTATTGCTGTCACATAAAATAATTATCATCGTCGACTACGACTAACTAAGAAATGTATAGCAAGGTACTATCGACCATATTTCCACAACATGGCGCCTTTAGTGGACAAGAGCTTCCCCCAGTTCTCTAATCTCCCAAATGAACTAAGATGTATCATCTGGGAAGCTGCCATGCCTCGAAAACCCATTCTACTAGGATGGGAAGAGACACCAGACGTATCACCTGAACCAGCAGTCGCAACTGTTTGCAAACAGTCGCGATATACCTATTTGAGAAAGCAGACATACCGTGGCTGGCATGATTGGGACGTTAGTAAGTACATATATCCATACATTTAACCACCTGGGTACCTCCCTAGTTGGTGTCTTTATCTCTGTGATAGACCGGAGTATTGTATTACAGATACTAACAATTGCTACAGTGATCGCGACCCTGAAACCTTTGTTTGTCTACCGTCTTAGACTCTCCGTTCCCTTTAAAAGATTCTTCTTGAATCTCCAGTCGATTACAATATGGGACCACCGTTCAACTAACTGGGACTGGCTTCGACTTAATAATGATCGGAACCCAGTTATGGACCGCCTTTCGGAATTACATTCGTCTACTTTAGGGGAGGAGAACGAGCAATTCTTAGTTCGATTCATATTCAAATACCTAATCTCCTGGCCTTCTCAAATTCAAACGATAAATGTATTCAGCAACCCGGGAAATTCTTGCGCTCCTTTAACCTTGAAGACTAGCCGATACACGGACGAGATAGCAGCCCTTTTCGGCAAAGATTCTGTCATTCTTGTCGATCACCAAAACGATGCAGAAGTCAGCAGAGTTGCGTCTATTCTCGACACCTACAAGCCAGACGACGAGACTGGGCAGCTAGATACCCAAACATGTATCTCGGAACTCACCAGGATTCGTCGAGAGTTGGACGAGAGACGCCAGAGGCGCCACTGGGAGTGCCTTGCGCTCGACTATAAGCGTTTGTGGCTTGACAAGACGCAACAGATGGGCTTCATGGGCGGCTTGCCGAGTTTCCCTCCCGATCTGGTTCGCTGCGATGACGACGGACAATCGTTCAAACTGAACTGGGATGAGAATGACCCAGTAGTCAGGAGTTGTCTCCAGCTTATGCCTAAGATCAAGTTCGTTTTTGTCATCATGACAGAGGATTAGCGGAGTGCTATAGCTCCACGGTCACCGGCTCATGGCGTTTAAGGAGTTCCCCACTTTCCCCCCACTCTATTTATTTCGGCTTATTACCTGTCATACACACCGATACCCCTTTACGAATTATACCACGACGACCGACTACTTTTAGTCTTGCCTTCCATTGATGACGTGCCGAATGAACATCGGCGTAACGAAGGCGATAAAGACGAGGTGGACGACCATTTTCTGCAAATTTTCTTCTTTGCTTTCTTCGCTTTCTTTTTTTCGTTGACAGGTGGGGGAACGGTCTGCGATTTTTAGCACGGCTTTTGAGGAGGTTGCGTGCGATATGAATTTGTCGCATCGATGGTTTACGATGATTTCTGATGATTTCCAGTTTGATATTTGCAAAAGACGAGAGGATGGAACGGACATTGCCGACGAGGTACGGTATGAAATCCAAGCCCTGGTCACAGTCTAAGGGCAACGATATAGGCATTGTGTTCTTTCGTTTGGGGGAGGCAGGTCTTCGCATTTGCAAACTACAAGTCGCTAGCCTGGGTAGCTTCTGCACACAATTGACACGACTCATTGATTTCCTGAATCACCCTAATCACTTCAACATGCATGAATACCTGTGTCCCATCTAGAGTGAACAACAACCTAAATCATCCATACCTACCTTAGGTAGGGTAAGTATCAGTATAAGTATAAGTAGGTAGGTAAGCTATCATCATTAAAAAATGCAGGTGTCACGCGTAGATGCCAACTCCGTAGGTAGATATCCGGTAGTCTAAGTAAGTCTAGGTATTCAATTGCCTTTCCGCGAAACGCCTTTCCACGTCTACATCGATTGGCGGTGTTTTTGCCCGCTGACATACATATATGTTGCTAGTAACGCCACTCCAACGCTTCTAAGAATCCCACGGCAAGGTGCCTTCTCGGATTCAACGACGACGATAGACGACAATGACGACAACGTACATACATAGGTACATATATGGCTGGTTCACTTTACTTTATTCCGCTCCGCCCCTCTAAGCACCCTCGAACCTTCTTCTATGTCTTCTTCTATTTCTATGTCCCCTTGCTCTTCCTCCTTATGCTATCGTACTTATTGGTAGGCACCCCACACCTCGCACCTTACACCTAACCTAACCTACCGCCTCGCCTTGCCGTCGTCCGGCGCCTCGGAGTCGAGGTCGCGCTCCACCATCTCGATGGAGCTCAGGCTCGGGAACCGCTTGGAGAAGTCCTGTATGTAGTCCTCCTTCTCCTTGAAGGTCATCTCGAGGAGCGGTCGCCCGGGGAGCCCCACGCCTGCGAGGTGCTCCGAGGAGCTGCGCGGCTTCGGCGGCGACTTTGCGCGGCCGCTGCTGCCGCCACCCGTTGGTAGGCTATTAAGGTGGGTGGGCTTGGGCGGGAGTGTCGGTTTGATGGGCGAGATTGGGTCGGTAGCCTGGGAGCGGCCCCGTGGAGCGGCAGCGGATTCGGCCGGGGTAGCAACCGGCTTGAGCGGAGGGGCGTTTCCTCGTCCGCCGGTGACGAGTTTTGGGGGAACCTCGGGAAGCTGCTTGTCCGGGCGGGTCTTCGCTACAGCGGCGTCGGAGAACTTGCCGTAGCCGGTCGCTGTGCGCTGGACCTGTTGCGACGACTTCTGGGACTCGTCTAGCAGATTTTGGACGCGGTTCTGTATGCTCACGGCCCGCGAGACGCCGCCGATGCTCTTGGGAAGCGGAGCCGACGAGCCTCCGGCATCTCGAGCCGCCATCCGCTGTTTGTACTCGGCCGCTGCCGCCTCTACCCGCCTTTCCTCCTCGGCTAGAGCTTGCGATTCGAGCTCTCGCCGCATCTCTGGCGTCATCTCGGACTCCCCGATGAGATGGCCATCGTCGCTGCGGCCATCAGTCGCCTCCGATCCTGCTATTGGGGTCAGGTCGTGACGTTCCATATCTTTGAGAGGAGAAGGCGTCCGGGCACCAGAGGCCGAAGGGCTGCCCTCGAACCGTTTGAAAGCATCTCCAAATCTTCCCGCCAAGATATTCTTGGTGCCTGATAACGAGCTGAGACTAGCACGTTTTGTATGCTGCTTGACACCTTTTTCCTTCTTCTTTCCATCAGAGTCCTCCATCGATCGGAGGAAGTCTACATTCGATTCTATCGCTGTGTCATCTTGGGGCTCAATCCTGGGCGACGTAGAATTTCCGCGCAGGTTTGGCGAATAGCTAGGGGAACGGAGCGGCCTCGGGGCTGCTTCCCGTTCTCGGAGGTAATCTATGTCAGATTCAAGATATGTGCTAACGGGTCTGGGACGACCTCCAATGGGTGGCTTGGATAACGACTCGAATTGTTCGGCGCTCGGTCGACCGCTTTCTAGAGACGGACGCGACGAGGAAGAGTGTCGGGCATGTCCTTGCGGCGGTTGAATAGCAGAGTCAACGCGAGGAGTCGGCGTTGGTCGTAATGGATATGTTAGGTCTGATCGTTTTTGGCCAGCACCTATTGGGTCCTGCTGTTTAGGTAAACTCGATGGGCGCTGTAGGTCGGCTGGAGAGAATCGGTGGATGGGGGGGTAATCCCGAACTTGTCTTTCAGGGGGAGGGGTTTGGGTCATTGTTCCAGTCGACACCATAGAAGGCCTAGTTGCAGTATTCTGCGAGATCTGCAGCGGAGGAGACGAAATAGCTTGGAGCTCAGGATTGCTAGAGATTATGGCTGAGGCACGGCTCATCTCCGAAGGCTGCTTGGGAGGAGCAGAGCCAGGTTTATTGACAGATCCAGGTGGAGGCGATGCCTTTCGTAATTCAGTCGCGGCCGCTACCGACTTCACTCGGCTTAGATCTGTTGACTGCCTCCGACTTGATGAAGTCGCTCCCACAGTGGGTTGGGGCCTTATAAAAGCATCATCCGCTAGGTGTTCGGTGACGCGTTGGCTAAACTGCCTCTGTGGATCGGCGGGAGATGTTTGACCATCAAAGTCAAACTTTGAGCCCTGATCATGTAGGAGAGCGAACTGGTCAAGAGTTGGGAATCTTGACGATAGTTCGTCGCCATCGAAATTCGCTCCTGTTTTGGAGTCCAACGCGGCAAAGGGGTCGCCGTTAGTGACCCTCGCTGGAGAAGGGCTTGGTTTTGGCGCAATTTGTGGTATAGATTGGCTAGCAACGGACGGTCTTCCACGTCTCATGGGTGCAATCTCGGGTATCGCCTGGGTTTGAGGTTTTTGCGGTGGAGAATATACCGCACCTATACCTGGAGTGCCTCTGCCCTCTGTGCCTGAGGCTGGTTGGGCCTCGCTTCTTTTGGGCTCTGGCTGGGACTTTCCAGAATATATCTAGAACGTATTAGTTAGGCACTACGAGAGGTGATAGCTACGTATACATACATCGTGTATGGGTACTTCACGGCCCTGCATTAGACAACTTTCTCGGAGGACCTGGTAAATATTTGGTCGAGATCGCAAGTCTTCTCGTAACATAGATGCTTCGCGACTATACTCAGTATAGGGATCCTAGCAACGAAGTAGGATAACTTACCGATTAATTTTTTTAGTCTATCCGAGAAGATTGGGTAGCTAGGGAACCTGAAGCTGGCGTTCAAGATGGCGAGCTGTCCTTGGTCCTCGAAAGGCGTAGTATAGTAGCAGAGCTTATAGAGTAGTACCCCTAGAGCCCAAATGTCCGACTTCTCGTCTATCGGCTGTTTTCGGTATACGTCAATCATCTCCGGACTCCTATATTGCAATGTAGTATGCCTTTGCACGTCCTCGTCTACCAACCGGCATTCTACGACGGTCTGAGGCGCGGCTTTTGGCGGTGCTGCCGAACCGAAATCGCACAGCTTAAATTTCCTCCTGGAACCAATTACTGTGATGAGAACATTCTCGACCTTCAAGTCCCGGTGGAGCAAAGGAGGTTTAAGATAATGCATACAGGCGACGCCTTCTGTGACGTCGGAGAAGATATTTAGGATCTCGGGTTCGGTAAGACGATGCTGTAGTCGGGTATTCATGAAGTCGATCAGGCCTCCTCCATTACAATACTCCATAAGTAAGAAGACCTCGTATCCACCACCTTGTCTCTCAGATGCATGGGAGTCGATATAGGTGACAATTGTTCGGTGTCCCTTAAGTCGTTTCATTGTCTCAACTTCTGTCCGCATCCCACGGAGAGTCTCCCTGTCCGGCACGGCAACTCTCTTCAACACGGCTTGATCAGTTCCATCGACGGGACGCGGCATCTTTACGAGATAGACGTGTGCGAATCCGCCCTCGGACAAGTACTTCTGGATTACTACTTTATGGTTGCCGACCTGTATCTTGGTGCCTGGGGCGAAGGTACCAGCAGGGGCGGAGGGTGCTTGTAAAGGGATCTGACCATGCATTTGCATTGGCGAACCATAGGCAACCTGCTGGCCAGGGCGAGGTGCCTCCATTGGCATGGTATTACCGTAGGAAGCCATGTCGTCGGTTCAAGGCAGAGGGTATATCGAGGGAGAAACGGGGTGGGAGTCGGTAAAGGTTGGTGTACGATCGGGGGGGGGTTTTACGTATATGGCATGGAGGCAGACAGCATGCGCCTTTCAGCTATAATTGACGCATATCAGACATACAGGACCGACCAAGAGCTAAGTAGTGACGGTGAAGAGTGAAGAGTGAAGGGTGAATCTATTCGGGTGTGCGCGCCGGGAAGGACGATGTCTTGAGCAGCCGATGTTGCTTGGATTTCTTTTCTATATGTAGTACCTGGTAGGTATGGATGTACAATATACGGATTAAAGATTTAAGGTGGTGGTAGACTGTAGTAGTCAACTTTCAAGGTGGTAGGGGGGTTCCAAGGTTCCAAGGTTTCCAAGGTTAGTACCTACCTACCTAGACAGTCTACGGGCTTTTCGTAACAGCCCGTGCCACCTGTATTGAATTGTTCCCCACAAGTAGGTAGATCCCCTAATCCCTAATAAGGTACCTAGGTACATACTACATCTTTGTGCACCACTGCACTTTACGTCCTACGTATGTAGACGCTACCTGTCAGCTAGAGCTGGTAGAGCTGGCCGTAGACAACCTATTGGAAGTGGACATACGGAATACGTAAGTTCATAACCCCGATTAAATTATTAGGCATGATTAGGTACCTAGGTACGGATTACCTTTTAACCTACCTACTTGGGTTTGGTCCCTGACAAAGATATTGTACCTAGGTAGTTAATATGTACAGGTAGGTATGGGTAGGTACCTACCTACCTAAGTACCTAGGTAGGTAGGTATAGCAGCCATGGTACCCTATCGCCAACGACACTTACCTACCAGCCTCCGGTATACATCCGAAGGCATAGCCACATTGATCATCGTACAAAGGGCGGATGAAGATTATATCTTGGACTTAGATATACATCTTGATTCTTCCATGGCAATTACCAGAATCCCATGCTGCATAGCTTATTACGCCCCGGCAAACATACAAGACTCCGCATAATGCAAATGAATCTCAGCGTCTGCTATAGTTTACAAAGTCCTAATTCATAGATGGATACCTAAATATTGGTCACCTCCTCTGGCGTAATGTCTTACAAGCTCAGTCCGGCCCAGAGCCTCCTTCTCCGTCTCTTCTTCCGCCGCCGCTCGGGCCGCCGTTGTTGCCGCCATCAAGTAATAACTTGGGCTTGATATAATCCTCATCGAGCTGCCTGAATAAGGCTTGAGGATCCTGAGCAGTAAGCAGCTGCTTAATCGCTTCCCTGGCGGAAACAGGCATCGCATCTCGATGACCCGAGGTCGGGTACGAAAATACGCCTTCCTCTTCCTCCGTGCCGCTGGGCGTGAGGATGGGACTTGACCTCTTCCGCGGTGATTTACGGGCCGGAGGCGGAAGATCTGACGTATCAATGTCGCTCCCCAGGTCTGAGTCGGTCACACTGCCACTGCGACCGAGAAGATCTGCTCTTTCGATCTCTTCACCAACTTGGCGAGAGCCCTTGCGGTTTGAACTTGCAGCGCGCGAGGTTGGGAAGGACGGTGAGCGGTGCCCCGATACATAACTTCCTCGTTCTGGTCCTGCGGGTGGCCGAGTTCTTCCCGAGTCCACACGGTCCAGGCGTACTGACCCATTTCTTTGTCTTGGATTATACCCAATTCCGGTTCCAGACCGCTTATAATAAGAGCCCCCTGGCGTAGCTTCGATATCGAATTCGTCGTCAGTGTCAACTTCTTCGACAACCCCTGTTTTGATGCCCAATATCTCCAGCATTCGTGCCGTAGTGCCGCCAAATATGATTACAGTGAGCACCACTACAACAAGCACGGTGGCCTTCAGAGCATATGAATTTTTCCCGGATAATAAGGCAGCCAGCGCCACACCAACAGCGCCTCGTAGACCCGCCCAAAACAACATAGCCTGGTAACTATAAGGCAATTCGTCGCTAACCTCGATGCCACGACGTCTCGCCCGATAGTGAATAAACCAGTTGATGGCCTTCGACAACGGGAACACAGCTACCCACCGTGCCGCGCAAACCGCGATAATAGTGACGATAATCAGAGGCGGTTGGAACTGGAGGTCATTATCGGTGAACAGGGACAATCCTAGATATATGAAGATGAAATTTTCGGATAATTGAGCCAGGATCTGGAAAAAGTACTTGGTACTAAGCTGTGATCGTCGTGACATGTTGAAATAAGCATAGTGCTTGAGGGTAATACCACAGAACAGCAAAGACACAATGCCTATTACGCTTTAGTAATTTTCCTATTAGATTTGTATTCAAACAATACATACCTGACATCTTTAATCCTTGAGAAAAGAAGTAGCTTGCATATGCGATCAACACAATCAAGCAAGTCTCAATTTGAGGATACCTCCTAATATATGTAAATTTGAGGGCAAGGGCAGTGCCAACACCCACCAAGACACCAATGAGCAAGCTGCCAAAGAAGATGAGCAAGAAAATGCCCACACCCTCAAAGAAGCTGAAAACTCCATATGCCCCCGCAGAATCGCTCTTGTACTTCTGCGCGGTTTCGAAGATGACGATAGCGATAGCGTCGTTTAAGATAGACTCGCCAAAAATAACAGTATATAGTTTAGGATCCACCTTATAGGTGTTAAATATGGCTAGGATAGTGACGGGATCTGTTGCTGATAAAGTTGCGCCAACCGAGATGGCATCGACAAAGGTCATCTCTAATCCTTCGAGCGGTATTCGGGTGTAAAGCCATAACAACAAGCCTATCACCACGGCGGACAAGAAAGTTCCAGCGAAGGCAAAGGTCAAGATAGTGCCGATGTTTCGAAAGAAGTTGGCTTGATGTAGTTCGTATCCCGAATTTAGAATAATGGGCGGCAGCAGGAGGTTGAAGAAGATTTGATAATCAAAGCTCACGAGCTGTCGAATGGAGTGGCCAGTGCTCACTCTAAGTATCAAACCAACGGTCATTCCTGGTGTCTATCGTTAGTTTTCTGGTACTCGACGTATTCTCCGGATATTTGCGACCAACCAGCGAAGATAGAGATGACAGTTTCATGGACAGCTTGGACCTTCTTCTGCTGCAGCATATAGCTCGTGAAGAAGGCAATGATGAGCAGCATGATTGATATGAAGAGCGCCCATGATGCGAAGATCTCTTTTTGACCCGAGTCGGCCTCTGTTATACACTGTTAGATCAGATGGATGGGTAGGATCGAGCGGCGCAATCAGTAGGCAATATGTTGTTGGATAATATTGATGATCATACCATCAGGATCCGTCTCTTCGTCGGCTCGTCCTGAAGTGTATCGTATAATTAGCAAGACTGTATAAAGATATATGATGCGACACGATTGATATTTTAGTTGACGTACGGGCGAGCTCCATAACGGAGCTAGCAATTTCTTTCAGCATGGTCGCGGCTGATGATGGCCTCAAGTCGGGGACGGATGCTTCGACGAAGGGATATAGGGCTTTTGCTCTATACTGAGCACAGAAAGTATGGCGTGTGAACGCATCAACAGTTGAGGAATCGAATAGATCGATGTGATACGAAGGATGTTGAGTTTAGGTTCTGTCCAGTTCGGCTTGTTTGCGTTGCGCTTGTTTGATTAGAATACTACCTGGTACCTAGTGTAGGTGGTAGAAGTTGAAATCGACAGCTTGCACCTTTCACTATCCCGGGTATCTAGCTGATTGCGCCGCGCGCCGCGGAAATCGCATGTGGGTACCCTAGGTATATACATCTTACATGGTAGACTCATTATAATGATATCTACTTACCTACCTGTAGGTACCTATATATCTATTGGCGAATACTTAATTATCGAGGAGTCTACCTTATTCTCTTACTCTTACCCCACATACACTAGGTACCTGCACGATCTACAGTTCAGTAGCATCTACAAGTCATAGTTGTCACAGTTTCATAATACTTTGGCTTTGCAAATGAATGCTTGCTGTTTACACATTCTACATGTGAATATAAGGTAGGTAATCGTGTCAGATACTCACTCGGCAACTCAGCAACAGCCTTGGATGTGTGAATGCAACTTACCTATAACGAAGTAGTTGTGGGCTAGCAAGACAAGCAAGACAAGGTTCAAGTCTATTCCCCACTGTCCCTCAGTCTCGGAAATCAGAAGGTTGAAGGTTCTTCTCCATACTATGTACCTAGGTACCTAAGTAGGTATTTACCTTATAATAGAGGTGGTAGGTGCTCTAATCCTATTGCGTCGCAAGCTACCTGATGTCATCGCGACTTCAGCTTTCCCTTTCTTAGCCCTTTCCCTCTTCTTAGGTCACGCGGAGTCGAAACCGGCTGTCCTACACTAGTATTTAAACCTATTACCTCTAAGCCTGCTAATTTGGTAACCTACTACTTTGGTAAGTGTCCAACTCATACATACTATAGTACCTCGCGACTCATCCCTTAACCAATTACGACGCGCCACCATTTTTGCCTGTGCCTCGGTCTCGTGGCATTCGTCTCGAGCCTAGACCGTGTGACAATTGATGATACCTTTCCTAGGTACCTAAGACGGTTAAATTCGTTGGACCCCAGTCTGTCTAACTCTTTATATCTAAATACCTAACCCTTCATACCATACTCGACATGCACCTATAGAACGACCAAGAGTTGAGGACGGCAACAATCGCTTCTATATCCTCCCATTCATTCCCTCGTCCATTCCCTCATCCACGTAAACTCTCCATATATCGCTCGACATCTCCATCGACGAGCCTAGTCGCGAGAGCGGTATCATCCAATCGATGACCTCGTCATCGTCGAGCTCCTCGTCCTCGGACCAAGAATCCTCATCGAATCGCAAACATGGTCCGACTTTAAAACTGGATAACCATGCCGACCCCGCGTGGTCCGAAAGTACAATAAGAGTCGATTCTGGAGAGGTTTCCGGCCTAGATAGGCTCAATGAGAACTCTCCTCTTCTCTCTCCCAGCGGGGCCGAGCATGCCTTCTTACACGAGGAGCACTCGGACCAAACGGAAGATGAGTTCCAGTCGACTAAGAGCATCTGGTACCTTCTGCTTCTGACCATCAGCATCGGAGGCTTGCAGGTTGCTTGGGCAGTAGAGCTATCCAATGGCACCCCGTATCTCCTGTCTCTCGGCCTGAGCAAGTCTCTTATGGCTCTTGTGTGGGTTGCCGGTCCGCTCACTGGGACTCTAGTCCAGCCATATGTCGGCATGCTCAGCGACAACTGCAGGGTATCTTGGGGGAAACGCAAGCCGTTCATGCTAGGCGGTGCTGCCGCCACGTCGCTAGCCTACATGTTTCTTGCGTGGATCAGAGAGATTATCGGGGGGGTCTTTAGCTTGTTCGGTGTCGACCCCGAATCTCACACCGTAAAAGTCACCATTATCGTTATTGCCGTCATTTGGATTTATGTCCTAGATGTTGCTGTCAACACCGTACAGGCGTCTATTCGGGCCTTCATCGTCGATTGCGCACCATCCCATCAACAGGAAGCCGCAAATTCTATGGCCAGCAGGCTGGTCGGTGTTGGCAACATCATTGGTTACGTTGCCGGTGGTATAGATCTTCCGAAATACGTCTGGTGGTTTGGAAGCAGTCAATTTAAGGACCTTTGTGCGATCGCGAGCATCTTCCTTTGCTCCACCATATTGTTAAGCACTATACTCATCCGTGAGCGAAATCCTCAACTCGATGGACGTCCAGCTCCAGACCGGGTTGGCCTTTGTTCATTTTTTGTAAAGATCTTTGCCTCTATCAAAAGACTCCCACCGCAAATATACAAGGTTTGCATCGTTCAGTTCGCTGCGTGGGTCGGATTCTTCCCTATGCTGTTCTACACATCGTCCTATATCGGAGAAATCTATGTCCAGCCCTTCCTAGAAGCGAACCCCCACATGACTCCAGAAGAATTGGACGAGCTTTACGAGAGGGCCACCCGAGTAGGGACATTCGCTCTATTGATATTCGCTATCACGAGTCTAGCAACCAACGTCCTGCTCCCTTTCTTCATCGATCCTACCTACGATAACAGTCCTGTCGTCAGCAACGTGCCCGGTGAAGCTTCTAGAGTACTTCCTAGCTCTCTTTCCGATGGCAAAAGCTTTCTAGATCGTCTAGTCATTCCAGGGTTCACTCTACGAAAAGCATGGCTATTGTCCGAGATTCTTTTTGCTGGATCGATGTTCTGCGCGTTTCTTGTCCGATCAGTCGAAGCTGCGACTGTACTCATTGGCCTTATTGGTATTACATGGGCTTTAGCACTTTGGGCGCCGTGGGCCATTATCAGCGCCGAAATAAGCCGCCGCGATATTCTATACCGAGCCCGGAAACAGCAGATGAGGTCTCTCGCACGAGGTGAGCAACTAGATACTGCCGATTCAGCCGACGGATACTCTGGGGAGGAGTCGCATTTACAGGGCGACGATGTGGCGCCAGATCAAGCCGGCGTCATCTTGGGGATCCACAACATGGCTATTGCCTCACCACAGCTCATTGCTACTCTTGGCTCTAGCATTATCTTCCGCATGTTTCAAAAACCAAGAGGTGTCCCCGGTGACCATAGTATTGGTATCGTCTTAGCTTGTGGCGGGTTCTTCGCGCTCATTGCTGCGTACTTCATTCACAAGATCGATGATGACATGCCCGTACCAGAAGTTGCCATATATGCTGCGGAACAAGGCGATCTACTCAATTCCCGGCCGAGCACGTCACATAGCAAGAGGAGCATCGATCAACCCAGAGCAAGCCTCGATCGAGCGACTGAAGCCAGAAACAGCAGTTTCGGTGCTGGATTGGAATACTAAAGATGTTTCCGGTGGGCCATCACATTGGCCACGCGCACGATATCCATCCACGAGTTTGAGATCCTTGTTTTTCCTTGCTCAATTAGCGTCATGTAGTCCGTAGGTTGTAGTATACGATTAATGCTGTTTTTCGGTCGGTTACGAAGGGATGGGAATCTAGATGCAAATTGCCTCGGAGCACTAGCAGCTGGTACCCATGTGTCAAGTTGTATATTTGTACTCTAGCCCACAAAGTTATTTTCAGCATGCTAATACATGCTTCTCTGATATTAAAACACGATCTAGCCCCCTTATATAGATTCCTATGGTATAACGGGAGAGCAGGGCGGCTGGTATGGGCTACATCTCCCAATAGGCTAAATTCCACAACCACGTTAACCCCCCATATCCGATATCATATGATCTCCAGGGAAAGATCATCGGAGGCTCCTATCCGCAATTCACTTACGCGCTTCAGTATAATGGCTCTCAATCTTCCCTCCTACGGTCCGGGCTGCCACCTTTAAATTGAATCTAGCCGGTACCTGGATTTCCCCCCTAATGGAACCCTTACCCCGTACAGATTTTCCCGGCTAGGATGCCAATGGCGCAATGGAAGGTAGTGTATACATATATCGCCAATCCCCAGGTGCCTATACCTAGCTCTCTGAAACCCGGTTCGCTCTTTTGTCAATCCAAGTTACCTAACTCCTAAGCTGGGCACACGCATTCACTCCCTCGCATCTTCAAGGCAGTCGTCGAGAGATCTTACGCCCCCCAAGATGAAGGCTTCGCTCGTTTCGGCGCTGGCCACGGTCGCCAGGGCGGCAGTGCTCTGGGACGGGCGATTCAACGACCTGGGCACGTCGGCGGACCTGAACAAGTGGTCGTGGGGGAACCAGGTCGGGCCGTACCAGTATTACATCCACGGGTCGGGGTCGGTGGAGAAGTACATCAACTTCTCGCCGGACTACAAGAACCCGGCGGACGCGGTGGCGAAGCAGGGCGCCAAGTTCACGCTCGACAGCACGGCCTTCTGGAACGGCCAGAACATGCGCCGCATCGAGCTGATCCCGCAGACCGCCGCCGCCATCAACAAGGGCAAGGTCTTCTACCACTTCAGCATCTCCCGCAAGGACGCGAACGCCCCGTCTAAGAACCGCGAGCACCAGATCTGCTTCTTCGAGAGCCATTTTACCGAGCTCAAGTACGGCTGGATTTCGGGCGAGTCGGGCACCGAGAACCCGAATCTGCAGTTGTAAGCACAGGATGCGAGGTCTCCCAATTCAAGACTCCTCTACATATTTCAATCCCCTTCCCCCAAATAACCGCCCTGCTGTAGATAGCATAGCAACGCTAACCGGCGCCGCAGCATGGTCTCGCAGAACTCGAAGTGGAAGACGGAGTGGGCGCCCAACGTGTGGCACAACGTAGCCTTCGAGATCGACTTCAGCGGCGGCACGGTCGGGTTCTGGCACTCGGAGGGCGGCGACCCGCTGAAGCAGGTAGTCGCGCCGGCCAAGACGTCGACCTCGTCCAACGGCGCCGACTGGCACCTGGGCATCCTGGAGCTGCCGCGCTCCGGCTACTCCGACGGCGTCGAGGACTTCTACTTCTCGGGCGTCTACGTCGAGAGCGGGCCCATCACCACCGCCATCGGCGGCCCCGGTTAGTAGCTTGCCCGTGTCTTTACCTACATACACTACCTAGGTACCCCCTTATTTTCATACGAGAGTGCTGACTCTTTTCTCTTTTCCAGCAGCATAAATATGGACGAGCATAAGCGTTGGTTCCCGAACGGAACGAGGGTGCATTTTCATCGGGCTAGGTGGTAAGCGAGATTGCAGGTTTTATTCTTGTAGTTACGTAGTTCAGCTTTGTATATATGAACAATCCGTCTTGACTCTATAGAAATCACCATTGAGATGAAGTCTGTGCTAAAAGACTGACTGAAAGAACAAGGTGTCTAGTAGCGGATAATGAAAAGAGACTAATTATACGTAATAGCACTTCGATATGTACCTTGAGGGGGAAACTACTTTGGCCACCTCTAACTTTAGAGTACGACGTTAATGTCGTGAAGTTACCTAGTTAACTGCATCACAAATGTAGCAGTATAAAACACTATTTATATGCCTACCTAGGTACTTGAGACTATAATTAACATGGGCAATACCAGCAAACAATATGGTCGTTCTTAAATGTATTTAATGGCTCTTTCTATAAAGGCTTCGTCTAGGTATTCTAGATTAACAACACCTCTAGATGTTTACTCCTTTATATTCCTATATGTAACCAACCATGGTCACACTCGCAGCTCGCTACCAGTAAAGTGTACCTATGTAAAAGACGAATATATAAATATCAGGTAAGCAGTCTTACGTCTCTAAGTCGACTTGGAGGGCCGGATCGTAGTGTCCCATAGACCCCGACGGTGGCTGACTAACTATGCAATGAAATATCGCTTCGCTTACTTTATAATCACTAGCCCCGATAAAAAACAGCCCCGTCCGTCATTAGTCGTACAATTCGTTTCGCCAGCACCGCCGGCCTAGGTGTAACCAACGCGGACCGGCACCAGCACAAAACCCAGAGAACCCGGATACGCCAATGAGCCGCCCGAACGGCCGCGATATGCTTCACGCAAAAGACACTAATTATAGGTAAGCCCGTTCTCACAAAAAGCCATCGGTCTTCGGCTCGGGCGGCGGCTTGGGCTTGACCTTGACGCCCAGGCTCGTCAGCGCCACATCCAGATCCGGTATGTCGTCGGCGGACGCGGCAACGCGAGCCCACCTCACGACGCCATCCTGGTCGATGGCGAAGGCGCCGCTCGTCTGCCACCTGCTGCCGCTCTCGGACGAGCGGTTCCAGATGTGCTCGTCCTTGGCCAGGCGCAGGGTGTTGTAGAGGGTCGAGGGCCGGAAGACGTGCCAGGTGTTGGACACGCCGAGCCCCCACTGGCCGTACAGCTCGCGCTCGTAGTCGACGAGGACGTTGACGTCCCAGTTGCCACCGACCTGGACGACCCAGCGCTCGGTGGCCTCGGGCGACGAGTGCGAGACCGCGACGAAGTGGACGTCCGTGTATTGCGTCGAGAGCGAGGTTAGGTTCTTGAACGTCTTCTCGGCGACTGCGAGCAAGGGAGGATGGAACTGTTAGAATATGGCGCGCTGGGTACTATATCTGAGGGCACGGGGTGGGGTGTATGATTTACATGGACAGCCGCAATGGCGCAGGAAGACGATGATGGTGGGCCTGTCGGTCGGGAGAGCTAGGTTGGGGTGTACCGGTGCTTTGGTGCCGACTTGAGGGGGTGGAGGGACGGCATCCTTGGTGGGAGGTGTCTTGGAGGAATCCGACTCTGGTGTTGGAGAGGACATGGCGATGTTTGTGAATGTTTAGGAAGAGAGGAGGAATTAATTTATTATAGGTCGGTTCTGGAGGTATTATACCCGTGAACCTAGGTACCGAGGTAGGTTACCTCTTGAAAGAGGGAGGTTAAGGGTAGGTAAGTAAAGGACTAAAGTGTTTGTTGAATTGTTTGTTGGACTAACTCTAGGAGCTAGATATGGACTTTAAAATCGTCATTGGCGATAAGAAAACTTAATCGGCAATCGACCGAAATCTTAAGGTTTACACTAGTGTACACTAGACAGTAGCATTCTATTAATAACCTATGAGTGGCAGTTGGCGGCAGCTGCAAATTAGTCATCCTATGCTGTTAATAGATATTGCATAAAAATGACTTCATATATATATAACAGGTAGGTACCTAGGTAACTTCTATTTTCCAACATTGCCCAACTTCTAATAAATACTTGAATCGATTCTCACGTTACATCTTTTTACGATGCGTGAAATCATTACCTTGCAGCTCGGCCAGCAGAGCAACTACCTGGCAAACCATTTTTGGAATGCCCAGGAGTCTTACTTTACATATGATGCTAATGAAGAGTCTCCTGTCGATCACGATGTCCATTTCAGGCCGGGCCTCGGGTCTGACGGTTCCGAGACTTTCATGCCCAGGACTGTCATATACGATCTGAAGGGAGGCTTTGGCACCTTGCGAAAGATTAATTCTCTGTATGAGATAGATGGCGATCCCGTCTCCAGTAGCCTATGGTCTGGCCAGACCGTAGTACAGAGACAGCAGCCCATAGAGGCGAGCGCATATCAGGAGAGCCTCAATTCTGGCCAGGCACCTGCCGAACTTAGCACGAGTACAGTCAGATACTGGTCTGACTTCAACCGCGTCTTCTTCCATCCAAGGTCCATCATCCAGCTGAGCGAGTATGAGCTCAACTCAACCGTCATGCCCTTTGAGAAATGGCATATGGGAGAAGAGCTATTTGCCTCTCTCGATAAAGAGCACGACCTCCTAGATCGAGATTTACGTCCTTTTGTGGAAGAAGCAGATCAGATCCAAGGTCTTCAAATCATGACAGGCATCGATGATGCCTGGGGCGGCTTTGCAGCCAAGTATATGGAACGACTCAGGGATGAGTATGGCAAAACCCCTATTTGGGTTTTTGGAGTGCAGGAACCATCCAGAGGGTTACCAAGGGTATATATCTTCATCATGGTCTTATTGCTGGCGATTATCACTTATAAATAAAACAGGAGAAGAGACTTTTAAAACTCGTCAACAAGGCTCGGACTCTTGCAGAACTAAATTCACAGGCATCTTTGATCGTTCCCCTCGCGTTGCCCGAGAGCCCCCTACCATCAAATGTACAACTCGACACTTCATCATCTTGGCATGTATCTGCTCTTTTTGCTGCAGCTTTGGAGAGCGTGACTCTTTACACTCGGCTGAAGACCTCTGACCGCGTTTATTCGAGTAACCTCGGCAATATGACGGATTTATTGAATGTTTTTGGGAAGCAAACTATCGCGAACCTAGGAATGAGTATTTTTGAGACGCCCAAGCCTCGTCAGAACGGCAGAAATGGCACGAATGGGAACGCGAATGGCATGAATGCACGAGGTGAAAACATACGCAACTTATATGAGGATAGCATGGAAATCGACAATGAGTCTGAGTCTGGCTCACAGAAAGGAACTGCTTCTTTGGACATCGACTTGTCATCCCCTCAAGACCTGAACTTTGACCTTGGTGGGAGGAGACGCTCGAAACGTCACATTTTTAGTCAAGTTCTAGCCAATAGAGGGCTGGAGAGTCTGGAGCCAGCTAATGATGAAAATGGTCTGGAGCTAGGAATGCGACGTCGCCCTAAAGTGCACAAGTAAGTATAATCGAGCAAGAACGCTCTTCTCGATCCGTTGTTTAGCTCTCGTTGAAACTGACGAAACTCTAGTTATCGGTCACGCGTTGCTTTCCCGATCATCGACAGCTACCCCAGGATATTCCGGGACAGTCATGGTCATCCCGCGAGAGAGAACATATCCATCCGAACTGCTTTATCCACAGATTCAACTGTCACGGATAAAGTTAAAGCCTTGCGAAGCGCTATTATCCGCTCCATCGGCCTAGAAGATCGCGAGACAATAGGTAACGAACTTGCCGAGATCGCCGATAGCTACAAGGAAGGCTGGTCTAGCGATAGCGACGAAGATGACGATGATGAGTGAAACACTTGACCATTTTACAAATGTCAAGGCCATCACTCAGTCTATAGGCCCCAGATGTGCATAAATGTCAAGACAATTCGGCTGCGTCATTGGCACCTCACAATATAGCCGGAGACCTCCAGAGAACCGATCTTCTACATCCGAGATGAGATGTATATTTCAGAGAGAAAAAAGACCAAGCATCCGTTATGATCATGCCCGCAAAGATTTTTCTCGCTCCTTTGCCTTTGTTCGGAAACCGTCTAACGCCGGAGGTCCCCTAAGGCACAGCCAGCAAGCCATCGTCAACATAAAAAAGCCGGGTTACATAGAGGTATGTGACCCTATCTCGAGCGACAATCCAACCTGTTTACAGGCGTCTGGCTTCAACATAGTCCTACGTGCTTGTCCGAATCGATCCACCCCGGATCTAACCTTACGTCACATTCTTCAGCGGCGAAGAACGACATTAAAACCCTGTCTAGCACATCCTTCCAACCGCCCTGCCCTTACACCGCTAAACCCGGGCCGGGAGTTTTGTGGTGTGATATACGCCACGGTCCGGCCAACTGCCACCACCATCACCACCAATGGCTCCTGGGGAACACCATCCTACTGGACGGCCATCCTGATGGCTGGCGGTTTCCCCATCCATCCAGACCGGTCTCGCCTCAGAGGCACAGCTGCGCGAAGGGCCCACTATGGCCGAAGCTAGCGCATGCGATGTAACGCATAAGCACCGGTTATAGACGTCACGAGGAAACACCTCTATGTAGCCCTCGCGCCCTGCGATGTCGAGCTGCTGTACGTACGTATGTAAAGTGCATACCTATGCGTCGCCGGCCGATGCATTCCAAGGTCAACTACCTACTCAAGGCGGCAGTTTGATGCCCGACGAGCACCTATACGCTGCCGGCATACCAGGACCGAGTCGAGAAGGAGTAGCGAGGGATTGCGAGAAAGGGGCCAAACCACCGCGCTGCTCTGCTCGTCGACTCTACCTGCATGTAGGAAGAGTCTGGCACATTACTACGTGGTATTTTCATTGTGGTGATGATGGCCGCGGGCGTGTACATCTGGTAGACTGGGTAGTCTAGCATCTACGAGAAACCCGAGAAACCTGTCAACCTCTGACCTGAGAGGCGTATCTAGATCTCGCAGACTGACAGAAAATACTAGTTGCTCCCACATGGAATTTGGTATCCCGTAATTACCTTCAACGTAGCATTCGCTTGTGTATCAGACACGCACTATCATCGAGAAAGTATCATAGAGCTCATCTAGATAGGGAGCATATGGGAAATGGGTTAGGGATAATCGTATTGTGCTATGACTACACGCTTAGTTCTCCAGCGTACCTAGCATCCAATCATTCTCCAACTCGGCGAATACGTCGTCGATCGCAGCAGCCAGCCTGTCGACGATCATCTCCACGACATCCGAGGTGACGTTGTAAGCGGGCATGACCATGATGTGGTCGCCCCTGCCGCGGCCGGCGCCTCCCTGCCCGAAGTAGACGGCCATGTTATGGGGGGCGCGCAGCGCCGTCTCGTGGACGCGGCGCGCGAGTTGTAGTTTTGGATCGAACGGCTCCTTGGTGGCCTTGTCTTTGACGAACTCGACGCCCCAGAACAGGCCGCGGCCCCGGACGTCGCCGACGTGGGGGTGGCCTTGCAGCTTGCTCCGGAGCAGGGCCTCGAGGTGGCGGCCCTGGGCGCGGACGTTGGCGAGGAGGTCGTCGCGCTGGATGATCTGCTGGATGCGGAGGGCCGTGGCGCAGGCGACGGGGTGGTCCATGTACGTTTGCCCGTGCGTGAAGGAGGCCTTTTTCGCTTCCATGGCCCGGACGACCTTGGAGCTGGCTAGGATGGCGGATACGGGCATGTAGCCGCCGCCGAGACCCTTCCCGACCGCCTGGATGTCTGGGATGACGCCCTCCTGCTCCCAGGCGTGCAGGGTCCCCGTCCTCCCCATGCCGCACATGACCTCGTCCAACACGAGCAGGGCTCCGTATTTGTCGCAGACGGCCTTCATAGCCTGGAGATAGCCCGGAACGGGGGGCACACAGCCGGAGGCCGCGCCGACGACGGGCTCTGCGACGAAGGCGGCTACCGTCTGCGGTCCGGCTTGGAGGAATGCTTGCTCTAACTCTTCGACCTTCCGCGAAACAAACGCCTCGTCGGATTCCCCGGCCAACCTTTGGCGGTAGGGATTGCAGGCCGGTATGTGGTAGACATTGGATAGCAGGAGTGGTGCAAACGGGATTCTTCTGGTGAGGTGACCTCCAACGGACAGCACGCCTAGCGTGATTCCGTGGTATGACTCCTCTCTGGCAATGTAATTGACGCGCTGGGGCTCTCCCGTCCACACGAAATATTCACGGGCAAGTTTCATTGCACCTTCCATTGCCTCGGAGCCTAAAAGTAAAGTAAGCTCTAGGGGGACTTCGGTGTAATAGGTAGAAAGCTGTGGATATAACATACCGGATGATGTGATCCATGCCTTAGTGAAGTGACCACCGGAACTTTGCGACAGCCATTTGCTCAAATCCCGTCGACTTTGGCTGTCGAAAAATCCCCAAGGAACATAAGACACGGTGGTACTTTGAGCGGTGATTGCATCGGTGACTTCCTTGACGCCGTGTCCAAGGCACTATAGGTGCTCGACGTCAGTAAGTCGTACGCTTAAACACTGGGCTTAGGATTGGAGTTGCGTCATGATATTCCGAGAAACATCGTGCGATTTCTGAAGAAGATAACGGCTTCTCGTGAGGAATTGGGGGGTATCCCTAGGATAACAAAGCTCACTTACAGCTACGGCCGCCCCTCCGCAACCGTCTAGTATCTCACGTCCGTCTCCAAGATATAGATAGTTTCCCTTGCCTCCTACGACGAGATATCGGCCAGGATCAACCTCACCCTCCTTTAGTGAAGACGGATTCAGTAAAGTACCAGATGTAGAGTCGTCGTCGTGACTAAGCACCGGCTTCACGGCGTTGGCTTCTATTGACGGCCACAATGGGTTCATCTTTTTCTCTAGAGAGATGTCCAGAGGAAGTACAGATGGTTCAGTCAGCATAGTGGCGGTAGTTTTCGAATAATGTGATAAGCCCGTGAAAATAGACTGCCTTTGTTGTTTGTCTTTGTCTGGAAGACGAGATCGGTTTCCATAGGCACCCTATATATGCATGAATAGGATGGCCTGGTGGCCGAGCTCGTTCCGGGAGGCTAGAACAACATCTCAGTTGCACTAGACTGTGCCGCCACTAGCCTAGTAGCATCCAATCATCAAGGGGGGGCTACCATACAGTCAATGGATTATAGCAGGATCTACCTAAGACACTAAGCGGGATTGTAGTATATCGCAGGAAGGTCAGTGGATATAGTTAAGGATATAGTGACCACTGGAGTCACTACGCCCTGTGATATACCTAGTGCATAATTCATGCAGATCATAAGGTAGGCAGTCAACAAATCGCGACTTTCTATCGGAGTCATAGAGACCTCCAAAACAGATGTCCGATCGAGCCCAGAGTATACAAGAAATTGACCGAGGTCTAACAACAGTGAGTAGTTAGTATTGTAGACTAGAAAGAATCAAGGAGCCTTAGCCTACATGTTCAGTTATAAGTACAGGAACTTCCGGAGCTAATTATAACAGTGAGCTCTTCATAGTTGCAAATACTAACTCGAACAGTCATGCAGTTTCTCAAATGCAATGTTTATCTCACCGCCATATAAGGGTATTCATGTAATGGTGATTTGATTGGTCGGGCTTTGAGGCAACCTCCTAAGCTGCATAGCCACCACGCAGGTGTATCGGGGATAATCCGTGTCCCCTGTGGTGGGTAACTCCCGGGTTGCTGCTAGGTTTTCTTCAGCACTAATATCTGATCGAAACATACCGGTACCTGGGTAGTTTGACGGTGCGGTTGCGGGTAGCCGAAATCGCGACGCGACATATGCAGGCTGAAGCCTCCACTTCACTACACTTCCTAGGGACACAACTCATAGTAAAACTAGGAGGGTGAGAGAAGAATTCTCGCGACAAGGCGCCGCCAATAAGCGGAGCTCTACCCGATCGTCGGTTGGACAAATCACGACGAAGAAGCCCACGTAAAGAAAAGTTCGTTAAGAGTGTGTCTGCTAGCCGGCTTAGGTGGACATTCTGAAGATGGCTGGCAGGTTTCTACGTCGCTGTACGGCTAAGGAACGGGACCATCGGACGAAGGAACCAATCCCTCGTTAGTTCAAATTGCCGAATGTAACCATATGGGATGGATACTGTCAAGTTTCCAGAATCCGGGCTATTATCTCGTGAACTAAATGCAAAATCAGATACCGGACCGAGACTGCTCAGTCATTGACAGCGGCTTGGTGATCCTCGGGTCGTGACATCGGTAGATAGGTACGGGCCGACAAGAGTTATGTTCAGGACTCTTAATATGCCTATGTACCGCTTGGCAATGCACTTGTCGTGCCGCATGCAGCTTGTGGTTAGTGCTGATGCTAGGAACATGCCAATGACATGTTAATTCCCGACTATCAACTCCTGGGATTAATGATGTCGTGCTGGGAGGACAGGGTCCAGGCTTTGGATGAACAAAGGCAAAGGCTAGCTGTGCGGATGCTACTAATAAATCATGGTATGTGGTGGTCTCCGGCTTGCGTCGCTCAACAGCATTGATGTATCATGTGGCTGAGTATGGTGTACCTAGTGGCATCCAAGATCTATCATTGTAGCGTGTACCGCGAGTGTAGTCGTCGTACCGAGAGGGAAGTTATGAAAGCTTCTTGAGAGCCCCTTGATACTCTTGATTGGACTATCATTTTATCTGTCGCTAAGGTCGGGAAACTCGTAAGAATATACTCTTCCGTGAGAGGTTGTTTTTGACGCGTTACAACCATTGGCCGTCTTGCGCGACTAATTCGCCAATCAGAAGGTCTCTTATTATAGAGAACGAAACCAACAGATTCTCACATAAGCGTAATTGAACTACTTGATGTAGTGTTTAAGGTGGAGTGAATTCACTTACCACGACCTATTCGTACCTAGCTAGGCTGATAATGATGTTAGGGATAAAAATGATGATAGCAGCAGATAAGTGAGGTGAGATCCATTTGTAGGTGGATTATTCATTAATTCATTAATTCATTCATATCCTTTACATGCAAGAGTTAAATGCATTATGTATCAATCCACAAGGACAATGACAAGGACAAGGGCTTGGCTTAGCCTGCCCATGTACCTGGTATTCCAAGTGTAGGCTAAGAGGTAGCTATTATGGAGGAGATAGCTATTAATATGGCTGCCTCGTGTAACGTCCAAAGTTTCCTATATAAAGTGTGTCCTTGGGTTACTATTTAGGTTGTTACAACATGTGATATCCGATGCTATAGCTCTCGACATCGATACATGGCCAGGCTCATCTCGACAGAAAGGCTGACACATACTCATGTCGGGTATACTATGTATCTTAAGTCACACAATGCAACAGAGAACCTCGGAATGATACCCTTCTTCTAATGACACCTTCCGGTGGCTTCAATCGCTCCGATTACCTATGCCAAATTCTCGCGGCTCGGACTGGCTGTACCGGAACGCTTCATAGCCATGATGATGGTAATGCGAATACCGCCATAGCCCACTCTGGTCGCGTTATTTCCAAGGACTAGATGCCAGCTGCTATCCTATCTCACGTCAATTCCATGGACCATTACCTTACCTCGGTTTGAGACTATACCCGGAATAACTTTGTGTCTTGCACCACAAGTCGAAGTTCGCCCTACGTTCCACTACCTTGACGCCTTGGACATATCTAGAGTGTTACATTCATAATTTAAGTCTGGGTATATGATTTAATCTCTACTCCAGAAGTGATCGCTCTACACTCAATATTTGTCGTAGCCCAATATAATGAGAAGCTCCTTATTAGAGCAGGCAGTTTCGTTTTACCAAAATATGATCCTTCATACAGATGTATGCAATTCCTCTATCAAGGATATCTTGTCTGGCTTACTCTGGCATAGCTTCACTAGTCATCACCAATTAATCAGCAGTCGCAGTGAAAACTTGTCCGATTATCTTCTATGCTCATTATGATATTAATAGTTGGTCCGTGGATATTACATATCGAACCACCATTGTCGGGCTACCGAGATTCGGACACTTCGGGTATCTCAGGCTTGCAGCGGCACGAGATGTATTATAAGGTATGATAGAAGCCTCCACGGACGTTTTTAGCATGGCCGAACTAATCTACACTAGCTAAGAAATCGAAACCATGGAAATAAAGAACCTTCATGATTTATACTTGAAATCAAGCCTAGCAGGATGGTTCATATTCTAGGAGATCTGCTCACGCGACCTTATTCAGGGGAAAGATCTTTGGCCTTTTCCCTAGATATCTAGCTGCCTCGAAGCCATATCTCGGGTGGAGTGTTGAGCTAAGTATTCAGATAACGGAAGGTTGGAATATTTATTAGCAAGGTCATAAGGACCAGCTTAAGCCTCTGTCGAGAGCTTTTACCGGGCTAGCTAATCGACTAACGCCTCCTTGATAAACACCTGGTACTAGGTATAATGGGTGAGATGTTATGTAGGTACTGTACTTACCTAGCATAGGTGACTAGGTAGGTAAACCATATGTTTAAAATGGGGGAATTACGGACTTGCGCACTTCGAAACTGATGCTGCATATTTTACCTGCCAGGTACAGATCTTCGATATCGATATACTGATAAGTATTACGTACCCTAGTCGTAGGTCCGCGAGTTTCGACTTTCCTGTAGTAAGCAAGGGGAACATCTAGGCTGGGTGAGAATTGTAGGATATTCTGTGCAACCTGTGGTAGATTTGGAGGCTCCTGAATTATAATATCACACGATAAAGCATGTAGTATAATAGGGAAGCTATTAATAAGTTAAGACGCCCATAGTTAAGATGATGCACTTTGCTAATAGGTATTTGCAGAATCCATGGATGTATCATGGAAAAGAATAGTGTAGAAGCAGTAGGTAGGCTGGGTTTTGTGCACAGCCCAGTCTCCGCAATGACACGCATATGAAAGTAGCAGAGTAGGTGCCGGATACCGGAGTTTAAACCAATAGGAAGGGTAAGCCATCTGAATATACTCTGTAATATGAGGTATGTATTTCGAGCCGCGAAGTTGTGGGCGAATGAATGGTGGTGAATGATGGTGGTAAACATCTTACTATAAAAAGGTAAACGCTGAATAAATGACGATAATAGTAAATAATGAGCAGGCTATAGATAAGATACTAGGATAAGAAACAACAAAAATAGGCACTTCGTGCATAACATTGCCTCAATGGTTTTCTGTGCGAGGATGGAAAACACGACATTTAAAATAAATTCTGGATGTGCTTTATAGGTAGGTGTAGGTACCGAGGTAGGCATGCGTAGGGGTAAAAGGTACCTACCTAGGTACCGGTATGTAAAAGGTAAAAGGTAAAAGGTAAAGAAAAAGAAATGGATGTTTAAAAAAAGGTGACGCGCCTCGGTACCTAGGCTGGTAGGAAAGTGGTGGGCAGGGATGTGTTTAAAGTTGCGTAACAAGGTGGAAGGCGCGACGGATCAACATTTTTTTAATTTTTTTTAAACAAGCACATCACCAAGTCAATATTTGAAAAAACTATTGCCATCAAATCGAATCGCATTATAACCCATACAATCGCATCCCACTCCCACCGCACAACCACGCACAACCACCTCTACAACCACCTCTACGCACAACCACGCACTGCACTGTACTTCGTATCGCATCCATATCCGAGCGCATTCGCATTCACATTCGCCCTATCAATATCGAAAACCTAAGACGACTAATTTTTTATACCTACCTACTACCTACTACCGACCTACTGACCTACCGGTACTCCTTACTCCATCGTCGGATTTAATTTAAATCGTTTGGTTTTTGCCATTCTTTCGATTCATTGATTGTAATTCTACTTTCAACCTTCGCTTCTCTAAATTCCTACATTCCTATACGTTTACCCGTTTACGACAGAACAAACTCTCGCACCGGGTCAAATCTCTCAACCTGGCGCGCTTCATTTCCCTTCCCCGCGTCAATACCACCTTTGCCCGTTACCGCGACTAAATACCTACCTACCTACCTACCTAGGTAAGTAGTCGCCTTAGGTAGTCGCCTAGTCGCCTTTGAGGCTCAACTCATCCTTGCAATATTTATCCCAACCCAGTCACCTCTCTATCTACCTAGCTACCTACCTAGCTACCTAGGTTAGGTAAATATACGTCTATAATCGCCTTGCGACCTTTGTTACCTAGAGAGGACATCGGGGTGCGGGACATTGTCAGCTTTCTTTCTCTTCGACTTGCGCCGAGCAGCTGGCCTGTCATAACCCCTCTCATCTGCGCATACCTACCTCCTGGGTACCTATACGTAAATCGAGAGAGAAGCTTGATTGCTCTCTTCTTTCCACTGCGCCCTCCCTTGCGACCTCGCTCCCGGTTACTCCGGACACGCGACTTATCGTTTCCGCCATCTTCTAGTAATGGGCATCTAACATGCCTCCCTCATCAAAGCGAACTCAGAGGACGCGCCGTGCCCGCGACATTAGTCCGAGTCCTGCCCCGCTAGAACAGTCCTCGCCATCGCGTCCTGCCAAGCGCAGAAGGAAGGTAACAATTGCATTCTCCCCATCCCGCCACTTGACCCTCTCCGCTGAACGTATACACTGTGTAAAGGTCGAAGAACCTCGATCGGAACCTGCCGAGGATGAGAACTCAAGCCTCACCGTCGAAAATTCCACCTCCGATGGCACCAACGACGACGACCGACTGATCACGCTGGTCACCCAACATCTACGAACCATTCCCACTCAAGCCAGCCAAGATCACGCCAATGCCATACACGAGGCTAAAACGGAGGACATAGAGGCCTATGCCAAGATATCTGCCCAAGACTGGACGTACTATATCAAGTCCTTGTCCATCAACATTGGTAGAACTTCGGAACCTTCTCACACCCGCCCTCCTGGCCATGATAATGAAGACAAGGACTTTGTCCACATCGACCTCGGTCCCTCTAAGACATTCTCGCGCCAGACAGCTGTCATTGAATATGACTCCGATGCCGGCAGATGGTTCCTCCTCACGAAAGGACGGAATCCGCTTAAGGTTGACAATGCGCCTCTAAAGAAGACAGATGATCCCCATCCTCTGTCTAGTGGTGAGGTCATTGAGATCGGCGGCATTGAGATGATGTTCGTCCTTCCAGGAAGCCTCGGACCTCTTCGTATACATTCTATGTACCTCGACCAAGCTGGCGTGAAGGGCCAGCAGTCGAGTCCCGCGCGTGGTGAAACTGGCAGGACGGCTCTTCCAGCAGCACCTTCGGCCGATCACCATTCGTCCTCTCAGTCCACAGCAAGACCTTCCTCGTCTCGCAGCCAGCACTTCCAGCAGCCAATTGCCCCCGCGCCTCCTGATTATAGACGACCGGGAACTCCGCCGTCGGCCAAGACTCGCCCTAGTGCTGCGCAACAGAAGACGCCCGCGCATGGATCTTCCGGTACTGTTATAATGAGTCAGAGTGACGTGGACTTGAGCAAAGACGAGAACAAACATATTAAACCCCATTTCAGCTATGCTCAGATGATAACCCAAGCTATTATGAGCACTTCCGAGGAGAAGTTGAACCTGGCGGGCATCTATCAGTACATAACCACCAATTACGCCTACTATAGACACCAACCGCCTTCTGGTTGGCAGGTGAGCTTCCCATGCATAAATTTCAGTATATGAGAATCGTTGCGCTGACCGGCTTGCAGAACTCAATTAGGCACAATCTCTCACTTAACAAGTCGTTCATGAAGGCACCACGCTCGACGGACGAGCCCGGCAAGGGTATGAAATGGGAGATTGTACCTGAAGCTCGCGATGAGATGATTCGGGTCGCCTACAAAGGTGGGCGCGGTGGGCATCGCGGTTCTTCCGCTCCCTCGTCCCCCAGTCAGCCTAGCCAGCTGAACTACATTACGCATGGACCCCGAGACGTTTCAATCCGGGAGCCCACATCGGCGCGGAAGCGTAAGGCTTCGCCAATTACTTCGCCACCCCCAAGGTCGTCTATGAACCTATCTCAGGTGACACCGGACCGTAAATATCTACCAACAGGACCTGCGAGCTTCCAAGATGGTAGCCCGCTTCCGCGCCGCAGGCTCCTGGATGTTTCGAGTTCATTGAACACCGCCGACAGCCTCCCTCACTCCCCGCCGACTCTTTCGTCTTCATATCTCCAGGACGAAAGCGCATCCTTTGTGACTCCGGCGCCTCATCGGGTCCATCCTCGACTTGCGCCCCCTAGCACCGCCCAGAGACCAAGTCAGCACATGCCGACATCTTCCCCTGCCCCATTTTGGAAGTATGCCGAAATAAACAGCACGCCTCTGAAGCCACTGTATGACATGAGTCCCTCGAAAGCTCTAGGCCTACCTAACAGCAGCAGCCCTCCTGCTCGCGACCGGTCGCCTGTGGCTAGCCCGACCAGATCGACCAGATCTACCCGGGCGGAGACGCAGGAGAGGACTGCGGCGATAGAAGACGATGAAGAGGAAGGAGGTTTCGACCTTACCAAGTACGTTAACCCCCTTTGGACTAGAGTTATCGAGTTTTAGAATATTTACTAACGGTATGTACAGGGGCTTCCAAAGCATCGGTTCTTATCACGCGCCTGTCGGGTTTGGCGGCATAGTTCCCCGAGCCAACGGGGGCCGAGCATAAAGACGGTACTCATTGGCTCTTCAGTCGGTCTGGGATCGTTCCATCCCTTTAATTTTAACTACGGTGTAATGAGAATCCGTTCCTCCTTAAACTCGAAATTTGGTCGCGCAAGTTATTCGAATCGGCAGTCAGGTTCAAATCATCAGCACGATTCCAAGTCTCTCCAGAAGAGTGGGTTTCGCCAATGATTCACAACATACTACGAGGACGGCTAGAAATGTCTTGATTCATTTCAAGCAAAGCTCGAGGTTATAAGATTTTGTCAATGCCAGGCATAGTTCTCGAACTACGACGAACCCTGGCTTGTGAGTTACCTGGCCGATGGGAAATCCAGCCTCAAATTTGAGTAGGTATATCTCTTCTGGGGTGTCTTTCCGAAGGTTCCCAGCCTTTGACCGTCCTCGTTTCTCGGGCAAACACCTAACATACGGAGTAGCGACTCGGCGGTGGTGGTCTTGTCGGCTTCGTCTTGTACGATTTTTTGTTTTCACGCATTTCAGTCATGGCATTTTGACGGCAGGAGGGCGAGGTTATGCATGGTTTGTTTCTACGCAATCATCAACGGAGTTAGGTTTTGTTTGTTTTTCTTTTTCCTTTTTTCCTATTTTCCTCTCGACCTGATGATACCGACAGCTGTCGCCATACAGCAGACAGTCAGGAAGGTAAAAAAGGAGGGGTGTTGGCATGTACCTGAGAGCATGGGGGGGGCATCGCGAAAAGACTCTCGGCGTTTCTCGGAACCAAAAAAGGGGAGGGAGGGCAGGAAGAATCTTCGCATCACTGCTTAGGGAACGGACGCGAAGGAGTAGGGATTACATTTATGTACGTGTGTTTGGCAGGAGGAGGCAGACGAGGAGGAGCAACGGTTCGATACGATGGACGTATAATGGATTTGTGTGTTGTTCCCCGAGGTCTTCGCGATTTGTTGCGCAGATCGACGGTCCCGCGGTCTTGTTCTTGTTCTTGTTCTTGTTTTCTTCAACGCCTACCTACCTAGTTTTGAACGCCGCTGCCGTTCGACGAGGTACCAGATAAATCAATACGAACAGACATGAACCCACTTACTTACCTACCCATGCACAAATACGGTTGTTCTACATTGCTGCGCACGTCACGGACATGAATTTCCATTTCTTGATCGACAAACACAAACGTACACGCACGTAGGCACGTATAAGCCAAGTTAGGAGGTAATTAAGAACTTCGACTTCGCGCACTTAAGAGTGAAGATATGTCTATTAACACATAGCGCAAGCGAGCGATAGGAACGCGCATTGCGCCCAGAGGCTTCCCTTTTTGCGAAGATCCCCCCTCGGTGCTGCTTCCGCTGCCAACCTTTTTTTTTGTACGAGCGACCGACCGCCCCCGGAATACCGTATCGACCAGCCAACCAATATTATATACAACTTCCTCAGATCTGTGTATTGAATGTCGGCACGCTTATAGGATTACCGTTGCAGCCTCGGCCGATCGACGCGTCTGGGCCCCGGGAGGGGGGAGATCAAGATATACACACAATGCAAAACCCATTCTGAGAAGAACTATGCAACCGGCTTTTAGGGGGAGAGAAAAAAAAAACTAAGACAAATCTTGCCTCCGTTTTCCGAGACGCCTAGAACCCGGACCAGGACAGGGAAACGTGATGCCGAGGTAGACACTTTTCTTTTTTTATCCTATCCTTTCCTTTCCTTCCCCTCCCATACCCCCCCAGTCATCAGTTAGGATCCCTCTTGCCCCATAGTTCGCAATAGATTTCATTCATTCCCTGTTATGCACATTCGACCTTTCCATACGTTCATTACGAGGCTGCGGCCGCGCCGACTCGGGTCTTAGGTCCGGTGCGACCAGCGCGCTTCTTGGTGCTCTTCTTCTGGGCCGTGTTTCCCTCGATGAATTGTATCAAGTCGTCAATGCTTCTAGCATCAGGTTTATCTGATTTCGTTGTGCTTAGAGCCGTGGGTTGTGCCGTAGCACCAGCACCGCCGCCACCGAGAGCGACGCTGCGAGCTGGGAATCGTATTCCAGCTCGCAGACGTCTCGATTGGGCATCTTTATCCCGCTTGGCAATTGCGACGGCATTCTGTGTTAGCTGCTCCAGCCAGGTCTCGGCCTCCTTGGTATTGTTGTTCTCTGGGCCCAGCTGGTGCAGGAAGATATTGTAACATTCCCGCATCTTACCGAGGGCAGCCTTAGATTCGTTGTCCAAAGCAAGTGCCTGGGCGAGCTGAAAGAGAAGGCTGGCGGCAGGAAGAGACTGCTTGCCCATCACGCGCTCGCAAACTGCAAGGGCTTGCTCAAACCAGATGCGAGATTCGTGGTATGCTTGCATGTGCTGTAGCATGACTGCTGCATTGTTCAGAGTTGTAATCGAATCTGGATGGTCGGGCCCGTATATAATCTTCCATAGATCAAGGGCATGCTTGACGTATGCGAGAGCTGTCTTGCTGTCACCAGATCCATGCACATAAAGTCCAAGGTTCAGGTAGTAGAGCAATGTGTCTGCAGAGTCGACGCCCATAGTTCGTTCCGATACGATGACGGCCTTTCTCGCCAAATCGACAGCAGCCTCCTTCTCCTCAAGCTGGTAGTAGATCTGTGCTAGACTAGAGTATGCTCGCGCAACTTCCGGGTGAAGGATGCCGTAAATTTGTTCGTGGAGTGTCAAACTTTCTAATAACAGTTCCTGCCCAATTTTCCTATTATTTTGCATGATAGAGTGACGGCCACCTTCCAGGGCCTCTTCAGAAATAGCACTTTTTGGCGCCGAGTCCTTGATGATAGGGACAATGTTCACAACGTCATCCGGAGTAAAGGTAAACGGCCCGCTAACGGAAGCAACGGAAGACGGAGACCCATCTCTAGACTTCTTCTTTTTCTTCTTGCCGTCGTTGTTTGCGTGACCATTAACGCCATTCGTCGTCGTCGTGGTAGTGGTAGTAGTGACTCCGGTGCTAGAATCACTAGTGAATTGGAAGTTCTTGACCTGTAACTGAAAGCCAAGCTTCAAGGACACCTCACGGAGGAGCTGCAAGTGTTTCAACTGATTAAACCAGTCCGAGTCTAGTGTGAATTTGAATCGGCGAATGGCCTGCGCTTCAATCTCTTGTCGGAGACTTTCCGGTGTGACACTTGCGAATGCAATATCGGCTTCAGGATATAGTGCTTTCAGGGACTCGTCGATATCAGCAGTAGGTTTGCTGTTGAGACTAGACCCGAGGAGGCAGTTGAGAAGATGGGCAATGCAGGCCGAAGTAAGGGGGATGGGCAGATACCGCAAATACTTCCCAGCAACATGCTTGAATGCTCTTGATATAATCTCCTGCAAGCATAAATCCCGCAGGCGTAGAAGTCTAGGACTCTCGCAGAGAGATACTACATTGCCGAGGTATCGCACGTTGATTCCACGCTTATGCATCATCCTGGTGAGAGATAGGCCATCCATGGGGAAAGGCAGATCCGAGATCTTGATATCGTTGACGAAATCAGGAACCGCTGACTCCCGCAGATATTTGCAGGCATTTCGGACATCCTCTTCGTCAGCAGCCAGTTCTTCCTTCTCGGC
Organism: Jackrogersella multiformis; assembly: GCA_902806575.1. NCBI lineage: Eukaryota > Fungi > Ascomycota > Sordariomycetes > Xylariales > Hypoxylaceae > Jackrogersella > Jackrogersella multiformis. Next base: position 795,884 of record CADCXD010000002.1, on the reverse strand, counting down.
TTCGGTCTGCGGGACTTGACCACTGAAGGCATCTGGGTTGAGCGCAAAGTGGAATTCAGAAGCATCAATACGCTCTTCGGCCTCAACCGCGATATTCTCGCTAGTCTCAGCAGGCTTGCCTTCCTCCTCACTCTTTTCTTCAGTGGATTTATTTTCGCCCTCACTCTTTTCTTCGGCAGGCTTGTTTTCACCCTCACTCTTTTCCTCAGCAGGCTTGTTTTCGTCCTCACTCTTTTCCTCAACAGGTTTGTTTTCCCCCTCACTCTTCTCCTCGGTAGGCTTGCTCTCACCCTCGCTCTTCTCCTCCGTGGGCGAGGATTTCTCCTCCTTATTAGCTTCCTCGTCTTGACCCTTAGATCTAGATTGCTGTTTTAAACGGGCAAGCTCCTTGTTTACCCACTCGGTCCATTTTTGGTTTCGGATCAATTCGACAAGTTCTGGTCGTAAGACGGTCATACGATGAGGATAGTCGAGCTCGCTCTTCTGTCCCTCGGCAACGTTGTTCTCTTCCAGCCATAGTACATCCAGGGGGGTAATACGGTATAAGTCGAGGACGTATTTTCGGCCGTCTGTTCCCATCAGACCCTTAGTTTCCACGCTGGCTTCCAGATCAAACCGTTTACCGTCCTTGTCCCAGACAGGATGCTTCTTGACCTTTAGGGCTTTGGAGAGCTTCTCAAATGTTGGTGCAAACCTCTCATCGGCCGCAACAATTTCCTTGCCTTCCACTGCGCCGTATTCGATAGAGTTCTCGCCAGGCTCTCTCTGTTTGAAAATTCCCGGGACGACTGTTTGGCCAACGATTCGCTTCCCAAGATAATCAACCACCACGGTTGCCGGGCTGTACAGTCCGTCGATGTCAAGTTGGTTGACCATCCGCACTCCGTTGACATCCTTCCCTGTAGCAACTCTCGCAGCGTCGTCACCACCCTCCGAAGTGAAAGTACCAACACCATCGGCTCCAAAGGAGAAGAAGACGTTGTTGTAGACGAAGATCTGCGCATCACGGCCCTCAGTCGGATTGAGCGGGGTGACTTCACCACGGGCAACCAGAATAGCCCCCCTCGCAGCAGCATCAGAGTAGTCGGCAAAAAGTTTCGAGATAAATCGCTCTCTGAAGACGCGATCCTGAACCGTCTCCTTAGGCAACTCCCGTGCCGATTGGAACTCCTCGTTCCAGTCACGCAATGTGTCCGTGTTGTCAACACCAGAGATGAGATAGCCCTCCTGGGTTCTCGTAATATCCGAGGTATGAGCGCACAGTGGCGAGGACTGCGAGGGAACCAGCCATGGCGCCGCAGGGATAGCATTTGTCATCTGGAATGTAGCTAAAGGATCCTTGCGGTTGTTGTACTGTAATAATTGTTCGAAGGAATCCGAGAATGAAGGTGAGATCTGGGTTAGCAGTGTTAATAACGAATGCGCAGCATGTCCTTTAGGAGCAGCTCGTGGCAGGGGGTCGAATTTACTATTCGACGATTTATTCACATAGAAACCGCCAACATGCGACGTTATCTGGTATTGCTCCCCCTCGTTCGTGGTGACAAGGAGGTACAGCAAGTGACCTTTCTGTCGAAGATGGTACGGCGGAGGATTCCATGGCGACAGAGAAATGGACTTTATGGTTTTGGGGGCAGGCTCTTCCTCCTGCGGTATGAGGGTCAAAGGCTTTGCAGGAGCATCGAAATCGTATGCACTAGCTTGGACATTGTCGTTGTCCTTGGCCTTAGTGGTGACAGAGTCGAAGAGGGAGACTCCAGGCAAAACCCCCTGAAGAGTATCAGTCCGATCTCCTGCAGCCCCCACTAAATCGCGAATCCGGATGACATGTATTCTAGCCTCCTTCTCGTTGTAAGGGTCCTCTTTCAAGTGTATCTCGGCTTCCGGTCCTAGTCCCTTCACGTCGGAAATCTGCACAAAGTCGTTTATGCGTTCACCAGCGTGCTCTAGGTGGAAGCAAGAGTACTGGAAGGCAGAAGGCAGTTCAATAATAGACTGACGCAACTCGTGGACCTGCTCTTGAGGCGAGACCTGCATGCAGGTTAGATACAAGAAGGCCTATACCGTAGCAGACAAGAATAAAGGCTAACCATCACATGAATCTCGGTCGGCTCGTGAGGAAGGTGAATGTTTAGAGGATAAAGAGCTATACGACATAGTTAGTTAGTAGCATGAAGGGGTTATGGTATGTTGGTTCTTCGGCCGTACCATCTCCAGCTTCTCCGGCATCCTCTCCCGTCTCAGAGATGTAACCGTTAGAATCAACATCAGTATCATCGGTTTGATCATTCAGGCTTTCGGCTTCCTGAGTAGAAGGTTGAGGTTGAGCTGCATGAAAGCACGATTAGATTATGTTTATGAAAGAGGATGGGTGCTATATAGGTTCTCATACAGGTAGTATCTCCAGCTTGCTTCTCTTGTTTCTCGGACATTATGGGCCAGTGGAAACAGGATTAGAGGGAACCTTGGGATTGTTCAAGTTCGTAAAAGTCGGTGGTGATGTTGAAGAAAATCTATCTATACTCTCGTAACTTGTACCAGAATAGCAAACGAGATTTCGACGCACAGCTTTAAGAAATGCGGCGTAGAAACCGTAAAAGTATTAATGAACAAGGTTGGAGAAGTATAAATACAGATATAATAAAGGAATGGCAAATCAATTGAATTCGTGAAAAAGTTTATAAAGGTGGATTTTATTTATGTTGAAGTTGGAAAGAATCGCCCTTCAAGATATTTGCAGTTACCTGGAACATTGAAGCAACCTTGGGAAGCACCTGGGCAATCAACATTTTTTTTTTTTTTCTTCGACGGCTCCAAAAACCCCGGCTGTTCCCGGTAAGCCGGAGCTACGGCGGTCGTTAGGCCCATTGGGGTTTCCCTCGCCCGCCCTAACAATGATGCTCTTAGCACGTAACACTGCAGAAAATAAGGGTGCTACTGTTACTACGGCTGTTTTGATTGGCCGAATATTCATTGAAAAGCCGCACTATTTCTACAGTACCTGAGTCACTTTTGCCTCTCATCTGTCTTGCCTTCTTTTTTTGTGCCAGTTATCTACATAAAAATTAAATTGAAATAAACACAGTTTGTGTTGCTAGGTTCTATTTCTTACTGACTTGTGTGGATGGTAACGGAGCTGATAAGTAAATTGTTTGGATCCATCATGTTGTTTGTTAAAGATCCATTATGAGCCTCGGATTTTTTTGGTGGGGTTTCCAAATAAAAAAATTAAAAAAATTAAAAAATGTCTATCGTTATCGTGGTTGTGCGGAATATAAAGTGGGGTGTCCGAATTAGGAAATCAAGTAAACAATCATCATAACGTGGCACGGATATACATACCCATACTATACCTATCATTGCACATCGTATTCATCCTTTGTAATAGATCTGATATCTTGGTACTCATTCTTAGGTGCTTTACTAGTAACCTTATTCCCAGTATCAACTACCTATCCTCTTACACTATCACGACCTACAACCACTTATAACATCCTTTGCTTCACCCCTTTCGCTATTAGCTTAGCAACTGTACACAGAGCATGGAACCAATAGCTTGACATTATCATCACCAACAAACCCGACCTCATCAGCATTCCTATTTCCGCATATATACATTTGCTTAATAGTGTTGCTACAGCTTATCCTATGTCATTCGATCAGTTTAGGACCCCATATAACCCAAGGCCCAGACCAAAGCGGTCAGGAGAGGCACCACAACCCTGGACTACGGCGCGTTGCAGCCGCTTACTTCGGCCGTTGCTTTCGCGGATCGCTTCCCTAAGAAAGGATGCTGCAGCATCGCTACTAAGTTCTAAGGACGGCGAGCTTGAGCAGGAAACGAAAGTTGGTGCTGAGCAACAAGATGGCCATCACGAGTGGTTAGGACCAAGGAAGAGGGTGCGCCTTACTTACTCCCAGAAGCGGCCTTGCCGTCGCCAAGATGAGCAATCCACGCTTGGGAAGGATCCTAAGGGGCCGAGTGCAGCAAGGTGCTTCCGTAACGGCGAGGGGAGGGTTCTAATCCCCGGAGAGATAGTGGCGGCTACGCCCTTACTACGACGTGCGCGAGGTCACATTGTTTCATCTCCCGCAATTTCCAGCAACCGAGAAGAGGAGCCTGAGCAGCCCATATTTGGATGTAGACGAGACCCTCGTTTAAAAAAGGATTCTGCCAAAAACAAGGCCCTCGATCAACGTCTCGCAAAACTGCGGACTCAGTCGGCTTCTGACAGACATAACGACCTAGAGGCAATCTACAGGAGCCTCGAAGCGCTTCTGAAGGCGACGCGGCATGACGCAAACCAGGAGAGAGGACCGCGGTCGTTTCTTGACATGTGTCTGAGAAAAGTACCGCGGTATATCGAAGAGCTCGAGGCCTGGGAGAGGATGGAAGCAGAGCAGAACGGGACTGTTTCCACGCTTGAAGATGTGGACACCTCGGCATATATATACAACTACCTAGAAGCAATCGGCACGAATCCGGCTCTTGGGTGGAGGCACCTAAGGATTGTGGTGAGGGCAGACGGGCTCGGTGCAGTCAAGCAAGCAATTTCGGAAGGGCTATTCGGCGACGACTTCTCGGAATTGCTTGTTGATCTATGTGTCCAAGCCGGCGCGTTGTCGGAAGCCGAGGAACTCGTCACAACGCTGGTTGATCGCCAGTACCCTCAGCCAACGACACCGGACAGCTCCTTTTCCGAGCTAGCGTGTCTTCGACCTCTTTCGGTATTATGGACCTTCGCCAACAAACATGACCGGACTTCGTTCCTCCTCCGGCAGTACTCACTGCTGCTATCTAACTACAACCTCCCGCAAGACTGGCTCGCGACTCGGGAATTCGAACGCGTATGGGCATTAGCTGCTCGGCGCCTGTCGGTGGTGCAGGCAGCTGACGACGCCGTAGCCTTCATGAGCCACTCTATCTCGCTGCTATGCCGTCGAAAACGGACACTCGCGGGCGGGCCTGTCGCGACTCTCCAAGAAAAGGATACATCTATAGCGAATAAGCAGACGCTAATTAGTGCTTTAACAATGCTGTCCGCGATGAGCTCATTGGGCCAGATAGAACTTCAGTCAACATGCGTTTCAGAAGCAGAGATTACGAAGATAAACCTCATCGGAAATAGGCTTAGATATATTCTTAGATCGTGCATGGCCGACATCGAGTCGTCGCCTAAACCCGCGCGATTCGGCCTAGGAAGCGATCTGCTGTATTTGGCACTTTTCTTCTCGTCGGAAACCGCTCGAAACGACGACAGCATTATATGTCACCTGAGACGCAGCATCGAGCAAGCGTGGCGGCAAACCATGGACTCCGGCTCAAAAAGGTGCAGCCGCACGAGATGTCGTCTTGACGACATCGCCTCGTTCGTATCATCTGTAGCTCGCAGCTGTGGCAGAGGAATGTCTGTAGCGTCTCACAAGTGTTTAGACACGCTGTTCGGCCAGCTCGAAAGCCTCGAGCTTGATAAGGAAATCATAGGCAGTATGAAGGCGGTGGCCGCATTTTCGCTGGCGCAGCAGACCAACAACGTCAAGGATTTCATCTACGCGGAGAAACTCGCATCTAGCCAGCACGCGGCCGCAGGGGATGGTGACGCCCGCTCGCGATCTCTGTTCACCGGGTACCGATGGGAGGAAACTATAGGCGAGTGGGTGATGGTCAGCCCTGTCGTCGAGAGACGACGGCCCCAAGTGATGACAAGGCAGCATCGATCTTCGTCCAGGATAGAAGCGGGTCATAGCGAGGAGGCTGTCGAGAACGTAACCACCTCCGCCGGGGGGTCCATATTTGATGATGCAGATAGCGTTCCAGGTCTGCAAATAGAACCTGAGCAGGACGGTCGCAAAGCCCAAGGCCCTCCCACACTCGGAGCCGAACGCGTCGACACTAAGACTAAAAAACGTGCACATTCCTGTCCTAGAGAAGATAAGCCACGAGAGGCGGTCGGGATTACGACAGCGTGCCGAAGCAAGCAATTGACGAAAGCTGCACTCTTATCACTAGACGACGAGCTCGGCTCCGATAAGGAGAATCAAAACCACGGCGTAGCCAAGAAACCAAGGAGGAGCATAGGTAAGAGGCTCGTGCTTAGTAATAAGCCACGATATAGTCTCGCAAGCCAAGCAAGTGCTAGCATGCTAGGGGATGATTGTAGCGACGACGAGCTTTGCATGTGAGGCCTTGTCGTCTACCTCTCGGCCTCAGAGTAACCATCCCTTTAAGCATGGGCCTGATGCTCGAACTACCGTGTGGCCTATCTTTGGATACATCGAGGCTCCGTGGATGCGAGATCCAGTAACGAATATATTATATTGTATATACCTAAATTAATTCTTTAATGGATCCGCAGGATCTGAGGTGATAAAAACCTTTCGACGAGACACTATTATAGGAATTTGCCGGCCCTAAGTGATAGAGAATCCATGCGCACATCCTCAGATCATTACTACGTAGGAATCGGACGAGAAAAGGAGGCCATGGCAGCCATGGATAGATAGGTGCTGTTGAAACGTGAAACAAGCCAAATTGGGCAACTCGTATCAAATATCCCACCTACGAGGTCTCTTGCTCTATTAGGTACCTACATATACCTAGGTAGGTACCTATGTAGGTAGGTATATCTGGATTCTACCCGATTGTTACTAGGCATCGGGGTTTATATGAAACACGCCGTCCTTGTATCGCCTCCGAATAGAGCAGAATTGGCCCAGGACGGAAGTGTACATGGTATTACACTATGCTAGGTACCTAAGTAGGACAAACATGTGAAGCCGGCCGGCCGGGAATGTTGTTCATGATCTACGACAGGTTCCTGCTATTAGCGTCGTCGCGATTAGATTTGTCTTGATCCATCTGCTCGGACAATTTACTCCACGATGCAATATCAACGGAGTAAGTTGTTCAACAAGTAGGTACCTAGGTAATCCATTAAGCCACATCTAGCAAGGTGCTTGCTATTATGTAGCGGTACTATAGTAGATAGCAACTTATGTCTTAGCAGCTTAGTAGATTTTATCTGGGTACCTACCTAGGTATATAATTGGTAACTACCTAGGTAGGTACGTATACGGTCGCGTAAGCAACATGAGGCTATCATATGCATCGGGTTTCCAAGTCATGGAGGGCGAATGTGTAGTTTACAGTAGAGGTGCTTAAAGCCCGTCGTAATTCGACCTACCGCGTCGTCTATTGTCGTATCCCTTTAGGAAACCCCATTAGACGTGAGAGAGATAAGACGGAATTGTTCAAATAGGCTGACTTGCCATTCGTCATCTCAAGTTTGGTATTTGTATGTGATCTAGGATGTGATCTAGGTTAGAATGGATGTGATTGAGGCTTTCTCAAACAAGATACAATACCATGTTTCACTCTAGGTATAGATGACGAATGCTTTTTAGTCGCCAGAGAGAAAAAAGAGCATTGATTTAAGTGGGAGTGTTGGCGTATGCCTTCGTTTTGGATGGTGTTTGGCTGGTTTTGGTGTTTTCAATGCAAAATAATTCGTCGCAGAATGTTAAGTACCTAAGGTATCTTCCAAATATGCCCATCTTGCTATCTTTAGAGATCGTGATAATAATAATAATAATATAGTAAAGATCTGAGAATAAAACAAAATCAATTGATTTCTCGGTTCCGATAATCCTCAGAGTCGGAATCTTGACAGATATTCTGCCTTTCAGGAGCAGAGGAGTTATATTGTAATGATGGCTTTTCGCGCCTTCGTTTGAAACTTGTACTATGCATGTAGGTACTTCATAAGTTGAGAAGGTATTGAAAATTTTAGAACACTTCATATTCCATCCCATTGGTTACTGGATGGTAACTGGTTGTCCCATCTCATCACCAGGGCTAGGTTGTTATGAGTCGTCATTGGTGGTCATATCAAGCTGGACCCCGAGACTAAAAAGAACCCCTGTCCTCAGTTGCGCACTGGCACTGGCTTCGTTTCAAACCCAGGCTGTCGATCATGATACTCTCCGCCTCTACAAGGTCAAGATCGAACAATGGATGATAAGTAGGTATAGATAGACAAAACTGACGACAGAAGGCCATCATGCTTCGAGACTGAAGCGCTGATGAAGCTTGTCAGTGTACAGTTTTGACAAACGACAAATATAAGTACTTAGGTAGGTAGAACCAATCCAATAGACAGGATAAGGATCACGATCACTGGCTAACTGCTGGGAGCGTGAGTTGGAGGCCCTTGATCGATCTGCTGAGATCCTCGGCCAATCTTGCTCGTTTCCGGTTTTCTGTGTACCTTGCATCAGTGCAGCAGTGGCACTTTATCCCCACACTGGCCAAGCAAGACGAAGACGTGCTCATTTCTCTCATTTCTTAGGCTTAACAGGGGAATAATTATTAGGAGGGGCATTATGCGAACGGAGATGGATTTTTATTCCGTTGGTACCTATGAAATAAAATAAGTATATCCATGAATTTTATATTAAGTACTAATCACAATAAAACTGTATAAAAACTAAACAATAAAATGGTGTGTTAATAGTTAATAGTTAATAGTACCTGGTAGGTAAAGAGGATTGAATTTGTTTGTCGGTGAAGAAGAATTCACACTGACTTGTGATGTCTTGGATAAAATAGAAAAGTCTACTAAGGTATCTAGGTACATAGCCAACCCCTCCATACTAGGTACAATACGTACTGCGTAGTACAAACAACGACGTATCATGTAGTACGTAGCTAGGTACCTACCTACATACTTTCTTTTTACTTTCAGGGGAAGAGTCGCAATGCCCAGGTGATTGGCGCATGGAAGAGAGGGTATCGGCATTGGGCGACGTAATTGAATAACGCCTTAGTGGACCATCGGTGCCAGGTACCTAGATACATGCCTACTTAGGTAAATACACTAAAGCAGGTACCCCGGCATGTACCAGATTATTCCATAGGAATACCTGGGTAGTTACGAGTCCACCGTGGCTGACCTCCTTATATCTCAAGCAATACGAACCGGGCTCTCCCTCTCCCTCTCTCCATCTCTCCACCTCTCCACCTCTCCACCTTACTGCATCATTCTTCATAGTCTTCTCTTCTCTATCCCTTCATTACATTCCAAACCATTGGTTCTTCCGTTAACCGAGTTTGGATGTTTTAACATTGTCATCTTTCATTTGACATATTATTCCTTATTACTTCTTACTTCTTGCTTCTTAAGAGGAAGAAGATCAAGTATTCTCTTAGGTATTATCCTTCGAGTTTCTTTATCATCCGCCCCCCTTTTTCCCACCCGGGGCAGACTGTCTAGACACCCTTACCTAAAGACAAGCCAACTTATATATTGGACTTTCATACCCCTGGTATACTTGACCAAGACTCAATCTTGAGTCACCCAACATTTCAATTTACGAGAGGACTTGAGCTCCTCGCCCAATTTTATTTCAGCTGGCTGTTTTACTTCCTTTCGTTGACTTATTTTCACGGCATTGAGTTGACCTCACCTCTCGCCGCCCATACAGTGTTGGATGTTATAACCAACCTTCCAAATTAACATTCCTTCCCTAGGAAGACGATTATAAGAATACAAGAGCGGTCATGGCTGGAGACGGAAATCAAACTGCAGGCCAGGGGCAGGCAGCAGGTTGGACGCCGGCGATGGAAAACGAATCCCTTTCGAATTATTTACTCATCATATGTGGTGCTGTGTCGGCTGCCCTCATAATATGGCGCCTTACCACCTCACTTACCACATATATACGAACTGTTACAAGTCTGTCTAACGATACGCAACGGTACTATGTGCGTGGGTCGTCGAAGTTCTCCTGGGTAAAAAAGAATTTACTGTATTCCCCTTTGTTCAGGAAGCGACATAATCGAGAATTTCAACTGAGCAGTGCGGTCAATGTCGGAACTCTGCCTACACGATTCCAATTCCTTTTTCTCACAGCATATTTCGCTACCAACGTCGCCTTCTGTGTCATTCACATCCCCTTCGAGAGCTTTCCGGACGCGTGTAAGCAGTTGAGGAATCGGAGTGGAACCTTGGCAGTTGTCAACATGGTTCCCCTATTCCTAATGGCAGGCAGGAATAACCCCCTCATCGGCCTACTCGGTATGTCGTTTGATACGTTCAACTTGTTGCACCGCTGGTTTGGTCGTATCGTGGTGCTCGAGGCAGTTTGCCACACATTTGCCTTCTGGGCTGCCTCAGCGGCAGGGAATGGATGGGCAGCCGCCCTAAACACCACAGTAACAAAGCCATTCATGATGTGGGGTTTTATTGTAAGCTCTCTCTACTTATACTATTACTATTGTCGGAGGGTTAAACTAACATTGCTCTAGGCTACAATCGCCTTTGTTGTGATCTTCATCCAAGCCGCGAGCATCTCTAGACACGCCTACTACGAGTTATTCAAGATAATGCACATCCTTCTCGCTGCCCTCGCAATTGCCGGATTATGGTATCATCTTAAGTTGGCGGACCTCCCTCAGATGAAGTGGTTGCTTCCAGTCATCCCAATCTGGGTAGGCGATAGGCTCATACGCTTCGCACGGATTGCTTACCACAACTTCGGAAAGGGCGGCACGAGGACCCTCGTGGAGGCACTTCCTGGCAATGCTGTTCGCGTAACAGTGAACATGGCCCGACCTTGGACATTCCGCCCTGGTCAGCATGCCTACTTGTATATGCCATCGATCAGCTTCTGGCAATCCCATCCATTCTCCTTAGCATGGAGTGAAGAGGCCGAGGATCTGAGCGCCGGCAAGTTAGCCATGAACCGGCAAGATGTGCTCGCTATGCAGAAGACCAGCATGTCCTTTATCATTCGAGGACGAACCGGAATGACCCATACATTATACCAAAAGGCTGCAGCACGCCCCGATGGTCGACTTATCACAACATGTTTAGTTGAAGGTCCTTATGGTGGAGAACACAATATGAATTCGTACGGCACCGTGATGCTTTTCGCTGGCGGTGTAGGTGTCACTCACGCAGTTCCCCATGTTCGAGATTTGGTTGCAGGCTATGCGAACGGCACGGTAGCCACACGGAAGGTGATCCTGGTGTGGATTATTCAGAGTCCCGAGCATCTTGAGTGGATCCGGCCATGGATGACTGAGATTCTGGCCATGGATAAGAGACGTGATGTGTTGCGCATCATGTTGTTCGTCAGCAGGCCACGTTCGACCAAGGAGATTCACAGTCCTTCGTCGACAGTACAAATGTTCCCTGGAAGGCCGAACATCGAAACACTCATCTCCATGGAGGCAGAGCAGCAAGTTGGAGCCATGGGTATATCTGTCTGTGGGCCTGGTGCTCTCAGCGACGAAGTGAGGCAGGCAGTGCGTCGTAAACAATATGACACCTGTATCGACTTCATTGAGGAGGCTTTCTCGTGGTAGACGGAGTTTGTCCAGCCTTAGCCCTGGCGCGCGAGTTGCTTGGGTACATGGATCCATATCAGGGGATCCGATTCATTTGTAGCAGATAGCTGCTCGGTTCGATTGTGCATATTCACTCTGTCTTTTCTGCGGCCATCGTCACAGTTTCTTGTAAATACTTCATTCCTTGTTAGATACGTCAGCCTGACACTAGATAGCCATGCACAGATACGTCGCGAACATACGATTTCATCGACTCATTATCTTGTATCTTGACTCTTGCCGCAAGTTGCCTAGTGAATATTGTGACTCTTTGTAGATCAACAAAGGATCACATTCATGTTTAGTATCCGGTAAGACGTACATCTTAAGAGACTATCTACGTAGGTAAGACTCGCAGTCGGCAATAAAGCTAGGCGTAACTCTGTGATTCTATCACGACTCAGAAGATACAGAAAATACTAAGTACCTATGTAAAACTTGGAGTCTTGAAGACCAACATTACTTCCAAGGTTATGTAAGTAGGTACATAGATACATAACACTGTTCTAGTATGGTGTCACACAGTTTCGCGGAACATTAAAATAAGGTAGTACCCGCCTGTCAGGTGGCACAGTTGGAGTTGGTTCTATCGATTCAAGGTTCCAATCATGATAACAACATTTATTAGATAGAACCTTAGCCTTGGAACTTAATGTTTCAGCTATTGTGACGTTGTTCTGTGGGGTTCGTTACCCAACAAGCAGCCCTGGTAACGCATTAAATTATGTACCTAGGTAGGTATTCATTCATACCTAGGTAGGTACCTAGGCTGTCATATCAACAGGCATCCCCCCCTCCAGGACTTGGAACCTTGGAGCGTCGATAAAAGATAAGCAACTGTAGCCTCTCCCAGATGACCTCAACTTAACAACCGAAATACTACATCACATCACGCCAACATCGTCTTCCACACCGCAATTGATATGCGTCTTAGTCACAGACATTGATTTCAGCTGGGATAAAAGTCCAAACAAGATCTAACATTCCGATTCACTTTGTATTTCTTCTTCTACCTTCTCACTTCTGCCAGACAGGAACTCATTTCTACTCTCGACCATCGATAGCCACTTACTCTTCTACTCTGACTCTTCAGTCGGCGAGCCTGCCTACCTACCTAGTGATAACTATCCAACACCACGATCCATCGCGCTCCCTATCCGCCCCCAACGAATACATAGCTAGTACTTATAGCCGGTCCTCGCGGGCATCTTTGGGCGCAATGGGTCTTGCCTATAATACGTATCTCAATAGCAACAAGATCTACGGATGCAAGAACTGCAAAGCCCACCTTGCGAACCATGAAGAGATCATAAGTCGGGTATGTCTTCTTCCTTTACACCTCTTCGTACTCGTCCTCTTCCTCTTCCTTCCTCACTTTGCTTGATTAATTCCTTCCCGAGCCATCTAACTCTGCCCGACCCGACAGAACTTCCGTGGCCAGCATGGCAAAGCCTACCTATTCAACACGGTGGTCAACATCGACGCGGGCGAGCCGTCCGAGCGCAGCATGACCACCGGCCGCCATATCGTCCGCGACATCACGTGCAAGCAATGCAAGGAGACGGTTGGGTGGAAGTACGACCGCGCCTACGAATCCAGCGAGAAGTACAAGGAGGGCAAGTTCATCCTCGAGGCCGAGCTGCTGTGCAATGTCAGCTAGGCGGCTGCCTCTCCCCCATCTTTTTCCCGAACGGGGGGATCTGAGGGTTACGAGGAGACATTATAGCCTCGCTTGCGGTCTTTAGGGCTAGCAAGCCAGCTCTGCGGACGGTATGGGCGGGTGGGCACGCCTTTGGTTTCATCAGCGATGTGTTTCCCTTGCTTCGTTGTGCTGCGAGAGGCCGAATGGACGCCTCTCGTCCGCAACAACGCGGCGTGTTTTTATTTATTTATCCATCTAGCATAGGCAAGCATCGGTCAGGCGTTCTTGGTTGCTACGAGCCGGTCTGCTCGATGATCATAGACGGATGGGGATGGCAAGGGTTCTCGTTGGTTTCTTGTTTTCAACTCGGCGTCCACATTTGACAGGTGCCCACAGAGGTCCTCTGGGGTCGGACGTATCTCCTTGTACGACATGAAACCTCTCGAGGGCAAGTTCTTTTTCTTTTTCAGGGCCTCGTATGAGATATATAGATGAGCAATTTTACGTCTGTTTTCACATTTGACTTCTTAAGTGATAGCTTGTCTTCGGAACTAGTATTTAGGGATTTAGGCAATGTAAGCAAACCATGATGAACCTTGCGATAGCCAACATCTGAGTAGATGCTACACCTTCGTCTAACGGAGAAGTATGCATATTCATCCTACTAATAGTACTAGAGCTTCAGGTAATATTCTAGGATATATAATAGCGATCTAGGCGGATATACGGACCTAGAAAGTATATAAGACATAGAGTGTATTACGATCTCTCGAGGTTAACACCGTCATTTTTGAGGGTCTTCCCTTTTGCGATGGGGGAGTTAGATAGCTTGTGGCCTGTTCACCAAATCATCACGCCGATTCTTCGAAGATGTCAAATGGTCACCTTTACAGCACTTAGGTAATTGGAGGTGCCTCCCTTATGTAAAGTTCGAGGGAGCCGTATGTACCTGTGATTCGCATTCATCAGCAATATATACCTATATTACAAAGGTTAACCTTCTCGATATATTCCATGTCCGTCATTAGTATAGACATATAGACAGTGTGGTTTATTTATATTTATTTATAAATGCGGCTTTAGGGATATCCGAACACAGAAGTTATACATGACAATTTGATTCCTCGAATACAATGAAGACTCCTCGGCTAAGATATGCATTATAAGCACAATGACCGATAAATATACGAACAACAGGAAACGCCGCTCCAATGCAGTAATAATCCTTCCGCTAGTCTCTTACCTTGAATCACTCTGTTTAAAATTTCCAAGAGGATTAAGTTACGTCTCTCACGCCTCTAGGCAGGCCTAAAAAGCATCAATTCGTCAGCGATTTTTAGCTGTGCTCAATAGGCTCCTCGGGGAGCAACTCTTCCACCTCCTCTCTCGGTTGCAGGAACTTGAACGGCGGCTCGACGACGCCGTTGAATAGAAAGGTGAAATATACGAGCAGCGCAAATCCTACAACTTGCAGCCCCTTGAAACTTTCCCATCCAAGACCGAGCGAGACGACCCAGATAAACAAGGTCCGGCAGCTGTCGATGGTTGACCGGGCCGTAGCGCTGACGCTGCGGGTGACGGAGAGACCGAAGAAATTGAAACCGCTAGTAATCTAGTTAGCATGCCGTTTAGATAAGGAAAAGGAATGGTATAATAATATTAACTTACCCAATGGAAATCATGGTAAGGATACTAGAAACCCATATAGACTTGTACTCAAACATTTGCCTGAAGCCTTCGACCATGTCGAACATGCCGTAGCGACCGGCATCGGTTCTCCCAACGACCAGGTGCATCACTAACATGCCAATCAATGTGGTAGCAAGGCCAAACAGACCTTCCCAGCCTACGACCTGAATAGCGTCGATGCTAGAGCGCTCCAGGAGGAACTCCTCGAGGACGAATTGGGTAGCGGTGAAGATCTGCGCACCGGCAATGAGGACGACGCCCAAGGCAGCGCGGAGCGCCTCGGCGGACGCAGCATCATCCGCAGCCTGGTGTAGGGAACTCTTGGCATCGGGCCAGATAACACCAGCAAGTCCAACGAGCGCAACACCGACCACGACACCGATCAGTGAAACCCACTGGAACAAGTGCAGTCTCCGGTGCAAGAAGATGACGCTGAACAGGCCGACGAAAAGCACCAGAGCACCTCGGGTCATCTGGTAGATCGAGGCAGCCACCATAAACAGGCCGGCGTTCACGAGCGTCGTGCCGATGATGTCGCAAATAGCCGGTAGCGCAAGGAGCAGAATGCCGAATCCCTTCAAGAGCCCGTCAGGCCCACCGGTTCGCTTGGTCGGGGGATGGGTAAGGGGGTGCTCGGAGTTGATGCTTGCAGCGTCATCATCTACATCTGCGTCGCCCGTGTCTACTGCTTGGTATCCATCTGCTTTAGGGCCCTTCCTGCTTGCAAAGCGCTTGTATGCTGCCATGATGCCGACGACAAGGAAACATCCAGCTTCTCCTACGAACATCTGGGCTGTTTGGAGTACGGGTTGCTCGAATGTCTTTCGATTCTTGGGATCAGGGTCGTCACAATCCCGAACACATTGGTTATCCTAGAACGTAGCTGTTAGTAAGTCGCAATGATTCAGGGGTCGTGATGAAGCCAAACTTACTTGATATTTAGTAAATAGTGTATTACAGACACCGGTAAGCAGCATCATGCCCACCAGCAGTGGGATGAGGGCCTTCGACGCCATCGTGGCTAGATAATTGCCAGCGTTTTACGGACTACGTAATGATCTCGTGCTAGCAAGAGGGATGATTAACAGTACAATTGACAAATTTCGGTAATTATAAGAATGAAATGTGATAATAAATAGAAGGAAATAGATGTCCTCGGATAGATTCAACCAGAGTTGACGAGAGACGACGATGTGAGGTATCAATCTGTGTCAGACTCAGGGACCGCCGCGTGGTTGATTGGGATAAGTTGATAACGCTGAATCGTAACCTGGACCAGGCACCTCGGTACCTACTCCTATCAGATATTAGGTAATCATCCAGCTTAGCTACGTACCTAGGTACCTATGTACACTAGGTACCTTGTTGGCCAACTCCATAGAAATGGAACCATACCCAGAAAAGGTATCCCCACATTGGTCAGCCGATTAGCCTTGCGATATCTAGCTCAAGTATCATTGGCTCAGCTATAAACCCCGGACCCGACAGACGGAACTTCCCACTTTATACCGGCAGATACCTACGTACCTAGTAGATAGGTCTAGAGAAGTCGCATCCATGGATCCCGTGAACATTATGCCATCCTCTATGGCCATCACCTGCTTCAAGTGATTCAAGTGCATATCCCGGTGCATATAATTATCAACTAAACATAACATACATGATTTGCCATTAGTCGTATACCGGTACGTAGTTCAAAGGCTTTCAAGCGTCGTCACTGGAAACGAAACAAGGCAATTTATGCAATCTACCTAGGTAGTCAGTAAATCAGTAAATCATAGCATTGATCATCCAAGAATCAGTTTCTGGATATATCCACGTCACTACTACAAAATAGAGACGATGGATTCATAACTGTTAAAATATTAGAAGCTGGTAAGTTGGATATATCGTCTATAGAACCCTTTCAAAACGCCAAGTTCAATCATAGAATGCCTGTAGTTCATTGTATGTTCCAATGCTAGGCCTCTCGGGTCCGTCCTCTACTTCTTCCTTCTCACTTTCTCCTTCTCTGATTTCTCCTTCATTACTTCGGGGTCCTTGTCCTTGATATTATTGTAGTGAGGAATGCCTAATTCCTTATCCCTCGCTAGGCGTGCCATATCCCTCTTGGCTAGGGGAACGCCCTCGATAGTCTTGACATGTTTTCCTTCTATGCCCATCATAATACCGGCGACAGCGGACGCTATGCACGCAAGACAGACAAAAAGACCGGTCGACCAGCTGGGTCGGTCATATCGATTCAAGGCCCACATGAATCCTGACAACACACATTGCAGGAACGTATTCGCAACATTGAAGTAGACGATGAAATCTAGCTTCCATAACTTGGTTGGAGGCGCCCTGATGCCTGTCGGCGGAGCATCAGATATGGTGTCCAGGGGGTATGGTACGCTTTCGACGTTGTAGTTTGCCGTCGTCTCCTCAATATTCTTCGGTCCAAGAGTTAAAGGTAACTGATCAGAGCCCGCGAGACGGAACCAGCCGCGATGAACACCGGCGAGGGTCCGCAGGGCCTTCTGATCTCCTCGAATACGAAATCGTAATAGATAGTACCAGTCGCGGAACCGCCACGGTGCTAGGCCAAAGCCTGTTACACAGAACAGCCCGTTTAGAATTTGCGAGTCCGTCTCTATCCATATTCGGCGCGGCGAATCGATATGGTTGCAGTCGTATATGCCATTGACCCAACACATCTCCGGGCCCGCACCACATAGCAGGAGGAAGAGCATACCGCCCCAAGCTATGACGTTTAGGGAGTATATGACGAGGAAGAAGCCAAAGCCAGTATTGTAGAAGTTCCAGAAGTCAACCAGTCCCATCCGGATCTGCTCTTTTATGGGATACTTTGGCGGAAAGTGATATCCGTTCGCATACTCCTGCATCTGGACCTCTGCTGCGGCCACACTCGAAAGGAGCGCAGCCCCTACTCCTTCCTGTGCCTGATTCTGCGGGATTTGCCCTCGTTTTATTAGAGAATCATTTTGCTCGGTTGCCGTTGAGACTGTGGTAACCCGTTCGATGCTGTCATCTTGACCTTCTTTGGATATCCTCGGCGAGTCTTGTGACATCTTCAGATGACGCCTCGGCTAATTTCGAAAACCGATGATTCGCGAGACTTCGTCTTCGAATCGCTTAGGTCTGATATTGAGATCGGGATGGAATTGAAGACGGGGAGGATATTGGTCCGTGGTTAACGAAGCAAAGTCAGCTGGGCGAGAAGAAACTTTAATGAGGATAGGATCGCATTAACCACGCGTGGGTTTGAATTATTAGAGCTATGATAGCGGGTCTATAAAAGTCATACCACAAAAAGAGAATTAAACGAAAATAACAACTGGTAGTAACAAAAGTAAGGTAGAGGAAATGAACAAAATGTGACTTCAGGTATACCTTAGGTAGTTTACAGTAAACAGGTAATTGGTAGGAGGCGAACAACAGGATTTAGATGGTAGTACGAATACGTCGTATGAGAGGTACGAAGGTTTCGCAAGGTACCTAAGTACTTAAATTTGCAGCGGTTTCCTTGTCATGCCGTAGGACTTTAAGGGGGTCTTGCGCGAAAGCTGAGTGGACGTTGTCGCTAGTGCGAACCTCAGAAGCTTCAAATGAAGCATCGACAGCTCAGCAGGGCCTAAATACTACATAGGTACTTAATAAGCCGCCAAGTGAGTGCAATCAAATAATTTCTGAAGAAAAATAGGCGATACACCTGCAGATAAGACTATGAGCATGGTCTCGATCCTTGCATGTGTATAATATTAATACTATAATTAAAACAACAATAACAATTTAGCAGCTATTTATTTGCATACTTATAATATGCTTGTATCCTTATAACTGTTTTTCTAAATTCATAACTGAAGTACCGACTGACTTAACTTTAGAAGGGAAACGTACCTAGGTAAGTCATGCGTCATTAGGTGTGATGAGGTATGTGTATCAGGTGTGCAAGCATTTTGCTTTTACTTACCCGAAACCACGGGCAGTACCTAGGTACGGGTAGGTTATGCGCATGGCCATTTCGAAAAGTTCTAGATCCCACACTACCTGTTGGCTGTGCAACTTAGCCCCAAATTCGCATTCTGTCCATCCTGACGTTGTTAAATACGGATGCATGCGAGGTTCGCAATGTTGAGCGAGAGCGAAATTCGGCAGTCCCTTTGAGAAATTCTATGCAATCGAAAATACGTAGGTGGTATCGAACTCTGAGACACTATCGATACAATACCTTGGTATCCTGATAAACTACCTAGGTACTTACATACCTCCCAGGTACCTGTATGTATATTATCAATTATCTCTGATGTCATTCAATAGGTGTGATGTCATATAGTGAACTTGGCCAACACATTATCGCGAACTGAAAAAATTAAAAACCCTTTATGCGTCTCAGCATATTGTATCTGGAGTCGATATTTTTGCTAGCAGCTGAGCTGAGCCTATGGATTGCATATGGATCCTTGTACATGGATCTTGGGATTTTTTAATTCATTAACGTAATAATAAAGTTTTCCTAAATTCCAATAACACTACCCCGTCCAATCGCCTTACGTAAAAATCCTTACGTAATAGGTCATGTACTTTCACTACCTAAGTAACTGCCGTTTTACACCGCTTTAGTATATTCTCCTTGCTACAAGGGTTCTCAATCTCAATCTTTGATCTGAGGATTTCCAAATAATTATAACTTTAAGTACTACATATAAAAATAAAGTATCCGGGATGACTGAGAAAAGTTACATCGACCACCTCACGGCTTCGGTCCTTGATAATCTTCGTTATCAACATGACTGGACGGAGCTACAGGTCTGGACTCATTCCCCCGTGGACAGCTCACCTCTACCGAGACCTCTGATCTCCGGACTGCCTCCTCGCCAACTTTATCTACATCCGGATGACCAGATCGAGATGCTCAAGTCTAACCCGAATATAGCGCAGCATATTCCAGAGAAGCCCGTTGTCGAGTGGGTGTTGCCAACTCATCTAGCCGAGAAATGGACTCTTAGGGCCTTCGCAAGTGTTTTCGATTCCATGCCGCTACAAACCTCAGTTGCTCCGGATCGTGTCAAGAGAGTACTCCTTGCGACGTTACATGACGATTCTACCGTTGTTTACTATTTCATGCATGATGGCATTGTCAAACCTCGACAGAACTGAACACACGGTCTGACTGTTTTACTCTATTCGACGAGACAGTCTAGCTTTGCTATGTCTTCTAGCTATCTGGCTTAAAGATTACCTTTTGTACCTGCATCTTGTCGAACAGGTCGTATCCTGATACAGCCATGGAAAGGGGCATGATTTTTTCGAACATAAACCTACAACAAGTTAATAACACCAGACCTGTACTCTAAAGAAGAGTCAACTTACCCAAACCGATGCTGGTTCTTAGCTAGGACCTTGAGCGCGTCGGCAAATATGGAACGAACTGGACACCTCCCCATTTGTAACCTCACATTTTTACTACGTCAACGTTAGTCATGGGGAATTTGGAGGCAAGCCAGCGGATGCCACGTACCTGTACCCTTCAGTACCACTAAATGGGAGCTGAATTACGGTCAGTGGTAGTACGTATAACAGTACACCTTGAGGGTTCACTCACCTCAGCATTATGAACGCCAATACTGCTTATGAATCCAAAAGGCCTCAGGACGTCGAAGGCCGTCTTGAGAGCAGGGCTTAAGCCGACTACTTCAACAACTGCATCAGCACCTCGACCGTCTGTAGCTTCTTTGATTCGAGCAATCATAGCATCCCTGTCCTTCGCAAAATTAAGGGGCTCAGCACCTAGACTTTTTGCGAGATCGAGACGGCTATCAACACTATCAATGGCGAATAGATGTTTTGGCTTATACTCAAGTGCCGAGACTATTGCGCACAGCCCTACCGGCCCGCAGCCGATGACGACGACTGTGGCTTCGGAAGGATTTTGAGAGCCGAGAGCGTTGAAGGCGTTTCTGGCGCCAAAAAACCCTGTCGGGAATATGTCCGCCATTAACACCAAAGCATTATCATCAATCTCAGGCGGTGACTTCATAGCCGTGCCATCTGCAAGGGGTACGCGCACATATTCTGCCTGAGCACCGTCCAGTTTCTCCGAGCCAAACAACAAGCTATGATCGCATCGAGACGAATACCCATTATTGCAGTAGAAACAATTCATGCTAGGGAGTGTATTAGTGGGATAGTTTTGATCATATGGAATATATACAATCTCACCAAGACACTGTGAAGGGCGCTACCACCTTATCTCCAATCTTGATTGATTGAACATCTTTTCCTGCGGCGACTACCGTACCGGTGAACTCATGCCCCATGATAAAGCCAGCATTTGAAGGCTGATGGCCTCGGAAAGTATGAAGTTCACTAAGGAGTTTAGGGTATCAGAAGACTAGCCAAGCGGCAAAGGCAAATGGTTACACAATACGCACGATCCGCAAAGAGCTGTCGCGGCGACCTTTACTATAACATCTCCACCATGCTGTACTGTATACTCGCGTTAGCCGAAATGCTTGTGCCATGGCGAGACAAGGGACCGGCATAATTCACTTTTGGGTACCGGTCTTTGCTGAAGAGAAACCTTGTACGGGCCGTCGAACACAACGGCGTTCATCGTAAGCGGTAGCTCCATGGTCATGGTGATACGTCTTAACAATGCAGGAGATCCAGGGGCTTATGACAGCTCTAACTTGCTGCGGGATCCCTATTCAGGTATTAGATAGGTATCTTACGGTAGGCAACTGAAGTCGTTCTCGTTTGATACCGGCTCGGTCTATTCACCAGTCACCTACGAGTTTACGACACACAAATGTCACAGTCGCTAGCTATCATACCGGCCAAACGAATGCGGGGAATCATGCTATGTACCTAGAGTGGGGTAGGCAGGTCGATTTCTTTCAAGTTGCCCGAAACCTCTCACGATCACTTGGAACTTTGTTCTGGCTTCAGCGGATTGTTCTAGCGAAAGAAATAATATAATATCGAAAAAAACTTGTTTTTGGTGCATTCTCGTATATACTATATTTAGTTTTTTCTCTCTTAATATGTTTCTATGTCTTTGATTTATTCTTCTTATATTGTCTGCCTCCTTTCGAGCCTCGGTGTTCACAGTCGGGACTTTCCGCCCCCAGGAAGGTTGCCGGACACTCCTGGCTAAGAATGACCGAGTAATATGTTTTAACAAGCTTTAGGTAGGCTCTCTAGCACATGACTATGCGACATTCTAATTAGGTAGCGTATCGTTATATTATATAACGCATTTGCTAGTTCGCAGTGGGTGTAGGTGTGGGTGTGGGTGTGGGTTAGCCGAATTGGAAAGAAACTTGGTGACATCCGATTAGTAGTTCCGACGAGTAGGACGATCGTGTGCGCGCGCGGGACGTTACCAAGATCAAGTTATTGTGACTAACACATGTGGCGCCGGCCGGTCGCTATAGTCTACATCTAAGTGGAGGAGAGGACCCAGCAACCCGAATTAAGGATATGTACAATACCTCCTATGACCTAGGCTGCTAGGTAGGCGGTAGGTACTATCCTGCGGTGCAATAATGATACCGCCAGCAATCATCTCCACGTGTTTGGGGGGACGATGTGTCAAACGAGTACTTTCTAGCAAAGCCTGCTCACATCCGCTCCTCTCATCAAAGTTTTGACCAGCCAAGATGGGGTGTCATCTTACGTAGTGTAGTGTAGGTGGACTAGGAGGTAGTCAGGTAGTGTCCAATACCAGTCCCCTTCTCCTCATCCCCTGTTCTACAGAATTCCCGGAACTGCCGATGTCGTCTCTCCTAAGCTGGTATTAAGGACTACACAATTTGGCATTGCTAGGAGGTAGATCAAGGATAAAGATAAAGCGTCAGGCTCCAGTTCCCGAAAGGACCAATACCTAGGTATGTACTCCCCCATGGCCCAAGCATCGCTAACGTTATGTGATTTGGATGCGATTCCCCGCAGGACGCCACTTTTCTTCCTGCGAGGAAAAAAGGTAGGCAGTCAGTCAAGCTGCTGATTATGGGGCCAGGAAGCATGTAACGCACATATCCCGTAGGGGAGATAGACAGATACATATATGGATATGGATATGAATGCCGGTATGCTTGCTATCCGCCCGTTGGCGTTTGTTGGCGTGCGCACGTTAGTTATTTCGCAGGTGGTTGGTCGGCCAAAGGGTCATACAAAAGTCTGGTCCTACCTTTTATCCCGGTCTCATTGGGCCTACGGTCCATACGGAAGACATGTGTTAGTTAGGTGCGGCTCATAGGAGGCTCAGCGAGGTGGCCCCCTCCAATGCAGGTCAACCGAAGCGGCTGAATAAAGGTTTCAAGGAACCCGAAGCAAGGTTCTTCCATGTGTTCCCAACGACGGAAGGGGGCGGAGAGACAGAGAGAAGGACGAGGGGGGATGAGGGAGGCGACAGCTAAAGCCCGGAGAGCAAGATTTGGATGGTTGTTTTTAAGTAGTGATGTGATGATAGCATTGCGGTTGTCTTCAGAAACACCGCATCATTGGATCTTGGTACGCTGAGCCGCCCGGCTATTGAGACACCGCCTCTCTCCTCCCCTTGGCTTGGTTACTTGTGCTTACGACTACACATACGTATAATTTACATTTACCTAGGTATATGTAGAATAGGTAGGTATTCTATAAGCCTATACGCTCGCTCGTATTGGTCTTGGGGGTAAGTTGAGATAAAGAGCGTCTAAACGGAAAGGGATTCGACGCAAATACATTATTCACTGGCATCATATAGATAGATACCCTAAGGTGGCTTTGGGGTCCGCACACCATGCACCGTCAGCGTAACCTTATTAACTGTAATGGTGATCATCACATCAAATGAATCGCGGCCAGCCGCGGACGGCGTCAGGAAAAAGACCGCCCTCTTTTAGGCCGTGCAGGTAATGGGCTTGATAGGTAGGCAGCTAGGCAATAGGTAGCTAGTAGCCAGCACCGTCATGAGATCTACTATGTAATTACATAGAAGTTAAGCATGACCGATCTTCGTGCTGCTTGCCGGCTCTAGGCCGGATTATGTGATAGTATTGGAGAAGAGCGAACCCCTCAGAGGAGAGAAGCATGGATATCCTGCATCCTGATCCGGGTTGCGGGAGATGATGATGAATGATAATGCTAGGTGATGTTTTATACGTAGTCTGCTTTTGTACTAGAGGAGACAGGTGGAAGAGTCGAGGTGCTTGGATGCTGGCAATAGATAAATAGATATGTAGACACATGAAACAAACGACGGGAATTTTACGAGGCCATATTAATGGTCTTACTAACCTATTCCCTTTCCGTGTGAATGTATGTAGTGTAAATGCCTGATGTACTTGGCCAGATACCTACCTTAGGTAGGTATGTGTATTATAACCATTTAATAAGATTTTAATAAGATTTTAATAAGATGACAACATACTACGGGAATACATGGGGTTGAGGGCATTTATGCAGGTGAAATTCCAATCTGAAGCATCTAATTTGTTGGAGACATATCGAGTAGTAAGTAAGTATTAGAGGTAGGTAATAGGTAACTAGTAGGTAGTAGGCTTTCAAGACGTGGTACCGGAACTCCATAGGTATGGTATGGCTCCTCTGCTCCTATCCCAATCCCATCCTCCTCCCATCCTCCACATCTGCCCTCCCAGCCCTTTTCCATTTTCACCCACCTTCGAGTTTCTCACCCCCCACAAAAGTAATCTCTATCTCTCACTCATACGACCATCCTCTCAGGGCGGATTATTCCATCATATCCAATCCTTTCATCAATTAGTCGAATGGGCTACGTAGGCTGGTAGGTATGGCCTATTTTGCATTATTATTATTAGCCGTCAGGGTATCCCTCTTTCCCGTTTGACTCACCTCGTTGGGCATTTCATGATTCTCTTATTAATGTATGTGTGCCCGGAATTGCGGCCCATCCGTCATCTCGAGTTTGAAGCGAAGCCTCAGACCCTCGGACTAGCGAAAGAGGACTCGAGCGAGCTATGCCGTCGAAAGACATCCCCATCCCCATCCCTCCCTCGCATACACACCTTTTTTGGGCAAGTCGTCCAAGATCAATTTCTTAGAAGTTAGAGGCCTCCCAAGAATGCGTCTCCACAGGACGAGAGAAGACCCTGCAACTCAACTCCTCTTTCCGTTACCGGGATCATCATGACCCAAGATTTATTAAAGTGATGCATCGTGGCCTACCGAATGCTCGACGGTCCAATTCTTTGTCTCGGTGATATTTTTCTTCTTCTACTGCTAATGGAGTAGGCCCTTTTCCAGCAAGAGACGCGAGAGAGGACCGCAACCGTGCCTGATCCCTTCCAGCGAGAGGTAGATTGATATTGGTAGATTAATAAGACAAGGCAATACTCTCCGCACATCATCCATGACATCCATGCATCATAGGCCGGGTTCTGCGGTCAGCGGCTTGCAGATGCGGCTGTATCATCGTGCGATATGTACTATCGAGTCCACGTCACGACTAGAAAAGGCCAGACCTTTACTCCATGCTTTCCCATGTTTTCCCATGATGCCCGTGCGTCCATTCAGAGTGGTTTCTGTATATTAGTGCACGCTCTCTTTGCGTGGACGGCATGTCGTTAGAGACCGCAATGCGTCTGTTTTATTTTGTTTGGTTTGTTTTATTAAACGCTGGCCCCGTAATCTCGTCCATACTTGGAAGTTGGTTAGGGCTGTTTAATTTCTTCCCCTTCTCTTTCTTGCCGAGCCGATGTTCTACAATGCAATATCGACTATCTTGTCTGCTTGTATTGTACTGCTACTGCTACCTAGTTACTACTACTTCTAGCCTCCCCCAAGGATATTCCCCATTTCTCTTACCCCAAGTAATTATCTCCGTGACTTTACGAAACTTATTAGTCTCCATAGATTTGGTCGTGCCGCATATTCCCATTAAACGAGAGATATATTGTGTGAAGTATCCCCCGCCTCTCCTCTCTACCCTCCAAATTCGTAAGGACGGTACGGTTTATTACCTACCTAGGTATACAGTATATAAATACCTAAATAGCTATTCCGTATCCGTACGAATTCACGGCTCGCCGCCGCTGCTGCTGCTGCACATATGTCGAGTGGATAGCCAAGGACGCATACGCCTCAATATGCCTCCAATTTTGCAATGGTTGTAGCTATTTGTAGTGTATTACGAGGCCACGCATGGTTTCCGCTGCCGTTGCTTGCGCCGGCAAGGGTGGCTGAGCAACAGTTATTGATTACCTGCCTTCACCTCACGATAGGTAGAGAGTGAACGGCGAGTGAAATGTAATACACCTTGTTCACTTGAGTTTCTCAATTACCTTCTGTCCTGATCATTAGCTCTTTATCATACTTTACGCGGTCTGCCCTGGAGTCCTTTTCGGTGACGTCTGAATAAACGACGATTGGGAGTGCCACTGACGATATTAGGTCGTTATCTGGGTCGCCGCATGTTTCCAATACTACCAATGCTACCTACCTTCTACATAACAGCACCGCATTTGTTCGCCTACCCAGTTCCTCTTTTATCCCCGCAAAGAGCCGGCTCGATATTTCATCTGACACACGACATCACCCTAGCCCCGGTGGACGCATCCTCGTCGATCAAATTTGGTTGCGTTATCACCCCTACATACCTACTACATAGCACGCCGGGTTTACCGTGGTCTTTTAAGTCCACAACAAGATTAGCGCAGGACCCTGAGCGATTTGAAGAAGAAGAAGAAGTAGAAGAAGACACCGTTGAAAGACACAGATAGGCAGACAAACGTATGGGCGTATAACCATATACACCCGAGTGCGTATAGGTGTAGATCGGAGAAAACAAGGCAAAGGATCTTGTTGCTAGACTATTATAGCAAGTGGTTTGCAAATTATATCACGCATATATACGTGCATACAACAATCGCATTATCCATTTCGCTCTGGTTGAACTCTGGAGATCGCAATCCGGGGCATTGATGAGGCTTTGTGATATCGCACCACTGAGAGGCGCAACCGAAGATTACTAAAAAGTCACTAAAGGACGGAGACGGGGATAACCCAGCCTGACCAGGTGGGCGGCAGGTATAAGTTAAAGATTAGTAGTGTTTAGTCTTACATTAGCTCGGAATAGGTACTTGGATACAAGCTGTGGAAGTCTGAAGACACGGGCAGCAGAAAAGGTACCTAGGTAGAGATCCACGGATATACAAAGATACATACCTACCTAGGTACCTACACCTACATAGGTACCTTGCGTAGGTATATTGCTACCCACCGCGCTACACTGCAGATGCCCAGGTGGTACACTGAGGTACTGAGGTAAGTAACTTTTCCAAGCTTTCCTGGGACCTTCCATGAATTCAGTTCTTGGATCATCCACTCGCAGCCGCATTCTTCGCCGCACGCCTCTTCCTTCCTCGTCCGCATCAACCTCCTAGCAATAGTGGGGCCAACCCGTACAACATCCCCAGACTCATCCCTCAATTGGCCATTTACGCACTTTGAACCCTTGGAAGAAAGACCTACCTACCAGACTTTACTAGACCCTCCTACCTCTTTTACGTATAGAGGTAGCTGGAGATTAGTGTAGTTAGTCAATGCCTGCCGTATCTACCTCGATACGGGCCATTCTATTATCTCTCTATCCGTATCTCTATCTCTATCTCTGTACCTAGAATCTTATTTTGTCTCCCAATTTCCATTTTCTCTCTTACTCCCGTTTCTTCCTCTTCCCCATCTAGTGCATGGCTGGCTGCTTTTACTTGATTCTTGCACTTACACTACACTTCCTCTCTCCTCCTCCTCCTTCTTCCAAGGGTCTTACGTTTTCCAAATAACCCCTTAAGATTGCCCCCACACCATCTACCTATCTACTTAATTTCGAGAAACGACACAACGGAAGGGGCATCGTTTTAGACATGAATTTTCTCAGTTAGGATTCTCTTCTCGACTTACCGCACCCCTGCAAAGAAAGCTTATAAACCCCCGGTCTTATTAATGCGGGTTTTGCCTTTAGGACCTGCCTATCATACGGCACAATCTGGCAATTAAACTGATCGAAACGATCCCATCGGGTTACCAGCGCCAAAACTCCAAAGCACCCATTAACGACCTTCGTCGTTTAATACTAGGTACATAGGTACCTAGGTTAATACAATACTCGTGGACCTAGGGATTTTAAGGACCTAGGCCCCATCCAGCCAACCCACACAACCAGACCGGGCCCATCCCACTACAACAAACAGAGGAGGAGCGATAGACTTAAGACTAAGACCCAAGACTAAGACCAAGACCAAGAGAGGAGGCTCCGCAGCACTTCCCCCGCCTCACATTACCTACATACCTACTACCTATACCTAGTACAATCATTTGCGCCAAAAACCGAACCCAAAAAAAAACCTTACCTCGCCTGCCTGAGCTTGCCTTAAACTTGCCTGCCTGTTCGAACCTGCCTTACAACGACGTTACCACGCAGCAAGCAGCCGTACCACCCCAATATCAAGTCGAATCTCTTCGGCGGTCACGAGGGTATACTACTCATCAAGTCCTTGGCAGCAAGTTCAAAAATTCACATTTACAAGCCTACCTATTCCAAGCTAGTCTCCGTGGTCCCATCCCTCCCCCCCAATTCACCCAATTCTGGAAAACACACTTGCCGTTATACCCAGCATTGTCACCGTCCCTACCACCTTACCTACCTACCTACCTTGCCTACCTACCTTGCCTACCTTACCTACCTTTCCGTCGTCTAACCTGGATCAAGCATTAACCGCATCCTTCCTCTCTGTCTCCAAGATCCTGTCTTGATTCTACATAGCCGATCCCCCTTCCTTTCTTTAAGTCCCCCCCAAACCCCCCCCCTGCTTTTTCTTTTTTTTTCCCTTTTTTTCTTTTTAACTCTTTCCCGCGGCTCCCTGCCAAAAACTTGCGCCACTCTAGCTAAGGGACTTCTCGGTTCTGAGCTAGATAGCGCGCGCGCGCAAACCACCCCATATTTTAGCGATAGGGTCCAAGTACCCACCAATCTTACGTTGCGGCTCATTGCGGCGGAAGAGAAGCCAGTGCGCCGCCGTGTTACTCTATTACTCACGGTTGAAGTCAGCTTGTCTAAGTCTTCTTAGCAGACTTGTGTGCGCTTGAATACTACTACTACTACTACCGTTTTCTAACAAATCACAAATTTCATTTACATCACGAATGGGAGGGTAACCCGCGGCCTTTGACTGTGTTGAATCACTCGGGCGCAATCGATACTGCCACCTCCGTTACGGCAGCTGGCAACCTCGTCTTGGTTTCCTGATGATGACTTGAGTCGACCAGTGCGTGAGTAACGGCCACTCCATGCCAGAGCGTGAAAGCATGACTACGACCGCCGGTTCGGCCTTCGCTCACGACCCTTCAGCTAGCGACGTGTATGACCCGGATGACGTTTTGCCTAAGAACAGTCCCTTAATGAAGGCTCACCGCCCCAAACTTGAACCTTCGCCCTCCCCGCCGGCTATACCTCTTCCTAAAGTCAGTCTTTCTCCTCACTGCGGTCGAAAATCTTCTAATCGACAAAAGATCCGCCCGAGCCTCGGCGATGCAGTCTTGATCCACTATCTCGACGGTGGAAAAAGGCCCGATATTGTCGCTGAGGCGTGGTCGCAACCCCTCTCGTATCACGGCGACGACGACGACGACGACGACGACGCTCATAGTAAAGGGGACACGGAAGAAACGGTCGATGGGTCGGGGGATGAGGAGGATACGAGGAGCCACGAAATGTCCCCCGTTCCCATACAGCGTCGCACCATACGCGCCACGGACGTACCGATGCCAAAGTCCATAGACTTGCAGTTTCTTGCGACAAATGCCGTGGACATGCTTGCTGCCGCCAAGGCGGCTTCGAAAGCGACCGATTCGGACAGCTCGCAATCTCCGGATGACGGTTCAAGAGTCGCGCAGAGATCATTACAGGGTCAGGGCTTGAGGATAGATGGTGCGCGAGACGATAGTACAATGAAGGACGCAAACAAGCCCGTTCTTGCCGCACCTATCTCTCCTTATCCGTCTCAGAGTTCGCAAGAGATGTTCTCTCCACGGCACTATGCTCCAGGCCAAGTCCTGATGCATCCAAGCAATGTTCGATCACCTCCCGGCCTAAGTCCTTCTGCGGGCCATGGCGAATTGCCTCCGATCCAAGAAGTGTCCCCGAAATCCGATACAACCAGCCACGATCCATTACCGTCTATAAGATCTCAACTGTTTGACCAGCTCGCAGGTCCTCCGAAAGATTTGGCTATGCGTAGCGGGCCTCAGTTCCCCCATTCTCCTCCAGGGGGGCCGCCGCGCATCGGTACGATTCCCGGAAGTCATGCCTCGCCTCCAATATCTCCGAATGATGCATATCGCCACCAAAGTATGGCTTCTCCAACCCACACGATTCCCGTCATGAGCCCTTTCTATACCTCGAACAATAATACAAATCATTACCGGTCCGGTCTAGATTACAGCAGCGGTAGCAATACGGACACGCCAAGCGGTAGCGGCGATGTATCGACACCTGCTACTTCGATCACCGAGCGGATGAGCATTGATAATATGACAAATCCAGTTGGCGCGTTCGTTTGTACGGTCCAAGGTTGCAATGCACCTCCGTTTCAGACGCAGTATCTGCTCAACTCACACGCGAATGTACATTCCTCCGCTCGTCCGCATTATTGTTCCGTGAAGGGGTGTCCGCGAAGTGAAGGCGGGAAAGGCTTCAAGCGGAAGAACGAGATGATCCGTCATGGACTTGTTCATGATTCGCCTGGGTACGTGTGTCCGTTCTGCCCAGATAGGGAGCATAAGTACCCAAGGCCGGATAATCTACAAAGGTAAGATACAACTTAGATCTAACAGAAGCAAATCTAGCGAATCTAATTTTGAATATAGACACGTACGAGTCCACCATGTCGACAAAGATAAGGATGATCCGCTCCTTCGTGACGTGCTTTCGCAACGTCCGGACGGCCCTAACCGAGGACGGAGACGTCGCGGTGGCCCGTGAAGCTCCTGGTAGAACAGGGTTGATGAAACGAGAGAATGCGAGGAATGATTGCTTCCGACGTTATGATATATTGCCATTCGAATCTTAGATGTACATATGGAGTAGATGATATCCCGGAGGGTGGCTGGTTCTGATACTTAGACGCCGGTGTAGCGTCGTTGATTGACTGAGGGATGGGACTTTACGAATCATACCTCAGCGGAAAGGGGAGTTGGCGTTCTGGGCGTAGCCAATTATACCACAAAGGGGAGCGCTTATGCTGGACTTTTTATTTCACTTTTGCCTTTTTTACTATCTTGCGCTTATTTTGTTTTGTACTCCGTTCGCTTATTTCCCCCCTACCTGGGCTTGAAAGGCGCGGGGTCATGGTTATGGGGAGAGCTACCACGATACGACGACGATCTACGAGCCGGGCGTATCACACAGCTAGCGGAGCTGGCCCGGGCCATCGAGAAAACTCGCCTGCGCCGTTTTATTTTGTTCATTCGTGTCCATAGTTGAGGGGGAGTCTGTCACATAACCGCGGGATGCTGGCTAGAGTTCCCGCGGGCATAAAAACAGCCGCTGCTTGTTTTCCAGCGGCGGGCTGGGTTAGGTTGCAGAGGCCTGGCTGGGGCAGGTCGTCTACACTACGCTCCGAGGCAGGCGCATCAAAGATGATGGCGGCGGTGTCTGCGATGCAGCGCGGAGAGAAATGACAAATACATTATTATCATTATTCTGAAGACTTTGTGCGTATTTCACGATGCGGAATGTGGTAGGTCAAGCGATAAGCCGAGTATGTTGAACGCAAATGACGATCGTGTTCAAGCGAGATGTTTATATAGTCGAACTAAGCGCTTACAAGCTTTGCCTTCCCCTTTTCTCCCTTTCCCGTTTTCGGTCTCCTTGCGTTTTCGTAGAGACTATAGACTATAGACTACCTTCCTCCTCTCTCCTCTTTCTCCTATCTTCCATAGTCGTCTTCCGCAGCCCTTTCTTTCCCTTTCACTTTCCCAACAGTTACCGCCCAGCGGACCTCCACAACCAGCCAACGCAAACCACCCACAATCCATAAACCATCACGCATATCCACCAATCATAAATCATAAGTCATCAATCGTCGACAGTCTCCCAGGCGCCGACGTGCACGGGGCCCTCGCTCAGGATCTCGAGCTGCAGGGCGGGGCCCAGGCCCAGCTGCTCGGCGACGAGCCACAGGCCGCGGCGGCGGGGGTCGATGTCGAACTCGGGGGTGCGCAGGCCGTTGGGGCCGACCTCGCGGTACTCGCCGCCGCCGCCGCCGTGGGAGCCGGCGTCGTCGTCGGTGGACGCCAGGACCAGCCTGTCGGGGCCGGTGCCGAGCTCGACGCTCACGCGCGCGGTCGGGTGCGGGCGCGGCGTGCTGGTGCCTCGCGCGCTGCTGCTCCTGCTGCTGCCGCCGCCGTAAGGAGTTGAGGCCGAGGCGGTGGTGGGGGTGGTGGTAGCGGCGCTGCGCGTTACGACGACGCTGGCCCTGGTCAGGCGCGCGGCGGACAGGGCGGCGCGCTTCTTCTTGTGGACGTCGAAGTCGGAAGGGGAGGAGAGGTCGGGGAGGCGGGTGCGCAGGCGGCCGGCGGCGTCGGCGAGCACGGGCGCGACGACGCAGGGGACATCGGAGCCGACGCGCAGGGCGAAGTCGGCCTGGCAGCCGGGCTCGAAGGTGGAGCACACGACGGTGTAGGTGCCGGCGTCGACGAAGGCAGCCTCGGCGAGGGCGCAGCCGCGGCGGTAGTCGCCTGACGCGAGGGCTAGGTCGCGGTTGCCGACGGCGGAGACGCGGCGGCCGCCGGCCCACACCAGCGCCACGTGCACGGGCAGGTCGTCCCTGGCCGTGGACAGCAGGAGGCTCAGGGGGCCGGGGTGCGGGAGCGCGAGGCTGAACTGCGGGTTCTGCAGGTACGTGGCGGAGTCGGAGTTGCCGCCGGCGGTGCGGCGGGTCCAGGAGCTCTTCAGCTCGGCGTAGTGCCGCAGGGGGGGAGGGGAGGGCGCGACGGCGAGGGGCGAGCGCGAGAGGAAGGTCAGGGTGAAGGAGTACTTGGGGAAGGGCAGCTCCTGCGCGGCGACGACGATGGTGTACCGCGTGTCGCGCTTGGACTCGAAGGGCGCGAGGGTCTGCGGGGAGTCGACGAAGTCGCCGCGGTAGACGGGCCGGGTGCTGAGCTGGACGCGCTGGCCGGCGTGGTCGGCGAAGATGTATATGCTCATGAAGCCGAGCTTGCGGGAGACCTCGGCGAGAGTGGTGTTGGCGTTGGTATCGACGCCAGGATTGTGGCTGTGAATGGTACTAATTGTGGCAGCGCGGGAGTTGCGCATGATGTCGAGCTCGCCATCCTGGAAGTGTCGGCTCAGCAGGATCCAGGTGTTACCGTCGGCGGTCGCGGTCATAGAGTACTGAGGGTTGTGGACGAAGCAGGACCCTCCTGTCATGATAGCGTCGGGTAGCTGCCAAGTGAAGTGGTGATCCTGGCGCTCGGTGAAGAGGCTCGGATTCCAGTTCAGGTAGAGCGACTCGAAGTTCTGCGTCACGTCGTCGAAGCTGATCCAGAATGACCCGGGCTTCAGCTTAATCGGATGGTCGTCTGTTGCGCGCGATGATGAGACTTCGGACGATCCGACGCCTTTCCAGACGAGGCCGTCGCACCAGGGGTTCTTGACTAGGAGTCTTCTGTTTCCGGGTGCGGTCTCAGACATATCGAGTACGGCATAGTCGTGCTCGCCCGCCAGTCCCAAAGTCTCCTCTTCGTCCGGCGAAAGCCGTCCCGTCCCCAGCGTGATCACCACATCCCCATAGTCGTATGCCTTCTTGACGCGCTTCCATGTGCGATCCCAGTCTACGTCATCGCTCTGCAAGAACAGCTGCTGCGGGACCCAGCCAGTCAGCGCGCACAAGTCGGTACCGGAGTTGCTCCCGGGGAAGTCGTAGCCGCCGCGGACCTTGAGGTAGGCCTTCTCCATGAGCGCGGGCCACACGAGCCTCGGGTTCTGGCGGTCGACGACGTAGAGAGTGCGGTCCGTCGAGGACGAGGGCAGCCTGTCGTCGATGACGACTTTGCGGAAGCAGCCGTTGAAAAACATTCGGAACACGTACTTCCCGCTGGCGGAGAGCTTCGGCTGTCCGTTGTCCGAGTCGATGGGAAACATGAGCGCGGGTAATATGGATGTAGGGCTCGGTCGTAAGTGCCGCATGCTGGCGCACAGGCTAGCTACAACCGAGCAGTCTGTTGTTATGTCTTGGACTAGGTCGTAGTCGTTTTGAGCTTCCATTAAGGAATCACTACTCTGGCTGCTGGGGCTAGGCTGAGCCCCTTGGTCTATGATTTCAAGTGGTCGTCTCCAACCTGCGAAGACTGATCTTTGACGTGCGGATAGGGAGAACTCTGCAGTATCATTAAAAGGTTGGCCGCTGAACTCCTTTAGATCAGGATCCGACTCCCAAGGTGGAAAGAGATTTCCATGAAGTCGAGAACTGCGAAGAAGGATGGCTAGTTCGCTTTTAGGGATCTGCCGTGCCTGTGATGGCAAATTTAGACGTTTCTCTACGGCTGAGACACTTCCCCTAGCTTGACTCGACATCTTGAGTTCTTCTGCTTTTGAGACTAGCGAGTGGCACTTTTTTGTGAGGCGAGTCCTCTCCTCTGGAGTGGATGCCGCTTGAGCAGCCTTCATGTACAACTCAGCGGCCGCTATAGCGTGGTCAAGGGCTTCCTTGCCAGGGGCTCGAGAGATTAATACCTCTCGCTCCTAGACATGGTTAGATTTATAAATGATTACTTCAAGACACTACTCACCTTTGCCTTTGCCTCCATGATGGTTGCTTGTTTTGATTATTGCTGCATCTGCACTTGGAATGGACCGAGCCCCGAGCCCCGAGCCCTGCTAGGTGAGCAGAGGATTTAATAGACAAGCACCGACGAGACAGTTAGAATGCTGACGTCAACTGAAGCCGATAAACAAGGACAACACCATATCCAGGTATCAACCAGTCGGTTTAATCTATCACAGTATAGGTATGTGAAATGTTAGGGTTTTGTTCAACGACAGGCTTCAAATACGGATCAAGAAGATCGCATCACAAAGTGTAAATAACTGATATAGCCCATAGAAGACAACCCACGATTATATATGATCTAATTATATAATGTGAGGTGTTGACAAAAAAGAAATAAAAAGGAAAAGTAGTAAAAGAATAATATCGATATACTACCTCATCTTAATAATACGCCTATATAATTTGTGAGAGGGAAGAGAAGCCTACCTACTGCTACCCGACGTTGAAGAAACAAGAACGATCACGGTCGTTCACGATAGGTAGTGCCATCGGGAAAGATGCTTGGGAGTTGTTCTGGATCGGGCTGTTGGCAGCTGGAGAATGTGATGGTCAAGGTGTCAAGCCTCTTCATCTATTCGCAGTTGGGCTAGATAAGTTCCAAGGCTCCCCCTTATGTAAGAAAGAAATGGAGTGTAAACCTCGGAAGTGGACCCTGACGTATACTACATAGGTACCTAGGTAAGCTAGAGGTATCCCGGATTAACGAGTTGCCGGGTATCTGCATATGAATTTATGGATTTCTTTGGATCAAAAGGTTACCTAGGTACATGGTACCTAGTGGAACCTTGGAAACATGGAAGGTGGATCTAATATTCATTCGCGCGCATTCCCTAGGCACTATGTAATCCCCATACAGAGATGCCGCGGACTGTGGATCGGCCATTAATGGCCGAGGTCCATTGTTCACGAGCACTCTTTTTTATCTCGGCTTTACATCTTATGTCCCCGATTTTCGCATCATCGGAGGAACAACGTCAGGACAGCTTCATTGTCCTTTCGCAGATTCCGAGGACCTGGGACTGTATTCTTCCCCCTTATTCATTATAATTACCTAGAT
This sequence comes from Jackrogersella multiformis, assembly GCA_902806575.1. Lineage (NCBI taxonomy): Eukaryota > Fungi > Ascomycota > Sordariomycetes > Xylariales > Hypoxylaceae > Jackrogersella > Jackrogersella multiformis. Next base: position 760,251 of record CADCXD010000002.1, on the reverse strand, counting down.
ATTTATTCTATATATTATTATATTATTATTATTATACAGAAATGCATACAAGTATCCGGATCGTATTTACTGTCAAATGTTGCGGCAACAAATAATTCAAGTGGCTTTTAACTAGACGACGGCTTTATCCGCAAGTTGCAAGTAAGGTGCAGATAGTTTATAACCTACCTGTCTTACCTTTGACTTGCCAGTTGCGCCCCAGTCTCCCTACATAGTCGCGGATTCGCGAGTACCCTCGTCGATCAACACATCCACAGAGACCAATTTTCCGAGTAGGACGAATATAACCCTTCCTGTTCGTAGGAAACATTCACCCAGTTGCTATGGCTGCACAGTCGAAACTTGCCCCGCTACCATCATGGGGTTTTGCTGTAGCTGGTTCCACTGGAGCTGTCTTAGCTAATTCCCTGGTATATCCTCTAGATATGTAAGTGTGTTGTGTGTTGTGCGCTGTGCGCGGTGAAGCTGTTCTACTCGAGATTGCGCCAAACCTCTATTAACCTCTTGCTTGGTTTGACAGAGTGAAAACACGTCTGCAAGTTCAGGTGAAACGGAAACCCGGAGACACGAGCGAACATAGCGACCCCCATTATGCATCGACGTGGGACGCCATCACCAAGATTGTCGCCGAAGATGGCGTAAAGGGACTATACGCAGGCATGAATGGCGCCCTATTAGGAGTCGCATCTACCAATTTCGCTTACTTCTACTGGTACTCCGTCGTGCGAGAGCTCTACTTCAAATCACAGAAAGTCCCCGCGCCTCCATCTACCGCCGTCGAGTTGATACTTGGCGCCATAGCAGGCGCCGTGGCCCAATTGTGCACCATTCCCGTGGCCGTGGTTACCACGAGGCAGCAGACACAAAGCAAGGCGGATAGGAAAGGTCTCATAGATACCGCCCGCGAGGTTATCCACAGCGAGGATGGAGTATTCGGTCTCTGGAGGGGACTGAAAGCTAGCTTGGTGTTGGTCGTCAACCCGGCTATCACCTATGGCGCGTATGAACGGTTAAAGGGCGCCCTCTTCCCTGGGAAGGCTCGTCTAACCGCAGGAGAAGCTTTCCGTAAGTTTCCTTCTCAGTGATAGGTAAATTGTATGATTCGAGAGAGTCAAGCTGATTATGGCTCCCTAGTTCTTGGCGCCATGTCAAAATCTCTAGCCACCATTGTCACGCAACCTCTTATAGTTGCCAAGGTTGGACTACAATCGAAGCCCCCACCGCAACGCGAGGGCAAGCCATTCAAGGGTTTCATCGAAGTGATGCAATTTATCATTAAGCACGAAGGCTTAATGAGCCTCTTCAAAGGGATTGGGCCACAAATTACAAAGGGTCTCCTGGTTCAGGGACTCCTCATGATGACAAAAGAGCGGTAAGTCGCAAGTTGTATCTCGAAAGTGGCATCTACTTATTGACTTTATCTTATAGAATGGAACTCCTATTTATCCTCTTATTTAGATACGTTCGGAAGCTCAGGTCGGAACAGCTTGCTAAAGCGGCTGGATTTGCGGCAGCGACTGCTTCTAAGGCGAAGCTTGCCGTTCCTATCACAACTAAGTAGCATGTCTTACTAGAGGTCAGGTGTTTTGATGGGTGTCTGATAGAAGGGAAACTCACGAACCACCATCTTGAGAACCTTGAGCTTGGGGGATAGATATATGTATATGCTAGATTAAGGGGTTATTGATTTATATTTTAAATTATTATTTATTCTGCGAGTTAGGCGTTGGCATAGGTTCAAAATATCTTATATACCTAGGTATCTTATTGAGATAGAGATCTTGAAGTGAATTTGCAATCATGTCGCCCTCCACGGTTAACAGATGTCCCGTGTAGGTACCTACATAGAATCTAATGTATGCACGTACCTAAAATATTTTATGGAGTATGCATCTACTTAGGTACTATGGTGGTGTCAGCTGCTCACAGCTGGCAAGGAATATGGCCCTCCTTCCTAATTTTAATGGGCCCCGGTCCCTCCATGTCTTTAGTGTGTGGCTTGACCTCTCGCTTAATTTTCTGCCCACAACTAAGTAATCCAGTAATCCTACACCAACACTCACGAAACGGAACTTTCACCTTTTCACTGACAGCATCAACCTTCGACAATTTACGTCTCTACAAACAAACCGACTTAAATTCAGTCGCAATGGCGAGTATGTTATAAGATCTTCGCTTTGTATTTCAGAACAGTCTTTCGCTTACATTTAATTAGAATCCAAGAACTCGTCGCAGCACAACCAATCGAAGAAGGCTCACCGTAACGGGTATGTCAATTACGTCTCGAGAGCTTGTCTAGACAAACCATTTATTTCCAGCTCCCTGATCTTAACTAACAATTTGATGGCTTTTAGTATCAAGAAGCCCAAGACCAACCGATACCCGTCTCTGAATGGAACAGACCCCAAGTTCCGACGAAACCACAGACATGCTCTGCACGGCACCATGCGAGCCTTGGTACGTCACTCGGCTTACAGCAAGCATACGGGTCTATTGCCTACGACCTTCGAATGACAGCTACTAACTACTGATACAGAAGGAGCTGAAAGAGGGCAAGCGAGAGACGGCATGAGGTGGTAGATACTAGGTTCCGAGACACGACATCGCGATTGCGCATCAGGGCAAAATCCGGGGATATTCAGGCATGATCATGGAGTCAAGGTTCTACATTTGCTGCTTGTATCCAGGCATGATCTTCTACGACGAAGATGAAGAGGTAACCAAATGAAGTTACGTTCGCCAAACAATCTATAACGCCCTTCCGTTCCCTCCTCCTCGAGCTTAGTTCGACTGCGATTTGAATTATTCGTGATTTGCAAGAAAGAAAGAAATCCTCCCTCCCCTACCCCCCCAAAACGGCATATGTGTGTACAGCTCTAGACCAATTCCATGTCTATGTGCTGAAGGATGTTTCTTCTCGTGCCGAGAGTAATCTGCCAGTCCATTACCAAACACCCGTGCTTCGACCTGCTCTAAGGCGAGGGTGCATGGAGGCTCGGCAACATTTCTAGTTGTCCTATTCTGTTGCGACTGGATCCCATTCTCCTATCCCATAATGTATTTCTGCTGACAGATCAAGTCGATATATAAATCGTGATTGGCAAACAGGGTATCCTCCAGTACAGTACACGTTGTAAAATATATCTGAGATGACAAGTACCTAAGTCTAAGTGGCATCCCTTCATTTCCTATGGATGAGGGAATCGATGGGCCACGAATCACGAGACACGATACGTCTCATAGCCGGCCAGAGGTTATACTTGGTATTGCCGCACTCGTTACAGATAATAACGTTGAAATATTATAGATATTAGATAACTATTGGATGCTGCTGCTACTCAATTGTAGGGATAGTTCTACATATCGCATATAATACTCAATTCAAGATACCGTATAAATGCTCCTAGTCAAGATTGATCGGGACGAATTAGAACACAGGAACAGAGACATGTGTATGTTCCTGATGTGACTTGGGTGGGTTTGCTACCCGTTCTCTCGTTCTGCCGCTCTGCGCTTCGCGATTCTTGAATACCTACCTCCTAGGTAGATGGAACATTAGAAGAGTGTGGATGATCAATTGCCCCAGTAGACGATTAGGGTGTTTCGAGTTCCAATTCTAGCCTCACTAACTTAGGTACCTGTCAGCCTGTACGTGGTAGAGTCTCTTGAAATAGAATCTCTCAGGGGTTAGAGTCTGAGTGTCCGCCCCTCTAAAGCCCCTAAAAGATTTACCGTAGCCACCAATGACCTGGTCATTCTCCGTATCCACGTTGTACTTAGGTACTGTACTACTGTCGCACATTTAGATTGAAGCTTAGCGCTAAGCCATCCAGACGCATGCAAGCCGTTGCTTCTGCCTCAAGGCTCTGGCTGCGTGCGACCAAGAAGGTTCCAAGGGTGCTATAGGTACCTGCCTGTGAATACCAAGGTACCTATATGTCAAAAAAACAAAAAAAAAAAGGTACTTACGCGGGAAGTTTATACGGGGTAGCAATGGAGCGGTGATTGTAAGCAAAATATACTTTATCAAAAAGCTACTTAAAAGTACACCTCTACGGACAGTTCCGTACCTGGTGTCCATTAAAAGGGTTACAGTGCGCTCGGCTCATCCTTACATGCACCAAAGTTTCCTCTGTGGGTGCCTCTGTAGACTGTGGGTGCTGCAGCCTTTGTGCCCAGGTGCAGGTGCCAGGGTCTTTCCGAAAGAGTTTATACTACCTACTTTACCGTTTCCACTCTCCAAGCTTTGTGTCCGAGTCCTCTGCTCCATCCAAATTCTAGAGTCTAACTATTACGGCTTCGTTTTTTTCTCCTTCGCTTCCATTCCCCTTCACATCCTCCTCCTCAGCAGCTCGAGGGTAACTCTGCAGCTGGTTCCTTTCTTTTTGGCCTTGGAGTAGAAGTTGATCTGAGTGTTATTACTGGTAGGTTCGCTTTCATATTCCTCTATGCTTTTTTGTGAAATCGTCGCATTCAATTTGTGGCTTGAGTCCTTCGACACACTCCGACACATACCGTTACTTACCTAGGTACTCATGGAAATCCGGTGACAATCGCCCCCATTTCCATGATGACCAGACCTATTCGATATACGCTTGGTGACGGTCAAGTCGTTTAGGACTTCATTCTCTAACAACAGCCACGCTGTCTACTACATCTACATCTACATCTATATCCATATCCATATCCATATCCATATCCGTACATATATCTACCTATATCTTACACTGCCCCTATCCTTGGATTACATTGGCTTTCCAACGTCCCTTTCCCCTAATTAATATGGCGACTTTAACTTCAAACCAACCCTACAATTTATACTAACCTCTTCTCCCTTCGCAGTCACCTATCTAATATTCTACATTACCAATAATCGCTTACTTCCTAACTGCCTCCTTTCAAAGACTCCTTTGAGGTCAGCAGGCTACTGCAGGAGTTCTCGAGAGAAAGAAAAAATCAATAAATTCTGCCGTCGTTCTCTACCAGAGAGTTGAACTCGAGCCTTGCAAGTCAATCATAATTACGATATTACGATTACGGAAAGGCATTGCGCTACGCTTTCCCCTGAATTTATTCGTCGACAGCCTGCCTTCCATCAGTCTATTTGCCCGCCGTCAAATTGTCACAAGCTGACTACGTACTTATCGCCCGGGTTGTTTAACCATAAAAGAGGCAGTGCTAGCGCCGACATTGTTTCCACTCAAGCATACCGCCACGACATCATAGCTACAATAGCTTACATTAGTGAATCATAGGACTCGCTGCGATATTGTCACTCTATTTCCATCGAGTACGATATTTAACATCTATCGAGATTTTTAAGATCTCAAGTTCCAATATCGAGACCGCATGTCACGGTCCATTCATCACCCCACCAGTATTTTTACAAAGGCTTTTCAACCTGTTTCATCTGCATAGCCCTGCCGCAGCACCATTGTCTACTCTTTGCTCTCGACTTGACTTCAGCGACATTTCTAAACAATACCGCAATCTTGCGAGGCCTACTATTATTAGTATCTGGAAAAAAACTTAAAGGGCTACTCTGAATATGAATCGTAACAGCACTCCGGAGGCTTCGACTGCCTCATCGCTACGTCCACCTTCCTCGCGAACGGTTGCTACCAACAATCATCACCTTCGCGCATCCGCTGACATGGCTGCCCTTGCTGGACCCGCGACGTCGAACCGCATCCGCCCCTCTTCGGATTTCTACGGCCAGCAAGGCCAGGGTCAGGGGGGTGCCGATTCGGATCCGCAGGATAAAGTAACCCAGCAATGGATTGCCGATATTGACCAGTATGAGACTACTCTGGAAGAAATGGCTGCTGCTACCCTCGACCAGGACTTCAAGGACGAGCTCAGTGCTATTGAACAGTGGTTTCGGGTCTTGTCCGAGGCTGAGCGGACTGCTGCTTTGTATGCGTTGCTGCAGCAGACTACTCAGGTCCAAATCCGTTTCTTCATCCAGGTGCTTCAGCAGATGGGGAAAAATCACCCCATGTCAGGTGTGCTGTCACCAGCAAATTTTGATAAGGGTACGTAAAGTGAACCCCCCCTGCCTTGTATACGGTAACTAACAAATATTGTATTCCGTAGATCCGATGTCAAATCGTTTGAGCGATGCTATGAACAAGCTGAACGTTGGCTCAGCTAGGAATTCCCTTTCGCAGCCACAAGCATCGGCCAAGAGGCATTCGGGACTTGACCCATCGACTATCAATGCTATGTTCCCTGATGCCGCGGCTGCTATTGCCACCGAAAAGGCCAAGTTCACCCAGCAGACTGGAAACCAGCCCCCTTCAAACCGCAACAGTACAGCTGTCGATATACGAAGCCCCCTGGGCGGGCCAGCCATCTCTGCGCCATCTGATGGACTTGATCCCAATGCGCAGAACCCCGCATCGCCTTGGGGTAACGATCAAAACGCTTCACAACCTAAGTCGTCTTCAGGTCAGACTCCCATGGGCCAGTTTGTTCAGCCGCCTCCCTCTGCAGGCTTAAGATCACCTCGCCCCCAGCTAGGCAATAACGGCATCCAGAATACAACACTCAATGGCCCAGACAAGTCTAACGACCTGCCCCTCCTTTCGCCGTACGCTGCTGGGGGTGGAAACTGGGCCTCTATGGTGAACACTCCTATGGTTGCGTCGTTCAATACTGGCAACGGTACTCCGAACCAGGCAGACATGGTTGCCAATGCGACGGCCATGAAGCTTGCAGCTCTGTCAACCGTTAACAACCGTTTTGCCCTTGACGATGTCCGCAAGTATCGAAGGGCTCGTTCTAACGATGCACCTGGTCAGGGTCAGATTCAGGGGCCGAACATGCCCGGCGCGAACATCGTTATGGTGAACGAGCTTGGCCAGGTGCTAAGTCGAGATCAGATGCTTGCCTTGCACAACCATCAGGCCATGGGTGGGTTCGCGACCCATCGGTCTCGTCCAAACTCTCCTGGACTAGCAATGCAGCAAGGTTTTGGCCAGGTGCCTTTTGCTTCCCCTCAGAACAACGGGTTCTTGAGTGCCTATGATGGCTCTCAGAATCCACTCTTAAACAACGGGCTTGGCGCGATCAACATGGGTCAGCTTGGCGTAGGCGTTCCCGAGGGTTACTTATCCGATCACTCTGACATGGTTCGTGGCCGCTCGCCTCGCGGGCGTCGTGGTACTTCGAAGCCTCCAGAGGATCCAACTGACCCAACTCTCCTACAAGATATACCGGCATGGTTGCGAAGCCTTAGATTGCACAAGTATACAGACAACCTCAAGGATATGAAGTGGACAGAGCTTGTTGAGCTTGATGATAAGGCTCTGGAGGAGCGTGGTGTGAACGCTCTTGGAGCGCGAAGGAAGATGCTGAAGGTATTCGACCAGGTCAAAGGTAATTGTCCTCGGCCCTAAGGTAATTTGGTGCGACCACTAACGTACGGACAGAGGCCAAGGCAGATGGCAAGCTGGCCTAGCCGCTGCACCGTAATAATAAAGGAATTAGCCGCTGCCAATGATCTAACAACAATTTGAATTTGAAGAAGCTTGCGCATGGGCTGTTCTGAGAATCTTCACTATGCCATAGGCCTCCTGGTAATGATGGATTGGGAATTCCCCTCATCCGGGGGGTTTAATAAAACCGATTATGGAAGCCTAGGAAAAGGTTTGCTTTTCACGTCCGGGAAGAGGGTCGGGAATGCAGTGATGGCAGCTAAAGATAGGATGACCAGATACGACCATAAAGGAGATGCAAAGGCAAATGAGGCTAATGGTGTAAGGTATACGTGTATACAGATTATAAAACGTGATATTCCTATTCAAACCCGAAATGAGAGTCTTCCAGCCAGAGGCGATATATGTAACCAGTAAGCTGACGATTAAAGCTACCTACCTATGTTGGTTGGTACCTACATCTTGGCACCTACACCCTAGGTACATAGGTACCTAGGTAGGTATCGTGAAGAGTGCTATGTACCTTCTAGATAGTTGAAAACTCCAGATATCGATACCCCCGTCTAAATGGAGATGTTTGGCCGATTCCTCGGCTAATTGCATGTACAGGCTTGTGGGTACCTAGATAGCCGGAAAGTTTCGCTAATCGGTAAAACTTGCCACTTATACTCCGTAGACCAATTTCAAACTCACTCTTACAAAACTTGACTTACACGACTTACACTCACTCATTCATCTACCAACTTTCAACCTTCCCCATGCATCGTACTTATTTGACGAAATTCATGATAACCCAAGGTTAATCCATTCTCGTAAATCCGTGCGCAGGCTCATCCGGAATGGTCACGATCAATCTCTCGCCGCTCACACCTACTGATTGGGGCTAGGTCTGGATATGCGACTTTTATACGAGACGTTGATGCAGCTGCGTTCAAGATCCAGCCGAGATATATAAGTCAACTAAGAAATATAATTTGCGGACAAAGCGGATCCCTAGTTAGCTAGGTATTGCTTCTCACAATTCTGTCACCATGAGCCACCGGTTTTCTTCGACATTTGACGCCCTCCAGGCACACTTCACCCAGAAGCCGGACAAGCCTGATGTGCCGACTGCTGAACCATGCAGCACCACGATACCTCCTGGCCAGGCGCAAGCTCCAGTTTTCGGTAAGGACAACATAGAGACCACTCAGAACTCAAGACATAGTACAGATCCGGGTCGTATGCCAAGTGCCATGAGACCCTCGCCAGGCGCAACATCAGAATCATTGTTCTCTAGGCCCAACAATAGAGTTTTGCTCCCCAAACCGAGCGGCTCATCAACTCAACCACCCATGGCCCAAGAATTTCAAGGCGTCCAGCCTGTTTGGAGAAAGCAATCATCAGAAATACCGCATGTACTAGGTCATGGTATCAGCTGGGAGTCATATAATAATCAACCTACCGTACTAGGACCGCCAGCAGCACGCCAGCATGCACCCCTGAGTGCAACCGGTACACAGCTGGAGGCTTTAGGATTCCCTTCCACCGGTGCTTCTACGGATCCCTCGGTTCCTCAATTACACCTGGGGGTCCCTAATGTCGATGCTCTTTCCCAGCCACAAATCCCAACAGCTAGCTTAAACGAGTCGCAAATTAATGCAACGAGCCAAGCGATGGCCGAAGACGATGATTTTGGCCCTGTGGGCACCACAACGGACCCGCTGCTTGAACGACAGAACCAGCTCAATTCTGAGAAGCCTTTACCAAAGCTTCCTACCGGGCGTGGGCTCGAGAAAAACTACTTTCATATCGAAGATAAACCGCAACGCTCTCGAGGCAACCGTGGAGGTCGGGGCACGAGAAAGCGTGGCCCTCGGAAGGCTGCCGAGCCAACGGGTGATATCAAATATCGGCTTAACATGGCATCCAACGCGTACATGGATGGGCGTATTGATGAAGCTATCGAGTATGTGCATGATGCCATCCGTATCAATGCCGAGACCTACCGCGCCTGGATTCTGTTGGCCTCGTTCCTGCAGGAAAAGGGAGATAAACAAGGGCATTATAGGGCAAAGTGGTTTGCCACGAACCTACAGCCGCAAATAATCGACGGGTGGCTCGACTGTGCAGAGCTAGCCATCGGATTACGAGACGAACACCCGGAGGATGAAGGCCTTACTGATGAAGCTGTCCTTTCTTATTCTCAAGCCCTGAAGATTGACAGCAGCCATAGACCAGCGCGCCATGGAAGGGCCGCACTATCAATTGAATTAGGTCATCTAAAGAAGGCCATCGGGGATTATACATTCCTCCTCGAAAATTGCGCCTTTGACGTATATGCTCTACGAGGCCTAGCTGAAGGCTGTGTTTTGCTTGCAGACACCGGTAAAGCCCGATTCGCAGACAAGCCTAGGGTAGCAATAGAGTCATATCGCCGCTGTATTACTCATTTCCAAGAAAATGGGTTCGACTCTCGCTACCCTTTCGATTGGCAAGATATCAAAATATTTGTCGAACTTCTTGCCTACGTCGGACGATTCAAAGACGCTATTCATGAACTAAGATCACTATCCAGATGGCTCCTAACTCGCTCTGATGAGGCATTCTGGGATAGTCGAGATGACGATTGCGAATGGGATGTGGACAGCACACGACGGCTAGAAGTAGAACATTACCAAGACAAGAAATACCCAGCCTCGTCGTACGGCAAAGGCCTTCCGCTAGAAATGAGGATGAAGCTTGCTGTGTATCGCCTCAAACTTGGTCAAGAGGATGAATCAATGGTGAGATTGCACACAACTCCTCCCCCTAGGTTACTTCTGAGAAGACTAACGGACACCAGCGTCACTTAAAATTCATTGATCCAGACCAACCCAATGGACTTGAGCTACTTTCCGAGTGTCCACATCTGTTGCTCGAAGGAGCTTCAGCATTGTATGAGGCAGGCCGTCTACCAATGGCCCTGCACTTTTATGAGTCGCTCCGAGAACCCGATCTCCTTGATACCGAGTCTCTCGTCCGAGCGGGCCGGTGTTATTTGAATGCCGGGGATAAAAGACAGGCCGAGGAATGCTTTACCACCGCCATCGACCAGGATGAATCAAACAGCGAGGCCTGCATTGATGCACGCTACGAACTGGCAAAGATGTATGAGGCGGCGAGGGAAGAGAGAGAAGCCTACATCCTTGTGAATGAAGCTATCAGGTTGCAGGAAGTTCGCGAACAGGCTCGCAAGGAGGAACAAGAGCTGGGAGAGGATAACGACGACGACCGAGAAGGAGAAGATGAGATTGCACTACCTGTGCATCCACTAGTACCCGGCACTGAAAAGATCCAGAAACCAAAGCCAAAGAGAACCCAGCGTCAACTGAAACCGAAAGTCGAGAAACCAAAACCGAAACCGAAAGAGCGAAAACTCAAAGCATCGCCGAACCCAGCAATGCGACGACGTAGAGTGTTCGGTCGGACTGAAGAATTGCAACTGGAAGAGAAGAAGAGGGCCAACGAACTCGCCGAAGCATGGCAAGTCGTACATGAATCTAGGACTTCGTCTAACGATGACACCAAGGGCCCTTCCAGTGCATTCATGTCTGCGGCACGAGAACTCGTTAATGACTTTAGATCGTACAAAGAGTTTTACTCCTGGGACAAGTATCTGGCACATTTTGGTATACACCAGGCTCGCGAGAAGATCGAGGCACAAAAGGGCAATCCTAACCTCATAGCGATGGCACAACGTCTATCACACAGTACGTTTTGATTGTCCGGCAAGTAAATATTCGCTAATTCAAATATAGACCTAAACCCAGAGAACTCGGCTGCCGATAAACAAGCCAAGCAGGTGGCTGTCAGTTATAGAGGTGTTCCCTTTGATGAGTGGCTGGACCTTTTTCTCGAGTACGCGATCGGTCTGGCTCAGACTGGGCGATTCCAGGAGGCATACAAAGTATGCGAGTCTGCACGGGATACTACGATATTCTCAAAGTCTAAAGAAGACATGTTTCTAATACACGTGGCATGGGCTGGTAAGACCTCCTTTTTGAGTTTTGACGAGCTGCGGCTAACAAATAATAGCTTGCGCGTTGCGTGGTAGAGACGAAGAGACGTGTGTTGCCTCAGCTCGTTGGATCATGAGGGAATATCAGTATGACACGGAACCCTTCCGAATGTTTTCTGCCCTGTCCAGATTATGTCCATCCCCAGCATCATGGTATGCTTCTGGTCCTGTGCAGAAGTATATGCTACGACAGATCAAGCTCATGGACCACACTATTACCGCGGCAGGGGCTGATGTCAGCGGGGACGATGAAGGAGCGTCTACCGGTAGAGTTTTTCAAGGCAAGGTGCCAGACATCACATTGTTAATGCTCTATGGATATATTTTGTTTATATCCAACAGTTTCACCTACGCGCTGAGTAAGCAACAAGATCTCTGGGACAACTCTCCATGACTAGTATTCCATTGAGGTGCTAATATCTTCACAGACTACTTCATGAGGGCCTATAGCCTGGCTCCGCATAACACCATGGTTATCCTCAGCGTCGGCCACTGTTATGTGCACTATGCACTAAAGAGGCAAGCCGAGAATCGGCAATATCTTCTAGTCCAGGGCTTCCATTTTCTACACCAATACTACGATTTGAAACTGGCCTCGCCAGATACGGCCCTGAGGCAAGAAGCACATTACAACCTCGCGCGGAGCTACCACGCCGTCGGTATCCCCCATCTTGCCGCCGAATACTACCGGCGCGCTCTTAGGGAGATACCTGACGACTCCGGAAACGGCATCATGGGGAGGAACGACCTGACGCAGGAAGCGGCGTATAACTTAGGGCAGATCTGCTGGACGGGTGGAGATGTGGACGCCGTTAACGCCGTCACCGAGAAGTATATGGTTCTGTAGAAACGATCCGAGAGATGGCGGTTCGCGCCGATTTCCATGAAGCTAGATCATCTGCTAGACCTAGATAGATATAATCGATGGAGAAATTCAATATCAACTGCTACCGGAGATTCTATTATTGAGTGTTTTCTCCACGGCATGATTCGTAATTTTCTTACCATTGGCAACGTCCCCTCAGCGCTGACCATCCGACCCTTCGTCATCTTGGACCATAATTTATCTTGATTCTGATAGTTGCCCTAAGTCCCATTACTAGTACTATACTAAATCGGTAATAAGAGTTAACCCAACAACGGGTAATATAATGAACTATGAGAGGTACCCGTTGAATCATGTCCCAGGGCTCCCAGAGCATGACCACGACAAGCACAGCGATGACATCGAACTGACGCCACGCCACCCCAGGAACAGGAACGGACTACGCTCCTCCCGACCACCCTACAACATACTCTACATGCATCAGCAAGTAGTCTAGGTAGGTAAATTACTGACACCAGCAATCATCATGGCCTAATTCTGCGACGCAAGTTCCACCATGCAAGCTTGGGTAGACCGTAGCTGTCAAAACAAGCAACCCCTTGTCCATCATCCATTCTCCATTATCTATTGTCCATTATCCATTATCCATTCTATTTCCGCGGAGTTTCGATTTCCCGCACTCGTCCGCACCTGCCGCAGATCGCGACGCTATGACATGGCCGCATCTACGCGGCGCGGCGGGGGGCCCGCGAAACTCGGCGCCGGCGCTGCAGGTCGGAATCCTTCGTCTCGTTCACTAGGAGCGCGGCAGGTCGGGTCGGGTCTTTCTTGAGGTCAGCATTGCGAAACGGGGTCCGTCGCGGAGGCGTCTATGACTTCATGGCGGCCGGATTTTCCGCGTCGACTACGTAGGTACTTAGGGTAGGTAGCTGGCTAGGGTGCGTTGGGGAGATAGAGAGATATAAAGCGCGCGAGTTCCTCAAGGGGAAGCTTTTCGTGTCCGAGCCAGATCCGACGAATTGGGATAGGTGATTGTCGATGCTATATCGCTCCCGAAGCCCGCTCTCCCAGTCTCCTAGAACAGAACAGAATGAAACAGACCAAACCAAATCAAACAACCGCAGCCATGCCGCAAAACAAGACCGGCTACTCTATGCACTACGAGGCGAGTCTCCCACGCGACCCCTTTCACCAGCTCCATATTTTTTCGCTTGCGTACACTACTAACCACGGCCGCCGTAGATCCAAAACGACGGCACCGGGAGGCTGACGACCGTGTACGAGAAGAACGTCTCGATCCGGGTTAGATGGAGCGTTGTGTTGGATGCCGCGGACCCGTCGCTTCGGACCGCTCGGTGGCTTCGTTCGGGGTGATGGGAGGCTCGTTGGCTGGCTATTATTTATTATGTACTCACGCTATAGGTCGCACTACAGAGTTAAGAATCGATACAGCGACATAGATGAATCTACTAGGTCATATAATCAATCCCCTGTGGTATTTTGTGATATAGATCTCATCTACCTAGCCCTAGTCCCATTTGCAAGCGACTGGATACAACCATCTTTCCATTACTCGGGCTGGTCAACCCAAGGACGTATCGACACATTATAAAAAGCGCAGTCACGATACATGAGAAATTCGTCGTCTATGTAGTACCACTATAGCCGTGGTCGGATTTGAGAAATAGCAGCCGTCAACCCACGCCCAGCCGGAGAGTACGCTGAGAGCATGCCTTCTAGTTGGTATGCGGCGGATGGCGACGGTATATACAGCGCGGTTGCTATATACGAAACTAGAGTTACAACCCCAGTATGAAGTAATCAAACAGGCTCTCCCTTTGGCCAAACCAACCTGGCCGGGACAAAAATGCACCCATGATCTTGCCACGTCGCTCCGCGGGAAAAGGACCTCCCACGTCGTCGGTCAATACTATACTCGTAGACCATTCTCCAAACAAAGGAGATCAGAAGGAAAATCGGATAGTGTTTCCATGATGGTATTTGGTTTGCTTCTCCCCCTGAACCACCCACCCGCGGCGGGACAAAAAAGTCAACCCGCCCCCTTACTCCGTGCGCCACTCCATGTGAAGAAGGGAAGAACCGGAGAGAATCCGTTAAGAATCGAAAGTCGGGTCATAAAAAAACAGTTCGTAGCCTATACAATGAGCAACGTAATCGGAAGGAACGCCAGCCTCATGCGAACGTTGAAATGAAAAAAATGATAAAGCTTTAGACCGTGCCTCGGAGACGTTGCTTCCGGGCTAGCCAGTCGCCAAGCATGTTATCCAGTTGCTATATCAGTGTTAGTTCGGGCCAACACCGTAATGAGCCATGTCGGTGGAAACTTACTGTTGTGATTTCGGCTAACCTTGCATTTTGCTCTCGGAACAATGAGCCTACCACGGGATGATCGGGGCCGGCAGGTGGTACATCGGTCTTGTCATAGACAATCACCAATAAGTCTCGAATATCAGAGCTCGAGTCGAAGAATGCGCGGAGGTTGGTATCGTTCCAAGTCGACGTAGTCGTGGCTGACGTCGATGTTGTCATGGAGTCTTGCTTCCCATGAGTTCGGTCATCAATATCCACGAGTTCCGGCGATGGCGACGACACGGGGGAGGAACGGTCTTCCTGACTAGAAGTATCGACCATGAGAGCAGGTGGGTTGGACGACATGATCGGTGATACCTGAACAGGAGATTCTGATAGGCGCTCTTCGGCACTAGGACGTTGAGCCTTTGAGGCTTGGTCACTGATTTCGGACACGGACGTTTGGGTACCGACGTAGCTATCCGGATACGCCCCTGGCAAACCGGGCCGTATTTGTCTCTCTTCGGACGGCTGCTGTTTGGGCTCGGGGGGAGAATTGACTGGCTCTGGAATGTCTTCCTCGGGAGAGTCAAAGTCATCCAGCTCAACCCGCGATTTCGCCTTGGTAACCTTCGGTGGTTTACTTTCCTTGGAGAGAAGAGATTTCGAATTGGATCTCTCTCTCTTTTGCAAAGACCGATCTTGGCTTTCAGGTTGATCGGACTCTACCATTCTCAGAGTCACTGGCGGTACGTTGGATACGTTGTTAATCCTAGGTTCCGAAGCTAGCAAGGGACCGCGCTCTGTGCCTGCCTGTGACGCTGAAACAGAAGGCCTGCGTGTTGGCGAGGGATCGGTTCTAGACATATTCTTCTGAAGCTTGCTTGTATTCCGTTGTGGCGTCCCCGTTTTTTCAGGCGACGAATCGGCTTCGGTGGCTTGCGCGTCCTCCGCCTCTTTCTCTGCCGTTTCAGCGGCGGTATCCAGGGATCTCTTGCCAAACGAGTCGTCGTCCTCGTCAATGGATTTTTTCCTATCTTTCCTCGAGAAGAAACTCCGGATGACGCTTGGCTTCTTTTCCTTCTCCTTCTTCTTCTTTTCTTCCTTTTTGTCAGGAGCGAGATCCTTTTCTAAGCTCTGTCGTTGCCGTAATGAAGAGTCCTTTGAGTCGCTCGAGACCCGAGCCTCGTTGTCATCCCGTAACAGCCCAGGAGTCAGTGTGATCTTTTTAGTCTCTATTGTTTCGTCCTTGAAGAAGGAGTCTGTGTTTCTGACAGTGCCGTTCCTTGTAATACGCTCTGGCTTAGCATCGAATATCTCGTTGCTATCCCTGCGAAGTTCGCTTGTAGTAATTGAATCCGCTCTACCTCTTTCTTCGACCTTGCCGGACTCTGCTTTAACCTGTTTCTGCGGACCTCGGGTCTTGAGCGGTTCTACCTTTGCGGTTTCATCATCTAAGACATCATCCGCAGATTTCTGAGAGGTTGCCTGTTCTTTTTGCTGCGTCTGTTGCGAATCCTTCTTTTGGGCTTGCTTATCATTTTCACCATCGCCATCCTCCTCATCGGTGGAATAATCTATGTCACTATAGTCAACGTAAGTCGGGGCTGCGAAGGCGACCGTTTTGGCTTTTCTCCTCTTCATGGCTGTCATTAAGGGGTTCTTAGTCTTCTCTGCTTGATCGCCAAGCATGGTCGCCGATAGCTAATCTGTCGTTAGAACTATAGCCTTCAGTCTCCATGAGTAATGCCACATACATCAATATTCCGGTGCTTATTGAGACGCGCTAGCCTTTCGGTAGGTGTCTCGATGTGCTCTGCGGGTAAGTATCCTGGCAATCAAAACGTAAGCTATAATCTAGATTTTAAAGACGCCGATATGCACCATACCTATACTACTATCCTTTACCACTCTAACGAGCCACCAGTAACTGTTACTATCATCCAATAGCACCATGGTATCACCCTTGGTGGCATTGGCTTGGCCCTCGACCGTAGCGACGAAAGTGTGAAGGGCGTAGACGAACTCAAAATCGATGTCCTCTAAATCTTGTAAGTAATCGCCACCCCAACCAATATCAAGGAATTTAGGATCAGTAGTCAAAAGAATTTCGTCATCGTCATCACCATCCTCTCCAGAGGCAACATAAGGAAATAAGAAGTCGTAAGGCGAGAATTCATGTTGTTCCGTGTCCAATTCGGGTTTGGCGGCTCGGATATTCAGTTGGTGATCCAAGGAGAAATCCTCGATCTTCAATTGCGCTCGAGAGAGGCCAGATCTTTCAATGCTATCGCTTTCGATGTGCTGTCCTGTTTTATCTACCGACGCCGTCGGGTCCATTCCCTAAATGACCAATCGAGGCTCGGGTAGCGACAGGTCGTCCAGCTCATTGGTATGGTTCGCGCTATTGGCCGATCCGGCATACTCACCAGGAAGAGGACGGTGACGATTTGACCCATCAGCAGGAGCCTTGCTTGCCTGCTGGTCGGAGTGTTGTGGGGGTGAGTGTTTGGCAGGATGGAGACGCGTTAGGGATAATCTCGTCTCGCTGAGTACCGGAGAATAGGGGGGATCGCGATGCAGGACCGCAGGGTGCAGGGAATCGACGCGCTGCGGCCAGGCAGGCGGCGGAAGGGAGCACCCACCATCTTCAATCGAAGGAGAGCTCGAGATTTTGTCCATCATATCATCATCCATGTCGTCGTCGGTATTGGTATCCATGTCTCCGTCGTCGGAGGCACTGACCGTGACTCCTCCATTTTGCGCGATAGCGAGCGCATCTTCAGATTGCATCTTGTTGCCATTCAAGGAGCTCTGAATACCGTTGACGAGGTCTTCGGCGTATTGTTGTATATCGGTACGGTCGTCACCATCAGGCCACGAGGCTCTAGGGCTTCGAGCTTCCTCTCCAGCCCTGTCTTCTTCGACTTCGCGTAAGGTCTCAGCCTGATGCGGCGCGAGTGACCCGTTCGGCGCTGTTTTCGAAGAAGGATGGGTATGTTTCTTCGCGGAGGGAGACTCTTGATTTTGGAGGTCAATGGTGTCTAGAGAGTTTAAAAGAAAGGGTGAAGTGTTAGCAAGTAACACAGTACAAGGACAAAAAAAAAATAACAATTCACAATTCCGAAGGACAAGGGGTTGGTTGTTGCATTGTAATAATTTTTTCTCTCCCTCCCCTGGCTCTCAAAAGCGCGGCGGGCTCGTAGCAATTACGAAGCGCAGGTAGCTGGGTAGTATGGGTGTATGGGTGTAGTGGATGTAGATCAGACTTACCAGCCCGAATCATCTGGGGTCTTGTCATGGTGTTATTTTCTAGGAGCTCCGTGGAAATCAATTCCCACGGTTTGGTATTAGATGAACTCTGTAATAGGTCTGTTCGTTCATAACATCGAATAGCTTGTGTATTGTTGTATGCCCTGAATTTTATTTTTTGCCTTCTCTTCTTTTCCCTGCGCCTCCCTCTTCTCTTTCCTGTTCCTCGGTGCCCAGGTGGTGGATTTGTCGCAAGGGGCTGGAGGGTGGAGGGTCTCTAAGAGGGTGGAGGTGGAGGGCTGGAGAAAGTTGGACGGGTTTTACGCCTCGCCCTCGCCCTCGACCACGGACCAACACCTAACTTTATTTCTTATTTCCTACGAGACCAGGTAAGTACCTAGGTAGGTAGTGCTATTAGATCCGCATAGGCTACCTAGGTAGGTGGGCAATGGGTAAGATCTCGGGTGAATTGACTCGGTGCTTAGAATCTAAATATAGATGGTCATCAATTCGGGAAGACGTTGGAATTAATAGATGTGGTGAGATTGGAATGGTGATTATTATTTAATACGCTACTCGAGGGGAAGAAGGGAAAAAAAGATGTCTTCAAAAAAAAGATTAAATTCCCTGTCACTAGACTCGGGAGGATCAGTGATCAGATACATAGTGTACAGTCAAAAAATGTAGGAGGCCCTGCAGATTGCGGTCGGATTTGGGGTTGGCTTGAAACATGAATTTTGACAAGGGGGGTAGGTACAAATGAAGTGCCTGTCTACGTAGTAGCGGTTGCCAGTTGTTTACGCTACCTACCTGTGTAGGTACCTAGGTACACTAGGTACCTGTTCGGGCTGGTTGTTTCGGTAGTGGCCTCCCATAAGAGCCAAGATTCCAAGGGATAGCTATTTCGCCTGGTACCTAGATACATCATGTATGTATCGGCTACTGGATATGGCCCTAATGCATTCCTTGCATATCAAGTATAAAATACAGTCCCCACCTCGTCACATCACCGATGTCTACTGCTGTTAGGTACTACGTACATACCTAGGTACCTATGTAGCGCATGTGAGTACGAAAGTTTGGAAGTTTTGAATCTAATAAGGTTGACGTATTTTTCTTAGGATGCATGTAAATCTTGGTTATGATGTGATACAAGGCACATACAAGGCACACACAAACTTCCAAGAATACCTTATGTAGGTACGTAGCAGCGTAGTACTAGGTCTATAGTGTTTTGCTTACCGTTCAATTATTACGTTAGTCAGGCAGCCTAGCTCTGTTGGCTTTCAATACTGCTACCTATACTCATAGGTAGTCCTATCTAGAAGCTCCATATCTATAACAACACTGCTATCTCACAACGGGAACTCTAAATCTGACTAGAACATAAGGTATGGAGGTTGACATACTGTCATTAAGGTTCTGTCAGCACACCTACCCAGGTAGGTAAGCTCCTTTAAGTCGTCATAGAAATGCATAGAGAAAGGCTATGGTAACAACGACGAGTGAGTAATCTTCATAAACTTTAGTAACTACCTAATCGTCTCATGAATAAGACATCCATGATTAAAAATATAAATTTGTATTCTTTTATCATACGGCCTTGCCAATAAAGTTATTAATATGGAGTTCGCCATACCTAAACACTTTGTTATGTCTTTCTCGTCGATGTCAATCGTGTATTAGTTGGCATGAGAATCAACCACGCAATTGCCGAAGCTAAACAAACTCATGCATTCCAACTTACTATTGGCATGCACCATCGGAGTCTTAAAAGAAACAAATAAGCACAAAAAAGTAAAAAGTAAATATTTACTCCCATCTTACATCTTACATCTATCTATATTAACAATATACTACCTACCTAGGTACTATTTCAACTTTTTATGCCCCTTATCTCACCTATCATTGAGGTACCCAGGTATGTTACCTCCTAGGTTATGGTCTAGTCGGAGTGGTTCCTGCGCTAGTGTAGTGCGAAGCTGGAGCTATTTCTGGAATTTGTGGGGAAACCCATTCCTGGTTGGGCCCTAACGACTTTTTCCAAACAGGGACCTACCCACAAGCATCGTTTCTCGAAGCTTAACCTACCTAGTGTAGTGTACCTCATACACCTTATTCCTCAAACATATCTACGTAGATGCTAGCATATGTATGCTTATAGTTACTTAGTTAATGAACTTTACAATGTTTGATGACCGAAGCGCTAGGTATATGTTATACTATGCTTTATCTGAAAGTCGACAACTATCAACTCTGTGGCTAAAAAAGATTATGCATGTAGCAAACCTGGCAAGAGAAAACCTGGCTCTCCATCATGCCGTTTTATGCGCAGAGTCCCAACAGTTCGTACATTGCTTTTTTCTAAGTTTGTTTCGTAGCCACAAACCGGCCGCTCTACCTGCGCCCCGAGATCTCGGCAGTGGCTAGAGTCTTGACATCATGGACTTGCTAGTAGGTAGTCTTAGGCAGCTAACCAGACTGCCAGACTGCCAAAGCTTTAAAACACTTCCATTAAGTGTATGGTATAGTTCAGCTTCAAGTCGAATAGATTGGCAATAACTTGAAATGAGCAACGCACGTGTAATATACTGGTTTCGGTCAGATCTCCGGCTTCACGATTCACCAGCCTTGAAAGCAGCTCTTGACCTAGACCCGGCCGTTTTATGGCCTATCTTTACGTGGGATCCTCATTATGTATACCGAGTCAAAGGAGGAGTTAACAGATGGCAGTATCTGTAAGCTATAGTTTTAGGATAGATAATGACCAGGTCAACTGCTGATTCTATTAGACTTGATTGCCAGACTGACCTTTCGGTGTCTATTCAAAAGCTCAATACCAAGTCAAAGCTCTTCGTTCTCCGTGAAGCTCCACAGACGCTCTTCCCCAAGCTGTTTAAAGCGTGGAATGTGACACATCTAGTTTATGAAAAAGATACAGATACCTATGCTCGGGAAAGAGATAGGACTGTAGCAGCCTTAGCGGAGAAAGCCGGCGTTCAGGTGATCTCTCGGTATGGACGCACATTATGGGACAGCGACGAAATTGTCTTCAATAATGGAGGGAAGCCAACTATGTCTATCACCCAGCTCCAGGCTGCCGGGCGAAAAGTTGGAGATATACCTAGGCCTATATCTGCACCAAAGCATCTACCAGATCCGGGGGACATGCCCGTTGATTTCGAGCACGACAAGCCGGAGACGGAACCGGATGTCAATGCTTCCTATCGCGGTAACACTGATAGGACCTACTCTAATATCGCAGGACCTAAAGGTGATTTTGCAATTGCGTCTCTCGAAGAACTTGGATTCTCTGAACTAGCTACTACGCCGCACCGTGGCGGCGAGTCGATCGCTCTAAAGAACCTGGGGGAAATATTCTCGGATGAAGAATATGCTGCTACTTTCCAAAAACCAAAGACCAGCCCAGCGGCGTTTGAACCGCAATCGACAACCCTCTTTTCGCCAATGTTACATTTCGGCGCACTCTCGCCGCGCCTCTTCTACTGGCTTGCGCAAGACCTGGTCGAAAAGTACGGCAAGGGAGCCTCTACGCCTCCTGAGAGTCTAACGGGTCAGCTACTATTTCGAGACATGTACTTTGCAGCCCAGGCTGCAATCGGGTCTCCCTTTGGTGAGAATATTCATAAGTGGTGCATTGCCCCTTTTTGCGAGTAGGTTTTAATGTCCATCATTATAGCTCAAACTCTTGACAACAAGCATTGTCGCTTTATCCCCTGGCATCTACCTTCGAAAGTAGAGGATTCGGATGCAGGCAATAACACCATTAGCGGCGAATACCATGTTGACTCGCCACAGGCGGATAAGTGGTTCCGGCGCTGGAAGGCGGGTGCGACAGGATTCCCGTTCGTTGACGCTTTGATGCGCCAGCTATGCGTGGAGGGTTGGATCCATCACCCAGGCCGCCATATGGTAGCCTGTTTCCTCACTAGGGTGGATGTTATGTGCATTGGGAACGAGGAGCCGACGTGTTCGAGGAGTGGTTGATCGACCACGAACCTGCCTGCAACGCTGGTAACTGGCAGTGGCTGAGCTGCACCGCATTCTACTCTCAGTACTATCGCTGCTACAGCCCTGTCGCCTTTGGGCAGAAGTGGGATAAAAAGGGCGAATTTATACGAAGATGGATACCGGAGTTAAGGAATCTGGATGAGAAGTTCATTTACGAGCCGTGGAAGGCTAGTAAGGCAGCGCTTAGAGAGGCCGGTGTGGCTATCGAAGGTGATGGGCTCCACGAGAAGAAGGACAGGACGTACCCTGTTCCGATGTTTGACTTTGGGGAGAGAAGAAGCGTTTGCATGGCTGCGATGAAGAGGGCTTATTCCATTGGCCTGTACGGGGACGATGACAGAGTCAAGAATGGGACATGGAAGGAATTGTTCGAGAAGGCGGGCGAAACGGAGATGGAGGGATTGGGTGGCAGTGACGATGGGGAATTCGCAGATGACGCCGGCCACCACGGAAACAGTGGTAAACATGGGAGAAGTCTAAATACGACATTTAAAGAAGGCCCGATGGATAGGTACACAAAAAAGACAAAGATAGGATGAACTTTCTATTGTAGATACCTTAGACAGAACACCTGGTTGAGGCCCCTTTTCTGAATGTTTGTTCCATAATCTCCGAAACGCCGTTCGCAGCATCTAGGTGTTATACCTATCATAAAAGACATTGAGTAAGAAGGTACTCTATACGATATAAACTGAGTAGTCCATATATGAAGTGTCAACTGTTTTCTCTACCTACCGCTATCTGTTTGATGCTCCTTTGTGATCCAAGAGCTTGTGGTAGGTGTCTTGTAAACCACAACTTAAATTAAGACTTAAATTAAGACTTCCCTCGGTCACTTTGTGTGGTTGTTCTTTCTTACCGAGGTTTCTAAAGATATATCTTGAGGTCCTTGTCGTCCATTGGCGACTGCTAGAAGTATCTAATGACTTTAGGTATCTAGTATGCTTAATGTTTAACTTTGGATTCAACCACTCGTGATCTCCTACTAGGTAGTCAAGCAACGATTGTAATCATCTTATCAAAACATCTGTAGACTTCTAAGAATAGGTTCTCTGTGATGCATGGTCATTATAGTCGTTTTGGATATTCATACCTTCGCGCAACAACTATGAATCAGTCCCGTATCCATTCTACTATTTATTCCAGACCACCACTCGGCTTCATACCACGTCTTAGCCTCATTACCGCAGTATGTGTGAACAGATCTTTTCATCAAATCAACATCTCATGATGATAACTAAGAAGTCTAGGCAGCGTCGAAGAGTGTTTTGTCAAAAAGCAAGAAGACGGGACGCAACTTTATGCTCGATCTATGCTACGAGAGTCAACAGAGGCCAATATTACCAGGGGAACTGGGACGATATGCCGTCCACCGCCACCTTCAGCACCAAATATTTCTCGAACCAAAACAACAATAGACATGAGGGACCTTCGCAGCCGACCATCCCTCCGCAAACCCCGGCGACGGCGAGTAGTTTCAAGCACGGTACAATTACGTATCATCCTGTGCGACCTGCCTACCGCAGCGAAATCTATGGCTTGGCTCTCGGGACGTGCTTTCTCGCCTTCCTTATGGGATGGCTTCTGTTTGTGGGCATACGGACGAGCATCGAATCTCTCACCAACAAGTCAAGCCAAACGGACCAACGAGGTGATCCAGAGAATAGGATAATACCAGAAGAGCAAGTTCCAAGGGAGGACTCGTCATTCCTATCCAGCTTGAGAAATATGTCGGCAGAAGAGCTCATGAAATCAGCACAGCGGAAGAGCCTAGTTGTTGCTACGGGGCTCAAGAGGGACATGGGCGAGTTTGGGAGAATGTCACATCCCGCGCGGCGCCGGGTGGATGAGGAGGTGGCCTTGGGCGACATGGGGGGAGATGGAACTGAGGCGACTGGCCCTTTTTTACGCAAAACACACCAGACAGAGGATGTGCTGTCTGCCTAAGGGAAGAACAAATTATCCAGCGCAGAAGGAACCGCCGCAGTATCCTGCGTTTATTTGCGGGATCCATAGACGTCGAAGATGAATTATGAAGGAACTGGTGCTCTCAGTAAATTCATCGGGGTTTAAGCACGGAGAATAAAGGGGTTTAGTTAAAGAAAAACTTTCAAGTGGCCTTCTAGGGTTTCTTTTCGTCAAATGTATATGCTTCCCTCCCCCCCCTTTTAGAGCGCGTGTATAGTTACAGAGCATCCAGAGAGCCGCGTTCAACCCACTGCTACTTTTTCATGCACAAAACAAAGCGAAATTTTGCGAATGAACTCGTTCCAATTATGCCCTTCTTTCAGGTGGTCGGGTCGTCTATTGGTGCTGTTGCTGTTGTACAGGTATAATAACGCTCGCGAATAGGATGTCTTTCGTCGAGATCCCCCCATCGAGAGTTATGGTCTAGTTTTGCTTCATGCCCTTCTTTTTAGCTCTTGCGTTGCTTGCTTCAGGCTCCAGTTGCATTCCTCGTAAGCTCTGCCAGCGCCGAAACCCACTCCTACGAATGCTGGCCATGCTCTTCGTCGGAATAGGAGGACTGAGAAGACGATACCGAATCCGAGACCTAGGGTTGATTTTATGAGCATGTTGGAGATGCAGCGGTCCCACTGTATGAGTTCAATATTAGCGACTATTAGACAGTAGAGAAAAAGGTAGTGGGACGACGCTATACCTTCTCGTTCAAAAGTGCCTCGCTCACGGGTCTAGAGACCGTGCTCGGTGGCGCGGGAACCGACGTCTCGGGCATGATGACGAGGACTATCAAAGCGACAAATTAGCTTTCTTCAAGGAGTTGGTAGATTCACAAGTTCTTACTGTTTAGATTGGCTTTTCGCGGAGGTTATGGGTAGGTTGTTGTCGCTCCCGATAATATTATAATATTTTCTTTCGGCACGAGAACAATTAGATCATTGATTTAGGTAGGTACCTACGTACCTAGCTTGAATCAACCTGCATTTGCGTCGACCCGAAGGCGGTGAATTCTATTTGGCCGGTTTCGGTTAGCGTGTCCGGCAGAATTAATAAAATTTTGGAGATCGCGGGGAGCTCCATAAAAAAGTTAGGTTAAAGCTTTCAATTGAGTTTTACGATTTATTTATATACATACCTGTAACCTATCACCGTCCTATCTAAACGTTCTAGGTACATCATTTCAGCACCTAGCAATGCTAGCGATTGACAAATTTCGCAATGGAGGTTGATAGTGACTCTGGGGTAAGCGAATTCCATACTATGTGTACCATTTACATAGAAAGCCTTATTCAATCAAAAACTAATACCTAGATCTAGTCACGCCGGCTTGCTCTGATACGAGCCGTTAGGACTCTCGACGAAGATGGAACAATCACGCTGCCCGACAAAATTCAAAGACTCTGGGCCTTGCTTTCGACAATTAAGAGTACAAGATTCCATGGTGTTGAAGAGAATATAATAAGATGGCTATTCAAACATATGAGCGGCAATACTGAGGATGCTGAACAAGTTCGACGGTTCCCTCTCACCTGGTCGATCCTACACCATGTCTTCCCCAAGATTCCGCTACAGACTTTGGGAAGGTCGCTCACTTCTCTTCGCTTTGTCTCTGTCTTACGTCAGACCGTAGGCGACATTACTACGGCCCGAAAAACTCCTCTTGTCTCTTCAAGCCAGACGAACGGAGTTGTGCCGGAGAAAACGAAGAAAAGAAAGAGAGGTGCTGAATTACCCTCCAATATCGACGAACTTCGCACTCCTGAGGGTTGTATAAAATCAGCGACCGAACTATTCAAAGCTCTAGGCAGTCTTCTTGATCAGGGAAATCAGAGCGCAGGGCCTAGTGCTTCAGAGCGAAGAGTCGGGGCCGAACATATAAAGTCGCTTTTCTCGTCGTCTAACGAAGAGACTAGGGACATCGCCGCCGGGTTACTTTTGACATGCGATCGCTCTCTAAGTATTCTTGATCGTGGTATTTCCCAAGATCAAGAACCGTGGATCAGAATTATCGGTACTCTATGGAATCTTCGCCTTCACAATAAAGATGATAGTCTTGAATTTGCTAGGCACATGTATGTGCCAGCCTGTTCTATCCTGGCGAGGCTACGTGGTCTTACTGGAGCTTCTCCCGCAATGGTGGCTAGCAATACCACTAAGAACCTCTGGATTCGACAGCTTGAGCAATTTCTGAGCGCATACTTCATCCGTCCAGCAAGACACGCGTTTGTGACGGACGAGAACGTCCAGGCACTGGAGACCGCACTAGGAATCTCAAAGAGGAACCTAGCCGGGTCAGCTATTATTACGTGGGATGTGGCAGCAATGACTCCTCGAGATTCGAGTAATCCAAAATCCAAGATTGAGCATTCGTCCTGGGCCCAAAATGTCTTTGAAGTATTGCTTAATGCAATCCAGCCTTTGGAACCCTTGGTTCGAAACCAAGTCATCATTCATCTACTGGATACGGCTATCCAGGCCAATTCTATTCCAAACACGACACCTCTCCGTGCAGTGTGTCGGGAATATGCACTTAGGTCAAACGAACCCCACTGGAACTTAGTTGCTAAAGTCCTTACTTGTGATGACGATGTGTTCCTGATGGATGATACTTTGCTTAAAGACGTGTTCGGCAAGATCAATTCCCATTCAAATCATGATTCGGCCACGAGAGAAACCATTGTCACTACGATCATTCTTCCCTTGGAAGATGCTTTTGCAAAAGCACGAAATTTTTCGGGCTTCATCCAGAAATGGTATGACTGCCTCTGTGAAAGTGTTAATGATTCCCTGTATCAAACTGTATGGTTTGACGTTAGAATTCGGCAACGGCTTGCAAGCATCTTGCAGAGCTCGTTGACTAGCATGCAATTGCTACGTGTCTTAGAGCGCTTGGATTCGCCGGATGCTTCTAGCGGAGCGGTCTTAGTCGTCCTAGAAGGGATTTCTGCGGGGATTACTGAAGAGGATTTTATCAAGAATGCTGATTCTAAGATTTTCTCGGTAGCTTTCAAGGACAAGACATACGATGACCTTTCATCCTCGGTATTATCATTGCGATGGCGTATTGCTGGCCGTTTGGCTTCCTGGGAAACATCTGTCAATGTTGGTCGGCTCTGGGCGGAGTTGAAGCCATCTCTTAAACGCATCCTCAAAAAGGGTGCTTTCTCTGATCCCGAGACTTTCGAAGCGTTTAGTTTTTGTCACAAGCTATGGCTAGCTAATTATCCCGGAGGTAAACGCGAGGCAGAGCTAGCCAAACTTACGAGTTCATTCCTTGAAAGACTTACTCCCGAGATCAAAAACAAGAGTGATATCTCTATACCCAAGCCTTATCTGGATTATGTATTTCGTTGTCTACCAAGACTTGCGGAATTACCAAAGCAAGAAGCCACTAACCTCAGAGGTCTCATTACAGATCTGTTCTGGCATGTCGGGAAACAGTTCACAGTTGGGGGCGACACACAACTTGATAATACCCTACAGTCTCTTATACACAACTTTGATTGCGAGGATGAAGAAGCATTGGTAGACGCCCTCATATCGCAGCCTTTAGATGCTCTCGATAGTGCAGAAACTCAATCAGGTTGGACACAGCCGCAGAGCCTCTCGCTGCTCCTGATTTTACTAGAATTTCCACGGGAAGCCTTGACTAAAGGACGTCGCAAGCGTATCATGTATTCGTGGAAGAAATGGAGATCAGCAATAGCTACTCGCACATCGCAGGATTCACAATTCGCGGTAGCTGTGCTGAGGCTGTTAGTCAAAGTAATGCAGCAGCCAACGTTTTACGAGGTAAATCACTGCTCCTCGCAATTTGTGAATTATACTAACCTTTTTGTTAGGACATGGAGTTCGACGATCTTGTTTACATCTCCTCGAATGTTCCTAGCAATGATAAGATCATTCTTGCTCTGGTAGAGAAGCTCATCGACCTGACACTAAGGTGAGTAGTAGCACTAGCTTTTATGTTCCTCCTAAATCTAATTGTGATATAGGCAAATGGTTACCAGTGCTGAAGGGCCTTCACGAGCTTACTTAATTAATGCTTCAAACTTTGTGAAGAGCATTAAGTTAAGAGAGTCGAAGTATACGGTTACTCAAATGCTTCTAGCGAAGGGCTTAGTCTCTACACTACATAGCTCATCTTCAAACAAGCCATTTGGTTCTGCCATCAGTCTAGATGAAGTTGCGGAAAAACTCGAACGAATGGTACAAACCAGTTTATCTAGACTTGGGTCTGGGAGTAAAACAGCAGAAATGATCGCTGAGGAGGAATCGGTGCCCCTCTCATTTTCTATGGCATTAAGGGGAGCTGAATGCCTTGCTGAAACTCGCGGAGCAAGACCAATCAAACTCGCAGAGGAGAGTATCTGCCAGCTGGAGAGCATAAGCGCGTCGTATATGACGAGCAATGTCGAGATCGGTTGGAAGCTGCGGGTATTCCTCCTCAGAAACAAGCCAGACCGATATGACACGACAGCGTTTTTTGCACAGTTGGGCCAAGCATCCGAGATAGTTGACGAAGACTTGGTATACGGCTTGGTAGATGCTTTTGTTAAGACTAGAAATCATGTCATCGGTGATAAATTGCTTGGCGAATTGGTCGCTAGTGCCAAGCTAACTGCCGGGCCTATCGGACCTCTACTAGCTATCAGGAGGCTTGTCGAGCTACAACAAGGTGAGTGACCCCAGAATTGTCATCACCAACCACTATAGCTAACGTCATCTTCAGGTGTCATTTCCCCAAAGAACGTCGGTGAGAACCAAGATATCCTTGACCTTGGCACTCTACACGAGCGACTCGCATCCGTACTGAGTCAAGCAGAATCTCCCCGGCATTTTAGACACTTGTCAGAAATCTTGGTATTGCTACTAGATAAGCATGCTAGCTCGATGGCCCAAATCAACGTGGAGACAACCCTGAGTAGTGTCGCTCACGTGTGTTCGCATAGGGGTCCCAAGATTCACGACTCCAAAGCAGCCGGCGAAATTTACGATCAATTATACAGACTTGTAGCTCTTATACTTAAACGACACCGACATCGTTTGAGAGGGCATTTCCCAATTTTGATTGCCGCGTTGCGAGCACTTCTCACCACCTTGCTCACCGACCCTGGTTCTACTACAACACGCGCTGCATCCCTGCAGGCATGCCCGCCATGGCTGGAATCACGTCTGAAATCGAGGCACGCGGAACGATTTACCCGCCTTCTGACACTGATATGCGAGCCAAGTGCAGCGTCCGTAGTCCGGACGCGGCCAAGCGAGCTGGATTCCGCCACGGACGCTGCCAAGCGGGCCGCAGGACAGGATATGTTTACCGTGTTGGAGCTATACATCAAACTGCAACTAGAGGTGACGGTCCCTCGGGATATCAGAAAGGCGCTCGAGCCGGGTGTCTACTCGATCCTCGACATCACGCCCCAGGGGTGCAGGAGGGTGCTGAACGAGTCGCTAGATGCGAACGGACGTGCTATATTCAGGCAGCTGTTTGCGGATTACAAGAAGTTTGGGAAGTGGTCTGGTGTCTAAACGGGTCTCTTGTCGGTATGTTATATAATGTGCCTAGATGCCGATACCCTGTGTATATCACGTGTCTGAGCGAGTATAAATCGAATAGCCAAACGTTGTGTGCCCGTGGGTGGAGTAAGACTACGCACTTATCATACGAGTGGATTATGCCTACCTCTTATATAGGTACCATAAGTAGGTAGGTACCATTATACCTACCTCCTAACCTAGATGGATACCGCTAGATACATACCTACATGTAGGTACCGCAACTTAATTTCGAGTTTCTTCCAACCTCAACATCATTCATCATTCATCATTCAAGGACTAAGCCGTCTATACTCCCGCGACTCCTGAGATATTTAATCATAGGTACTAATCACGACAGAAAAACGTAACATTATTACCGTGAACGGTCAACCACCCAGTTACGTTTGTCATAATATTACTTTAGAGGACTTGTTGGTGCAATGCGGCTTATCATGGCGCCATAGATGTGCCTAATACCTAAGAATAAGTACCTACCTCTTAGGAATACCTGGGAATACCTACCTAGGTACTCAGGGATACCTACCTACACTAGGAATACCTACTACCTAGGAGTTATGACTCCACGACCCGCTTGTCTCGACACGCCCACACCGAGATACGGAACGGGACCACTGCACCGAGCCGCAGCGGTCCGGGCTACCTCTCAGTGGATCGATTCCTCCAGCCTTATAGCTTTATCTTGCAAGCATCTGACTCCGCCATCGCATCGCAATTACATATATCGACCAATACCGACCAACTATTGATCATAGTGCTAGTACTATATGATTATCACTTAGTCAAAGTGAACCCATGCTTATTAGTCAGATATTGAAATTTTCGTACGACGGCTTGGTTCGCGGGTAGAGCTGGAAAGCAAGCTCATACATAGTACACGCCCTCTACGGCGACAATATGGTCCTGAAAGTGGAAGCTTGGGCGTTCCAGACTCCACATAGACATGACATCGCGTGGGACCAGCTAAGCTAAGCACTACTAATGTTACTCAACCAACTGCTTCGGAACACTTTGCGGCATCACAAGAGCTGTACACCCTCCGGGAAGCACGCCGAGACCATGGCGACTAGGACGATCGCCAAGTTTCGGTCCAGGGGAGACCCTGTCCCCATGACTTAGACTTCCTCGCCTGGTATGACCTATGATACACTGGACACATTTACTTACCTGAGTCCTGAGTTGATCTCAACGCAGGTAGCTTCGGCGCTCACAGAAAGCCGGGCCGAATTATATCATCCGGACAGATCTCAAGGCGACAACCCGGCGAATGGCAAAATAATATCAGGACCGTCTCCACGAAACTTGAACTACCATTATTTTCTCCTAGGTAAGAGAAATGATTTTTTCTTCCTCCTCCGCCGCTAGTCTACCGAGGAGAGGCTCAAGGGACCCGAACTAGTAAGTAGCTAGCTTTAGGAGCTTTAGTACCTCGACACGTGGCGGATAGCCGAACCGAAGTCTAGGTTTGACGAAACGTTGCAGACTTTATATACCGAGATCCTAGAATGATGTCTAGAACCGCGAAGGACCTACTAGTTTAAGGACAAGCTCAGCGGCTTCTTCCTTAGACAGACCACCCCTAATCAATGATGTGTTAGATATGTCCAGTAAAAACGATAATATTCGACCCGGTACTCCTGACCACTGATCACTATGATCCCTATGACCATTATTTACTGGATTCTGTTACGGTCGGATGTATTATTAGCTGCGCCTCGGCGTTCAATCAACCATTTCGTCGACCCATTCCTACCATCATCAGATCGGTAGCAGTCGGCAGCAGTCGGTAGTGAGAAACGAACAAATCAGAGTATCAGATGTGGCAACTTGGCTTTACCGAGAGCACGTTCGTCCATGTATTCTCGGCTGTGGGAAATTCGTACCGGCTTGTTTCGGTGTCAAGTTGTCTCGAACGCTTAAAGGACCGCAAAGGACTACGCATAAGAGAGTGGCTTTCGTGGATGTGAGTGGTGCTTCGGGGCAATACCGCGGAAAATCCGTACCATTTCTAGCGTAGCCTACATCACCTCTCGGTCGCCCTACACGGCTTAGGCAACGCTTGGCATCACCCGAACATCGCATGTGGGCCAATTATTCAAACAGTCCCTGATTTTGCACATTTCTCCCACCGGCTGCCTAATTTGGAGCGCCCTCCCTAGCATGCTACAAGTTCGACAGGTGTGTGAAGGGAAGGGTTTCGGGGTTAATTCTGATATTTCAACCGGCATACTTGCTCGTCTTTCTATCAAAAGAAGACCGTTGCCGTCTTTTGTTAACCCTACATCGGCATTTAATGTCTTCTCCCCTTTCCCCATCCTGTGAGTCTCAAATGTAGCCACGCCCTTTTTCGCCTGGCATGCCCGTCACAGTCAGGCCATCGGATCACGGGTCGAGATCCTGGGTAGGTCGCAGATATAGGCTCGCATCGTCGCCCGATATCTTGTTACATTACACGCTGACCGACGACACCCGCACTAGTCCGCCACGAGCCAGACAGTTGGTACAAAGTTCGTTCATGGAGCTGCAGAGAAAGGATAATGTCTTCGCCACCAAAAACGGATTTGTCCACGCTTGTGTAGATGCGTATAACGAGCACCATTGCCTCGTAATACGACCTGAGGATGTCTGGTTCGCCATCCTGACGCAATTTAGCGCATACGTCAATGCGCACTCGGAGGAGCTGCGCAAACGATTCTGCAGCCATGAAGCTCAGCAGGAGCTGCATATAGATATTGGTCTAGACGGGGTCGACCATGGCAAAATGGCATACGCAATGACGAAGGTCTTGCAAGAGAACGTGCGAGACGAGGGTCTGCAGCAATGGATCCTACCAGCTTTCACGACAACAACCAAGGTCGACCAGGCAGTCGCTAGCATCATTTTCATGGGCACGATGCAGAAATACTATACGTATAGTTGGGGGACGCGATGTGGAATACCTTCCGTAACCTTACTTGGCGAGGAGAGCGATTGGACCAAGCTCCGCGAGCGAGCTGAACGACTAACGACTTTCGGTTCGGAGCCGTCACGGTGGTTCCAATTGCTTCAACCTGTTTTAGATGGGTTCATCGCAAGTTTTAGGGACCCCGAAAGCCAGACTACGAGGAGGTTCTGGCAGGGGATCTGTAATGAACATGTGCCTAATGGCAGTGGCACTGTCGCTTACTCTGGATGGATCACCTCGTTTTGTTTCTGGGATGAGAGCGGTCGGTGTCTGCACGGATCAAAACCAGGACAGGAGGTCACGTTGACAAGGAGTCAGATGCCAAGCGGGTTCGCCAAAGTCCCGGTGACGCTGCTGGATGACGGCATCGAGATACCTACCGAGATGGTCGCCGGTTCGATGGCGATGCGAGCGTCCAGGCCCAAAGAGACGGTCAACGCCGATGGGAGGCCGCAGATGCGACGGAGTACCGGAAATGACACGATACAACCCGAAGTAGGATGGTTTATGTACAAAACGTGAACGTCTAGGGAATATCGTGGTATTCATCACAATAATAATGGTAAGCCGCGATTCTCTTCTAAACAGACACCCTACTTCTAGTTGTAGAGTCCTAGCCGAGAGAACAATAACTTACCATTTCTATAGTATAATAACAACTTGGCCACGAAACTAGGGATTGAAGTCTCTACCATCGTGAGTTTTCACTCGGTATCATCCAACCCGACCCTCGTATCGATGCTCGGATATACATACCTAGCTATAATCAACCTTCTGCCGGAATTAGTACCTCTAACGGTGATTGGAGAGTAACACACTGATCCGGGTTTTTCCTCTCCTGATATTTGAGGAACATAACGTCAGTCCTAGTCATCGGTATCCAAGCCCTTGGACGACCTAGTGGAGTTTGGTTTACATTAAGGATATTCGCGCTTGTGGTTGGGTCTTTAGGCTTGCCGGATAAGATCATAACCGCCGGGTATATGGAACATACGGAATTTTTATAACCACTCCACCATAGCGTGTGACTTATCTTCCTTACCATAGAGGTGGATCGAACACTCGTCGATCGGCCTCGTGCTTACGAGGCGGTAGTCACCAGTACTTCTCGCTGTAGCGGTTGAAGCAAGGCTATCATCCGGACTTACAAAAGCGCCGACATGGTGGATATGGGATATGTACGACGAATAAAGGATATCATGAACGAAGCATTGCCACGGCGTTAGATTCAACAGTTGGACTTGAGGTCGGATATGCGAAAGGTGGAATTCTCAACTCTGGATGAGTTTTTGTCGAAGTTGAGCTTCGACTGCAAGTATAGCATACCACACGGACGACGATACCTTTTCCACTCGGATGTATATACATATATCGACGGGATTTCGAGCTACCATATGAATTGTTAATAAATCCAACAGGCCTAAATGGCCTACAATACCCATCTACCTTGCATAGATCTCTCATATTTTGTAGTGGAGCTTCGAGAATGCTGTGCTTGAAGACTGCCCCCCAACAATCTCACGGCTTACGCCTTAGTTAACCACCCTCAAGCTTTATCATACGCTGTCTTACGAGCAGTTCATTTCTGACCTTGTCGATATAAGTGCTTGATTGATCATTGGAGGACTATCTAGTGTATGTACCTAGGTACGTAAAGCTGACCGAGATACTAGATTGGAAGGGATACGTGCCCAGGTGATCGTATTGAGCTTCGCTATTGTCCCTTGGGAATTCTTAGGTTAAGGAGGTTCAGATCTACCTAGGTATAGTAAAGAGCACGCTGCTATGTCCTAGGTACACAGACATATTAGGTATATATATGGTGGAAGACACTGAGGGTTAGGGTTAGGGTTAGGGTGCTGAAACATTTAAACGGATCATCGTCATTTTTTCTTCCACATCATGCTTATAGTTCGTTGGTTAGCTCAGTCAACAGTAGTATATCATCGAAGGAATAACGGAAATAATATTCTGATATCGAGAGTTAATTTATTAGGTATCTCATATATGCTGCTTAGGAGAGCTCCTGATGAGAAATATTATCGCTTAGGAGATGAATTGTTGCCT
This sequence comes from Jackrogersella multiformis, assembly GCA_902806575.1. Taxonomy (NCBI): domain Eukaryota; kingdom Fungi; phylum Ascomycota; class Sordariomycetes; order Xylariales; family Hypoxylaceae; genus Jackrogersella; species Jackrogersella multiformis. The sequence goes on along the minus strand of CADCXD010000002.1, from coordinate 725,821 downwards.
TTGCACATATATCAACTCCTTGAGCGTTCATCTTGCAATATCTATACTATACATCTGTATCTTGATATCCAGCAAGTATATACTCCTTCCACTGGCATTTCTCTACTGATTCACAGGCCCATTCGCCCCCCAGTGCTTCTTAGAAAAGTATCTACCTAGGTACGTAGGTGTCTCAGTAACCTTTTTAGGGTATGTCTAAGGTGATAATTTATACGTACACTTTGATGGTCTAGGTAGGTACCTAGGTAGGTGGTTGTATTTATGTTCTAACCTTTTGATTGTAAAAAGACAACCTTGCAATATTTCCTCTCCTCATTATGACAACAGTACTCGCTAGCCTGGGTATCTTCTACAGAGCAAAATGAGAGAAAACCGTTGATAAAGCGATACGTAGAATAGCCAAGATGGTCTTCCGAGGAGGGTAGTATCTCAAACCTACGAAACCTAGTAGGTTAACGAGTTCGCTGTCGATGGGCTAGGCCGAGTCGCGGCTTAGCTTTAGTCTATCTACTTCCTTACCGAGATGCGAAGATTTGGTGTGCATTTCTAGAGGCGGGAATATGCAGTGCATCGTATCCAGAACTCTCGATGTGTGTCTGTTATATCAGTTGGTGATCCGTAATCAATGTCAAGCCACTTCAGATTCGCGAGATAACTAGTGATGCCATAAAAAAGAACAGCAACCCCAAAAGTCCCAAGCCATGCAAACACGCCAAATTCCCATAACGATGCAATGTCGAACCGTCAACCCATCATGTTCTATATATGTACCTTGAAGAGGCCTCGAGACAACTTCACTATAATATATACCAATAAACTCGCAAGCAAGAAACGATGAACATCTGAAAAGAAATGCCACTTAGAGGTTGTGTTCCTTCTCTTCCAGTTCGCGCAGGTACTTTACGAATCTCTTCTTATGGGTCTGTATTAAAGTCAGTATGCGGTGGCTAAGACATCGGCGTCATTGAACTTACCATCCCCACATAGCGCCCGTCTTTCAAGACGCATATATACCGCAAGCCAAGTTTAGCAAAGCATTCATACACCAAGTCCATCGGGGACCTGATATCCAAAGCGACAGGAGCCGGATCTATATAGTGCGTGAAGTCGGTCGGATCCCGCTCCGGAGGTTCTTCATCATCAATGCTGGGCACGCTGGCCATGAGACAGAAATTCGTGCTCTCGTCCTCAAGATTATCCAAAGCATATTCCAGATCAGGTGCCGGGATCAGACCGACGAGAATATTATCCCTGACTATCGGTAGCCCCCCATCTAACTCCCCAGCTCGGTGCAGAATTTCTAGTTGGGAACGAAGCTTTGTAGCCGGGACTAAAGGCGAGTCTGTAATATCAATGACACGCCCATGGCGGATACGCGGAACTATATCCGCGAGGTCGGATGTGAAGATAGGCTTATGTTTGTTGTCCAGGTATGGGTAAGCATTCATGTTCGTTAAGAGGTCATAGATACTGAGCGGTTCCAAGGCGTCCGCTGTCCATTTAGCGACGAGAATTGCTAAAGAAAAGGGCAAGACGTAGTCCAAACTTCCGGTGAGCTCGAAGAGAATGACAGCAAGGGTGACAGACAATCTCGTCACGCCACACATAGTCGAGCCCGCGGCAATCAACCCATACACGCCCGGCTGGACGCACGTCGACTCCTGAAGAAGGGGACAGCTTCCCCAGATGCTCCAGTGCGGAAATCGAAGTACTATCCATTGAACAAGGTGGCCGATGATCCTCCCCATAAGACCACCGACAACCATAGAGGGGACGTAAATGCCCGCAGGTACTTTTATGCCGAACGTAATTGTTGTGAGAAACCCCTTGATGACAAAGGCAGCGAGCAACATCCGAATGATACCGGGTATCTCGTCGATATTTGACGGGCAGAGACCCAACTCGTCATCTCTGCTATCATCTCCGCAGGGCGCGGCTAGGTTCAACAGAAGCTTAGCGACCGGAAGCTTGGTCAAAGTGTTCCAATAACCAACCAGCCCAGTCACCAGGGCCACTAGAACGACCTCAAGAAGAGGATATTTCTTGATGGCCGGGATTTTGCGGAAAGACAGAGCCCAGCGACGTGAGGCCTTGATGAACAAAGCCCCGAAAGCGCCACCTAATATCCCTACTAGAATGAAGCCGACCAATTCGAACCACTCCCAATCGATTTTGTAGCGAACCTCGAACATGACGATCTTATGTGTCCCATAGGGATTGAGAAACTTCAAGGATAGAGCTGCGACGATGCAGCAAAAGAAGGTGCGGAAAAGCGTCTTCGCCGGGAAATAATAGGCTACCTCCTCGAGCCCAAACAGGACGCCGCCGAGAGGAGCCCCGAAAGCGACAACAACGCCTGCCGCGGCAGCAGCGGATAATACCTCGCGCCTCTTGCCGTCGTTACGATCGTACTTGGAGAAAATTCGACAGCAAATATTACCAATACAGGTTGCAATATGGACGTAGGGGCCTTCTTTGCCAAGACTCAGGCCGGAAGCTACACTGAGAATTAATCCCGCGGATTTGATGATGAGAGTCTTGAAACCAAGAAAGCCATGCAGAACGAATCCACTGAGAATAACGCGAACTTCAGCTACACCACTACCGGCCGCAGAATAGTATATCATCGGAGGCGAATAGTCGACACGGCTCGGAGGAATCTCCCTTGGGCTGATGTTGCCGTCCTCATCATTCTCGTTTTCATCTAACTGCTGGGAGTACTCGGCAGCTAGATTCTCATCTAACGTCGACATACGGTAAGCCGAAGGGACCACGGTCTTAGTCGTGAGAGTAAGTAAGCATGCGAGAACTGAGAGAATGAGGACGGCGATGACATAGATGCCGAATTCCGTCCAAACATCGCCGAAAGGATGACCACCCAGAACCTCGGACCAAGATCGCCAATCAGTACATGATCCATGTGGACAGCATTTCTATTTAGCATTGTCAGCTACCAGGTGCCCGCAACAAAGTAAAACGGCCATTCGACTAGCATATTTATGGGGTACTCATGTATTACCTTTTCTCTCAGGTACCATCCTCGTGTACAGTAGCCGTCCTTGAAGTCAAATATAGTAGTCTCGGCTACATCAACACAATAAGCGACCAGGGCTACCAGAACGCCAACCACGGCGCTCAGTATCCAGCCCTGGGCGCTATCAAACAACACAACGGCTCTGCCCCAGAAACCCTTCCTGCTACGTAACTTTTTTACTCGGTAGGCGTCGGCGATACTATCGTGTACCCAGTCGGTCGAGGTAAACTGATCGTACCATATCCGGTCATCACCCAGAAGCGAGCCTTTGGACTCAGTCATGGGGTCTTGACGATCTGAAAGAGCTTGTACCAAACGTTGTCCCCATGATTCATGTCGGTTGTGGTATCGTGAGCCGTGGAGTGTTCCTAACATAGGAGGGTTAATTCGGATTGCCAGAAGCAAGGCAGGGGGGGGGGGGATTTATTAACCAGTATAGCTTTGATTCCTCGACAGAAAACCCCTCGGGGTACCTATGGGGCTCTGGATACGCACGTGTGAGTGCGAAGGACGCAGAAGAGCGGTATTCTCATCCGGGACTTCAGAGATCGAGTTTCGTCTGGTTCTTCTCGAATGATGGCGCGAATGGGTCGGAGAGGCGGGGACCGACTGGTGGGAACCGTCGTAATGAGGCGTATTGGTGGTCATGGCGGATAGCTGATGGCGACGTCGGAGAGGGTCGAAACAGGGGCGTGGGGGGTAAGATAATAGAGGTGGATGGTAGCTAGCTCAGGGGGCTCGGGCTCGTCTTGGGCGTCATGGGCGTCATGGGCGTCATGGGCGCGAAAGATTCAGCAGGCGATATGCCTGGAGAGCGTGGTTGAAAATTGGATGAGGCACTGAGAAATGATAGCAAGGACATAAGGTAGGTAAGTTAGGAGGTTTAGCAAGTCGAGGATGATAGTTATATTACTTATATGTACCTAGGCAGGTATGTTCGTAAAGAGATAGGTCAAGTAGGTTACTACCTAGGTAATAGGTAATAAGTAGGGGTCAGCAGCTCCCGGGGAGTATGCTAGGTGGAGTAATTCTGATGGCGCCTTATTATTACATACAACCCATTGCCATTATCTCTCCACCCTTCCTGCCTTTCCAAGCAACTTCCAAGGCACCAAGGTTCGTCAAAGACCCTAGAATAACCTAACTGTTGGTGTCCTTGAATGTGTAACTCTAGATACTAGTAATCATTTACGCATCTAGGTAAGGACTACCTTGGTATCCGAAGATCAGATGGGGTAGGGTGGGTCGGGAATATTGTGTAGGCACCTACCTAGGTAGGTACATTTGACATTTGTAGGTGGTCAAAGAATTATCTTTAAACGCGCTTGCATCAGTTGTTTGTTTGCGACCTTAAACCTTAGAACCAGAATGGCACCTGGGCATATTGACCACATGGAAATTATATCATTGTGGGGCAGATCTATAAGGCGACGTACACTGTACCACCCCAACTGCCCAGCTTCGTATCATTTCTGGTGTAACATCACTTGTAAAATACGCACTTATTTGTACATATTTTGTACCTGTACAGTAAGTTACTTTACCTACCTAAGAATAGGAGGGTGAAACAGCCGCTAAACACGATCGTCAGCTCCACGCCATGCCGCTAAAAACCCACTAAAGCTACTAAATCCACTAAAACCGCGTCCCACACTTCATCTTTTGTTTCCACAAGTCACGGTATTCAACCTCGCAGCTTCATCAATGTCGTCAATGCCGTCCATGCCTTGATATCTTAACCGATTTAACGCTACCCCTGCACTAAATATACATACTTCAAGATCCTTATTCACCTAGGTGAACAGTTACGGTTAATAGATGCCTACCTAGGTACCTAGGTAATTAACACATCGGTACTTGGGATATGATGAGTACCACACACACGCAAATCTCATTCAGAATGCATACGAGGTTACATCTATCTCACGATGTCGTCTAAGCAGGGAAAGACGTCGACTGTGCCAAAGTTCTCTTCGTTCAAGCCAAATCCCGAGACAGCTCAAAGCCAAACGGACACTAAAGATAATAAGTCGAGACGACATGATGAACGACATGATGAGTGTCCAGTTCCTCAAAAAGGTGATCGCCACCATTCAGTAACAGATGCATCTCATCAGACTAGTGATATTCGCCGTCTCAAGTTTCCATGTCGTCCAACCCCATCAGAACAAGACAAAGATCACTTATTCGTTTATGATAAACGAGGTGACTCTTTGATTAGGAGATACGGCAGCATCAATCGTCGAGATGTTCCTAATTACCGACGTTTTGGTTCCGGCCGTATTCTTGGTGCAGATGGCTATATGAGAGTTGATCATACCGGGAGCCGTGACGAGTTCTTTATGCTAGGCCATCATGAAAGCCGTTCTCTGCTTAGTAACGACAGGAAGACCCTCTTGGCTAAGGGTGGTCATCATAGATCGCAGCCTATCAGGGTCCGGCAGGAACAATCACGAACCGTGACAGGATCAGAAGATTTTGTCCCCCTTAGGCCTCTGAAAAAAAGAAAACGAGACGATTCTGAACCGGGAGATTCGTCAAACGAGGAAGGTCAATCTTATAGGTCAATCCATGGGAAGAGCAAAATCCATGAGCATTCCGACAGCGATGTAGACTATGCAAGTGATGCATCCGCAGGCCCAAGGAATCGAGGATTGGGTGATCCCGTAAACTTGAGATCGGTTGAGCTTTCTAGGAGGGTACGAGATCATCCGCAAGATATTGATGCCTGGTTCGAATTAGTCAATCACCAAGATACTCTTCTACGAATAAGTGGGCAAGATTTTTATCACCCCACCGCAGCAGAAGTCAAGAGTTTTACTGACATCAAGTTATCTATGCTTGAGCAAGCGTACTCTCATGCCACCACCGATTTGCAGCGAGAGAAATTACAGCTAAGAATCATGCGAGAAGGTTCTAAGGCATGGGGCGTCAAGGCCCTGTCAAAGCGGTGGGATGAAGCTCTTGAGAAGCATGGAACTAGTTTCGAGTTGTGGAAAGAGTATATAACCTTTCGCCAGACGAGGCTATTGACGTTTCAGTATGAGAATATCAAGCAGCTCTATGTCGAGCGACTACGACTCTTGGAATCGCAGGCTTCGAAGAAGGAATCTCATTCACACCAAGTCCAACTTTACGAACAAATCATCTACGTGTTTTTAAGACTTACGCGCTTCATCTCAGACGCCGGATACGGAGAACTTGCCACGGCAGCGTGGCAGGCTACACTAGAAATGACCTTCGCGCGCCCTTCGTCTATACCAAAGCAATCAAAGAATAAAGTACCATCCAGCTTTCAGGACTTCTGGGAAAGCGAAGTGCCCCGCATTGGAGAAGATTCAGCTCAAGGATGGGCAGCTTTCGAACGCAGTGGTGGAACAACAGAGCCTCCCGAATCCAAAGGATTAGAAAACCTGATGGTTCCAAATACTCGAGACGGGTATATAGCATGGTCAATCATTGAGCTACAAAAGAATTGGTTTGCTACAAACCCTGCTCGTACTATGGACGATGGAACAGAGGATGATCCATTTCGAGTGGTCATGTTTGCGGATATCCAGGATATAATCTTATGCATTCCGGAAGACGTTATTCCAGATACCCAGAATCAATTGCTAGACTCGTTCTTGATATTTTGCCAGTTACCCCCAGCACTCTACTCTGGTGATATCATTCGAGTCATAGTTCAGGATGATTTCCTCGTTCGCACCCCGTCGAAATCCATTGCCAAAAACACCTCACTATACTTGATCGCGAATCCCGAAGAGCATAATAAAAGGCCGCCGGAATTCTCACACGATTATCAACGAATGACTGTCACACCAGAAGTCCTCTTTCCATCACCCAAATGGTTTAAGAGTATAAAGATGATTCAAGACAATATTCCCACCGATCAGTACCAGTGGATTTTGATCACATTGAAGCAACTTGTTCGTACATTCGGAGTCCGTGAGCTTGCTCCATACTACCTCGCTTTTAAGTCGGTGAATGAACCAGGACAAGAGAGAAAAACGGCCAAGGCGCTGTTGAAGCAGGACTCGGCGAATGCCATTCTATATCGAGGCTACGCCGTACTTGAATGGGCAAGGGGAAACAAGGAGGTCGCCCGCACTGCCGTAACTTCTCCGATGAGCTTAACAACAATTCCAACCCACAACAAGCTTTCGTTGAGAATTGCTGCGGCGTGGATGGAAATCGAAGACTGCAACTTAAACAAGGCTACACTTCAGCTATGTGCCTTATCAGATGATACATCTCCCGCAGCATCAACAATACAGAGCCCATCCGCCTCTACAGCACAGATCTTAAAAGCTCGTCAGTTTCTATCAGTGAATCGAGATTATCTATTGTCGTCAGGCGACACCGAGAACGCCATCGTTTACGCTGAAAGCTTGGCGTTGCTCGATTACTTGACACAACAAAGTAATAAGGAGCCGTCGAGTGAAAGCCAAGGGGACATATGGTCCGCAATTACTAGTATTTCGACATGTTCCGATGAATTGGTCTCCCGTGGTCTCGCCAGTAGTTCATCCCATGAGCGACTGCTTCAATTTGCTGCTCGCTTGCTTTACTATCATGCCAGCCAAGGGTGAGTAGCTATCTCTAAATACACATAATAGGCATGTACTGACGCATCTCTATCTAGGCCTTTGAGACTCGGATACCTACGTGAGCAGCTTACGAGGTACATCAACTTCTTCCCTCAGAACACGATCTTTCTCAGCCTTTTCACGTGGAGAGAAACGCGTCTGAGCATTGATGACAGGGTGCGCTCGATCCTCGACAACGTCGTCCTTGTCGAACCATACGACTGCGTCAGCAGCCGGGTATTTGGCATCCGATATGAGCTCCGCGCCGGCAACGTGTATTCGGCCCTAGCAACCTTCGAGCGCGCTGTCGAGAGCGAGGCGTGCAAGAACCATCCCGAAATCTGGATATCTTACATCAGATTCTGCCACGACAATGAGGAACTAAAGTCCAAGGCAAAGAGCGTATTCTACCGAGCACTCCAGCACTGTCCCTGGTCGAAGGAAGTGTTCATGGAAGCATTCATCACGCTGGTCAAAGATCTGGACTATTCGGAACTCAAGTCGGTTTACAGCACGCTCAGCGAAAAGGGGTTGCGAGTCCATGTCGAGATGGAGGGGTTCGTGGCGAAATGGCACCGAGATCAGAAGAGGAAGGAGAATGAGGAGAAAGAGAAGGACAAGGGGAAGGGCAAGGCCAGCAGATAAGTACACTAGGTCCTGAGGAAATAGCCGGGTAGCCTATACGAATGGTGAATTTCCTATGCAGCATTTATCGTCTCGTCGTTGATTCCATCATGTCTTAAGTTTATTAGTACAGGTTTGATGGACTGTAGCCTATCTCTCGGTCAACATACCCCTAGAACGCGTTCATGCGCCGGAGACAAACCAACACGATCCTCGCTGTAACCCAACATAATAGCCAAAAGAGCAGCAGCTTCTATTCCGCATAGCTTGTAACCAGCGACGTAAAACGAGGCAAGTTGATAAATAAATAAATCAACAAATGGGTAGGTTATATATATACACGACCAACGTCGAAGGAGGGGACTATATACAATAGTGACAAGGGCGTAGCTGATGAACACTAAGCCTTGATATCCGAAAGGAAAGGGAGAGAACAAAAGGAGAACCGGAAGTATATACAGCCCTGAACATCCAACATCCAGCATGCAAACGACCAGACAGCCTATAGAGGAGAATGACTTGTGATAAATGAACGGAAGGGAAGAGAAGAGAGGGGATCGAGAAAGAGAGAAGTAAAATAACCGATCCCAGACACCTAGTCCCATAAACATGATATAATACGCATATGCAGAAACCAAACACGCCCCCTAACGCCGGGAGCGAGAGTCGAAGCGAACGTCAGAATCAGACACAATCCCTAGCCCCCTACTCTTCACCCCGCCCCCCTCCCTCCCTCCTCGATCCCTTACTCCACTTCACTTAATCCGCAGCATATCCCTCAACCTGCCAAGCCAGCTCCTCAGCCTACTCAGCCACCCCTCCTTCCCCTTCCCCTTCCCCTTATCCCCATCCCCATCCTTCTCCTTCCCGCCCCCCCCAACCGGCGCCTGGCCCGCCGCGGGCCCGCCCACCGTCACGGTCAGCAGCTGGGGGTTGGCGTCGAACACGGTGCCAGCCTGGTCGGGCTCGGCGGAGCCGTTGGGCACGACGTCGTCGTAGGGGAAGGCGTAGCCGCGGCCGTCGAGGTTGGCGGCGTGCACGATGCGGGCGTAGTGGTTCGTGGGGCTGGCGGCGTAGTAGCTGGCGACCTTCTCGCCGTCGGGCTGGCGCGCGTTGGCCAGGAGCGTGGAGCGGTTGAGGGCGGCAGCCACGCGCGCGCCCAGCGCGCCCATCTCGTCCGCCGCGCCCGCCGGGTAGTTGGCGAACGGGCCGGTGGAGCAGCTGAAGATGTCGCCGGCGCCGGGCTTGGCGAAGGAGCCCACGCCCGCGAACGTCAGCGCCCCGTCCTGCACGCGCCCCGTCACCGTGCCCCACGACGCCTGCGTGTCCACCGCCAGGTCCTCCGACGCGTACTTCGCCCACACCTGGTCCACGTACGGCGCGAAGTAGCTGTCGAACAGGGTGGGGTCGGCGACGCGCGCGCTGTTGGGGCTCAGCGCCCGCAGGTTGCGGCCGTCGGGCCCCTTGACGACGAGCTTGTCCCAGCCGGCGCCGTCGGCGGCGTGCTGCTGCGCGAGCTGGTCGCACACGGTGTCGAGCCCGGCGGCGGGCATGCCCTGGACGGACTGCGAGGCGCCCGAGGTGTTGGTGAGCTGGAGGGCGACGGGCAGCGGGGACACGAAGTCGACGTAGCTGATGTTGACGAAGAGCTGCTGGGAGTTGTACGTGAACTCGCAGAAGCCCCAGCGGAGGCTGTAGTTGGGGTCGGCGGGGTTGGTGACGCTGGGCTCGACGACGGCCGGGCCCGGGTTCAGCAGGAAGGTGAGCTTGGTGGCGCCGGTGCTGAACCAGATGCGACCGCCGGCGATCTGCGGGATGGTGATGGAGGTCGTGGACCCCGGGGCGCCGAGGGGGATGGCGACGTCCGCGGCTAGGGGCTGTTGCGTCTGGGCCGGGGAGTCGGGCCGGTACACGGTCTTGCCGTCGGACTGGATGAACAGGGGCACATTGTTGTTGTTGAGGTCGAGGCCCGTGATGTACGCGTAGGCCTCGGACGAGCCCGTGTTGTTCTTGATGGCGATCTCGGTCGTAGGGTTCGTCATCTTGGCTAGAATTGCTTGCTTCTCTTCTCGCGTGTCGATAATGAGTAAATAGTGCGTGAGTACGAATAGTTCAAGAGAAAACCATGGAGCAAAACTAATGCTGCAGTCGATGGGCACTGGAGATAAACATCAAAGTGCTTCGAAACGTGTAGACCTTTTCTGATTTAAGATGGAATCGGCCGAGTATTATAAGCTGCTAGGGACGCAAAAGTTCCAACGCCTCGACAGGCTGGTGGGAAGAACTTGCGAGCATGTGCATGAGATTCCTTGTTGGAGGGGGCAACCTGTGACCTTCAAAGAGCAGAGCGGTAGAACAGTAGAGAGAGAGAAAAGCCAACCAACTTTATGACCACTAATGCCGTTATACGTAAGATGAAAGCTCACCGTTCAATCAAAGCTCCCTTAGAGCAGGGCTTGTGAGCCAAACCTGAGATCATTTGATATATACCAAGCTACGTATATCCGCCGACGGGTACCTGGAGTAGCTTCATGATCGATGGATAGTGTCGATGGCACGGACAGCGCTCTTTGTTTAGACAACAGGTTCATACTTTGCGGGCATCTAGCCAAGTTTTGGAAAGGGAGAGAGACATCATGTGTCAACGATGTGACGAATTTCATGTGATATGTGATCCCAACTAGAAGGGCGCTTCTAAATAGGGTCTCAGTAGTAGCACAGCCTCTCCATGCTATCCAAACCGCCAGTATGTTACGTAGCATACGAGAAGGAGGAAATTACCCGAGAAGGTAGGGTACTAAACCCCGAGAAAGTAGAGTACTAAAACCCGTGAAAGTAGGCTACTAAAAATGAAAAGATCTTCACGGCGGTGCGCCAAGTATCCGGATTGGCTTTTCCAACTAATCGCTTAGCTGATGACCAGCTGATGAGGCAAAGGCATAGCGGTGTGTCCATCATGGCCGAGAGACACGAAGGGAGGATGTGTCTGCGTGCGAGAAGGACTATGGAGAAGAGTGTGGAACAGAAAGAATGACGTCTTATGCAAGAAAATGGAAAAGAAATACGATACCCTGATGATTCCGGGGTCATCGGCTCTGTCCGGCGGTAGAGTGGAGGGCGGCCTAGCAACTAGACATGGAGAGTTGTTTCATCCTTAGGAGCCAATAAATGGTGGTTAAACCCGGTTCATAATTTACACGAGTGTTCGTGTCTCGGAGTTTGCAACCAAAGTAGAAAGACGGGCGAGCGCAGACGACATACTCCGGGGTTTGAAGGTTGTCGGCCCGCACCCGGCCGCCGTCCATGCGTTAAGCGTAATACGTAATAGAAACACAGAGAGGGCTCTTGCGTGTTCCAGTATAGAAATGTGTAAGACTGCGGCTGATACACAAAATACATCGTGCTTCGAAACAACGTGTAATACATAATACGAATTTATAGGTCTGTTATAACCAGTTTAGAAGTTTATAAGTATAGATATTTAGTATAGATATTCTAGATTCGAAGGGTACGTGATTAGAATAAGGGATACAATTCTTACCAAACTAGGAACCAACATACGAAGCTAGGAACAACCAATAGGTAGGATAACTAGGAGTATCCAAGGCGCATCGGGGCGTAATAATAATAAAATAGCCGAAATTTTCAAGATGTGGCGTCCTGTTTCTTATTTCTCCACGATTCCCATTCCGATCGATCAACTCTCCGAGCTGCAAGCTGCCAGCCCCAGTTGCCAGTCTAATTCGAACGACCTATTAGAAGTCCCTCTCTACCAAGTTGCGTTCATTCACATGTTCGAACGCGTGCAAGTTGGGGGTGTTATGTTAAAAAAAGGGAGAAGGGAGGGGAAAGGGGGGAACCCCGATATGGCAGGTGGAGAGCGACGCCGAGCAACCTGACTGGGCGGTTTCGTAAACTCTAATGCTATAGCCCCTAGATACCTAGGTACTTGAATACCATGTATAATTGTGTATACCTCGTTATATTCGGTACCTATTTTAGGTAGGTAGTCAAACTAAACTCCAACTTTTATTCCGTCCTTACTTAGGTACCTACCTACTTACTTACCGCTAACACAGACAAATTCTCCGCGTCTCCAACACACCGGCTGACCATCCAAGACATATATATAAAATACTAACAGGTGCCACGGTACACCAGCCTTACTGGCTCGGCCGAGGGGGGGGGGTTAATTCGCGATACTAGGCCGACGCCTAATAGTAAGTCTGAGCCGTGTCACCGGAATGCTACCTACGTACCTCAAACCGGCCAGGATCGTCGGCTTGGGTTGCTCTCGTTTCTGGTTACACACATCCGCGTAACATCACGAGATGCTCTTCTGGCCGTATGATGCTTATTTGTACTTTTTTATTACTACTAGCAGGTAATCGCAAACCCTTCACATCTTGGAGTATTGTAAAACGTGAACATGCTAAAATTACTATATAAACCATATTCGCACTCCTCATGAAGCCCCCGGGTATCTAGCCTAGCAGGAAGAGAAGATAAATAAATACATGCGAAGGCAAGCTGTGGTGACAAGTGACATACGAGCTGTACTTAGTATCCTCGCACAACCTTAAAGGATATCATAAAACAAGAAGCGATAGGCAAACAACCTTCACCTGAGTCAGGATGCTACCTAGGTAGAATAAGGATTCCCGAACGATCATCATCATAATCGTCATCGTTCAAATCCCATTCCGCTTTGAACCCCAACGTAGGCCCTAGAATAGACACCTTCATAGCCCAGCCATCCACGTACTGGTCGCGAGAGCCACGGCAAATAGAGGAGTATGCCACTGTCTCAGTCGCCTACTGCTATTCTCATGATATGTTGTTTGGTTAGGTGTCATGTTATCGACGTTGCTGAAGAAAAACGTAGCATTGTTTTCGGGGATGGCGCAAACCGATTTCGACGCCGAGGGATCTTTACATCGAATCCTGTAGTCATCCCCTCTCGATCCCAACGACGAGTTGAAGTATGCCTTCACATAACTGACAGTGGTTGTAGCGTCAGTCTTTGGCGGGCCCTGCGACCAGTCCGCGTTCCCATTGCTCCAGTGAGACACTTGCAAGTTGCCGGCAGTAGATGGCACCCCGGTCCCGTTCATCTCCGTGAGCAATTCGGCATCCGCGTAGAACAGCACTCTGTCCGGTAAGAAATCGATTCGATATTCGTGGAATTCTGCTGTCGGGTCGAAGGGCAAGTTGATTTTCTTGAAGTCCCCGGTTTTCGAGGCGTCGAACCCGGCATCCTTTGACTCTTGAGACTGCAGGACGAGGTTGACAGGGAAACTGTTGTTATCTCTGTTGAACTCCGACGACAAGAACTCTATATCAATCTCTTGGGTATCGTTCATGTACTGGTCGAAATGTAGTTAGAAATACATCTCTCCATCTGATAATACACCGGGCAGCCTTCAATTAGCTCTCCGTTGGCGGCATCACTCACCCAGAAGAAAGCACTACATGTTCCTGGAATATTGGTGACCTTGATACCTGCCCTGAAGGTCCCGTGGAAGTAATGTAGGTCCGTCGTTGAGACATCGGCGCCGGTGACCATGCCGTCCTCGATCTCGCTTTTGACTACAAGGTTCAGACCAGCATCGCCACCTTTGGTCCCGGTTCCTCCAAATACTTGCTCGTCGGCGATATTGTTCGAGATGACGTTCTGTGGAGTATATGATTCACCGTACGGACCTCTCGCAACCTCGCTAGACATATTAAACTTCTGTGGAGCCCATCCATACTCTCCGTAACCCTGAGGCCCGTCCGTGATGTCTAAGTGGACGAAGTCGCTCTCCAATATGTCGGTAAAAAGATATCTCTTGTTGTCAGAAGCCGTTATTATTGAATATCCGCATTCACAATCCGCCAGCACAAGGTTCGAGAAAAGGGATAAAGAAGCCAAGACACGGAGGGAAGCCATTGTATGGCAAAATATTCGAGGATATATCATAATATAGTACTAGAGGAGTACAATACGTGGAGCCGTCGGTTAGGCAGGGTACCAACACGGTGTGACAAAAGCAAACGTTGTCGCATTCAAAGACTCGAGCAAATGAGCGATCCCGAGGAAGCAAAAGACCAAGGCGAAAAGGAGTGTATGTAATGAGCTGAATCTTCCTCACTTCATGTGAAATGTGAAAGGTGAAAGGTGGGATAATACTAGGTACACTGAGCAAAGGTGCGGCTGTAAAGAAATTGACATTTCTAAAGCCACTAGCCCAGGCAGGTAGAAAGGGAGACACTTTCCTGTGTCACGAGGAGGACATCCCGCCATTAACGTAGGGAAGGAGAAGGGCCCTGATAAGTACCTAATGTCAAGTTTATAATTACAAGTACCTAGTGTACCCAGGCAAGGGCGCCTGACTTACGAGAATAGTATCCCGTAAAGCAAGGGAAGTAGCCGGGAGGCTTCGGGTACCTGCAGCGCGCAGATAAGAGCATTGAAGGGGGCGTCAAGGTATGTATGTAGACCCATCCCTGGAAAGTTGACAGGTAGGTATTACCTACCTAGGTACCTAGATAACGTCTATGAAATCTGTAAGTGAAAAAGATCATAGGAATTAAGGCGAACTCAAGACCTCCAATAGCTGAACGACCAAAGTAGTAAACGAGTCTTGAGAATTATTGCACAAATATAGCTCACGAGAACTTCTAATTCGGAGAGAAGTGATATATTGAATTCTGACGCGTGTTTGCAGTATCTATAATTCGAAAAGAACCACTTCCAATCGAATCGATTAATCAATCAATCTGTTGTGCGTCATGCTTTCCGATTTGCCAGGCTCAAGTTTCCATCCTGAGATTCAAGTTTACCGGCTCTATTACATGACAAGAACGACGAGAAACTAAATGAGAAGTAGTAGTGAGAAGGAAAGACGATCGATCATCAACAAGAACGAAACCAAACGACGCAGACGAGTGAGTGTTAGGAAAGCGGCCAATGAAAAAAAACGACGGCCGGTTATGTAGAACAAGGTATCTGTCGACGACGAAGAGTAAAGGGAAAAGGCGGAAACGAGAAAACGCAGCAGCGGCAATTAAAAAAAAGGATAAGAGCGCCGTAGCTAATAGAACAGAGGGGAAAAGAAGTTTCACTAATGGACCAGCCAGCCAACTGCATCACACATTATATCGCGCTCATCGCGCAGTTGCTTTCCCCCCTTTCCACTAGTCACCGAGAGAGCCACCCAATTCCAGGACCCTATTGACCGGTAACGTCAGATGCAGATGTCGGATACAAGCACTATGAAAATTAACGAATTCCCCTAGCAAAACCCCCCCCGCGCCAGCCAATTCCGAAACGACAAACAAATAAAAAGCGCGCGAACGTAGGAGGTATATGCCGTAAAGACTCTCCCACCCCCGGCCCCCACATTAGTAGAGGAAGAACAAAGAAAATCGTGAGCCTCGTGATATTAGTATCTTAGTACACACTCTCCTCGTCGCCCCCTTGAGAGATCATAGAGGGTGTCGAGACGTTAGAAGATGCTTCAACATCATCTACGTAGCCCACAAGGGCTTGAGAGTGAAGTCGAAAGGCCTCGCCCATTAGTCTGGTGATTCTATAGGACCGAATTAGTTATACATCCGGCAAGCAGTATCAGGTTATTTATCGACTTACCCCCAAACGACTACTTCGTCGAGCATAGAGCCCCAGAGGTGAGCCACAGTCGAACTCAGCTGCTGCGAGTTCATGGCACCCTCCGCATCTTTGTCGAACAGCATCCGAACCTTGAGATACATGGCCATCTCTTCTTCTGAGGCAGCTTCTTCGTCATGTTCCAGACGATATAGCCAAAGAGTGAGAGTGATCATGAGATCCATACCACATAGGGGATGCTCGATGCTCCAGTTGGTCGGAGACGTACGAGCAACCCAGCGCACACCCTGGCGGACAGCAGTTTCGATGCAGTTGTAGCACTCCTCGATTACCTTAATCATCTCACTAGAGCGCCTAACTCTGTCGCGCGCATTCGACATAGCAGCGGCGACTTCGTAATGATCGTGGTAGCGAAGGGCTTCCTGGACCGTCTTGAGGTCAACCTCGAGGCGGAGACGCGCGTTGCGGAACATTGCCTTGGCATTGAAGATTAGGGGGTGACCCTTGTGAGGCGCGCTCAGTGGAACCGTTTCGGCCTCGGGCTCACAGAGGTCCAGAGATTTCTCCCATGTCTCTAGAGCAAGTCGAAGCTTGTATTCGGTTACCACATCCTGCAGAGCCTCGGGGCTACGTTTGTGATACCACACTTCCAAAAACAATGCGTTGATCATAACACGCGTCGCGAAGGCGCTGTACTTCAAAGTTTCCCCCTGGAACAGTTTCTCGTGGGCGTCCATGAAGGTGATAGCCGGCGAGGTCTTTAGCTGCTCTTGCCAGTTGGCTTCATCTGTTACCTTCGAGTTCCAGAGCGCCTCCTGGGATGGAAGCTGAAGATTCTCGAATTCGTTGAAACTGATGGCCGGCGTGTGGTTGTACGTCATTGTGAGCAGCCCGAAAAATATATAGACGGCATAGTAGGTGCGACGGCAGCCTTCATCTTCAATCCATTCGTCTCGCCTGGGCTGCGCGCCTTCACGTCCATCTTGTCGAAGCTTCAACTCATACCGATTACCAGCGACCATATTAGCAAGTAGACTCTTTATTGAGCAAGCCCATTCAAGTCCCTTCGGGTCTCCACTCCAGCTAGCGAAGATCATGTTAAGGAGGGAGCCCTGCATGGTCCACAGAGGACATTTCCTTGAGCTGAAGTTCTCCTTGTTCTGCAGGAACTGGTTGACCAAAACCTTGGATCCAATGTGGAGCAAGTACGCCGGGTCCTGGTCAAAGGCGTAGAGGGCACCAATCGACAGTACTGCAAGCAACAAGGCCGGAGACACCTCGGTGACGCTGAACGACGCAGGATGTAAGAACGGGAGGTGGTGATGGAAGAGCGTAAAATACGTTGAGAGATAACGATTCAACGTCGACAAGCTGGGAACACGGAAGCCTTCCGGAATCGCGCGTTCGCTATCATGCGCTCGAATGTTGTCTAAAAGTATATTGCGCTCCTCGTCATTGAGTATACGAGGAATGTTGAAGCCCGCCGTTGCCTGGGGCGGGTTAGTATACGCGCTTGTAAAAGAGGTTGCATGTGGTACGCTCAAGGCCGCTGGGCCATCGTTGAGAAGGGGTAGCGGGTCTGGCACGGACTGGGACGTGGACATGGAATTGCTGTAGCTAAGACCAGGAGATAAGGGTGAAGGGGTAGGCTGGGCCCGAGTGGCACTCACATTGGCAAAGGATTGCTGGGAATCGAACGGAACCGATGTATTTGACGTGACAGACTGTGCTTTGGCATCCATTGTCGGCTGCGGAACGAATGCATCCCAGGGTGCGCTGGGAGGTATAGGTACTGCACTTGGGGGGTAGCTGACTGCAGGATCCATCATGGGAGGGCCATTGGGAGGGTACGGCATCGAAGGGCCAGGCTCATACGGGCTAGCATTGTCGCGCATCATGGCCTTGTGGTGGAGATCGGCAACTAACATGGCGGCATGTTCGACATCGAAGACTCCTTCGCTACTGGCCTCGATCTGCTCACTAAGGGTCGAGGTATCGATAGCAATGGAAGACTTGGACGGCCCACCAACAGCTCGAGCCTTGGAGACGCCGTTGGCACCAGCACGACGTTTTCCGTCACTGTGGAGAGGGACTCCGCCGTCCTTCGCATGAACGGTTCGATCGTGTCGGAGTAGTAGGTCGCGTCGTACGAACGTACTCCTACATTTAGCGCATTTGAAAGGGCGCTCCTTGGTATCTATCGACGGTGAGGTTAGCATTGAAGGACTACGGGGAGATCAACCAACAAAGATTGCCTTGTATTAAATTGATACAAAGAGTTGAGGGGTAGTGATTTGCGACGGGGAGGGGGAACGAGGGGACGATGGATGGAACACAGAGGAGGGGTTTAGGCTGTTGGTTGAAAGGGATCGGGGGGGAGGAGGGGAAAGGAATTCGCGCCACATACGCGATCGTTCATGTCTACTTCGATGTTCGCTTCTGCTGAATGCCCTGTTGCAAAACTGGCACTTGTATTTGCGTTCTGGCTGCGCGAGGGCGGGCTTTCGGGTGGCCGGAGTAGATGAGGCGGAGGTGGTGGTGGGGAGAACTGCCACGTTCGCGCCCGGCATCTTGAAGAATGATTGTCGCGTTGTTGGTATGGTCTGCGATATAGATGATGGGATCTGGGTTCCAATTGAATGGGTTTCTTCTCGCTGTTGACAACGTCTGCGGTCTACACTCCGAAAACTGAGCTGTTCTTAACCCTTCGCAGGCCGATAGTTGAAATCGCCTGGCTCCTCGCTCGCACGCGCGCTCCCGTGGGATTTAAAGTGTGTCTTCTTGACTAGATTTTTGATAGTTGGTCATTTGTGTTGATATAGGGATCATGGAATGGACTGTGTTCTGAAGGGTTGCGGCCGTGGCCGGGGAATAATCTCGAAGCACGAAAAAGTGTTCGAGATGATGCAGCCGTCTTAAAATTGACGACGCAGGTAAGTAATTAACGATGTGCGGGATGCGACCGTTTAAAACCAAAGAGGGGTTTTCGAGGGGCGGGCGGATAGACGTTTTTGATGGAGGAAGGAAAATAATATGAAGTTGGGAATTTTAGAAAAAAAGGAGGGGGGGTGGGAAGGGATGAGGAGTGAAGGAGGGACAATGCCGGGTCAAAATGAGGGAGGGAAAATCGAATGCGCTGTGCTCTTCCCACCTGGGCAAGTTGTGCTGTGCTGTGCTATGCAAAAGTGGCTAGTGGCTAGTGCAGGGAGGGAGAGGGGAGGGGAACAACACCTGGGCAAGTTGGTTGCCCAGTGGAATTGGCAACTTCCATCCCATGAAGTTAGAAACGAGAAAAACAAAAAGGGTACGTACCTATCCACTTTCCAGCTATACTTGGGTACCAGGTATACTTATCCACCTTCTACCTCCGTGTGCTATGTACTAGGTACCTAGGTACTGACACAATAGAAATTAAGCGGCTGGGGACGACGATACACTAGGTACCTACACTAGTGTAGATAGCGAACGATGCACTAACGATTCGAAGACCAGTCGGATTGGAATAAAATAATGTGGGTAAACGGTGGATTGGTAAGGAAAGTACATTCAAAGTAGGTGAGGCGATTGAAGTGGGTGTGGCTTTTTTTGGTTGAAATTGGTCGAGAAAGTGCTTAGATGGTAAGTTACGAGTTACGCCGCAGGTAAAGTGGCCCGATCAAGTCAAGTGAGGTTAAAGGAAGTGACGCGGGCCGGCTGCACGGGTTGCAAAGAGGTGGGTGCTCTTGTGCTGTAATTACAGGCGGTGTTATGCAGGGCGTTTCCAGGTTAGGTACCTTGGCGGTGGGCTGCAAAAGCTTTGCCCAGGGTACCTAGATAGGTACCTACTTCATAAGGCAACCAGGGCCCCCCGGGGATATGAATTTTAGTGGATATTTAAAGCTTCGAAGTGCCCGGGGAGGTACCTAGGTACATAAGATTTAGGAAGAATATTCTCGCTTCGCTCAATAGCCCCTCCGGAATTGTAGATGCGGTGTGCAAATTGTTTAAGTTATTCACACCGCTAATACATACATACTATTACTGCATTGGATGATTATTCAATGCATTAGTAGTAATAATCTATGGTTGATAACTACGAAGTTAAGAACTCAGTGTGGTGTATGTATCTTCTCCTCTACGGACATTAAGAGGGGTAGGTATTTCAAAGTTCAAAGCGTTCGCAGAACAAAAAAAAATGAAGTGGGATGTTGGCGGGGGAAAATTCAGCTTCGAGTTCGAAGTTTACCTGGGCAAATTCATATTAATCCTCCAGCCACAAAAGGGGGGGCAGGGAGGGGCATGACAGGGAATGAAAGGACATGGAAGGTTCAAAGAACAGCGATGGAACCACCGGCCGAGGGGTCCGAGGTACAATGTATTTACCAAGCAAGGAAGCCGAAAACACGTCTCCATCGACATTTCCACCATTTCCACCAATTCCACATTCATCTTGGCGTGCCACGTTAAGACTCTGTGTGTGACCCGTGACCAGTCCGTGTCGTGTCAAGAAAAAAGAAAAAGAAAAATGACCTACCTGGTACCTTATGTAAAGCTACAATAACACTCCGTACCCATGTACCTACTACCTACCTACTAATACCTAATTAGACAGCTAGACTCAGAATAATAAAATCTCCTGGTCCCCATTTGTCAAAAGCAGCAACGTGGAGATCCCCAATTTAGCATGGCGAGTTATATTTACAGGATGTATGATGCCTACCTACCTAGGCAGGTATGTTTTATTACTAGGTATGTATTGTTCACATATGTACAGCTGTAGTAATACATACCTTAGGTAGGTAGTGAGGAGGAGGAATTGGAAACCATCCATCTAGATATCGTGCCTTTTTACTTCTCATTGTTAGAATAGAAAATCTGGCTCCTCCTTTTCACCCCGTGCAGCCCTTCTACCACAGGCTACTATCGGATGTCGAAAGTGCACTAAAATCAGAATGATCCTTTGATGTCACAGATCATAGGTTGGTAAGTGAATCCCTGGTCTCATAGATCTGACCACTTCATTTCCGTGCCTAGACCACGAAATTAGATGTTTCCGGTAAAAGCTTTATTAGTGGAAGACCCTCATGGATCTTACACATTTCCTAATAGGTACCGTATTTACGATGAAAATAGTTTCCATCCCCTTTTCCCCCTCCATCCCACTTCATCGTCATATAACCTCCATAGTTTCGTAATCACTCCGCATCGTTTCCAAGGTTGGCATGTTGTCTGGCTTTGCGTGATCCAACTTTAGAGCCCAATGCTGTTATAATAATCGTCTCTTCTATATAACTTCATATGTAGCTAATAGGTAGTACATACCTGGGAAGGTATCTACCTACCTAGTAGGTATGTAAGTGAAGGTCATCCATCCGTGTAGGATCTCCCGGCATCGTCGAACGTCACTAATACGGCCCTACAATGCCACATCATTCTCATTGCCAATGCTGACAGTTTGCAATCTCAGTCAGCCAAGACCCAACTCGAATACGACTAGAAAATCATGTTGTCACGTCTATATCCCCTAAAATGAAGATAGTTGTGCGCAATCAAAAGGCGGCTATGGGGAGCAGCAAACCCTGTCCCAAAATAGCTTCGGGAAACATAGATTACTGGTTAATCAACTGCAAGCTGACCACCCGCCTCGCTTGCATCATGCAAGAAACTGGAGAACCGAGGCTAGTGCTGCCGAAAAAAGGACATCTATACCCCGATTTTCCTTTGAAGTGCTATACATCATACATATGTATAGCATACTACCTACGTACAATGTTGTTGTAATGTAAGAGATGTGAAACGTGGATGAGAACTGCTGGCTTGGTACTGCCCGAGAGCACGTTCTAAATGGCTTATCATTTTGATCACGATGGCTTCATTGTCCAGATCTTCCCGCAATTGAAGCAGGTAGTGTATTACCGGAGGCCCTTGATGAATCTCGGCTATTTCTCCATGAGTTAGGTCTACCTGTGTCTACCTATACCGGTCCACCCCGTCCCTACCCCCCACTGTGGTTTGCCGACTGCAAGATGCTAATACCTCACCGTCTTCTCGAGTGGTGAGGGGTTGACAGTTGAGAGAGCGGGGCAGACAACGAATTTCAATGAGTTTGGTTTTGACTGGCGATCGCTTAGTCTGTGTGTAGTCCATGTGATATGTCTGCAGTTATTGTTTTGACTTATTTGTCTCAACAGCTCTCCCATCGTGTCATGGCAAGTAGCAAGGGGAATACCCTACCGTAGTAATAGTAGTAGTTTTTCCTCCCGAAGCATGAATGATTGCCTGTTCCTTTATATCACAAGCATCGTTACGAGTAGAAATTTTACTCTTATGGATTTGAATAAATATTTAAATTAGGTACATTGATGGACGCTTGAGCCCTCGTGTTGTAGAACCGGAAGTCCGTCCCACCGCCCCACGACGCTGGCAAGTTCCCAGACACTGGATACTCTCGCGATCACGGGACGAGATATGCAGGCTCCTTGTGTCCAGCCGAGGTGGAGGAGGCTTCAAGCTCTCAAGGAGTCAAAGATCCTACTTGATCGCGTGGCAGGACATAAGAGGTTTATGTCCTGCCTCTCGCTATAACTATATGATGTAGCTACATATAGAAAACAGTCTATCCCTTAGCAGGCCCATACGTGCTCATAAATTAGACCATTCAACTTACATATCGATGGTCATGCTTGTCTGTTCGAAATCCCCTAGACCTCCCCGACTGAATTACCCCTCGACTCCCGGAAACAAATGAACAGGTCACTTCTTAGTTGACATGTCAAATATTGGACATTGTTAGCATATCCTAACAAAGACGAGACGGGCTGACGGGTAACAGGCTGACAGGTTCGACACACTAGAAACGCCAGGTGGAGTATTTCAACCTACCCACAATACTTACTAAATTTGTCGCTGGAGTTCGGGATGTCCTGACCGTCTTATTTCTCTATTTGAGTCTGGAGTGCAGTAGATCTTCCGCTGCTCGATACCTTAATATCTTGATTAGCTCCCGCTCTACTATGTAGGTAAGGCGATGTGGACATACCTAGAGCTGAAGAGTTCGTCTGGCGTCGTTGATATCAACTACCTTAATTCCAGATCTGTTAATCTGATGGACTGAAGCATGAAGGGTAATTTGGACCCGAATGATGTGCATGGAATCTGTCGTAGGCTTGTGTTTTGACAAAGCTCATACCGCCTCATGCCACCCCCCCTGGATTTTGACAGGCTTCGTGATGCAGGAATTAGCAATGGTTGAAACTTTGGGAGACGAGGGCCTGGGGTTCGCGGGAGTCTTCCGGGAGAGCTCCACGTGTGCTAACCCAGATCGTCAAGCCAAAGTAGGTCTAGCATAGGTAATATCCGCCTATAGCCATCCATATGAGGCACTAAATCCTTTTAGTATCCACTGTACACGATTCCCGAGCTGCATATTCCATCATATTGATGCTTTTTAAGGCAAGGCGTACGTACTTAGGAGGTGTGAGACAGAAACGATCTCTTCCGGTTAGGTAGGGGGCGTTGGAAGATATTTATGATTGGCGTCCCAATGATCTGGGAGAACCATTGACATTGACGGGTATTCTGGCGTAAAAGCCGAGATGGCGGCAGTCCATTCGTGGTCTCGCCGGATCCATGGAACCTATCCCCTGAAGATCACCACTCAGCACATGAATACCGATATGTAGTACCTAATAGGCTGTTGGACAATACTCCGTACCACACTTATACCTTGCCTTAAGCCACGCGACAGGTAATAGTTAAAATAAAATAAAAATCTATTTTTTTCTTCTTTCATTTCTTAGAACGAGTAATATAATACTTCTATTATTATTCTGTCGGGTTCGCACGGCCGAAATATCGACCAGGACCGGCCCGCTGCTAAGCCTCTAGGCCCCGAAACTTCACCGGGACACCGTTCTTTTTCACTTCCACGAAGATAAGATATCTACTCGACCTTGGACAACAGAACCCCTCACGATACATGAACGAGCGAAAGGGCTCGCCCAAGCAGGTAAATATTCGATCACAAAATACACGTTTCAAATACGATGTGTCATAAGCCGGGCGGGTGTGGGCCGCTTATAGTAATGGTGTTGTTGAGATCACGATGCGGTCAGAAACAAATTCGAAGATGTCCGAGCCTCCCGGATCATATCAGATATCCGGTCAACCCCTCCTAAAAGCATGACTATATATAGGCAGGTACCTACTTAGGTACTCGAGCTCTCGATACAAGAAAGCGTGCGGCTAGCCCTTGCGGCGCTTCGCTAAAATTGGCTTGTCGTGATCTATCGCCCGCGTTGATGGCGTGCATTAGAAGGGCAATCCCGCGCTTCCGTCGTCCACTGTCGACCCGAGCCACCCACTCCGGGTTACAGTTACACGACCTTGTTGTATCACACAGTCCAAGTTCGAATAGACATCCATGGATATGCGAGTACGTATGAGTACAACTGATGCAGTGTGGAGGCATACCTACCCATCATAGGCACCCCTCGTCAGGTCGTAGGATTGCAGAAGCAATCCCACGTGGTACTACGGGAAGCTGATTGGGGGCAGAAAGCTGAAATACATCAGTTCGCGCTCCCGATCTTGTGTGTCGAAGGTCGCAGGATCGGGCAGATGACAGTAGCTTAACGAAGGATTCTGGAAGGCCGATGACTACTACCATTCCCAGGTAAGGCGTGGGGGGTTCGCTGAATCTCGACACAACCTTGGAAGCTCTCGAACTCATGAGACATCAAGCTTATAATAAACTTGGAAGTGACCTAGTTTATACTGCGGGCTAGTTCTGTGGCTTGAAAGATGTCGCGATATGCTAACGGTAGCTTGTCTTGGCTTGATCTGAGACAAGTACGACAAGCACCTTGTTGGAAGTCAGTGAGACCTACCTAGGAAGCGAGCAATACCAGGGCTACCTACCGGTATGTATTAATGAGGAGAATCGACACTAACATCGCCAATACATACCTACCTAGGTACCTAGAGATGCTTCTGTACCGCCCATAAATACGAAACGAGGATAGCCTCTCATGTTCCAACCTACATACCTAGGTACATAGGTAGGTATTAATAGTCGTTGATTTATCTACTACGTACCTAGGTAACTGATCAGCCCGGTTAGGATTCTGATTCACAGGGGCAGAAGGGGTTACAGGGATGCTGAATATCTGACTAACATATCTGTGTACAATCCAACAACAGCAAGGTCTATTAATCGAACGATGGTTACCTAGGTAGGTATTTTCCAAACAGCATACGTACCTGATAACGGAATCAACTTAATTCAGGGATTTGCTTATTATTAACTGTTGTTACTAGGTAGCCTTGATATCGAAGTAGCGCCTTTCTATCTTCGGCCCACAGTGGACCAATACCTAGGTATTGGTTGTCGTTTATTGGATAGGTAGCGTCTAGTGTATGAGCAAAAGCTTCTATTTCTTCCATGCGCCTTCGAAATATCCCGATAGCTGGTCGAATTAATCGGCGTGTAAAAGGGGCGGGGGAGGTTTTCCAACCAGACATCATACACCAGACACCAGAACAAGGGTTGCAAGCGAACATGAATCCCACGTGTGTTTGAAGCCTTGATTTACCTACCTACCTAGGTCCTAGGATACATACCTATACATACAGGTATGTAGTACTGTATCTCTCCCTATCGCTTACCGAGCCTCAGCATTTAGCGTGAGTATTACCCTGTGCTCTGTGGATGTATATCTCATGGTCCGTGGATAATACCTTAGTACCTACTTTCCTACATGCTCATCGGTTCGCCAAGTGCCACGAGCACGAGGCCATTGCAGCTTGCATGCATACCTAGGTAGTATGTATATACAAGGTATGCCAGGTATGTAGGTAAGGATGAGCGACGAATTTTGTGAAGGCCGCGCTACCCCTCTCTTATTCTTACTTAATAGTATCCTTACCTGATAGGTAGGTAATTGATAGGTATTCTCACTCATAATCCTATTAAACGGACGGATCAAGGTTTATATATCAAGGTTCGGATTTAAGTTCTCACGATACCTACCTTAAATTATTTTAGCATCTTCTCCAGGTAGCCGATATGGCCATATAACTAGTCATACAACTACATTAGGTATCTTTCACCTTAGCTGCTAATAACCTTCAGGTGCTTAGCTTATAAGGTGTTAATCATTGCCATGAAAAAACGCTAACAGTAGTAAATCTAATGCGACTTACAGTATTAATAAAAATGTCGACTGTCATCTACACTAGCCGCTCCTCAAATCCTTGCTCAGATCTTAATCGATTGCCCGAACTATTACATAATATTTAAATTTAGGCCTTTCTTGTTCTCCCCCTTTAAATCCAGATTACCTACTATCGAATACTGTTATACTTATGCCGAGTCGACTGCCAGTAATTGGCGACATTAGGTACATAATATGACTTAAATTTGACACGAGTTACCTACCTAAGGTAAGTGCTTACATAAAGACCTAGGTAGCTAAAACTAATTAAAGCTGGCTTAACCTTAGAAAAGGAAATCGATTAAACTAAAATACTTATCAAATCGAGATAATCCTTCTTTATTCGCATGCTCCTTCTTTTACTGGAAGGTCCGTATCCATAAATCTAAATTTTGCAGCATCCGGTACTAGCATACAGTACTTGCAGATTGTAAAGAGTACACCGGCGGGGTGTCTTGATACTTATCTAGGTACCTAGGTACCTTGCCTAAGGTAATAGGCAATAATCTCGATAATAAAACCAATGCTGTAAATCTGCAAATCTAAACATTTCATTCACCAATCTGCAAAGCCAAGCTTAATATGAAATTTCAATACGGTTCGTATACTCAATATATTTAATAACTTAATATATACCTTATTTCGTACATCTTTATTATTAGCAGTCTTGGGACCTCTCCTATCCGGTCGTTTGGGTCCACGGGTTTGCGAATGTGAAAGAGCAGATCCAATCATAATTTCAATATGATAGATAAATTTAAAGGGGTCTTTCGTGGAGAAAGAGGGGTATTTGATTACGAGTCTAAGACCGTACATATTACCTTATCTGGAATAGCCAACTGTAGCTTGCCTATTATGAACAGTTACCTTATGAAATTAACCCATATTGAACCATAGTAATGGTAATACCTAGGCAGTACATATTACAATATACAGTACTACCAAACGCTACCAAAGTACGGAGCCAAAGTACGGAGTACAAACTACTTTACTACCTAGGTACCTAAGGCACAACAGATGGGAGATCAGAAAATTGATACGGTGGGAGACGAGAGAGCAACCCCGACTGCGACTGCCCAGGTGAGATCTTTCTTACATGTACCTACCACCTACCACCTACCATCTACCATCTACTATCTACTATCTATCATCTACCATCTTACCTGCCTTACCTTACCTCCGGGCTGTGATTATCGGCTGGGACCAAGAAAAAAAAAATATCACACCCCCCCTTCGCCGATTAAACATATACATTACATACTTCACCCACCTCAAAGCAGCTGTAGATCCTATAGGCTGTAACCCAAACCTACCAGCCTACCAACCTACCAACCTCTAAGAGGTAACTGGTAACTCGACATCCATTTTCTTACAGACATTCGACATTATTACAGTCATTTCTTACAGCCGGTTCCTATCTACCTGTCTACCTACTAGGCATTATCTCTTTCAGCCCTCAGCCCTTAACCATTAGGCATTAGGCCCTTAAAACCCCGGGGAAAGCCAGGAAAACTGACGGACTAGCCTTTCTCGATCAGCGCTCATCGTTCATCGTTCAGCGTTCGGCGAATTGAACTCCTTACCTTACTTTCTTTTACCCGCCCATCGAGAAGGCCCATCCACCATTCACATCACTATCCTGCCAGCCTGCGTATGTCTACGTCCGCAACAACACTCTTAGCGCTTCCAAGTTTGTAGGCAAACTTGAAAGGAGACGTGCAATTTTTATCGATTGAAGAAGGGGGGGAAATAGATACTAGATATTCTACATTTCTTTCATTCTTTCGACTTTACTTCCGGACCTATCGTTCCGAACACGAACACGCGATTCACCCCCCGGTTCCTTTCCTTCATGATTTCGAACACGACAGCAACGGCGGTGATAAAATACATCGACGCATATTCTCGCGCTTTCGCCTCCTTTTCCCCTTTGTTGTGAGACAAATCTTTAACAGAGTATCTATGCAAGGCTGTCGGCTTGGCTCCGTTTTACTTCGTCTACCCTTCAGTCTTTACTGGGGCATGACTTAATACTATTCTTCCGAATCACCTTTTAATCACGCTTGGCGCATCCGACGTCACGATGCTCATGACGCAGTCTCCGGTGTCCGCAATAGTAACAAACCAGAAAGACAACACGTACAATTCGCGCAATAGATCCCGAACTAACACTCTCGACAAGAACCCCGATTCTGCTATCGAGCTGAGGAACCCGGCATCGTTGGGTCATTCCAGCGGTGACCGTGACTATAACCCTTACACATACAACATGAACGGTATATTAGGCACCGCGCCGCCTGGCACGCTCTACGTACGAGCCCTGTACGACTATGATGCCGATGATCGAACCAGTCTGAGTTTCCATGAAGGCGACGTGATTCAGGTTATCACCCAGCTGGAAAGTGGTTGGTGGGACGGCGTCATCAACGGTGTCCGCGGTTGGTTTCCAAGCAATTATTGTCAGATCATCACGAACCCCGAAGAGATTCCAGAGCAGATGCAAAATGTCGATGGGGAGAACGGTGATGATGAGCTGGAGGATCAAGTAGTATATGAGGAAGAATTCGATGATGGAAACGAGTCCGATCAGGACGATCTGAACGGATTGCCACTCGAAGGCACGAGAACTAGAAAATCCGGCGCCGATTTCTGGATCCCCCAGGCCACACCCGATGGCAGATTATTTTACTACAATACCATGACGGGGGAGAGCAGCATGGAGCTTCCACTCGAGTCGCCCACATCCTTCAACGAAAACGGACCTCGAAACCGGATGGATGTACATATGCCAGAGAAGACAAGGGTGCCTCCGGAGATGATGGCAAGAGGCTTGATGCAAGATGAAGATGAGGATTCCGAAGCAACGTCAGCTTCAGAACTCGAAGGTGAATTGCTCATGAAGAGTTCCATAGGTTCCTTGGTACGTACAACCATCCGCATGTATGCTATTGTCACCCGCTCACAAGTGTTACATAGCCCTCGCGACGTCGCGCCTACGGTAGCGATAGCGTCGGGGTCTCTCCGTCACCATCCATGGACTCCATCAACGGAGCTTCACAAGGAATACGATCGAGAGCTGAAACCTTCATCAACACCAATGTCCCGATGGCTAGTACCGGTCAAGTACCGACGCTAGCATCCGCTACATCTTTCACAGGTGCCAGTTTTAACCTTCCCCAAGCTGCCACGATACCTCGCTCCTTTTTCGACGACGGTGCAACACAACCGTTGTCGTGGACCCTCCTCATATCAAATATGAAGCGCGCTATTGACCGCTACCGAGACGCGATCACAAGCAATAACCGATCCGACTATGTTGCTCGCGCAGAGGACATCTCTGATCATCTACGATTACTCTTGGCGGCTGGCTCAGGTACGACCGACAACCACTCTGGTCAACCTTCGATAATCTCGACGAACAAAGCACTCTATCCCCATTTCCGGGATATGATGTCTAAATTTTCCAAGCTTGTCATCTCCTCGCATATAGCTGCCGCCGACTGGCCCAACGCCGAGTCCGTCCAGAAGTGTTTGCAAGAAGCCGATGGTGTCCTCGGAGGTGTTTTCAGCTTTGTCGAAGTCGCAAGGCAACAGCGAGGCGAGGAGATCCCGAGACTACTTCCCGGCTTCGTCATAGGCAGTACAACGGGTGGAAGCTGGCAAAATAACGGGCTCGGGCCTCGCGATCCTATCACGTCGAACTTTTTAGAGGAGGATGACGGATCTGGTGATCCAAACGCGGTTCTGGACGGGAAACTTCTCGAGAGGCTCGACGAGTACAAGAGGATGCTGGTTTCCAGCATTAGGGAGCTAGAAAAGAATCTCGGGATATCTGACAAGATTGTGTCTCCGTACAAACACGAGCTCGTTAGCAACAATATCTGCATTGCCGGTGGGAAGATTTTGGAGATGTTCAAGCCTTGGATTGCGATGATCGAGTCTATTGACCTCTCATCACTAGGAAATACCTTCCAGACGCCTCAGCTAGCTGAGTACGGCACTAATAAGCAAAGCCTTTACGACAACATCTCCGACCTTATTTTAGGGTGTCAAGCTATTGCCGGGCCCCTAGGCGATGAATGGGGTGAGGTCCGCGGGGAGTCATTGGAAGGCAGGCTTGAATACGTCAGGCAGTGCGCGAGAGCATTGGAGACAAACTCTTCCCACATCGGCTTTTCCCTCCAGCTTCTCTCTGAACAGGTGCAGATCAACATGCAGCAGCAGCAAGAGGCTCGCATACGGGAAGGCAACCTGCAGAGAGAACCGCCCAGAAGAGATACTATGCCAGCTTATGATGTGCATGTACGCAAAGGTTCTCGTCCAAACCTGCTAGACGTCAGGCCGCCTCTGATGGGATCCGCTTCCTATACCGAAGGCGAAACGAACATACCTCGGAAGACGAACAACTTGTCGAAGATAGCACAAATCTTGGGAGAAGGATCTGTTCCCCAAAGCATCCAACAAGTTGAGGAAACACCCGTGTTCTTGCGCATTGATCTCGAAACCGACCTGTCTTGGGATCTCAAATCAACCCCGCCTGCGGTTAAGGGTGGTTCGTTGTTGGCGTTGGTCGAGCAACTAACACGGCATGACAAGTCAGATTTCAGTTTCAACAACACGTTCCTCTTGACCTATCGGTCCTTCACCTCGGCACGAGAGCTGTTCCAGCTTCTAGTGAATCGCTTCAATATCCAGCCGCCAGAAGGGCTGAGCAATTCCGACTATGATATTTGGAGGGATCGAAAGCAAAAACTCATTCGGTTCCGCGTGGTGAACATCATCAAGAGTTGGTTCGAGAATTATTGGATGGAGGAGCCGAGCGAAGAGACGAAACAGCTGATTCGAGATGTGTTCGCATTCGCAAGAGACACCGTCAAATCTACAGAAACTCCCGGCGCAAGCAATCTCATGTCCGTCTTAGACCAACGACTCGGGGGCAAGGAAATTTCATCTAAACGCATGATACAAACATTTGCCAACAATGTTCCGGCGCCAATCATGCCGAAGAATATGAAAAAGCTGAAGTTCCTTGATATCGATGTTACCGAATTCGCTCGTCAGTTAACAATTATCGAGTCGAAGCTTTACGGTAAGATCAAGCCGACAGAATGTCTCAACAAGACATGGCAGAAGAAGGTTGGCGAAAACGATCCCGAACCAGCGCCTAACGTAAAGGCGTTAATCTTGCATTCTAATCAAATGACGAACTGGGTCGCCGAGATGATCCTCGCTCAGATGGATGTGAAGAAACGAGTCATTGTCATCAAGCATTTCGTTTCAGTTGCTGATGTAAGTCTCGATACCTATATATGGTCTCCTTTAGGGATTTTGCATTGCTGACGATATTAGAAATGCCGGGGTCTCAACAACTTCTCTACTCTAACCTCGATTATCTCCGCCCTTGGCACCGCCCCAATTGCTCGTTTAAAACGAACTTGGGATCAAGTTCCCGCTCGGACTCAGGCCGTTTTAGAAACAATGCGACGTTTAATGGCGAGTACTAAGAACTTCGGCGAGTACAGAGAGGCTCTACATGCTGCAAACCCGCCATGTATCCCCTTCTTTGGTACGTTCCTATCTAAACACGCTCACCTTCCTACTCTTAGCTATCGGTATTAATATGCTATGCAGGTGTATATCTCACCGATCTCACTTTCATCGAGGACGGTATTCCGTCGATCATTAAGAAAACTAATCTAATCAACTTTGCGAAACGCGCGAAAACGGCTGAGGTGATCCGCGACATTCAGGTCTACCAGAATTCTCCGTATTCCCTCCAACCGGTGCCCGAGCTGCAGGATTACATCCTGAGCAACATGCAAGCAGCCGGGGATGTGCATGAAATGTACGACAAGAGCTTGGTGGTAGAACCGCGCGAGCGTGAAGACGAGAAGATCGTAAGGTATATTCATAACAAATCTAACATGAATTAAGCAGCAGCTTACTTGTCAACACTATAGAGTTCTCGCTGAGTCTGGTTTCTTATGAGCCAACCTGCCTCCATCACAGGCCGCGCTATGCATGAAGCAGCAAGCAGACTTACTTGGGCTACTTAGTTTACGATACGGATGAGCAGGGAGCATCATCCACTATGTTGTAGCAACCCCGTTCTCCCGACGCTATATGGAGCCTACATGACTCGAAGGTCATCTTTACGGCATTGTCGGAGTTTCCACTTCCCATTGGGTTAAGTAGATTCCCTGGGCTTTTGAAAATCGTGGGCGACGTTGGAAGTTTGGAGCGCATGAGTTGGCTAACCGGATGGGAGCCTACGGGAGAGCTGGCGAGTTATAAACGTGATGTGGTGTAAGGTATACATTGCCCTGGCCTCGCCCTGCAGAAAAGAAGATATGGTGGATAGGAAAGTAGCATCCGCCTATCCAGGAGTACTCTTTGAGTCTAACCGCATGCCGATCGGTGAATCGAACAGGACAGGTGGCCAGCAGGGAATCTCGAAATCGTTGCTGGAATTTAGATGATGGACGGCCATCACGAAGGCAACAGCAATGATGCGACGACGAGAGAAACGAAAGAAAAACAAGAAGAAACATCAAAAGGGACGCCTGTCGAGGATTGCGGAGGAAACCCGAAAAGTTCAATGGGATTATCTAAAGGTGGCCTATGATTTGGGGGCGATGTGCACCTATACCACATAGACTTCATTCACTGTTCAGACAACTACGTAGTTGGTTTCTTTATTTTCTATGTGGGATGGTTCTCTCCGGAATTCACGAGAGCATAGGGACTTTTACAAGGACGGCTTGCATAATGCCGGATCTACATGTCAGTCTAGGCGAATGTCCTTTTGTTATGGGCTATATACATAGATCGGTCAGTCCTCGGTGCCGTTTGCCACCAGGACATAATTCGCATCGCGGTTTCATCGACTGGATGTTCCAAAGTCATTCTAATAGACAGGTTCGACACCAGTAGTGATATTGTAACCCTACGAACAGGAGCCCTCCTAACTAGCAAGTCTATAGTAGGATAGCCTTTGCCTTTGAACTAGAAATGAGTATAATGAACCAATCGATCCCATTCTGAATATACCCATCTCATATTCCATGTAGCTGAAGCTACCTACTAGCGCTTACATACCTGGGTTAATTTCTCCCTACTACCTACCACGCATCTAGGTGTCATTGGTGGCTTTTCTCTACTTTTCGTCCTGTAGCTAAACCCGAACCCCTGAAGATCGAAAGCACGCGTGGCAATCGTCATTTCTGCGGGGTGTCACTTACAGGTCTAGATATCTGCATATCATATCGCATCTACGTATATATATGTAGATGTGATATGCTGACTGTATCGACCATATCACTTCTCTATGGGTAGGTATGTATGTACAGTCCCCCTCCCCCATCATGTACAACATCCCGTCGATTCGGCCCGCGGGCGCGGAAGGATTATGAGGTGCATTAGAGGATAAGCGCCACGCGCACCCGCATGGCTAGCTGCAGCGCATGTGTTTTGGCAAGTATATGGTACTACTATTCGTGTATGTGAATATTTCATTTCTTCGCTACGTTTGCGTTATCCGGTGGTGGTGTCCTGCGGCGATGGAGAGGGTGTGGTTAGAAGAGGGAGAAGGAGAGAGAGGATCGTATCATATGTATCGGATCCGAAAGATTTCTTGTCTCTCTTTCTTCCCTTACCTTCCCCTCACCATACTTTTACATGGTAGAGACCCTTTCTATCCCATACGGCGGGCTGTTATACGTCATGTCGAATATATACTTATTATGTTCGGTACTTGCCTCGGTAGCATGCACAGTAAGGCATCGTGGTTCATCTCGGCCTCATCCTATCCCTTGCCGCGTTCCAAAAGCCAAGATCATGTTCCGAGAACCATCCCGTACATATAGGTGGATATTCCCGCTAGGCAATATGCCCTCGTGGATTATATCTCTTTTAGGCGTCGCCGCCGCCCAGCTCCTTTATATGTATGTATGTATGCGACTCCGAAATTCCCCTCCATTCAGGTATAGACGCAGCACACCACAATCCACACACAATCCCGCAATCTGCCTGCATATATACGTATGTGTGTATGTATGTATGTACGTACGTACGTACAGAACCAGGCCGGAGAGATCCGTGGGTGTCGCGAGCAGCCAGCCAAGGCCCCGTTTACTAATCCTCGCTTACGGCGTCTCAAGACGAGACTACTGCATGGGGTACATGACGGTTCCAGCAGTACAATGCCAAACCCACATAAGTCTGTTCGTGAGCACCACATCGTCGCGCGCCCCTCTATCCCGCATGAGCTGCTATCTACCTAGGTACCTATTAGCTACATATGTACGCTCGTGTGGAAAGAACCTGTGTTACACTGGAAGCACATGGGAACACTGCGTGCTGGCACGCTCATTGGCTGATATACGCGGACCTGGTTCTGTGTAGGTGTACGTGTTACTGTTACTGTAGGCTGCGATAAAGAGAGAGCGAGAGCGAGACATACATGCGAACTCTTACGGCCGCGGCCGCTGCCGCTCCTACTTCTACAAACCCCTGAATAAGGATTTCGTCGCCTGGAAGGTAGGTATGAGATAGATAGATGTATTGGAGGAACGGAGGATCTCTTCTGATATAGAAGTCAGTCCCCCAAGACCAGATCATGCTCTATATCCTCCATGGTTGGACCGCGAACTTTGTGTACTTGGGGGTACATCGCGGGAGTTCGTGGTATACGGTCACACCCTATAGTACATAGTAAGTACTATGCAATGTAAAATCCTACGTCTGATTCCCGGTGCGGGCAGGCAAAGAGCAATAACTACATTAACAACAGCAACATATCCACCAATCCAATTATAGCCACGACGATGACTCCGGAGATAGATAACAAAATAATATAATTACGAAACCTGTTGGCGCGCTAGAACGGCACACAATTCTTACTCCTAACAGCCATGCAGCGCGACTAAGGAGAGCCAGATACTTGGGAGCCTTGAAATTGGGCCGGTCTCTCTGGGCTCCCCTGGCAGACAGGCTTACCACACATGGCTCTGCCATCAAGGCCCGTATTGTTGCTCTCGTACTAGTAGTCTGGGGCCGTATCCCGAATTAGGAGCAATGCTCTCGACAGGTCTGACATATGAATCACGTAGTCGTCGGCTATCCAGTAGAATGAAGGCACGTATCGTTATTATCCTGGGGAATTCATGGCTGGGTACAGTAAGCGGTCGTTGTGTTTATTTGTTCGAATATATTAATATATATATATACATACAACTTTAAGAAAAGCTATATTTAAACGTCTTATTACGTGAGATGAAACTGGTGGCTTCATATCAGGGCTGTGGTGGCTAAACTTTAGGTAAGTAACCAAGTGTAAGGCATAATATACTTATTATGCGCATTAAAGCGTTTATTAGGCTTAAGTTCTATATGGTCTATCTGCCTTGGCTGGCGTCTGGCTGGCATTCGTACGGGCTTAATGCTTTTGCATGAGAGAAGAATAAGGGGTTGAGGTGAAGTAAGAGTGTACCTTAACCCTAACCCTAACCCTGGGACGACAAGTTGCGGACAACAGCCTGGTGGTATTCCCTAACTATAATGTAATGCATACAAGGTACCTAGGTAAACAACTGATTTGATTGACAATTCATGTGTAAACTTATTCTTCGTTGATTTCTACCCGGTCAGGTCTGCGTTCCCAATAGGATTAAATACCTAGTCTCAGAACATCACGGCTGCAAAGTACAATAGGGGTTATCAGAGACTATCGTGCCTAATACCGGAAATCACGAGAATTGGTTGCCTTTTCCCAAGTGCTACTGATATGTTGTCCATGCGAGTCGATCCTCATATGCGCTTGAAGACGGGGCCTACACAGTTCTCTAGCCTCTAACCACTACTATGATAAAGTATCGAGGTAAAGGATGGTTGCCTTATAGGTAGGCAAATATTGCCATCAGAGGCTTAAGCTACCTATTGGAATCGATACTATTATAATCTCCAAGGTAAGTTTAGTCAAACCGCGTCTAAACAAGTTATTACTTGTCTACGTCAAGACATACCGTTATTCCCTGCAACTCACAACACGGGTAGACATGATAGTAACAAGATATATATGATATACTAGATCTATTTCGGTCACAACATAGATAGGTAGTTTCCCTACGCTCAGTATCCTACCTAATACATCGAAAGTCTGTAACTTCACCTGAGCTAGATGCACCCTTATAATGGGATATCTCGCGTGTATCTAAACTACGATAATAGTGGCGAGAAAATAATAACAGGATAGCAGTAATTATCCCAGAACGGTCCAAACACCTTACTGCCTACCTGTCTTCAGCGCGGCGTTCGGCTCGTCACCGAGAAACCCCTCAGGTATTATCCTCACGATAACATTACCCAAGGACAAGCAAAGTCAACATCTCATAATAAAAGTCATAGGTACTACATAACAATTCCCATAGTAACAGTACATTAAGCTTAGAGCTTAGAAGCGAAAGACGCCACAGCCCAAAGTCCAGGCCTGTATCGTCGTGCGGCACTAATAGAACAAAGTTTCATGACTCCCCGAAAAGGGGGAGGATCGTGGATCGTCATAATACATAGCTGACAGGACAAGCAAGCAAAATCAACTGAACAGAACTAAACAAGATTAGTGCCGGTGGAGTTTATTCTTGATCTTCTGCCCGATGCTCTTCTTCTCCTTCTCCTTCTCCTTCTTGTCGCCCTGCCCGGACGTGGTGTCGCCGGAATCTTCGTTGGCGCTGTGAATGCCCTTCTCTCCCATAAGACCTAGTCTCGTGTTAGTGCCCACGGGAAATTCTTAGGTACCTACGGGGCAGATGTGCAATGCTTGATTCGGGCACGGGGGGTAGACTTACGGTCGGCCTCTCTTCCGGCACCCGGGTTCATAGCGTCGAAGTCGCCGCCGTCGGCAACCAGCCCGCTGCTCTTGACATACTTCTCTCCGGTGCCCTCGCCCTTGCTCGCCGCATTGGGGCCGTCTTCTTCCTCTTCCGCGCCCCCGTTGCTGTTCGTAGGCTTGTCCTCGCCGGGTAGCGGCTTGCTCCCGCTCTGCGCCGAGGTGCCGGCATTGCCGCCGTGTTCGCGGGCCACCTCCTCGAGCGGCTTGGGGCCCGGGCCGTCTAGATCCTGGGCCTCGTTCAGCCCGTCCTCGGCATTCTTGGTGTCGTTGACGTCTGTGGGCGCGGACTTGGGGTTCGTCTGCGGGTTGGCGGGGTCCCGCACGTCGTTCTGGGCCTTGGTCGAGTCTCCCCTAGCCGCGGTCTCCGATTTCAGGTTCGTGGATGGGTTGTCCGGCGTATCCTCCGCCTCGGCCGCGGTGCCGGTTTCCTTGGAGAACTTGGCGTCTTTGGTGTACTCGCTTGTTCCGTTGGTTTGGCCGTTCGTTTCCAACTTCGCGGTTTGAGCTCTGGGGTCCTCTGTTTGGTAGGTTGTATTAGCTTCTAGATTTATATGGTGACATGGAAAAGAAGGCTCAGGCAGTACCAATGTTCCCGGCATCGTATGGTTCGCCCTTCGAGGTGTCGCCTCTTTGACCGGAGATGGGCTCGGTACCGCTCTCACCCCAGACAGCTTTAGTTGCTGCATTGGCCATGTTGTTTATAGTCTCCATAGTGAGAAGTCTTTATAAGATATAAGATGATATGCTATGAGTATAATTGTATATGCTTTAGGATGGCTTTAGG
Organism: Jackrogersella multiformis; assembly: GCA_902806575.1. Lineage (NCBI taxonomy): Eukaryota > Fungi > Ascomycota > Sordariomycetes > Xylariales > Hypoxylaceae > Jackrogersella > Jackrogersella multiformis. The sequence continues at coordinate 688,097 of CADCXD010000002.1, read as the reverse complement.
TAATATATGATAATTGTAAGGAGAAGAGAGTGAAGTCTATTTAAATCTTCCAAGGCTTAGGTCATAAATAGCTTTGTAAATCTGGGGAAACAAGAAACAGCTATGCCTATCTAGAGGTGAAAGACAGGTCTTAGGCAGGTGTTATATGGAGATCCATGTTACACCTATACATACCTAGGTACTATACTACAATAGGTACCTAGTAGGTAGCATGGTAATGGCAAGGCAGAGAAGAGAAGGTTGTCTGTCTCTGACGTCTTTCATGATGGCATACAGCCATTCCCCTGCAAGGGAAGGATGACCGCATGGAGATAGCACACGATTGCACAAAGAGATTTTCAAGGTCCCTCGCAAGGTTCGTATTCTTTCATCCCGACTTGCAGCCCAGACTACATGTGGCTTGACGACATCGCCTGAAGGTTAGGATTGGAGCTTCGGATTGGTCGCCATCGGCTTCTTTCATACGGAAACCATGTGCCACAATCAGTTAAATAGGTACCCCAAGTGTTGTATTGATCTCGATCTATAAAGAGAGGTGTTTCCCAATAGCCGTACCCTGCCAATGGGAGTAATTCGAGGACCAGATTCGGTAGAAAGTGACAGTTCTGTGCGTGTGTAAGTGGTCGAGAAGAACATGTATGTACATCCTACCTACATGTAGGTAAGTACCCCTAGCATAGCCCTGGAGGTAGCAAAAGCAAGCTCAGGTGGGGCTTCAGCGTTGATGGGCGATGACGTTAGCGGGGTCAAAGGTGTTGACGTCACTGTGTTCCCAGCTCTAGAACCGAGGTAGGTACTCTAGTGTAGAACTGGGATGAGCTTTGCTGCTGCTTCGGAATTGAATGACGAAAGTCAGCATCGAGTTGAGTGGTGCCGCTACCAACCGGCCTGGAATCCAAAGGATTGAATTCAAGCATGCGTGAATCCGGCTATAAGAATCTTCCAATCAATAAATATATAGCGTAGTTCTCCTTGCCATTGACTCAACGTTGAGTTGCATGTTGGATACAGCCGTCATCGTCTTATAAAGCAAAGTTGAAAAGGGGATTCCGGAATCCTTCGACGGGCTAAGCTATCCCGAGAACATCCGATTCTAATTCCATTGTGAATAGAAGGAAAGTCCATGAGCTTCAAACTTAAGTTATTATTTACTCTAGGTATGTAACAAACCAATAATCAATAGTCATTTTGATCTTCTGTTACTCTCTCTATACCAATGTGATTGAGTGTCGTCTCTGGTAGGTCTGGTGTGAGATTTCGAAACTAAGTCTCGATATCAAGTGTTTATACCGAAAGAAAGCTCAAAATGTCAAAATCCTAGACTGGGTACGATATAAGCATTTAGGGCTGAAGCCAAGAGGTAGTTTTGAATAAGCTAACCAATGAGTTTCCATTTAAAGTTGGTTTAATCATCTTATATTCTTATCGCGACGTTACTTTTAATAAGCTAAGTTATCTATTCCCGACTTTAATTCTGCAAAGTAAGCTAAGAAACTATATCTCCACAGCTCTCAACAAAACGTGGAAGGAATCAGGATCCTAGCGTTATGCATGTGCCCAATGCATTGGCTGAAAGCTTCCTATTGGCTTGTTCTTATGACACTTTATCTTTGTCTTGTGATTAATACCAAGGTGCTACATAATTAATACTGATCAACTGCACAACTCAGCCTTCATGGATCCATCCATCAACAGCCCTACATATTTATGTAGCTGCCTAGCTCTTATCGATGGCGGCCCTCAACTACTTTAGGAATTTCTACTCAGGAGTAGATTTTACGCGAGCCATGTATTTTGATTTGCGTCCTCATTGAGGCTCGGCTTCGCTATGCGCCTGGTTGCTGTTTTTATACTTATTGTTCTTTCCGGGGTCGACTCCCGTAGTACATTTCAACAGCGTCGTCTAATCGTCCCGGAGACTCAACATGTCATTGGGAACAATCCCTCGGGCAACTATCGACAGCCTCAGTTCCCCCTATCTTCAGCCTCACCTGGAAGTTTTAGGTCGCTAGACGGCTTCGCTGCCTTTGGCGATTCGTATAGTGCGGGGATCGGTACTGGTGTAGATGGAAAAGAGGATGATTGTCGACACGGCTTAGGTTCCCATGCTGAACTTATCGCTACCGACTTGCTTGCTCATCAAGGTGGGCGAAATTCTACAGCCTTCCAGTTCCTATCATGTACGGGAGCCACTACCATGGACATCATGTCCGGCGGCGACGATAGCCAGGTTGATACTTTCAATACCTCGCTACCGGTCGATTTGGCACTCTTGTCTATCGGCGGCAACGACCTCGGTTTCTTCGACGTGATCAACGCCTGCGTTTTCCGCTTCTACAATTTCTACTCGGGCACATGCGAGGCGGCCCTCGCAAACGCCAAGGCTCATATCGAGAGCGACAAGTTCGACCAAAGTCTTCAGGTCGTTATCATGGAGATACTCGACAAGGTCCGCTGGGAGAAGAAGCCGTCCTTCTTCATCACCGTCACGGGGTACGCCCGCTTCTTCAACGAACTTACCGACGAGTGCGATGATATGAGTTTTGGTATCTGGTGGAATGGTCCGAAGCTGACCAAGGAGCTGAGGATAAACATGAATGCTATGGTCCTCACGGTCAACGCCAAGATCCGTAAAACGATCGATCTCGTGAACTCGCGATTTATTAAAGATAAGTTGGTATTTGTCGAATACGACAAAGAGTTCGACGGCCATAGGTTCTGCGAGGAGGGTGTCAAGGAGCCTGACTACGACCGCAAAGATACGTGGTTCTTCCTCATCGGCGGCCCGGATAACGCCAGGAACGGTACCCAATCGAAACGTCTGTCCGATTTCGAGACTCTTACTCCAACCTCGGCCCTGGTCGACCCGTCGTCGTGCCTCGAACCTGCGAAGATATCTGGGGACTGGGGTAAGTTGGCCTTGTGCTATATGGCGATGACAAAACACCAGAACCCGACTCTGCAGCTTGCTCGGGGAGACCTTGCCGCAGAGAACTCCATGTGGTACGTCCCTACTTATTACGGGAAAACATTCCATCCAAGGTCACTTGGGCACGAGGTCATGAGGAACAAGATTTACGAGGCTTGGCGTGCATTGGAGTAATTGGTGATTTACGGCATTGCATATATGATTCAAACGTGGATTTTTTGGCAGAGGTCTCAGTATCGTGATAGTACATGTTTGCTTCTACGGCGTGTCTATGAGGAGAAACATCTACTTTGGTGATGGTGCATTTCAGAAATTTCAATAAGAGTTCCTTGATACCTATATGATATGCTTATGGAGAAGGTACATCTAGTTAACGTGTATTAGGTGAGAGTTTATCCAAGTCTACTTAATTACAAAGATGACTACCTATCCATTGATCTTACGGGTCTAAGTTATTTAAGCAATCGGGTATGAATTGGGTTGAGCCCCTATTACGAAGTATTCAATTTTTAAAGTGATAACACTTGCAACTAACACCTCCACTTTCGTTTGCAGCATTTATCTAGGTCTGTACAATTTCCTTACATCTCTCTGAAATCCTTATTTACTTAAGTATATACACGATTTTTACTTATTATAATCTGTTTATCACTAATAAGATTAACCTAGACTTATACCGGCACAGAAAGTTGTGGTGATTGTTATAGTCCTTAAACAAAAATACAGCTGTAATTTGATATAAACTGCTAATACGGAGTCGCCGTTAGGCAGACTCTCAGGAACGCCCTATTAAGAGGTATCTAGGTAGTATGCTCTTGAATTTAGGCCTAAGGTCGGATAATATTATATACTTTATCTTATAACGAACTTATGATGATTATGACACTCTTCACATGGTTTCTGGCAGACTAGCTAAGATCGTTCAAGACGGATATTGCCGAGTGAGAAAAGGGGGGTTAGTCTCGGTCGGAATATTCCAGCATGCTAAGAGAACAATACGCCTTCAGTCACTGGCTGAAGTTTAGCATGATCAGGCCAGTCCTAGACCCCAATCCTTGAGGGCTGTTGTCATAAGCCACCGAGAGCCTCGACTAGGTCGATAGATACATCATGCTCGATATTATATCTGTATTCGGATTTGCGTGCTGCCTCATTGAGTGCTACCCGACCTCCATCCGGCCGTATCACCAACATTCACGGCGGGCGTCATCGGTCCTCATCCCATGAGAACTTGAGGCATACCAACAGGCCGTTTGACTGTCCGCAAGTCCGAAAGGGGGTCTGGGTGGCGACGACGGATGGCCTGGTCCTTTTTCATGGCCATCACACTACCGTCGGGCGTCCTAGAGGATGCCGGGAACTCCGCCGCCCAAGTCTGACTTGTGGCTTGACCGCTTGTTAGCATAGCAGAGTGGTTTAATAATTATTGGGGAATGCTTATATATGGCATAACGATAGTGTTCACCGATAGGCTCGTGCAAATTCCTTAATTATCATGGCCTTCATCCTAGCCACAATAGCCTATCGTGTAGCGCGTCAACTACACTATACCAATCCAAGCATATATCTTGGATGATAACCTATTGGGTCGAGACTGGGCTGATGGCGGCCACGGGTCTGGCATCCCGTGTTTCATAATTTCTCGCATCTCGCGAGGAGTAGAAAATCAATGATATCAGTCACGTCATTGGCGTTTTTGGCGTTGGTTAATAGCTGCTGAGTGCGTAGTGTGGCCGCAAGTTCCGTCCTAGAAAAAAAAAATCTGCAGATATCGATTTCTCGAGGGCCTTTCCGCAATGATAATTTCATACTTTTATTTTATTTTACATCATGTTGAATGAGGATTTGGGGTCGGCCATCTTACCTTATTAGGGGTTAATGAATTGCGTATTATATGAGCAAGGATACGCGGTTAGAGCATAAGGCAGAGCGCGTATCTCCTTGACTGGCATTCGTGGAGACCTTGCCGTAGCAGTGTAGGGAGGATTCGTGTCAGACTCTTTAACTATGATGGCGTGCTTATGTAGTATTGCCAGAGGAGTGTGGTATTAAGTTGGTCTGATGGATACAACTCTGGAAGAATGCGCTCCCTGCTAGAGTCTATCTGCCTACATTTCAAAGAATGACGGCAATTGAAGGGATGGCAGGCTTTAGATCTGGTGTAGTTAGCCGGGATGATGAGTAACTACAGATTCGACCCCATATCGGGATAGAACTTGCTGTATTAGGAAATTTTCTCCAGTGGCTTGATCGTATCCCAGCTGCTCGCCTGGCTCATACATATGGTTTTAATGCCGGGATGGCTTGTTTAATTAAAATGAGGTCTTGATGAGTTGTACATCCATACAACAATCCAAGTGTGGCGTATTGGAATTTGGATGGAAGGATTTAATGCGGCACTTACGGCTCACACGTAATATTACAACAATAGCTCGATAGTTGAGATTTGTTGGATGGTAATTATGATCCATACATTTTTATTATTTTACCCGTCTGCTCTTCTGTCCATCAGAAACGGGGATCGAATATGTAAAAGCTTTCGTCTTCGCCCTTTGCTACTAGGCAGCTAGGCTCTGAGACCGCCTCAAATAGAATACGATAAGTTTAATTACAAAGTCCCGCCAGATCAAGACAGCAAACTCTAGTCTTAGATAAGTTTAGTCGATCGTCGGAATTGAGAATGGACTCTGGAGTTTAATGGACCCAACTGGGAGGACATGATGTCATCCACAATTCTTCTTAGGTTTAAACTTTTGGGTAACTGTATTGAATACCAAGGTATGCAGTAGTCCGTGGTGTACAAGTCAAGACGGCTCCGGCAGATGCAAAGTTCTGGAGTACCTACGAACTGTATGCGATGCAAGTTTAAATTATTCTGATTATTCTACTTCTAGGTACCTAAGGTAGCCTTTTTAGTGTACAATGCCTTAGGTACTAAGAATATTAGGTATTTACCCTTTTTCGTATGCAATTATTAATTAAATATCATATTGACTTCCAAGGGTTTTAATTGACTCGAATACCTACTACATGCTGCACATTATCTACTGCACTTGCAGTTAAGAGATTCAATGTCTCTACCTAGGTACCTCTTAATGCATCCATACCACTGGAAAGTATCTAGGTAGCTCCAGGCTGCCTTGGGTACCCATGTACATACTATGCGCAGAGATAACTCTTGTGGCTTGCCAAGCCGAGGTGAGGTCAGTTTTCATAATTTGATTGGCTCGACGCGCTACTTTTGCATAACAAACTAGAAACGCGGCGACGCGCGCTTGCATTCCAATCAGACAACCTTTTTTCCCCATCCCTCTAATCTTTCCAACCTAAATCAATTCCCGAACACTCTGCAGCAGCAACGCACGACCCTCTTAGCCAATCAATCATGATCCTTCTCGTCAATTTTAAACAGTCGTACCATCGTTAGTCAAAACTTTCTGCGCAAACCTAAAGAATTGGGAAGAGCATTGAATTCGGTGTGACCTCTGGATGGGGTTTATCAATTCAAGTCCCAACGCGCGCTCAAGTTTCCTTCTACATTCCCGAATTTGCCACCACCATCATCCTCAGCACCTAATCATTAGCTACCTACACTACCTACGCTAGGATCACCTCCGTCACAAACAGCTTCCAACAACTGGATATCTTGGACATAATTACAAGGAATAGCATTCGCAATCCATTCTGCCCAGCCTATCACCTAGCTATCACCTATTAGCGTCGGTATCATAATTGGGTGCAGCTCGCAAGGTTCTGGCCTGCTACTACGAGACCGCACATTTATCCCATTTGACCAACCATATATCACATGCGGAAGCACATCTCACAAACTCCCCACTCGTAAACCCAGGATTTCGCTTCGGACATTCCTTGCAAACAGGTATTTTTTTTCATCATTCTTCCTTAAGGTACCTATCCAGGTATCCAGGTATCCTTGCTACCCAGTACC